>JALAZF010000112.1:1200000-2400000 GCA_022829125.1 Lathyrus tuberosus
ACCACCTTCACAACCCTCCATCCTCATTCGAACGCACCTGCCTTGTTTCGTTCACAACACAAATCGTGAAACTCCAATGTCCTAGCCGCGAAAGAGAGATTGAGAGGCCGCGAGAGAGAGGACCTGAGAGCTTGAAACGATTCGAGAGGGATGAATGTTTGAAATCAAATGGTTTGCCAAGTTTTTGGATCATTGAAGCGTTTGGTCTTGGTCTCGTCTTTAATCGTATTTGCTCTTTTACCATGCGTGTATTTTATTTTGGAAGAGTGAAACGGCTACTTGGAATCTTAGGGTTCCTTGGTTTTTCACCTATTGTATCTCCCAAACCAGGTCAATACCCAGTCACAATAACCCATCCGCCCAGTTATTCATTTACATGGACCCTTCCCTTCATTTGTATCAGATTTTGATTGGGCTTTGTTCTCTTTTTTTTTATAAAAAAACTAGAATTGATTAGGTTTTAATAAGGTTAGTTTAATTAGTTGGTTTTAGTTATTCAGTTAATTAATTTTTTAGTTAGTATTAGTTTTTAGAAGATTAGTTCAGTTTATATTTTTTTTAATATGATTAGTTTAGAATTAATTTAGTTTTAATGAATTGAGTAATTCCAAAATTTTAGAATATTTTTTATTTTTATGTTTTTAAATTGTTAATTCTTAAATATGATTTTGTCTATTTATTCCTAAGTTTAACTAATTCCACTTTTGATTGTCGGTTTCATTTTCGTTTTATTTCATTATCTTTATTCGGGCCAATGACATAAAAACATCATAATTTTGTTGATTATTACAAATCAATAAATTTTGATTATATGAGGCCATATTTTCCTTTTTGGTTGGTCAATGAAAGTCGAAAATCTAAGATTATCGATTTCTCGATTAAACCTTGATTTAGACGAGACCCGCTTAAATTTCATTTCGATTCCATTTCCTTTATTTTTGGCCGATGATCTCACAAAAATCACGACTTAGTCGATTTATCAAATTACTAAAAGTCGTGATATGTATGAGGCCACCTTCATTATTTTATCGGTCTATGAAAGTCGAATATCTTAGATTATCGGTTTCTCGATTAACTCATGATTAAGACGAGACCGACTTTATTTCTACTTCATTATGTATTTTCTTATATCTTCATTTTCATTTTTGACCGATGAAGTCTTTCTATTCACGAACGTTGTTAGCGAAGCGACGAACCTTCATTATTTCAAATCTGTAGTGAGTGATCATTGAGATTTCTTTCTATACTTTGAGATCGCGATAGGTTACCTTCGACTAATCAACGAGAGTTTGTGATTTAAGACGAGGTCTTCACCTTTTATTTTCGTGTGACACGATTTCATCGGAGAATGATCCTCAATATCATCTCTCCATCGTGTCTTAACACGAAGATCAACTGAGCATCCTCCTATAGTATAGTCTTCCTCATAGACTGTGCTATGACGGTTTCGCACTACATTGGACCCGATTCAGCGACCCAATAAATTGAATCAATTAACCACTGACTTTACTTTCTGTCAATCTTATCTTGATTCTATTATTCTTGTTCATATTATCACTGTTCATATTTATATCTTATTTTTATTGTTCATTTTATTTGTTCACTTAAAATACACTAATAAATATCGAAACCGTAAATAACTCAATTGACCGGACTGTGGTTATTATTGCGTTTTGGACTGAGGACTTAGATTTAGGACCCTTTGCCCTATGCTCTTGGAGTGGAGGTTTTGACTCTTGATCTTGGCTTGCCAGTGGCCCATCGGTGGGAAGTGTTTATGCACTATTCTGGTTAGATCTTTCTATCCCTTGCTATTTACATTGCAACATGTTTTATTTCTGCTTGATTTTTGCTCTTTTGATATTTATATGTATGTTTGCCTGACATTGTTTTTCGAGCATTCTTGCATGTTGAGCATGATACTATGTAATTACTGTCATTCTTTGATTTGTTAATACATTTAGATCATCTGACTTTGATGTTTTGATTATTACCATGTTCATACCTTGTTCATTATTTTGATTGTTATACTTGTTCATATTCATATTATTCACTGTATAAACCATATTCATACTTGATTCTTGACCCTCCTTCCAAAGGAAAGATCTTTACTTTGACTCCTAAGTCACAAACCTTTCCTGTTTCATCCCTGGCCTCATAAGAGCCGTTTCCCTCATAGTTTAGTAATAGGATGGAGTTATCATGAACTCCATGTGATTCTCACTATCATGAGAACTCACTTTACCTTTTACTCAGACTTACAGAGTTATCATGAACTCTGTGTGGTTCTCACTATCATGAGAATTCACTTCCTCCATTCATAACATAGACTTAGAGAGTTATCGTGGACTCAACTTGAGCTTATGCTTATTCCCTTTGGAACGTTGGCCATAGTCAATGTTTCCTTTTCTTTCACCCTTAATTAGGTGAACTACGGTTGCTCTGATTCTTTAATCAGATACGTAGGCACAAGATGCGACGTCTTGGCGAGCAAAACTTAGTGTACGTATCTTTAGGTCTTTACCTTAGTACATATTTCCCTTAGCAAGCAAACATAACATAACACAAACTAAACAAGAGGTTCCTGTAGAGTACTACAGATACTTAGGGTGCTAATACCTTCCCTTTGTATAACCAACCCCCGAACCTTAGATCTCCCCCCTTTAGGTTTTTCTAACGATTTTGAACCTTTCCTTTGGATAAATCAAAGTCGGTTGTAAAAGAAAATGATGCAAGTTAATTAATGACTTGTTATCCGATTTTCACCGCAACAATCAGCCTGAAGCAGTGCGTATTGAGGAGGAAAAGGATCACCAACCAGTGAAAAGTGAGGATGATCATCATGCTAATAAAGATGAACTTCCTCCAGCTTGGAAGTCTTCAAAAGACCATCTAATTGACAACATTCTTGGTGATATCTCTAAGGGAGTAACTACTCGCTCTAAACTTAGTAAATTTTGTTATTACTCTGCTTTTGTTTCCCAAGTTGAACCTAAAAATGCTAAGGATGCGTTACTCGATGAACATTGGTTTCTATCAATGCAAGATGAACTAAATCAATTCTGAAGAAATGAGGTTTGGGACCTTGTCCCCCCTCCGCGAGATCATCGAGTAATCGGCACCCGATGGGTGTTTAGGAATAAACTTGATGAAAATGGAGTAATAACGCGTAACAAAGCTAGGCTTGTAGCGCAAGGCTATAACCAAGAGGAAGGAATCGACTATGAGGAAACTTATGCGCCGGTTGCCTGACTCGAGGCCATACGCCTTCTACTTGCCTATGCTTGCACAAAGAACTTTAAATTATTCCAAATGGATGTTAAAAGTGCGTTCCTTAACGGATGCATAAATGAAGAGGTTTATGTAGCCCAACCTCCGGGTTTTGAATCCCACGAATATCCTGATCATGTCTATAAACTTAAACGAGCTTTGTACGGACTTAAACAAACCCCTAGGGCTTGGTATGAACGTCTAAGCAAATTTCGACTAGATCAAGGGTATTCAAGAGGAAAGGTTGACAAAACCCTCTTTATTAAACGTCAACGAAAACACTTAATTTTGGCACAAATTTATGTTGACGATACCATATTTGGGTCTACTAACATGACCTTGGTCAAGGAGTTTTCTAGTTTGATGCAGGGGGAGTTTGAAATGAGCATGATGGGGGAGCTCAACTATTTCCTCGGATTGCAAATCAAACAACTTGAAGAGGGCACATTCGTGAGTCAAACGACATATTGTCTTGAGTTACTAAAACGTTTTGATATGCTGAACTGCAAAGCAATAGATACTCATATGCCTACAAGTGCTAATCTTGATCGTGACGAAAAGGGTAAGGATGTTGAGGTAAAGAAGTATCGAGGTATCATAGGTTCTCTTCTTTATCTTACCGCATCACGTCCCGATATAATGTTTAGTGTATGCATGTGTGCGAGGTATCAGGCACATCCCAAGGAATCCCACCTAAAGGCAGTTAAGCGCATACTTCGATACCTTTCTGGTACTCCAAAGTATGGGCTGTGGTATTCCAAAGGTAGTGTTTGCTCCTTAGTTGGCTACTTCGATTCCGACTTTTCCGGGTGCAAGTTGGATAGGAAAAGTACTAGTGGCACGTGTCACTTTTTCGCAAATTCCTTGGTGAGTTGGCACAACAAGAAACAGGTTTCCGTTGCTTTGTCAACAGCCGAGGCGGAATACGTTGCCTCCAGTAGTTGTTGTGCTCAAGTCTTATGGCTTAAACAATAATTACTTGATTTCAACTTAAAACTTGAACATATTCCAATTTTGTGCGATAACACTAGTGCGATTAATCTAACTAAGAACCCCGTATTGCATTCACGCACCAAGCATATCGAAATACGCCATCATTTTCTTAGGGATCATGTAGAGAAAGGTGATGTAATTTTTGAGCACGTTGACACTAAGAATCAACTTGCTGATATTTTCACAAAGCCATTAGCTACATAGCCTTTCTTTCACATCCGTAGGGAACTTGGCATTCTCGATATCTCGGATCGTGCTTAATAATCCTTTAGAGTATTGATCTTCACATATATATATGCTTGTTTATTCTTTTCACTAACAATGCAAAGAGATATTTAGCCATATATGAGGGATCTTATCGTCATGATGATCAAGGTAATATCGTTCTGATTTACAGATGTTTATCAATATTTTGTGCCATATTAATTACTCTATTCTTGATGTTTATTGCATTTTGAGCACTTATCGTTCATGTGGATGTTTTGTTCTGTATGTGCATATGTCTATTTATCTGGTTGGAACTTAAAAATTGCAAAATTTCACTTTTATATGTTCATGCCTCGACGCATAGATTCATGCGCTGACCTACTAAATTTTCGGGATAGCGCATAAAAACATGTTCAACTTTTTTAAAAAAATTCAAGAATCATGCGCCGACCCACAGATTCACAGGTCGACGCATAACTTGACCGTTCAGACTCCCTTCTTTACTGGGACGTGTGCGCCGACCTAGTGTTGTTCATTTTCCCTACATATTCTCATTGCACATTAATCTATGATTCTTGCATGTCATCTCATTAGTATTTGTGGTCAATCTCTCCCTATCCTCCTCCATTAATCGAAAATGCAGCCATGAATCGGTTCAATCAGATGGATGCCAACTTGACTTAGCAAAATCTGAACTTGGCAAATAGCCTTGGTAACCTCAACAACACCTTGATTGAGCTCAACCTTCAACTCGGGGACCTTCCACCACCAGGCCAATACTATAGGGGAAGAGGTCATCCATTCAGGGGGAGAAGACCATAGAGCTTAGGGCATTATGTTTCATTTGTGTTTGCATTTATGTTGTGTGGTTTGGTTTTTTTTTTTTTGGTTGCTTAACTTTGATGTGTGCTTCCGTTTGTTTAAACTCTTCCGGAGTGAATGTTTTGGTTGTATGTTTTTGTTCCTTATTTAATCATTCTTAAGTTTACATTAGCGGTATCATATGTGGATGCATGTTAATGTTTGGTTGTTGCAAATATATGATGATCCACTACGTATTATACTGCATTATTTTGATCACTGTCTTTTCTTCTTTTTGATGTTGTCAAAGGGGGAGAAGAATAACGAGCAGAAATTTTACTAACCCGATGTCAAAGACAGGGGGAGCTTTGTTCACTCTCAAATTACATATCTCGTGACAGCTAAGAAAGTGTTGCCATCATCAAAAAGGGGGAGTATGTGAGGGATATTCTTCTAGCTACCTTGTTTTAATGATGTCAACAAACATATTAGATTGTAATTTGAGCAGTATCACTTCACGTGTCGGGCATATAGCGTCTAACCATTATCGTTCATATGTCTAGATGCATAAGATCTTGTCCTCTCCAAAAATAAATGTCCACTATAGTTTTAGTTGTGTCTAGTATGTGTTTCTGATCTTGGTCTGGTGAAAACGCTCAGAAAATTTGAATTTCCTGAAAATTTGCACTTCATGCGCTGACCCTTCCAGTCCATGCGCTAACCCTAAATTTCATGCGCTAACCTCCTAAACTTGCGGGAAAGCGCACAAATCAGTGGACACTAAATTCTTCTTTTATGCGTCGACGCATGAAGGCTGGAGGTCGACACATGACTTCAAATTCTGCATTTTTTCACTTAATTTCTTTTCTGTTATTATTTTTGTTGGTCATATTTTTCATATAAATAGTTTTGGTCATCCTTTTTTATAACAACAAGAAACGTGAAAGATATATGTCATTTCTCTCTTCATCTTCAACTTCTTCATTGTGTAAACAAACAATCACACATAATCATCTTTGTTCGCCTATTGATCGAAGTGATAACGTTTAGAATTTAGGAAGTGTAATCTTCATCTTCTGGGTTGAGAGTTTGGCAGGTGTTTCTTGAATAAAACCAGTTGGTTTTGTCCTCCAAGAATCGGATAGATTTTGGGGGGTTTTTGCACAAACTGTTCTTTCTACAGGGATTCGGCTGGGCGAAAGTAACTGGAAATTTGCGCAATTGTTCGGTTTAGTAGCTGTAATCAGAGGATCGTAGAAAGGAGGTTTGAGTTTGAATTCTTGGTAGATCGCAATTGACCAAGTGAAGGTAACTGAAGAACGGTGGTTTCTTTCGGTTTACTAGCGTGAGATGGTAATTGAATCAACCATATTCGGAGCACTTGATTCATCTTGAATCAAGGGAAGAGAAAATTCTGCATCAATGATCGAAGACGTTCGAGGGTTTGCATGTTCATTGTTTTCTCTTGTAATAAACAATTTGCAACAAATATATATATATATATATATATATATATATATATATATATCAATTCCATTTGTGGAGTTGGGGGTAGACGTACCCAAAGTGAGGACGATTGGGGAACTGCCTAATCAAATCGTGTTTGTTCTCTCTTTCCTTAACTCTTTTAGAATTCAGTTCTTTCGAATTTGTGAAGTCGCAAATCATCGAAATTTCTGTAGTAGAGCAATTATAAGCTGATAAATTCTTTTGTTAAACTGATACAATTCCTTGAATTGTATCTTGGAGCAGCTTTACATTACCCTTCACTGAAATTCTGCACTTAGTGTGTTTTCGCACACTAGGTGTTTGATAATTTGTTTCAAAACAAAATTCGAACTTGTTGTCTTTAAATTTCTTATCACTTTACCTCATTGGATTGGAATATACATCAACCAAGTGATATTTTATTGATTGCGTATCTTAAGTGTAATATTCAAAACTGAATTTTTCTTTTCTGTACTCATCCGTGATATATTCTTGCATATCCGATCCTTTTGGTAGAAGGTTCGTTGTAGACGTTCTATCCAGTGGTAGCTTCCGTTTAGACAATTTTTAAAAACAAATTTTAGAAACCATTTGCGTGTAAAACTCAAGAGATCTATTCTACCCCCCTTCTAGATCCATAGCCATCGTCTAACACTTACCTCCATGATTATTCAGGCACTCAGGGCACACCTTTCTTGTGTGACCCTCCTTCTTACAATGATAACACTTGATACCAGACATATCACCACCATAAGACTTCTGCTGAGCCTTACCTTTCTTCTTGTCAAACCTACCATCTTTCTTTGACGGTCTTCCTTTCACAAACAGCCCTTCGCCAACCCATGATGGTTTCTGCTCCTTTCTTTTGTTCAAATCCTTCAAATACAAGGCTGCTTGAACTTCTTCAAAGGTCAGGGACTCTCTTCCATACAACAGAGTTTCTTTGAAGTGAGCATGCGATCTGGGCAAAGCACACAACAACAAGAGTGCTTGATCTTCGTCATCGATCTTCACATCAATGTTTTCAAGATCAAGAATCAGCTTGTTGAACAAATCCAACTGCTCAGTCAACGCTTTGTCTTCACTCATCCTGAACGAATACAAGGCTTGCTTCAGGTAGAGACGATTCACCAGCGATTTGGTCATATACAAACTTTCAAGTTTCACCCATAATCCTGACGTCGTAGTCTCCTTCGATACCTGCCGGAGAACCTTATCACCAAGGCTCAACAATATTGCGCTGTGGGCTTTCTCGATCATTGTCGTCTTTTCTCTTTCCGTCAACGCAGCATCCATGGCTGCCTGTCCCTTCAACGCTTCCAAACAACCCTGTTGTACCAGTAGGGCTTTCATCTTCAAATGCCACAGACCGAAATCGTTCACTCCGGTGAACTTTTCAATCTCATACTTTGTTGAAGACATCTCTTCCACGCTCACCGCACCAATTTGTTGTGAAAAACGATGTCTTTTTGCCCAGTATAAATGGTTTCTTGATGATCAAGAACCAAAACAGGGATTAACCGAAAAGTAAAACAAGAAGAAGAAGAAGAAATAACAAGGATTAGGCAAATAAAATTCTGTTTACTATTCACTTTCTCATTAATGTCACAAATGATTACAAGTGAATATCACAATTTGCCACACTCAACAAACTGAGTGTACTAGCCTATTTATAGACTAACTAGGTAACTTGCAGCCTAAGAAACCTAAACAATTGGATCCTTAACACAAGGCCCAATTCGACAGTACATATTAGAACAGACTTCGACAACAATATGTAACAATCAGGCATCATCATGTGAACAAGCTTCGACTGCATGCTTGCCTCCTGTCGAAACACATGAAAACTCTCATTCGACACAGCATGAGTTCGACCCAAATCTCACAAGTTTTATCTCTTCATCATTCACTTTAAGTTATTGTGCCATCTTCTAAATCAATCATACATCTTCTTGTCAATAAGAATGGTCCTTCCAAGATAAGAGGTATGTCTTTGTCTGCATGAATCTTTAAAACCATGAAACTGTTTGAAAAATCAAATTTAAGAACTTCCGAATAAACTTCTATTAATTTGGCTTTGCTTCACCTTCTTTTGGTTCTTTTGGGCACTTTAAGCGGCCATTTTTTCAATAGCTATTTCCCAATACGCTTTCTTTAGTGAAATTGGTGAATGATTTAGTTGACATTCATGTTTAAATCCTTGTTATCCCCATTGATAATGTCTTTGAGGGGCTCCTTGTTGGCCTTTCCATGATAAGTTGGGATTGGGTTTCTACCCAGGATTGTACGTTCTTGAGTATGGATTACCCTATTGACGATTATTTTGATTATTGAGAAAATTAGTCTATTCAATTTGATTTTCATTAGTTAAATGAGCTTTAAAATGCATGGAGAAGCGAGTACATCCACACACTTTACATGGTTGTTGTTATTCTGGTGTGTTTGAGCAACTTGGGACTTCACCCTTCCTGATCCTTAAATCTTTTGTTGTTATATACTAGCTGCTAAACAATCACCCTTTCTCTAGCATTAGAGCATTTGTCATACAACTCTAAATTATAATTTTCAATAATAGCATCAATTATCTTAGTGATTATAATGGATGTCGTAAAGTTTGATGAGCCATTAGTTGTTGTATCTAGTAATGTTCCAGTATTTAGCTTTAGACCGTTGCAAAATGTCTACATTTGGTTTGTAGTATCAAAGTTATATGTTGAGCATGAGACTACCATTTTCTTGAATATCTTGTATGCCTCACCAAATGATTCTCCATATTTTTGCCAAAACTATTATCTCGTACCTCTTCCTAATAAATAATGATGCGTGTAAATATTAATTCAGAAATTTTTTTCCATGGAGTCCCATGTAGATATGCTCCAAGTAAGAAGCTGATCAGACTATTCTTCAACGTCTTCAGTTAGTGTGAAAGGAAACAAACTCAATATTTTTTCTTTTTAAATATGTACATCCACCTTGATAGTGGAATAAATGGTGAGGAAATTCTTCAGGTTTTTTTGGCGTCTTCTTCATCCTCTCTACAATTTGTTTCTGTTTCAACTATCAGCTTATTAAAAAATTTCAACTTGTTATCATCTAAAATTAAAATCACATAGTCACCCATGAGTCTTTCTAGTTGAGGTTCTGTCATATTTTTGCCTAACTCGAATTCTCCTCATTCTATTTTTTATTGGGTGAGAATACGAGAATGCAACGGTCTAGAGGGGTGAATAAACCTCTAAAATAAAATTTATTGATTTGAAAAAAGTATTGAAAGGTTTATTAGAGATTGTCTTTCTGGTCGAGGTTCTGTCATATTTTTGCCTAACTCGAATTCTCTTCATTCTATTTTTTATTGGGTGAGAATACGAGAATGCAATGGTCTAGAGGGGTGAATAAACCTCTAAAATAAAATTTATTGATTTGAAAAAAGTATTGAAAGGTTTATTAGAGATTGAAAACAAAAAAGTAGTTTGTGTGGCAGAAGCAATGCGTGTATAAAATTGATTTTGCTTATCGAACGGTGTATACACGGAACACCTCAATTAGTAAACAATCAAGATATATATATATATATATATATATATATATATATATATATATATATATATATATATAGAGAGAGAGAGAGAGAGAGAGAGAGAGAGAGAGAGAGTGAGATGTCATATTTATTGTGACAAATAATGATGAAAGTTTTGTCCTTTCACTATACTTTGTGACAAATAATGATGAAAATATAAAAAACTTTTATCTGGATCCATTAACTTGTACACAATATCCAAATTGAATCCTCGAGAAATCTTTATTCAAAATCATCTTGAATATTCCAGCTCCAACAATTCTAATCAAAAGTCTTTGTTCTCCAACGAACTTTACTCGATCCTACTGGTATCTTGAGCGTTCGTTTGTTCAAAGATTGAGAAGAATGATCTCATTTTATATGTAGGCTTCCGCACAACACTGGCAAGGTAATTATGGGGAAAAGAAACTCCATATTTTTTTTTGGACTTGTCAAAACCAGCCACATCACCACACACATTGCAAATTTTTGAAATCTCAAGAAAATCTTCAAAGAAACATTAAACACAATTATAGAATCTCCTCAAAAATCACAAATCTATAAAGATGAGATTTAGATCCACACGTAAATGGAATTAGAATGAGGTAGAAGATTAAAAAAACATTTTGCAAGCACTCAAGAAAGATTCCAAAATCCTTTTCAAAATGAGAGTACAAGTGAGTTGTGTGTTTTCAAATCAATAATGGAAGTGTATGTTTTCCAAAATTGTGAGAGGTTTTGAGAAAAAAAGCTTTATATGTGATGGAGATCTAGCCCAAAAATGAGTGAAAATGGTGTATGATTCAAGTCGTAAGCAAGAGGTATGATTCAAATAAAAAAATTATGTGATTTAAATCAAGAACAATGAACATATTAGAACCCATTTGTGTCGTTCAAGTCACACAACTTGTTATTCGAATCACATGATTCGAGTAATGAAGTTTGGTGGTTCGATTCAGAGTTTCAAAAGAAAACCAAGGAAATTTCAATTCAATGTGATTTGAATTAGATAGTCTTGTGATTCAAATCAAAGATTTGTGATTCGAATCATGAAACCTGGATTCAAATCATGAAAACATTAAAAAGGTTTCTGAGCTCCCAGTAAGTCACATTCAATTCATGTGACTAGTGATTTGAATCACACTACCAGAATCTCATTTTTGCAAAATTTCGAGAATTTTTTAGATTCTAATATTGTCATGACTTGAACCATTCTCAAATATTAATTTTGATACAAAAACTCAATAGCTTGACTTGAAGTATATGGCTTAAATTATAACTATACATGGCTAAAAATAATATACAATACAAGAGAATATATAACATATATACAAATATAAACATGACATATGCAACAATATGCGCAAATGGACAAGAGATTACTCAACAACACATCTACGTGATCAAAAAATACATGAATGGAAGATTAAATATTGCATGAACAAAACAAAAGAATGCTAAAATGTATCATACCCTAATTTTTACCCTAAAGATTCCACCTGTCATATCATTTGCATCTCATCAAGATCACAATCATGGTATCCTCCTACCCCCT
Source organism: Lathyrus tuberosus (assembly GCA_022829125.1). Classification (NCBI taxonomy): domain Eukaryota; kingdom Viridiplantae; phylum Streptophyta; class Magnoliopsida; order Fabales; family Fabaceae; genus Lathyrus; species Lathyrus tuberosus. Next base: position 1,211,871 of record JALAZF010000112.1, read on the forward strand.
CCTCTTTGGGTTTGCCATTAGGGAGAGATCACCAAGCACCTTTGTGTTTTCTTGGTTGCTTATATGCTAACCTTGATAACCTTATTCAAAATACAAAAATATACGTTGTTTTCTCTTTCTTATTGTACAAGGTAGGGATTTGCAATCAATGGATCAAGTTGTGTTTCTAAATTAGGGTTTTGATTCCCAAAGTCAAAGTTTAGGTCAACAAGTGGCCACAAGAAGGCATGACCTATAATCTTAGGTCACAATCATGTCAAGCTTCATTCAACGTCATTTGGTAATGAGAAGCTCAAGTTGGTGCATGATTTTAAGGATGATTCAGGTATGGTTCATGTGTTTATTTCCATGTCATCTTCATCCAATTTTCAAGTAATCATCAAAGAATATTCAAGGGATAATCAAGCTTCCATCATTTTCTATTCAAGTATTCATCTTTGTGCCTTGGATGCAAAGAAATGGCAAGAAATCTCAAGTTGGCACATGTTTGGTTGGCCTAAAATCAAGTATGGCATGCCACTTGGTCCAAACACCATAACTTCCTCATTTCTCAACATGTTTGGAATCTTCTTTGAGCCAAATCTAACATTTGAACTCCTATACAACTTTGCTTCAAGGATCAAACATCAATTCAACTTCTAAGTCCATCAATTTTTGGATTTTCCAAGCTGCCCATGTGTGCACAAAAGTAAGCCCAGGACCTAGTCGACCTAATGCGTGACCTAGAATTTCAGGTCATGACCTCAACTTTGATTCAATGCCATTTTCAATCCAAGCATCCTTTTTATATGTTTCTTTTAGCATTTTATTCTTTGTTATGAGAAGATCATTTGGCATAAAGAAAATAAAAAAACCGCACGAGTGGATTCCATTTGGCCTAAGTTCGAACATGGTGTCATGAACTTTGTTCCCCATGCAAGTTTCAGGTCATGATTTTCACTCCAATCTCAATATGGGACCACAATCACATGTGCAACTCCTTTGTGAACCAAAAACCATGCAACCAAACACAAAACGACTTGTTTCATCCTCAATATACGCATTTCATGTTGCATTTCACACAGATTGCAAAACACCAAAACTCAACCCTAACTCACACGAATTCTTCACAATTTCACATGTACCATTACATCACTTAATTTCCTATAAATAGAGGGTCATTTTGCCTTCATTTCTAAGCTTTGATATCCAAAGAAACTCTGAAACCCTTGAGCTTGAAACCTCTCAAAAACCAGAGATCTGAACTTCCAAATCAAGCTTGTTTCAACTTGTTTCTTTGCCTAGAATCCATCACTGGCATCCTCTAAAGCTAACCGAAGCATTGTCGTGGCTTGAAACCTTCTGCAACCTTCAACTCGATTTCACCATTGTTGATCTTTGAAGCTTCAACTGAAAAGGTAGTTACAAGTAACATTTCTGAGCAAACAAGTTACCAGTGTGTTCGTCTTATTCCACTGATCAAAAACCCTCACTTACTTGGAATTTATCTTTTTATTTAGTCATTTAATTTTACTTTGAAGAACTAGGGTTCTTCACATTTTTGAGCCAATTCTCTCTACTCAGAGCAAATCAATTGCTCTGATGCAAAGAGACGTGAATGATGACATGAGTAAAAGTTTGCACACATAATGTTTGAGCTTAAAACTCAAAGTTCATGGATTTGCAAAATTGAACTCAAGATTGAAGAAGATGATGTTTGCGCGCTTTGGTAGGAGAATTTGAATTCTGACCAATCACCACGTGCCACAAAGCTAGCCGTTGGATATTTTGTTTTAATTTCATTTTATTTTTATTATATTTTCAATTTTCTTTTATGATTTTTTTAAATGTCTCCCTTAACATTTTTTACTCCAAATTTTTTTCATAAATTTATAAAAATATTTTCTATCACATATATTTTTTTCATAATTTTTAAAAATCATTTTGCATTTAATTGATATTTTCTTCTATTTTCCATTTAATTTTCATTCTTGATTTTATTTTTAATCATTTTCAAATATTTTAGCATCCAACTTTTGAGATTAACTTATTCATATTTTTCTTTACTTCTCATAATTTTCTCAACCATTTATTTTACCTTTTGGTGCATCTTATGAAGTTTTCATTTAATTTCCATTTTTAATCATTTAAAAATCATTTCCATTTCATTTTTATTCATATTTTTGAATATTTGGATTTGGCACGTGATGATTGTTTTGTTGATCATGTCTTCAACATCTCAAATATTTAATTGATGACCTCTTGGTTTATTCAATCTTCTCTGGTTCAAACATGTTAACAAATGACCATCTGATCATTTTTGGTACTTTGCATCAGAAATAGGTTATCCCTTACGTGATCATACTTTTAGACTTTGGTTTGTTGATAGTTTATCCCTACTGTCATACCCTCAATTTTGACCACAAGATTTCACATCATTGTTCAAATCATCACTAGAATATGGGGGTACTTTCATGCCTCATCAATCCTCTCAAAGATTGTTGAGCATTCACTCAACCAAGGAATAGGGTTTTTAAGCCCTCTCAGAGCACTCAGACAAAGGATCAATAAAAAATTGTCATGATCTTCAACTTGTCAAGTCTATCAAACATCCATAAAGGGTCAAGAGGTCTCCCACATCAAGAATTAAGCACAAGAGTGCAACATTTCAAGTTGATTAAGTCTCAAGATCATCAGTGTCACCAAATTAGGGTTTTGATCGACCAGGGCCTCCAGAGAGAAAATTTCATCTGGGTATGAGCCAATACTTCAAAACATGATCCTAGAAGCTCAAAGGGACCTCAGGGATCCAATCATAAGCTCAAAATAGCCTTAGGAGATGCATTCATCAAAAATCAGGAATTAGGGTTTCTTGACCTAATTCACCCCTAAGTTGACTTTTGGAGCAAGACATGAGCCAAAACCTCAAGGAATGTTTTGAAGACCTCAAATATCTTATATTAATCCTCTTAAAAGTTCAAATTGACACAAAGAACTTAGTTCATGCGCAATATAAAGATGCAAATTCATCTGGACCATAAACTAGGGTTTCTAAGAAAAAGTCAACCCCACCTTTGACTTTTGACCAAGACATAATCTCAAACCTTGAGACATGATTCAAGACACTCTAAAACACTTATGGAATCCATCCATTAGGTTTGAATTAGGTTAAGAACTTGATTTCATAGAGAACCACAAAGTTTGAAATTCATCTGATAAAAAGTCAATTGGCCCCAAAAACCAAGTTTGACTTTTAAGATTTTTTGACAAACATGACTCCTTTAAGTCAAAAGCAATGTTAACTCATGGTTTGGATCATCATCTAACAAGAAAAATCAAGGAAAGTGAGCTTACTTGCAAAAGGGGTAATCTTGATAAACTTAAAATTTCTAAGTTATGAAAAAAGGATGATTTTTCCCAACTTTGCAAGGTCATAACTCCCAAACCACAAAGCCATTTTCTTCTATCCAAAGCTCAAATGAAAGCTCTCATTACATACTACAAAAGTGTCATAGTTCTCCATTCGCCGAAAAATCTTGGATTTTGAGTTATAGAGCCATGAAGTTAGGGTTTCAAAAATTTTAAACTTGGACACTTAGTGAAATTTTGAGATAGAATCTGTTTCATTTTTTTCTAACTTTGAGGTGATTTTTCTCCATGATCCACATTGATCCAAGACCAAAGTTAAACATCAAAGTTGAAGTATGATATGCAAGCTTTCCAAAGAGTACAAGAACATCATCAAACTCCATTTCAGTAAAGAGATATGGAGTGACCAATATGCCTTGACACAAACTATTTTTTTGACAGCATTGGTACATGACTTGTATCCCACTGTAACACCCCAAAATTTTCCTTGTTGTTTTTAGTTAACTGGCTTATGTTTCTTTGTATTTATTGCATTAGCATTTGTGCATAGCATGGTTCTTAGCATGGGATCAAGGTACTTGGTTCATTTTAAAGGAGTCTCAAGCCTCAAGGTGGTTTGAGGGGTTCATCACATCTTCATAAGATCAAGAATGGTAAAGGATTTTAAGTGAATCTTTCTCTCCTAATCAGGTGGTCTAAATTAGGGTTTTGACCCAAAAGACTTCTTGAAGGGCTTTGTGGATTCAAGCATGTTCTTATGGTATTCCATATGCTCACAAGTACTCAGGGAGGAAGACTTGGCTAGTGGTTCATTGTGGAGGATTTTCAGTGGATCAGTTACTTGTGAAGTAAGCAAAAGTCAACAGTTCAAGAGGAAAGTCAACCATGGGTTTTCAAAGGTTCAAGTCATGTTTCCCAAGTCCATGTACCTTTATTTGGTCAAGGAATAGCATGGAATACATCATTCATCAAGAATAAAGAGTTTGTGCAAAAGTTACTAAATTTGGAAAATGACCTATAATGAGAACTTTCCATTTTTGGCAATTTTTCCACCACATTCAACTTGACTTTTCATCATCAAGGAATCTTCAAATGAATTTTCCCCCAACATAAAAGTTGAAGATCTTTCTCTTTCATTTCCAAAAAGTACTAAATGGTTTCCATATCATTTGTAGAACTCAAGCTATGGTCAAAACAATGCAAGATGCTTTTAAGGGTTTTCACATGTACCACATTTTCCACCTTTTACATTTTGGTGCAAATTGACTTGTAATTGGTTCTATTGGTTCATGTCACATTACAACATCCAAGTACACCTCATGAGGATCATTTTTTGGCCTTTGAATCAATTCATTTCATGCCATATTTCTCACTTATTCAACAAAGTGCAAATTTGCAAGTTGGATTGAATCTCACAAACCAATCAACCACAAGGCCCAATTTCAATTCAGATGTGATCAGTAATGGAGGTGAATCATGCTTACTTGGTGACCAATGCACGTGTGAATGAAGGGTGTACAACTCAAATTGCATTTTTGCATAAACCTTCAAAAGTCACTAACCAAGGGATTAACAGGACCTTAATCATAATCAGGGGAACAACCAAGTGTATATAAGCTAACTCATGCCTTCACAGCTAGGTCATGCATCCTCATTTGCTCAGATTTCACATTTTTGCTCAAATCTTCTCCTCTTCGATTCTCTCTCATCTTAAGAGCTTTTTGAGAAATTCTTTCATATTCTTGATCCTTGAAGTTCATAGAACAAGAAGCAACTATTGGTTTGAGCTCATAGCAAGGAAATCATAGGGTTCGAATTTGGAAACCACTTCTGCAAATCTCAAGATCTGTACCAGATTCAAGCTCTAATTGCATTTATTTTGCAATTAGAGGTTCAAAGGACTTGATCTGCAGCTTCCAGAGGGTTTTCTTGGTGTATTTCAAGTTCTACAAGCTTCAAGTAAGGTCCATATTCATGCTCTTATAATGTGATAATTGTGTGTGCATCTTGTTCCTTGATTGTTGCTGAGCATGCTGATGTGTTTAGAATTGATTTTGGACGTGTAACATGTGCATAATGTGGATTTGAAAGTTTTGGATCTAAACTTATTTCCTTCGATTTGACTTGTATGTTGATCTTTTGGTGAAATGGTTTGTATATTTGTGATCCTTGTGAAAATCTGGACAAGATGATGTGCTCGTTTGCATTTTTTGGAGAATTTTAAGTTGCAGGTCACCGGAGAAGGTGACCGGAGCTAGAGCTCCGGCACCTGGTTTATTTTCAGACGGCTGAGGGTTTGTTTGGAGAAGATGGAATCACAACCATTGGTTGTGTTGATCTGATGGCTCACAGTGTGCCACGCCATTTAATTTTGGTTTTATTTTGTGGTGTGCGTGTGTGTTAGTCCATGATAGTTATCATGTGCATCTAATCATAGCCTCTCATCTTGCATGCTTTGTGATTCATTGACTCATCCTCACGCGTTAGATTGATCTTGTGGTTTAAATCATGCCAACACATTAATTTTTCATGTGCTTATCACGTGTTTATGTTTTAAATTTCTGATGATGTGGTGTATGCGCGTATACCCTTGTTAGTGTGTGTCCTCTAATCTTGAATGCTCATCATATGTACTTGTTCTTTCTGTTGACTTTATTGCAAGCGTTAGATTGATCCTAGGGCTGGTATGGGTTGACTGGTTTCTTTTTTTGTTTGGCATGCGCTGATATTTTCTTGTGGACTTGGCTTGATAATTGCACCCCCCTTTTGGGGCCCTTTGTGTTTTCCAACGTGTTTTGATTGCTGAATACACCCCTGGTGTTTATTTCAATTATTTTTATTTTCATTTAATTATGTCATTTGCATTTTATTTTTTTTTTGAAATAGTTTTATGCATCCAAAAATTATGAAAAAAATCATGAGTCATCCTTAGGTTTTTATAAAATTTTTCCAAATTTTATTTTCTTTTTTATTTTATTTTTGGCATCGGAATTAATTATTGCTTTAATTTCTTTTTGATTTGTTTCATATATGCACACCTTAACTTGTTGATTTTATTTCTCATCATCTATAAAACATTCTGAACCCATTCTTTTTGCATTGTTTCATCAACATCTTGAAGTGCATAAAAACATTTTTCTCATATTTTTAAAATCTTTTCATATTGCTTTTTGGTCCCTCTCTTTTGCATATTAGTACATAATTCCTATGTGACTTTGCATGATTGATTGAAGGACTTATCTTGTGAATTTTTGCATGAGTTTTTAACATGATGTTTGTCCCTGGTTAAGGTGTTTTGATAATTAATTTGGTAATTTATGAAGATGATTTGCTAATTGTTTGATTGCTCTTTGATTGAGGTCTTCTTTTATGCACATCTTTGACCATGTTTGAACCATTATAGGTCAATTGATTGCAATTATAGGTCATTGGTGTGAGGTTGTTGCATAGTTTGTGCACATGTTCAATGTTTGATTTACATGCCCCTTTTGACTTATCTTCTCACTTCTTCTCATCTATGCCTATTCTTGACTTGTGTTTGGTTTGTGTATGCCATGCCATATCATTCCTTTGCATTTCATTTGATGTATATTTCTAACCTTGGAGCGTTGTATTCATGTCATATGCTATTCATGTTTCATTTTGCATCCTTTAACATGGTTCACTTACATGCTTCCTTCTCCTTCTTCTAATGATTCTTAATGCTTGGATACTTGCTTGTATGCCTTATGTGACACTTGTATAGCATGTTTAGGCACATGTTTAGGTCATCCACATTCTGACTTGGATTTTATTTGAAGCATTCTTGCATGATCACCTTGCATATCCACTCATCCTTCTTCTACTCCTTCTTTGATGACTTTCTTGGATGTTTTGCCACTTGTTTGCATTCTCTTTGCTTGAGTTTGTTTGGTAAACATTATGGGTTACCCTTAAGGTGTACATTTTGACTTGGCTGAGTTTCATTTGGTTTGTAACCATTTCTCTTTGGATTGTGACTTGTTTGGGTTTCACTTGTCTTATTGTTGCTTATGTTTGTTTTTGCTAACCATGTAGGGGCTAATGGTAAGTGAATGGGATGTGGAAAGTTATCCACATTCTAACTTCTCCTTTCTCTTTTAAGCTTTCATAGTTGTGTTTGCTTTAGCATTCAAGATGCTTCTCCCCTCTCTTTCACTCTCTTCCTCCCTTGAATCTCAAGACTTGTTTAAGTCTCGGATTCTCTCCCTTTAGAACTTAATTTTTTATTAAGCTTGGAGTAGGATTAGCATTAGGCTTTAGGTAGTCGTCTCTCCTAAGCCTCACTAACCATAGGTTACCCATGCATGATAACATTAGGACTCTTAGTTTCCCTTTAGAGTTTCCTTTTGTGTCTTCTCTCTTCTCATATCTAAACTTTTTGAAAACACTTAATAAAATATAACGTATATTGCGCTTGAGCCTTAAGTGTAGGAAATGAAGAACGAGGGGTCTCCCCTCCTCTTCTAGAGTGTTTAGCATACGTCCCATTTAGGGGCGACCATGCGATTCACTCGTTCCCGCATGGTAGACTTTGGTGCAATGTAAGTTACGAATTAACTTAAAACACTTCTGTCTAAAAAACACAAAAAAAATTCAAATATTTTTATCCTTCGGGATTGTTGGGTTTCAAACTTCATTTTCAGAAAAGAGCTCGTCGTTCACATAAAAAACACTTACCCATTCGTGGTCGTACCCGCGAACTACATTAGCTCTGATTCCTCTCTCTCGTCTGATTGAGGATATGTAGGCACAAGACAGTGATTGTCTTGGTGAGCAACCTTCCCCCACAGTTCCCGTCCGAACTACGTTGACTCTGACTTTCCCATTGCACTGAGGGAGTACGTAGGCCTAGGGCATCAAATATGTCCTACCGAGTCCGTCTTAGTCACCCCCATCCCAGTTTTCTTTTGCAGCCATAGAAAGTAGGACAGCTCACCCTCCGTTTAGACAACAAGTATGGATCCCATCGAGTACGATGGATGCGTGGGGTGCTAACACCTTCCTCTCGCATAACCGACTCCTGAACCCGGACTATGGTTACGATGACCATGTCTTTCCCCTTTTCTCTTCAGGTTTATGCAGTGTTTCCTTTCCCTCTCTCGGGATAAATACACATTGCTGGCGACTCTGTGTCTTCTGCGCCACTCTCACGTTTGTACCGTTGGATGCGAATCTTTTGAGAACGACAGCTGGCGACTCTGCTAGGGACTCTGGTTGACCTCTTTCCGGTCCATCCCCTTTAGCGAGTCGATCCTAGTGCTTGTTTGTTTTGTTTCGTTGGGTGCTTATTTGTTGTGCTTTATTATGTTGTATATTACTGTTTTACAGCTTTTATTGCATTGCATTTCATTTTATTACTGTCTTACTGGATATTGTTGTACTGTTCTGTTGCTAGATTTTCTGTTTGTAGGGTGGGTTGGATTCATGAGAGAGAAGCCCAATACCCAGGCTTGAGCATACACCTATGATTAGCGTGGAAAGTAGTGTGACTTGTTTGGCATTTGGCCAGACTTAGTATACATGAAAACTCCACATCCAGACGAGGTTTCCTTGGTAATGTTCTATCCTACACATTTGGGGCAGATGATGGAATATAACCTGGAAAACTGTCGACTCTGGCGACCGTCTCCCGAGGAACCAACAACGCCTCTCCTCCCGAGATGTGACAGTGGCAGCCCACATTCTGTGGCAAACCCATTGCACATTCTCGATCCGAGGACCCAATGCTGGGAACTCACTATAGGTTTACCTTATTTTTGAGGGGAATCAGTTGAGGCCTCCTCGATTGGTGATGATGTCAAACCAGAAATGGTGAACGTATCATCATTTCTCGACCTGAGAGCCCGTGATATTAAGGATCCTTGGATTTCTAGAACCCACACGTGAGAGGGGATGGATGTTTGTAGGTTTGCAGGTAACCGAAACCTTCAACCTATCCGGTTTTCTGGATTTCTCATCAGTGTACTGTTATTATTCTGATATTCCGACAGTTTGATTGGGCCGTTATTCTGGATTTTTGGGTTTCTGGTATTTAGGGTCTTATTCAGTCAGTAGAACAACATCAGTTTTGAGCATCTTGGATACCTTGATCCCATGTTTGCATTTTGCATCATCATTTTGCATTCTAACATGTTTGTTCATTTGTAGGGTTGCATCCTAACTTTGATTCCGGTTGTCCGAAGACTGTCCATGATGAGTACTAGCACTGAAGAGAGGAAGAATATCATCCTGTACAAGTTCCCAGAGCTTCATCTAGATGATGTGCACAAGATCTCGATTATGGCAAAACCTGGGGTATTGGCAGATTTTAGGGGAGAATTTGGGAGGATTCTGAGTTTCGCCCGGAATGTTACCAACTATGAGTTCAGGGCCCTGCACACTCTGGCACAGTTCTATGACCCTCACCTTCGGTGTTTTCTGTTTGCGGATTATCTTTTAGCTCCAACGTTGGAAGAGTATGCTCTCATTTTGGATGTTTCAGTCAAAGAAGATGCTCCCTTCTATCCTTCTAAGGAGTTTCCTGATCTGGAAAGGGTTGCTGCTGCTTTACGTTTGGATCAGTCTTTGTTGAAGAAAAATATTGCTAGTAAAGGGGGTTATCAAGGTTTTCACACGAAGTTTTTGATCGAGCAGGCTGCTACTTGTGCTAAGGCTAAGTGTTGGCTGGTGTTCAATGCCATCCTGGCTATGTGTGTTTATGGAACGGCGTTGTTCCCTAATGTGAAGGATTTTGTAGACGTGCACGGCGTCCGGATATTCACCACGAAGAATCTGGTACCTACCTTGCTTGGGGATCTGTATTATTCAATGCACTATAAGAATGAGAAAGGGAGAGGCGGACCTCTTTACTTTTGTGCTCCAATTTTCTGTAAGTGGTTTGCTGGTCGCCTTCCCAAATCTGGGGCATTCGAAGACACAAAAGAAACGTTGGATTGGTCAAAGAGATTAATGGGATTAAGGGCTGACAACTTGGTTTGGATTAATCATGATTTGCTGGGCCAGGAGATCCTAGTTAGTTGCGGAGGTTACCCAAACGTACCTTTAATAGGAAGAAAGGGGGGAATTAATTACAACCCCATTCTTGCTATTAGGAAATTTGGGTATGCTTTGAAAGAGCCGCCAAAGGGCCAAGATGTTCAAGAGTCCCTATTTGTGAGTGAAGAAGCCAACCCGGAGTTCTTGAAAGAAGCTGCAAATGCTTGGAGAGATTGCCATAAGAAAGGGAAGACTTCTTTTGGAAAGAGTAACAACAAAGCTTTCCCTGCGTATGAAGATTGGATTCAGGGGAGAGTAGAAAGTGTACTTTTACCATTCTGCAGAGAACCTCCATCTTACCCCTGGCTGATTGAATCTCCGACCACGATTGAGATAGAGAAGTATAGCAAACTGTGGGGTGAGAATGAGAAACTCTGAGAGGCGAATCGTGAGCTGGGCAAAGAGGTTGGTCAGTTAAAGCACGAAAAAGGGGAAGCTATCCATGCTGCCAAGATAAAATCAGAACTTTTGGATGTGAAGGAGAAAGAATTGTCTAAAGAAGCCACAGCCAGAGAGAAAGTGGCTCAAGCATTGAAAAGTGTTAGCAAGGTCCTTTCATCCAAAAAGAAAGAGTTGGCTTATGCTATGTCAAGAATTCACAGGTTCCATGACCGTCGGAATACAGCAATTACCGCCAACAGGTTGAAAGAGGACAAGTATCGGGAACAGATTAAAGGTTTGAAGACAGAGCTTCAGAAAAAGGATAAGGAGATTTTATCGGGGATCTTTGAGAGGAGAGCAGTTGAGGAAAAGCTAAAGGAAACCATGGCAGATATGGAACAGCTGAAGATCCAAGCCGAAGTCAAAAGAGCCAGGAGCGAAGGTCCAAGTTCAGGTGAAGCTTCTGGAGAAGATGATTGGGAATTACATAGTCGTTATTTAACAGGGATTTTGCACATGAGGGATCTTTTGATTTAGGAGTTTATTTAGAGACCAGAGCATCCTAATACCAAGAAGCTTCTTAAGGAAGTGCAAAATTGGTGCAAGAAGAATGACGAATGGGGAATTCTAGCACGGCTGAGCCTTGATGATATGTCTTAGTTTCCTTGCTGTTGTTTTCTTTGTATTTTGGGTCACCACCAGAATTGTTGGCTGAGACCTTTGTTTATTTTGTTTCAGGCTCTTTACGGTACCTTGAGTTGTAATTTCTGACAGTGATCTTCTCTGATTTATATACGAGCAACAGTTTCATCCTATTTTATCTATAAACTGGAATCAAGGGGTGGATCGCCCTGCGAATATACAAACATGTTTGCATTTGCATTTGCATAATCATAACCATTCTGGCCTTGCAGGTTATCTCATATTCTCTAGTTTTCTTATGCTCTCTCTTTTTGTCAGTCAGGATTAATCAACCAACTCATCAGTATTCAACCAGGCTTAATCAAAGCATAGTGATGGACAAAGTTCAGGCAGACATGGCAGCTATGCAAGCTCGCATCGATCAATTCATGGAGATGATGCAGGGTGTGGTACAAAGTCAGAATGAATTCAGAACTCTAGTTTAGCCTTTGGTGTTGCAGGTTGATGAAAATGGTATCTTACACGGTGGTTTTCTTAATCGTGTTATTCCTCCAGGCGGAGGTGGTGCTGGTATCAACATTCCTATCACTGGTGCTGGAGGACAAGGTGGTATTCCTTCAGTGGTTGGAGAGGGAAGTACTGTTCGAGCTATCCATGGCCCTCGTATTGATGATCAATAGGATAATGTTTTTTCAGTCAGAAGCTTGGACGCTGGCCTACCTGTGGTCAGTGATGAGAGGATCCATTTAATTGAGGCTCAATTGAAAGGGGTTGTGAAACAGGATGATCTAGGAATAGATTTGGACGACCTAGGGTTGGTCTCTGAAATTGTCATTCCACACAAGATTCAGATCCCTACATTGGTGAAGTATAATGGTTCTACTTGCCCGAGAACTCACATAAAGGCTTATACCAGGAAGATGGCTGCTCACGCCAAAGATGAAAAGTTGATGATGCACTTTTTCCAAGACAGCCTGTCTGGCGCGTCTTTGGAATGGTATATGGCGCTGGAGAGTAGAGATGTTCGTACTTGGAGAGAGCTAGCTGCAGCTTTTATTAAGCATTACCAGTACAACACAGACATGGCGCCCAACAGAACTCAGCTGTTGAGCATGTCTCAGAAGAGTGATGAAAGTTTCAAAGAATACGCGCAAAGGTGGCGTGAATTGGCGGCTAGGGTACAGCCACCAATGTTGGAAAAAGAGATGCTGGATATGTTTATGGACACACTGCCTAAGCATTATTATGAGAAGTTGTTGCCTTATTCTCTAGGCAAGTTTGCAGATGTGATTGCTATCGGACAGAAAGTATAGGTTGGAATTATGGCTGGAAAAGTTTCTAGTGGTGACGGATCGTCCTCCGGGCATGGAAAGAAGTTGTTGGATGGTTATAAGAAGAAAGGGGAGACCAACGCTGTATCATCTCACAGGGGAAAAGGGAAACAGCGTCAGGGCAATAATCAACAAGTAGCATCGGTAACTATCCCAGCAACGTTGCCTCTACCACAGCAACAGAGGAATAATACTAATCAAAATAGGCAGCAGGGCCAGTATCAGAATAGACAAAGGAATGCAGAGAGGAATTTTGATCAACCACCAATGTCGTATGCACAGTTGATGCAACATTTGCTGCAGTTGCGTCTAGTTGAGCTCCGTACCCTGGCTCCACCAACAGAGGAACTCCCACGAGGCTACGATGCTAACGCACACTGCGATTTTCATTCTGGTGCTCCTGGGCACACTGTAGAGAAGTGTAGGGCGTTTCATCACAAAGTGCAAGACCTTGTAGACTCCAAGGCTATCAATTTCTCGAATACTGGGCCCAATGTTATTCAAAACCCTATGCTTGATCACAATGGGCCGAGGGTGAATGCGATAATTGAGGAAGGTGAAGCTTTAAATTTGATCATGGATGTTGAGGAGCTGAAGACTCCATTGGCCGTGGTTAAAAACAGGTTATTGAAGGGTGGCGTCTATCCGGGTTATGATGAGAACTGCTCAGATTGTTTGACAAAGGTCAATGGTTGTGATTCGCTGAAGATGGGTATTCAGAATCTGATTGATGAGGGTTGTTTACAGTTTGACAGAGGTAATCAGCAAGAAGAGGTTGTTAGTGAGAAGGTTGCTACTATTACCATTCCGTTCAAAACGATTACTATTTCTGGTCCGGCAAGGCCACCTCCAGTCATTATCACAAGGGCTGGACCCATTCCGTATGAAAGCACTAAGGTTATTCCTTGGAATTACGGTGCAGAGGTGTTTGTCAATGGACAAAAGCTGGAATTAATTAATACTTCACCAGTGAGTGCTAGTCCTGAAGTTAAGGTTGAAGTTGATGCTATAACGAGAAGTGGTAGAGTGCTTACTCCTATTAATGATCAACCCAGTACTTCTAGGCAAGATAGGGGGAAACAGGCAATGGATGGTTCTGTTCAGCCTCAAGTGGTTATTGATTCTACAGTAAAGCCGGTTGATGATGCTTTTTCTGAAAATGTAGAGGAGTTTATGAGACTCATCCGGAAAAGTGATTACAAGATCATGGACCAGTTACATCAGACCCCGTCCAAGATCTCTATTCTGTCTTTGTTGTTATGCTCTGAAGCTCATATGAATGCTCTTCTGAAGGTTTTGAATGCAGCCTACGTTCCTCAAGAGATTTCTGTTAACCAGCTGGAAGGGGTTGTAGCGCACGTGAATGCAGGTAATGGCTTGGGTTTTACAGATCTTGATTTGACCCCTGCTGGGAGAAATCATAACCATGCCCTGCATATTTTGATTGAGTGTCGTGGTTCACTGATGTCACATGTATTGGTTGATACTGGATCATCGTTGAATGTATTTCCAAAGAAAGCATTAATAAAGTTAGATGCCAGGGGACTTATTTGTACACCAAGTGACTTGGTGGTGTGAGCTTTTGATGGCTCAAAGAGATCCGTCTTTGGTGAGATTGTGCTTCCGATCAAGGTTGGACCGGAAATTTTTGATGCAACATTTTACATAATGGATATTCAGCCAGCGTACAGCTGTTTATTGGGTCGTCCTTGGATCCATGGTGCAGGCGCTGTAACCTCCATTTTGCATCAAAAGCTGAAATACATGGTTGATGGTCATGTAGTGACGGTGTGCGGAGAAGAAGACATAATGATTAGTCAGCTATCAACCTTCAAATACGTGGAAGTGGATGGTGAAATTCATGAGACGTTGTGTCAGGGGTTTGAAAAGGTGAAGGTTTCTGAAGAGGTTGTCCAGTCTGAAGCTATAGAGCAGCCTGCAGTGGCAAATCAGCCTGAAGTTTCTATGTCTTCGTTTAAAGATGCCAAAGCTGTGGTTGAAGCTGGTAGCTCACAGAGGTGGGGCCAGGTGGTTGAAGTTCAAGAGAAGAAGGATACTTATGGATTGGGATATAAGCCATCCAGGAGAGACGGGGATCCTCCCAAATTCTATGCCCCAATCCATTTCACTAGTGCCGGTGTTTTCTTCGACAGGGTTAATGCCATTGAGGAAGAAAGGGACAGTGATTGTGACATGGATAGCTGGATTTGTCCTTGCGTCCCAGGAGAAAGTCTGTGCAACTGGTCTTCCGAGAGAGTCATTCAAGTGACTGGCTTCGAGTAATTGCTTTGTTTTCCTATTATGTTAATCCTGCGTTCTGCCCAAGACGTAGTGATTTTATTTGTAGGGCTTTAACTGTTGCATGTTTTGCTTTATCATCAATAAAGGACTTTTCACACTCAAATATTTTGATCTCTGTCTTTCTGTTTTATTTTTTATGCATTAAAAACCCACATCAAAATGGAAATGTGTTTCTTTTGTTGCATACATAATAAAACATACCTCATCAATCATGCAGGTCTTTTTGTTCAGATGACACCGATCATGACTCAGTTATAGCTCGGTATGACTTTGACAATCCAATCTATCAGGCTGAAGAAGAGACTGACGAAGATTGTGTACTGCCCGAAGAGTTGGCCAGATTGTTGAAGCAAGAGGAGAAAGTCATCCTGCCTCATCAGGAGGAAATTGAGATTGTGAATCTGGGAACCGAGGACGCCAGAAAGAAAGTAAGGATAGGGGCTGCATTGGAAGACAGTGTCAAGGGAAGATTGATTGAAATGCTCCGTGAGTATGTGGATATCTTCGCTTGGTCTTACCAAGACATGCCTGGGCTCGATACTGATATTGTTGTACGCCGGCTACCACTTAAAGAAGGTTGTGCTCTCGTCAAGCAAAAGTTGAGAAGAACTAAACCGGAGATGTCTGTCAAAATTAAGGAAGAGGTTCAGAAACAGCTAGATGCCGGTTTTCTTGCCGTGACAAATTATCCTCCGTGGGTTGCTAACATCGTGCCTGTACCTAAGAAGGATGGGAAGGTCAGGATGTGTGTTGATTACAGGGATTTGAACAGATCAAGCCCAAAGGATGATTTCCCGCTCCCTCACATTGACGTGTTAGTTGACAATACTGCTCAGTATTCTGTGTTTTCCTTCATGGATGGCTTCTCTGGGTATAACCAAATCAAGATGGCCCTAGAGGACATGGAGAAAACAACATTCATAACACCGTGGGGAACTTTCTGCTACAAAGTGATGCCCTTTGGATTGAAAAATGCAGGGGCAACTTACCAGCGGGCGATGGTGACTCTCTTTCATGATATGATTCACAAAGAGTTGAGGTCTATGTTGATGACATGATTGCGAAGTCACAGACGGAAGAAGAACATTTGGTAAATCTTCAGAAGCTATTTGAAAGGTTAAGAAAATTCAGACTGAGGTTGAATCCGAACAAGTGCACCTTCGGGGTGAGATCAGGAAAATTGCTGGGGTTTATTGTTAGTGAAAAAGGTATTGAGGTTGATCCTGCAAAGGTAAAAGCCATACAAGAAATGCCTGTGCCGAAAATAAAAAAAAGAGGTTCGTGGTTTCTTGGGGAGATTAAACTACATTGCTAGGTTCATCTTGCATCTCACAGCCACGTGTGAACCAATCTTCAAGTTGCTAAGAAAAGATCAAGCGGTCAGGTGGAATGAAAATTGTCAAAAGGCGTTTGAAAAGATTAAAGAATACTTGCAGGAACCTCCGGTTCTTATGCCACCAGTGCCAGGAAGACTTTTGATTATGTATCTCACGGTTCTTGAGAATTCAATGGGTTGTGTGCTCGGTCAACAAGACGAGTCAGGTAGAAAAGAGCACACCATCTACTACTTGAGTAAAAAGTTTACTGATTGCGAGTCAAGGTACTCGATGCTGGAGAAAACATGTTGTACACTCGCTTGGGCCGCTAAGCGTTTGAGGCAGTATATGTTAAACCATACAACCCTTTTGATTTCGAAGATGGATCCGATCAAGTATGTGTTTGAGAAGCAAGCACTTTCTGGTAGAATAGCCCGTTGGCAGATGGTTCTGACAGAATACGATATTCAGTACATTTCCCAAAAGGCCATTAAGGGAAGTGTTTTGTCAGAATATCTTGCCGAACAGCCAATTGAGGATTATCAACCGATGAAGTTTGAATTTTCGGATGAGCATGTCATGTATCTGAAGATGAAGGATTGTGAAGAACCTTTGCCTGATGAAGGACCTGAGATTGGGTCTCAGTGGAAGATGGTTTTTGATGGAGCTGTTAATTCATATGGTAACGGAATTGGGGCAATCATTACGACTCCACAGGGTTCTCATATACCCTTCACTTCCCGATTAGCATTCATATGCACCAATAATGAGGCAGAGTATGAAGCATGCATCATGGGGTTAGAAGAAACAATTGATTTGAGAATCAAGAACCTCGATGTTTATGGTGATTCTGCGTTGGTGGTTAATTAGATTACAGGTGAATGGGAGACTCGTCAAGCAAATCTTGTTCCGTATAACAACTATGCCAGAAGGTTGTTGCCTTTCTTTGACATAGTAGACTTCCATCACATTCCCAGGGTTGAGAATCAGATGGCTGATGCGTTGGCAACGTTGTCATCAATGTATCAAGTGAATCATTGGAATGAAACTCCTTCAATCAGAATCATGCGCTTGGATAGGCCTGCTTTTGTATTTTTAGTTGAAGGGGTATCAGATGGCAAGCCTTGGTATCATGACATCAAAGTCTTTTTGAAAAGTCAGGAGTACCCAGCTGGGGCATCTTCCAAGGATAAAAAGACATTGAGGAGGTTATCAGGAAACTTCTTTTTGAACAAGGACGATGTGCTATACAAGAGAAACTTTGACATGGTCCTGCTACGTTGTGTTGACGAACACGAGGCAGGCCTGTTAATGTAAGAGGTTCACGAAGGTTCCTTGGGTACTCATGCCAATGGGCATGCTATGGCAAGAAAATTGTTGAGAGCGGGGTATTATTGGATGACTATGGAGTCTGATTGTTTTAAATACGCCCGGAAATGTCATAAATGCCTGATTTATGCTGACAAGGTGCATGTACCGCCTACTCCTCTGAATGTTTTGTCGTCACCTTGGCCTTTTGCCATGTGGGGCATTGACATGATTGGAAAGATTGAGCCGACTGCTTCGAATGGACATCATTTTATCCTGGTGGCTATTGATTATTTCACGAAGTGGGTTGAAGCAGCATCGTATGCCAACGTCACCAGACAAGTGGTAGCCCGATTTATTAAGAAGGACATCATCTGCCGGTATGGAGTCCCGGAGAGAATCATTATTGATAATGGTTCAAATTTTAACAATAAGATGACGAAGGAGCTATGCCAGAGCTTTAAGATCGAACATCATAATTCTTCTCCCTATCGCCTGAAGATGAATGAGGCTGTTGAAGCGGCTAATAAGAACATAAAGAAGATTGTGCAGAAGATGGTAGTGGCATACAAAGACTGGCATGAGATTTTGCCTTACGCTTTGCACGGTTATCGTACTTCGGTACGCACATCAACTGGGGCAACTCCTTTCTCACTGGTGTATGGCATGGAAGCAGTTCTACCATTAGAAGTTGAGATTCCTTCTTTGAGAATTCTGACAAACATGAAGCTTGATGAAGCTGAGTGGGTGCGTTCCCGGCTGAATGAACTGAACCTCATTGAAGAGAAGAGATTGAAAGCCATTGCACATGGCCGGTTGTATCAGAGCAGGATGAAGAAAGCCTTTGATCAGAAAGTACGTCCTCAGTGTTTTCAGGCTGGTGAATTAGTTCTGAAAAGGATTACTCCTCCTCAAACAGATCATAGGGGCAAGTGGACTCCAAATTACGAAGGGCCGTATGTAGTAAGACAGGTTTTCTCTGGTGGAGCTTTATTAATCTCAACCATGGATGGCAAAGATTTTACGTCCCCTGTGAACGCGGATGTAGTCAAAAAATACTTTGCATAAAAAAGACCCGTTGAACATAAAAAGAAGGTTCAGGCAAAAATGGGGCATCCTGGCGAACCATAAAAAGAAAAGGTTCAGGCAAAAATTAGGGAAAAAAAGAAAAAAAGAATAAACCCGCAAGGTTGAAAACCTGAAAAGGCAACTTTGGCAAAAAAGGGTATCCCGGTGGATCGAAAACCCGGAAAGGGCGATCCAGGCAAAAGTTAGGGATTTAAAAGCAAAGACTACGATCCGCGTTCGATCTATGATCATTGTTCACACTTGGAAAATTCGAAGGAAAGGAATCAGTCCAGTCAGTCATCTGCAAAGGCCAAAGTATCTGCGG
The DNA here is from genome assembly GCA_022829125.1 of Lathyrus tuberosus. Lineage (NCBI taxonomy): Eukaryota > Viridiplantae > Streptophyta > Magnoliopsida > Fabales > Fabaceae > Lathyrus > Lathyrus tuberosus. Next base: position 1,230,947 of record JALAZF010000112.1, read on the forward strand.
ATGAACAAGTCATATGGGTTATAGCTGAGTCGAGTCATGGTGGATATTTGTTCCCCACATTGCCGACATTTGTATTTTCTTTTGATTTTTGTGCAATTACCTCTTTTCAGGAATTGCTTCCCGATGTAAATGCCTATTTACAGGCCGATTCATTCAATAAAGTTTGCATTTCAGTCAAAGAGTTTTTGTTCTTTGCTTTACCTGTTTTGTTTGTGAAAATGTCCGATATTTTTGATAAAAACATTACATGCTAAATGTTGAGGTTTATGAAACAAGTTGGAAAACAGTGGCAATTGCTTAGGCGACAGTCACTATGATGATAATCAAGGTAATCATTTTTGCACGTAAACCTTTCTGTTGGTTTTGCAGGATGACAGGTGTACCTCTCCAGTAGAGTTTTGCTCTCCCCAACTTTGAAGTCTGATCGTCCTCGGCAGTTTATTGCTCTTCCCCATCAGAGTAGCGAGGATCGTCTTCCTCAGCAGAGTATAAAGAAGTAATTCCCTAAGCGAAGTCGTTGAGGGTCGTCTCCCTCAGCAGTATGTAAGAGGTTTTCCCCCAGCCAGAGTTGTGATTTGGCTCACCCTTCTTCAAAGGTGGTGTTCCCCACAGAGCATGGGGCAGTTTTTTTTCCTCAGCTAGACAGGAAACAGTGTGTTTATCCCCTAGCAGAGTGGATGTTGACAACTACTTTCTCTCCCAAGCGGAGTCGTTGAGGATCGTCTTTCTCAGTAGAGTACAGAGGATTGTATACCCAGTCGAAGTTGTGTTTGGATTACTATTCCTCAGCAAGCGTTCAGAAGTTGGTTGCTCAAAGGTGGAGGTTGTTGTATCTCCAGCAGGAAGTTCATGGACAAAGATGTTATTATCCCCACAGAGTCCTGGGGTCTACTTTCCTCAGTTGGTCAGAAAGTATAGTCTCAGCGACAATGGTTTGATCTAATCCCCAGCAGGGTGAGGGTAAAGTTATTTCCCTAGCAGCAGATTAAGCTCATATCCCCAAGCAGATTCTGGTAGTGAGTGGTATCCCCAGCAAGTCTTAAGTCCAATCGTTTTTGGCAGGCGTCAAATCCAAGTTCTGAAGTATTTGGTGATCCCCGGCAGAGGAGTTTCCATCTTTAGTATTCATCTCCCTCCCCAGCTGAGTGGGTATTCTCTTGGAGTTTCGTCCATCTCCAGCAGAGTTGTTGATCTTGATATTCCCCAACATAGTGGGTATTCTATCGGAGTTTCGTCCATCTCCAGCGGAATTGGTGATTGTGATCTTCCCTAGCAGGGCGAAGTTTTCCTCAGCATTGTTCTTTGGTTTGATGACAATGTAGTTTGTCGTCCTCAGTGGAGCTGCTTCTGTTCTCAGCGTTTATTTCGCTGGGATGGTCTTTTGCATTGCATAAGCATTTTTTGCATGGCATCCTCCTAAATGCGTAGCATTTCCACTTCGTGTGGAGCATTACGGCAAAATTCAAACATATGCATCCGAAGCATAAGCCAGGTTTGGGTTTTCCTTCGTCAGGAAAACCGGATTTCAGGAGCTATCATTCGACTTTACTCCACAAGTTTTGGGTTTAGTCAATCAAGGCAATATTTGACATTCCCTTGCAGAGTTGTTTGCCAGGATTGTCAATCCATAATTTCATTTTTACCCATTCCTCCAGGTGGTCCTTTGGTTTATCCCCTTAAGGTTTTTTTACCGTCAGACACTCGTCCGTGTTTCCTTCAACACCCGTCCGTGTTTGAACCTTTGATTTCAATACCCGTCCATATTGACCTTTTGATGGCACTCGTCTGTGTTGCCTTCCATTCCCCAGCGAGTTCAATCCCCGATAAAAGTTTCTTTACAACCTTTTCAATACCCGTCCGTATTGAATCTTTTACACCCGTCCGTGTACCTTTTCGATACCCGTCCGTATTGAATCCTTTTACACTCGTCCGTGTATCTTTTCGATACCCGTCCGTATTGAAATTTTTTACACCCGTCCGTGTACCTTTTCGATACCCATCCGTATTGAATCTCTTTACACCCGTCCGTGTATCTTTTCGATACCCGTCCGTTTTAAAACTTTTTACACCCGTCCGTGTACCTTTTCGATACCCGTCCATATTGAATCTCTTTACACCCGTCCATTTGCCTTTTTAGTACCCGTCGGTATTGAAACCTTTTACACCTGTCCGTGTATCTTTTCAGTACCCGTCCGTATTGAATCCTTTTACACCCGTCTGTGTATCTTTTCGATACCCGTCCGTATCTGATATCTTTGATTCCTTGACACCTATCCGTGTTTATCCAAAGCATAGCTAACACTCGTTTGTGTTTATTTCAAGACATTTCAATACATTGGTTGTATTGGTTTTCCAACACTCGTACGTGTTGTGACAGTGCATCATTTATTGCTTGTTCCCCAGTGGAGTCGTCCCTCCTTTGAGGATTGTAAATTTCAGGTTTCTTTTGGTATTCAATCTCCGTGAATCCTTTGAATGCATGATAGCCGTCACTATCATACCTTCAGGACCAAGTTGATTGAATAGGGGCAGCTGTAACACCCCAAAATTTGCCTTGTTGTTTTTAGTTAACTGGCTTATGTTTCTTTGCATTTCTTGCATTAGCATTTGTGCATAGCATCGTTCTTAGCATAGGATCAAGGTACTTGGTTCATTTTTAAGGAGTCTCAAGCCTCAAGGTGGTTTTAGGGGTTCATCACATCTTCATAAGATCAAGAATCGTAAAGGATTTCAAGTGAATCTTTCTCTCCTAATCAGGTGGTCTAAATTAGGGTTTTGACCCAAAAGACTTCATGAAGGGCTTTGTGGATTCAAGCATGTTCTTATGGTATTCCATATGCTCACAAGTACTCAGGGAGGAAGACTTGGCTAGTGGTTCATTGTGGAGGATTTTCAGTGGATCTGTTACTTGTGAAGTAAGCAAAAGTCAACAGATCAAGAGGAAAGTCAACCATGGGTTTTCAAAGGTTCAAGTCATGTTTCCCAAGTCCATGTACCTTTATTTGGTTAAGGAATAGCATGGAATACATCATTCATCAAGAATCAAGAGTTTGTGCAAAAGTTACTAAATTTGGAAAATGACCTATAATGAGAACTTTCCAATTTTGGCAATTTTTCCACCACATTCAACTTGACTTTTCATCATCAAGGAAGCTTCAAATGAATTTTCCTCCAACATGAAAGTTGAAGATATTTCTCTCCCATTTCCAAAAAGTACTAGATGGTTTCCATATCATTTGTAGAACTCAAGTTATGGTCAAAACAATGCAAGGTGCTTTTAAGGGTTTTCACATGTACCACTTTTTCCACCTTTTGCATTTTGGTGCAAATTTACTTGTAATTGGTTCTATTGGTTCATGTCACATTACAACATCCAAGTACATCTCATGAGGATAATTTTTGGCCTTTGAATCAATTCATTTCATGCCATATTTCTCACTTATTCAACAAAGTGCAAATTTGCAAGTTGGATTGAATCTCACAAACCAATCAACCACAAGGCCCAATTTCAATTCAGATGTGATCAGTAAGTAAAATGGAGGTGAATCATGCTTACTTGGTGACCAATGCACGTGTGAATGAAGGGTGTATAACTCAAATTGCATTTTTGCATAAACCTTCAAAAGTCACTAACCAAGGGATTAACAGGACCTTAATCATAATCAGGGGAATAACCAAGTGTATATAAGCTAACTCATGCCTTCACAGCTAGGTCATGCATCCTCATTTGCTCAGATTTTACATTTTTCTCAAATCTTCTCCTCTTCGAGTCTCTCACATCTTAAGAGCTTTTTGAGAAATTCTTTCATATTCTTGATCCTTGAAGTTCATAGAACAAGAAGCAACTATTGGTTTGAGCTCATAGCAAGGAAATCATAGGGTTCGAATTTGGAAACCACTTTTGTAAATCTCAAGATCTGTACCAGATTCAAGCTCTAATTGCATTTATTTTGCAATTAGAGGTTCAAAGGACTTGATCTGCAACTTCCAGAGGGTTTTCTTGATGTATTTCAAGTTCTACAAGCTTCAGGTAAGGTCCAGATCCATGCTCTTATAATGTGATAATTTTGTGTGCATCTTGTTCCTTGATTGTTGCTGAGCATCCTGATGTGTTTAGAATTGATTTTGGACGTGTAACATGTGCATAATGTGGATTTGAAAGTTTTGGATCTAAACTTATTTCCTTCGATTTGACTTGTATGTTGATCTTTTGGTGAAATGGTTTGTATATTTGTGATCCTTGTGAAAATCTGGATAAGATGATGTGCTCGTTTACATTTTCTGGAGAATTTTAAGTTCCAGGTCACCGGAGAAGGTGACCGGAGCTAGGGCTCCGGCACCTGGTTTATTTTCAGACGGCTGAGGGTTTGTTTGGAGAAGATGGAATCACAACCGTTGGTTGTGTTGATCTGATGGCTCACAGTGTGCCACGCCATTTAATTTTGGTTTTATTTTGTGGTGTGCGTGTGTGTTAGTCCATGATAGTTATCATGTGCATCTAATCATAGCCTCTCATCTTGCATGCTTTGTGATTCATTGACTCATCCTCACGCGTTAGATTGATCTTGTGGTTTAAATCATGCCAGCACATTAATTTTTCATGTGCTTATCACGTGTTTATGTTTTAAATTTCTGATGATGTGGTGTATGCGCGTATACCCTTGTTAGTGTGTGTCCTCTAATCTTGAATGCTCATCATGTGTACTTGTTCTTTCTGTTGACTTGATTGCAAGCGTTAGATTGACCCAAGGGCTGGTATGGGTTGACTGATTTCTTTTTTTGTTTGGCATGCGCTGATATTTTCTTGTGGACTGGGCTTGATAATTGCACCCCCCTTTTGGGGTCCTTTGTGTTTTCCAACGTGTTTTGATTGCTGAATACACCTCTGGTGTTTATTTCAATAACTTTTATTTTCATTTAATTATGTCATTTGCATTTTATTTTATTTTAAATAGTTTTATGCATCCAAAAATTATGAAAAAAATCATGAGTCATCCTTAGGTTTTTATAAAATTTTTCCAAATTTTATTTTCTTTTTTATTTTATTTTTGGCATCTGAATTAATTATTGCTTTAATTTCTTTTTGATTTGTTTCATATATGCACACCTTAACTTGTTGATTTTATTTCTCATCATCTATAAAACATTCTGAACCCATTCTTTTTTCATTGTTTCATCAACATCTTGAAGTGCATAAAAACATTTTTCTCATATTTTTAAAATCTTTTGATATTACATTTTGGTCCCTCTCTTTTACATATTAGTACATAATTCCTATGTGACTTTACATGATTGATTGAAGGACTTATCTTGTGAATTTTTGCATGAGTTTTTAACATGATGTTTGCCCCTGGTTGAGGTGTTTTGAGAATTAATTTGGTAATTTATGAAGATGATTTGCTAATTGTTTGATTTCTCTTTGATTGAGGTCTTCTTTTATGCACATCTTTGACCATGTTTGAACCATTATAGGTCATTTGATTGCAATTATAGGTAATTGGTGTGAGGTTGTTGCATAGTTTGTGCACATGTTCAATGTTTGATTTACATGCCCCTTTTGACTTATCTTCTCACTTCTTCTCATCTATGCCTATTCTTGACTTGTGTTTGGTTTGTGTATGCCATGCCATATTATTCCTTTGCATTTCATTTGATGTATGTTTCTGACCTTGGAGCTTTGTATTCATGTCATATGCTATTCATGTTTCATTTTGCATCCTTTAACATGTTTCACTTACATGCTTCCTTCTCCTTCTTCTAATGATTCTTAATGCTTAGATACTTACTTGTATGCCTTATGTGACACTTGTATAGCATGTTTAGGCACATGTTTAGGTCATCCACATTTTGACTTGGATTTTATTTGAAGCATTTTTGCATGATCACCTTGCATATCCACTCATCCTTCTTCTACTCCTTCTTTGATGACTTTCTTGGATGTTTTGCCACTTGTTTGCATTCTCTTTGCTTGAGTTTGTTTGGTAAACATTATGGGTCACCCTTAAGGTGTACATTTTGACTTGGATGAGTTTCATTTGGTTTGTAACCATTTCTCTTTGGATTGTGACTTGTTTGGGTTTCACTTGTCTTATTGTTGCTTATGTTTATTTTTGCTAACCATGTAGGGGCTAATGGTAAGTGAATGGGATGTGGAAAGTTATCCACATTCTAACTTCTCCTTTCTCTTTTAAGCTTTCATACTTGTGTTTGCTTTAGCATTCAAGATGCTTCTCCCCTCGCTTTCACTCTCTTCCTTCCTTGAATCTCGAGACTCGTTTAAGTCTTGGATTCTCTCCCTTTAGAGCTACCTAGTCCAACTTAATTTTTGATTAAGCTTGGAGTAGGATTAGCATTAGGATTTAGGTAGTCGTCTCTCCTAAGCCTCACTAACCATAGGTTACCCATGCATGATAACATTAGGACTCTTGGTTTCCCTTTAGAGTTTCCTTTTGTGTTTTCTCTCTTCTCATCTCAAAACTTCTTGAAAACACTTAATAAAATATAATGTATATTGCACTCGAGCCTTAAGTGTAGGAAATGAAGAACGAGGGGTCTCCCCTCCTCTTCTAGAGTGTTTAGCCTACGTCCATTTGGGGGCGACCATGCGATTCACTCGTTCCCGCATGGTAGACTTTGGTGCAATGTAAGTTACGAATTAACTTAAAACACTTCTGTCTAAAAAACACAAAACAAATTCAAATCTTTTTATCCTTCGGGATTGTTGGGTTTCAAACTTCATTTTCAGAAAAGAGCTCGTCGCTCACGTAAAAAACACTTACCCATTAGTGATCATACCCGTGAACTACATTAGCTCTGATTCCTCTCTCTCGTCCGATTGAGGATATGTAGGCACAAGACAGCGATTGTCTTGGCGAGCAACCTTCCCCCACAGTTCCCGTCCGAACTACATTGACTCTGACTTTCCCATTGCACTGAGGGAGTACGTAGGCCTAGGGCATCGAATATGTCCTACCGAGTCCGTCTTAGTCACCCCCATCCCCGTTTTCTTTTGCAGCCATAGATAGTAGGACAGCTCACCCTCTGTTTAGACAACAAGCGTGGATCCCATCGAGTACGATGGATGCGTGGGGTGTTAACACCTTTCCCTCGCATAACCGACTCCCAAACCCGGACTATGGTTGCGATGACCATGTCTTTCCCCCTTTCTCTTCAGGTTTATACAGTGTTTCCTTTCCCTCTCTCGGGATAAATACACATTGCTGCGACTCTGTGTCTTCTGTGCCACTCTCGCGTTTGTACCGTTGGATGTGAATCTTTCGGGAGCGACACCCACAATTTCTTGAGCCAATTTTGGACACTTGCATCATTGTATTTCTGTCCGATATCAACATGAATGATGAGGAATCTGAGCGTAAGACCACCAAATCAAAAATCCTATCCCCTAGGGATGTGACATTCAAGATTCATTTCCAAAACTTTCAATTTTGTTATAAGGTATTTGAATGGGTTCATAGAGGTGGCATGAACTGAGGCATTGATATTCAAATGAATCAAGACATATCCAAAGTTCAGAAGACCTAAACCTGCAAAGCTGATCTCAAGTCAATGGCTAGAGGAGACTTTGTCTACATGGTAAAATTCAATGGATAATAGGGTGATCCAGCCTCCATTCACTATTCCTTCAAAAAAAAACTTCCTCTACTATAAATAGAGGTCATTTGTGACTGGTCAAACCACCCCAAAACATCAGAACTCTTGTTTTCCTCCAAATCACTCTTCAAAACCAGAATTTCCTTTTTTGGAAAGTAACATGCGAATTTTAAAATAGAGAAGGATTCCACCATAACCAATGATCCTAACACCATACATACATCATATAGAAGCTATCCAAACACTTCTCCATCATCTGTAACATCAGAATCACAAAGCTCAAAATCCAACTTGGACCAAATTGCATTTGAGGTACCATAACAAGGTCCAGGTGTTTTTAATCCATTCCAAGCTTCCAAACACCTTACATAAGGTCCATTGAAGTTGTCTAGATCATCACACAACATCTGTAACACCTCTACATCAGAATTCAAATTCCTCTTGTACAAACATGTTTCCCCTCAATTTACAAACATGTTTTTGTACTTGTGTATAGTGTTTCCCCTCAATTAATTGCTTTGTAGCTATTGTGTATAGAATTTCATGATGTTCTTGCAAAAATTAGGGTTCATCTGTTCTTCACTTGATTTCTCACTCCACACTTAAAATAAATGCAATTAATTGGTACCATTGGAATCCTTTTTCAAAAACGAGCAAATTTCATGTTTACAAAAGTCAATTTCATTACATATTCAGTGAGAATGAGAGGTTTTGCAAATCTGAGAATTATGGCACGCGCGAGGAAGAAGATGAAGTTCTTCGCGCCATAATTCAAATGTTTGAAATTTTAAATATTTTGTTTTTTTTTTCAATTAATTTAAAAAATTCATATCTCTCTCATTTTTAATCTTTTTCAAATGATTTTTTAAACATAAATCACTTACAGATTTTAATATTTAATTCCACAAAAAAAATATTTGATATATTTTTGAATTTTTCAAAGAATTTATTTTTTAATTGTTTTAAACATTTTAAATAAATTCTTTTTCTTGATTTTTCAAAACCAATTGAATTCAAATCATTTTTTGGATTAAAACATCTATTTTCAAACATTTTTCAAAGTTCAAAACATATTTTTTAAATATATTTGATATTTTATATCTTTTTTTTATTTAATTTTCTTTGAAAAATTATATTTTAATTAAAATTAGGGTTTTCCCTTGATTTTAAAATTTCAAGCATCATTTGAAACTTCTTTGGGCCTCTTTGTAGAGTGTAAGACCCACTCCTTTTGGTACATAAATATTTTGGGTCTCAGTCATTGTATAAGTCCCATTGTGGTTTTCAAAAGCGCGGCGTGATCGTCGTCTTTCAAATAAATCATCTGGGCCTCTCCTTGAGTATAAGCCCCATTTTTCTTCTTTACAAACACTTTTGGGCCTCTAATAGAGTGTAAGACTCAACCCTCTTTGTACATAAATAAATTTTGGGCCTCTGCTGTAGTATAAGTCCCACAACGTTTTTCGATATCGCAGCGCGATCCCTGTTTTCAAAACAAATCATCTGGGCCTCTCCTTGAGTATAAGCCCCAACCTTTTGTACATAAACTTTGTTTTAAACAATAAACAAATTTCACGGGCCTCTTCTTGAGTTGTAAGCCCCATACCTCTGTTTTCAAAATCATCTATCTGTTTTAGACTGGTACTAAGAGGAGCATTATTCCCGGTGAAACTGCTCTTAGACCACTTGGGCCTCTCTTTGAGTTATAAGCCCCAAACACTCTTCTTTTAAAACAACTTTCTTTTAATTCAAATTCAAATTCAAAATTTTTTTATCAAAACTTTCTTCAATTTCTTGAAACCCTAATCATACAGTTGTAATCAGTACAATCAATCACAATACACTTGGGCCTCTTCTTAGAGTGTAAGACCCAATATCTTTTCAATTCAATGCATCTTTGTTTATATACATGTTCATTCACTTATTTGTATATATTCTTGTGCATATTTGTTTAGAGTTTCCCCAGTAGTTAGGTCTACATTTAGGTCAAACCAGAGGTTACTTCTAACATAGTCAAAACTAGTTCCCTCAAAGGAAACTCCCCTCGATACAGTCTGCATCCTCTTGGGCTTATTCAATATGGAAAAGAAAAAGGCATTATTCCCCAGTGAAACTTTTCTCAAGACTGTCAAAACTTAGAAACATATACAAGAAAATCATTTCCCCAAAGAGGATTAATTCCCGGTGAAACCTCTTTTGAATTTCTTCAAACCTTAGAACTGTTCAACAAAGAGAGAATTATTCCTGGTGAAACCTTTCTTGAACTTTTCTTACGCTTGGGCCCACTGGCTTCCTATAAGTATCCCCAACCTCCTCTTGGGATTAGTACAAGGACCAACAGGCTTCTGAGATGTTCCCTAGGCTTCTCTTGGGCTTAATACAAGGACCCACGGGCTTCCTAAAAGCATAAGATAGAAATTAGTCATCTCTACTAGTTCAATCCCCAGAAGAATCAAATTTCTAGAACATCCAGTCAGTCAGGAGTTGTTCTCCATCTCTTAAACCAACAAACTACTCTTGGGCATCATACAAAGACCTTTTTCCAACCAGAGTCTACCACTTCTTGAGAGACTTGGACAGTCTCAGCCTCGTCTTGGGCTTCATTCAAGTAGACTTAGAAAGTCTCATAGTCTCTTTTTAGACTAAACACAAAGACCCACAAGTTTCCTAAAGGCACGGGATAAATCTTGATCATTTTACCAATACACCAGTCTCTAGCAGAGTTAAAACCTCTAAGGTTTTCAAATATACCTTTAAACTTCTCTGACTTCAAACAAGGCTTAACTTTCACCTTGAAAATCCTAGCCAAGGTCAAATTGACCTCCACAAAATCCTAATCAGAGCCTCTTGGCATCTGGTATTTCAACTTTTCCCTGATTCCCAGAAAGAGTAAATTCCTTTTGGATTCCCCAATACAATTTAGACATGCTCCTGGATTTCAATAAATCCTTAGCAAAAGACAGCCTCCTCTTAGGCTTTATATAAGAATTTCCCCCAGTCAGCCTCAATCTTGGGCTTCGTACAAGACTGATAAAATCCTCCCCAGAGGAGTCATTTTCTTTTAAGCTTCAACCTTGGGCTTTGATCAAGGCACACAAAAATTAACATCCCCTCAGATGAGACCATGAGTCTTCTCTGTAGGAAGATATATCCTCTGTACATCACATCTCAAAATAAATAATCAAAACCTTTTATCAGATAATTGTTGTAAGTGGCACACTTGTTGATTCAAAATCCAAGCTGGAGTCATTCCCTTATCTTGGCTAAAATTTATCTTTCATCTAACTGTTGTAAGTGGCAAGCCTCTGGATTTCATACATCCAAGCTAATGTCCCTCTCTTAGCATGAAAGACTCATAAGGAAAAAGTAGCGTTGCTCTATACTGAGTTAAAGCTTCTTCCTTCATGGCATCTCTCTTATAAAGGAAACTATGGCATTACTAGATTCTACATATCCCAGTTAAAGTAATTTCCCTTTATAACCAATTAACCGACATCTGTTATGAATAGGTGAGATATCTCCCTTTAGAGATGACAAATTCCCTCTCTCAGTCAACCTTTAGCTTCAATCTTGGGCTTTAAACAAGACACAAATACTCAGATAGCTTCAATCTTGGGCTTTGAACAATACACCAAAATATCTTTCCTCCCATAAAAATAAGAGAAACTACGATTGCTCTGATTTCCTAAATCTCTTTACGGGAATACGTAGGCATAAGATTGCAAAATCTTAGCGAGCACACAAATCAAAAATCTTAAGTCTAGTACCTTCCCCAAAACAACAGAAAATCCAAAATCAACAAAAATAGTCTCTCAATTCTCCCAAAGGAGAAACTTTCCCAATCCACAGCAGATAAACACAAGAAAACATTTCAAAATAACAGCAATACATGCAAAAAAGAAGGTTCCTATAGATTACTATAGATACACTAGGTGTTAACAACTTCCTTTTGTATAACCAGACCTCGATCCCCGATCTCTTAGTATTTGTTAAAGAAAACATTTGCGTGCAGGGTTAGTTTAAGATATATTCCCCTTCCTTTCAAGCTTCATAGGATAAATATAGAAATCAGAAAGTAGCACCAATTATGCGGTAAGGTGGTCGCGTCACCGAGGAAAAAACCGACGGCTACAGAAAAATGGCGACTCTGCTGGGGATGACTAGGATTAGATTTCCTAAGAGGTCTAGGCCTAGCTTTGCATTTATTTTTCTGTTATCTTATTTGCTTTCTCATTTTTTTATATATCATCTGCTATCATATTATTTGATATCCTTATTTAAATTACTATTATCTGGGAATGCGATTAATACGCATGTGGTGAGTCCGAGAGAACATTAAGATAAGTGGTGGCGTATTCAGGGAGGCTTATAGGGAGTGAATCCCGACCAAGCTAACTTGAGAGTCCACCGAATCAGTGGAGGTGCCCGCGTGGAATTACCAATGTTGAACGAGCATGTCATGAAAGCATTGTTTTTTCCCATTGGGTTACCCTTGAAACTGAGGATTAGTAGACATTTAACCATTTGACCATTAGGTAGTGCGGTGACTATCGGGAATAGTTGATACGTGATACTACACTCAAAGGAGATTCATCTTGGGATATTACAGCTCTCATGAGTCAATCGGCTTGTTGTTAATATCCTTAAGAGGGGTCAATGATTTTGGGAACCTTTGTTAGAACCCGTTCTACAGGTACAAAATTCAACCTCTAGTACACACCTTGGGGATGGGCAGATCCATGGCTCCATGCTCGTGACGATGAACCCTTAAACCCATGTTTTCAAATGTTTTTGTTTGATGCATTCATGCATTCATTAAAAAACTCTTTTTAAACAAGAAAAAAATCTTTTTCTTAAAGAACTGAAACAACAATTGCAAATATCAGAGGTTGCGTTATGGATTTTGGAAGAAGAAAAACGCACAGATACACCTTCAAGGTTCCAAAACTAGAAGACCTAAGGAAATTGGGAAGAATGATTACTAACCCCAAGGCTTTCAGAGCTAAGCACAGAGGACTGTTCTCTCTTTTGAAGGTCAATATGGTTGAAGGGATCCTGTCTACACTAGTTAAGTTCTACGATTCGGTATACCATTGCTTCACTTTCCCAGATTACTAGCTCACACCAACACTGGAAGAGTACTCCCACCTAATTGATTTACTTATCACTGATCAAGATCCATTTTCTGTATTGGAAGAAATTCCAAAAGATCAAGCCATTGCAAGAGAAATCTCTTTGGAAGAGTCAGAAATTAGGACTCACATGACCACCAAGGGAGGAATCGAGGGTTTACTGGATAAATTCCTGATGGAGAAAGCTTTATACTTTTCCAGTATAGGAAATATAACTGCTTTTAAGGATGTCTTTGTTCTGCTCATATATGGGTTATTCCTCTTTCCCAACATTGACAACTTGTCGACACCAATGCTTTTAAGATATTCTTAATTGGGAACCTAATCCCAACCTTGCTCGCGGATGCTTATTAATCTGTACACTTAAGGAATTTGTACAGTGGGGGATGATCATATGATGTGTACCATTACTCTACAAATGGTTTATTTCCCACTTGCCCAAGTCTGCTGCTCTTTGGGATCACAAGAGTAGTCTGCGATGGTCGTAGAAAATTATGTCTCTTACCAATTCCGACATAGATTGGTACAATCGGATCTATGACGGAGTATAAATTATCGACAAATGTGGAAATTTCCCTAATGTACCCCTCATTGGTACTAAAGGAAGGATCAACTATCATCCAATTTTAGCTCGCCGTCAACTTGGATACCCGATGAAGAATATCCCACATAATGCTCATCTGGAAGGTCTTTTCTTCAAGGAAGGAGAAAATGACAGGGCACTAAAGAAACAAATAGTGCATGCCTGGCAACATATTCACAGGAATGGGAGAGAGTGCCTAGGAAGGCCAAATTGCATCTCTGTAGAGCCTTATCTCCACTGGGTGTAAACTAGAGCCATTAAACTGAGGATGCCGTACCCTCGTCAAGAAGTTTTTCCCTTAAAGGAATATGTCCTTTATTTCATGTCCGATACAGAAAAACTCCATATCGCTCTCAACAAAGTCCAACCTGAGAAGAACTCTTGGAAGAACAAGTACCAGATTCTCAATTTGGAATATACCAAGATTCAGGAACTCCTAAAGGAAAATGATGCTCTGATTAAGATATTAGAGCAGCATGCCATAGAAAGTCAGGAAGAACGAAGAAATTTGCTCTCTCTTTTTACTTGGCAAAGGATCGTCGACCCGACAACGGCTGAAGGGGCCCGATCGAAGAAAAGAAAAATTCAGGAACCAGCATCTGAGCTTTCCTCAAAGAGAACTCAGATCCATAGGCCTAATTTTCCTTCTCGCACTTTGTAAAATACTGTACTTTTCTCTGTTAAATACTGCAATCTTTCGAGTTCAATAAAAGGGTCTCCCCCGCTGTGTGATATTTTTAATATAATTGTTAAAATTTCTTTTGAAAACAAAAAATAAAAAAATATATATCATTCTCATTCTTTGCATATCATTCATCATTCTCACGTAGCACATCTTTGTCTTCGAGTCTCACATATGTGTCGCACTCTAGAGTCAAACTGTCTCATTCATATAATACTCGGGCCAATCGACAAAAGAAAATGGACGATCTCGAGGAAGAGAACAAAGAATTGAGAGAAGAAATCAACGCTCTAAAGGAGAGTTTGGAGAAACTCCACAACACCATGGAATCCCTAGCAGCAGCCCATGAACAACAACATCAAAGGAATGTGATCTCAGAGGTTACGTCTACACCAGCATTTAAAACACCTGGCAGCCATCCCCAGTACAACATGCCTAAAGGTTTCCCCTGGGGCATGCCTCTCAACTTTATACCTGAAGGATACATCCCACCGGTCACTAAAGACCCGAAAGCCATAGCAGGAACCGCCAGACCTGAAGGTTACAAACTTCAGGTAAATGAAGATGCAAGGGTTACAAAACAAACTCCCGAAGGTTACAAACTTCAGGTCACTGAAGCGCCAAGAATTAATGTTGTAATATCTATACCACAATCGGTGGTACACACTATCCCTGAAGAACAGATCTCGCAGGCTGCTTCTGGCAGAAACGAAGAAGTATATGAAAGGATGAATAAATTACAGTAATAATTCTTGGAAATGCAGAAGGAACTGCATGCCATTCGTGGACATGACTTGTTTGGAAAAGATGCCGCCGACCTCTGTTTGGTCCCCAATGTAAAGATACCGCACAAATTCAAGGTGCCTGACTTTGAAAAATACAAAGGCAACTCTTGCCCTCAAAGTCATTTGGTAAGTACGCTTAAAAAATGTCTACCCAAACAGAAAATCAACAGCTACTGATCCATTACTTCCAAGACAGTTTAACCGGTGCCTACTCAAATGGTACATGGGTTTAAACCGCACCAAGATCAGCACTTTTAGAGATCTTGGGACAGCCTTTGTTCAGCAGTATAAATACAACTTAGACATGGCACCAAATAGGGACAAGCTCAGAGCAATGTCACAAAAGGATAAATAAACCTTCAAGGAGTATGCTCAGAGATGGCATGAAATCACCGCCCAGATCTATCCCCCTCTCGAGGAAAAGGAAATAACAAAGATCTTCCTGAGAACATTAAGCTTGTTTTATTATAACCGAATGGTCGCCAGTGCACCTAGTGACTTTACTGAAATGGTGAACATGGGAATACTCCTTGAGGAAGTAGTCCGAGAAGGTCGATTGGTCAAATATGCAGAGCCATCCAGCAGTACTAAAAGATGCGGTAGTGCTTTCCAAAAGAAGAAAGAGCAAGAGATCAGTAATATCTCTCTGGGAAAGCAAAGGCGAAGGTATCAATCGGTAGCAACAGTAACTCCCGCTATCAATCCAGCGCCAGCTCCGACATATCAACCTCAGGTTGCTCAGGGCCAACTAAATCAACAACAATATTAGCAAAGGCAGCAACAGCCTCTTCAGCAGGCTCACCCACAGTACAATAACAACAATCGTACTACACGACCATCAGGGTTCAACCCTATACAAATGTTATATGCAAAATTATTTCCACTTCTACTGACCAAGGGGAACGTTCAAACCAGGTCTCCTCTTACAATACCAGAAAATCCACCTTTTTGGTTCAAAGTAGATCAGACTTTCCTTTACCATCAAGGAGGCCCGGGGCATAACATTGAGAATTGCCTCAGCTTCAAATCTGATGTATAAAAGCTTGTCAGAAACGGGGTTTTATCTTTTAAAGATACTAATGCGAATGTTCAGACGAACCCATTACCGCAACATGAGAAGACTACGGTGAATTTGATAGAAGGAAAACCTGGCGGCAGTTATCAAATTCACAATGTACGCTTACTGGGAACCAACCTGGTAAAAATACATTGCAGACAGAGCGGATACGGCACATGTGCCATCTCACAACTATCATCAGTGTGATATCTGTTCCAAGGATAATCAAGGATGTGCCATAGTACAAGCAACTCTTCAAGAACAAATGGATCTAGGCTGGATTTAGGATCACATGATTAATGAAGTAAACATGGCCCCTGCACATCCAAACATTATTCAAAACCATGACATTCGTGCAATGAACGTCAATCTAGTGACAATGCATTCAAGACAAATATAGTATTACAATTTGCCGCGGCACGATTACAACACTTGCCTGATTTGCTCAAAAAACAATCAGGGATGCTCTTTTGTACAAAAGGCCCTCCAACGTCAAATGGATCTCAGATGGATCCAAGACTACCATGAAAGGAATGATCACCAGGTTAACATAGTTCAGATCTTTGATATCCGCTTAATGAATACCAGTCTAGTGGAATTGCATGCCAAGCAGGTCAGACTTTGTTTTCTAGCTTCGTATAACTATCAAGACTGCAAAGAATGCTACGAAAAAGACCAAGGTTGAGCACTTGTACAAAGAACTCTTCAACATCTGTTGGACCACTGGTGGCTCCCGATCTACCAGGATGAAGACACGCAACAAGTTAGCATAACTAATGGGAATCCTGACAGACACCAAAGCAGTGATATATACTTACTAGAAACAGATCTGGTAAGGACACACTGCATATAAAGTGGATACGATCGGGTACCACCTCACAATTATGAGCGCTGTGGAATATGCTCGGAAAATAACCAAGGATGCTATCTCGTACGAGCAGCTCTCCAACATCAGTTAGACCAAAAGGAAATTCAACCACGCTTGAATTCTCAATCAATCAACATGGTACAAGGTTGTCTCCCTGTTCAAAACAAGAACCAAGGACTACTGAACAAAAGCATTGTCACAGTCTCCGATAAGAGATAACCTGTCAATCATGGAATAACCAAGGATGTTTGTGCCATAATTCCTCTGCTCAA
This sequence comes from Lathyrus tuberosus, assembly GCA_022829125.1. NCBI lineage: Eukaryota > Viridiplantae > Streptophyta > Magnoliopsida > Fabales > Fabaceae > Lathyrus > Lathyrus tuberosus. Next base: position 1,247,937 of record JALAZF010000112.1, read on the forward strand.
TGAGTCAAAAATCTCTCTTGACAGTAGAAAAGTGTCTGACCTGCCCAATTTGGAACCAATCGAGGTTCCCTACAACGGTCAGAAGGCCCAAAAAGCCCTCGTGGTCGTCTACTTTCCAGGTCCAATACTATACATGTCAGAAAAGGATATCCCATACAAGTACGTTGCAATGACCATAGAAAATGGAAAAGAAACTCCATTACTCTCCGTTGTGAACATTGCCAACATCAGTCGAGTTACCCGGAGCTGTCGGATCTTCAACAGAGGAGTTGGAGAACCTGCCAAAGTAAAGGAACCTCAAGTCAAAGTTCTTAATCAACAAGTCGGTCAATCCAGTAATGCGGAACCTGTAAAGAACAATGATGAAATGCTAAAGCTTATCCAGAAAAGCGAGCACAACATTATGGATCAATTGTTGCAAACCCCGTCTCGAATCTTTGTACTATCTCTCTTGCTTAGTTCAGAATCTCACAGAGAAACTCTACAGAAAGTCGTGGAACAGACCTTTGTAGAACAAGATGTGACAATGGTTCAGTTTGACAACATTATCTCCAATATCACTTCCTGCAACAATTTGGGTTTCAGTGATGAAGAACTTCCGAAGGAAGGCAAGAATCATAACATGGCACTCAATATCACAGTTAATTGCCAGGACGATGCTTTAGCCAGCGTACTGATAGACACAAGTTCATCCTTGAATGTCATGCCAAGGTCAACTTTGGTTCGACTATCTTTTCAAGGTACTCCCATGAGAGGCAGTGAGATCATCATCAAAGCCTTTGACAGATCCAGAAAAATAGTTATCGGCAAAGTCAATCTTCCCATAACCATCGGTCCTCACACTTTCCAAGTCACTTTCCAGGTCATGGACATCCGAGTAACATACAACTGTTTATTAGAAAGACCTTGGATACATGAAGCCGGGGCCGTCACTTCGACACTTCACCAGAAGCTGAAGTTTGTCAAGAACGACAAGTTAGTCTAGGTATGCAGAGAGTAAGCTTTAATCGTGAGCAACTTATCATCATTCTCAAGTGTAGAACCATAGGAGGTCGTTGGAACCCAGTTTCAAGCACTCTCGGTGAGCAATGAGAATCACCAAGAAAAAGGAACATTGATTTTCTCATACAAAGACGCTCTCAAAGTAATGGGGAGTGGTGACATAAAAGGATGGGGATAAATTATAATTCCTGCTGATAACAAGACAAGAAAAGGTCTTGGTTTTTCTCCAACATGTTCCCAGACTACAAAGAAAGATGAAAGTTTTCGTCCCATTCAGGATTTCTTTCACAACAGAGGCTTCCTCCACCCAGTATCTCAAGAAGTCCACACCATCGATGGGAACAACTCTTCTGATACAGATGTAGAATGGAAATCTTATCTCAACGATGAAGGTTATATATCTCAGGGAGAAACGTACATACAATTCAGCTCTCCAAAGCAAAGTCCCAGATATATATTAAGATAAGATGTTAGAATGATCTATGGAGATTGTGATCCCGATGGATGCCATGCTCCACCTAACTCATTAGAGGAAGACACTCTGATGAAAGACAACTTTGACTACGATTCTTATGATCCCCTAGATGATTTTCCTTTCTGGAAGCCTTACATGGAAAACTCGGGGCAAAAAAGCCAGCCAGATGATGCCTATCTGCTGAATGATCTTTAAAAAAATACGCCTGTTCCCCCAGAGTCATGGAATCCTTACTCAGAATATTCCAAAAATGTCCAACACCATGTTGATGAATTTGCAAAGATTGCAGGACAAGAATTCATTAACTATGCATTTCCGGAGGTCAACGTCATTGAGGAAGATGACTTATCTATTCCCACAGAATCCTGGGATACCTTGGGGTAACTAAGTGGCAAGTACGACTTTCTAGTCAAATACAGTGCTCCCGAAAGCTCTCGCATCAGATACGAGGACATCCAACCAACTAGATGGGGAGATCCTCTTGAGAGTGAAAATATTATGGAAGATGCGACATAAGAGTCCTCTTATGATAACTCTGCATGGGAAGAAGACTCCAATGATCCCACTCCGCCAGAAATCAGTGTCATTACTGAAGACAAACCAAGAAGGAAAGTACCAGACTTTATGATGCATATAGGAGTTCGTCGCCATTGGGTTGCGGTCGATGTCCCGAATGTAGTTCATAAATTAAACTAATTGCCACATCTTTGTTTTGACCTTTCACCTTGCCCAGGTGAAATGGATGTTTTATAGGGCTTACTTTTCTGCAAATGTCCCTCTTCGCTTCGCCCAAAGTGACAGAGTTTTGTTTTATAGGGTTATGTTTCAAGAATCGACAAATCATGAATAAATAATGTCATTCTGAATTCCCGCATTTATTGCTATTTTCACATTTCATTTTTCAGAAAATGGTAATCCTAAAAGACAACCTAAAATAAAAACAAGCGTTTTCAAAAAAAAAAAAAGCACTGCACACACTGTTGCATTCTCTTTGTCTTTTCTAAAAAGGAATCATCACGTCATGCAGATTACTTGTTTTAAACCCCATTGAAACATGTGATCCAATGCCTTCTCCCAACTTTGAATTCCCGGTATTTAAAGCTGAAGAAGAAGAGGACGAAAAAATTCCAGAAGAGATCTCCCGACTACTCAGGCAAGAGGAATGCTCCATTGAAGCATACAAAGAGCCGTTAGAAACAGTCAATTTGGGTTCAGACGAAGAAAGGAAAGAAGTTAATATTGGAGCACTACTCAGTCTAACTGTCAGAGAAGGCTTGATAAAACTTCTCAAAGAATTTCCAAATGTGTTTGCTTGGTCCTACCAGGACATTCTAGGGTTGGATACCAGCATTGTGGAACATCAATTACCATTGAAAACAGAATGTCCTCCGGTAAAACAAAGACTGAGAAGGACTCATCCAGTTATGGCTATCAAAATAAAAGGAAGAAGTGCAGAAATAGATCGATGCAAGTTTCCTTGCCACCTCAGAATATCCTCAATGGTTAGCCAACATAGTGACAGTTCCCAAGAAAAATGGAAAAGTCAGAATGTGCGTAGACTACAGGGATTTAAACAAAGCAAGTCCAAAGGATGACTTTCCCCTACCACACATTGACATGTTGGTAGACAGTACAACAAAATTCAAAGTATTCTCCTTCATGGATGGATTCTTGGGCTATAATCAAATTAGAATGGCACCAGAAGACATGGAAAAAATGTCCTTCATCACCCCATGGGGCACCTTTTGTTACAAGGTAATGCCTTTCGGTTTAAAGAACACAGGGGCAACTTATCAAAGGGCGATGACAACTCTGTTTCATGACATGATGCATAAAGAGATTGAAGTGTATGTCGATGACATGATCGCCAAATCTAAAACAGAAGAAGAACATGTGGAACACCTATCAAAGTTATTCGAGCGTCCGAGAAAGTACAAACTCCCCTTGAATCCCAACAAATGTACATTCGGTGTTCGCTCAGGAAAGCTTTTAGGATTCATCGTCATCCAGAAAGGAATTGAGGTTGATCCCGACAAATTAAGGCCATTCAAGAAATGCCTTCTCCAAAAACTGAAAAGCAAGTAAGAGGATTTTTGGGACGTTTGAATTACATCTCAAGATTTATTTCCCTCATGACCACGACATGTGCACTGATCTTCAAACTACTCAGAAAGAATCAAAGCTGTATATGGACAGAAGATTGCCAAAAGGCTTTCGACATCATCAAAGAATATCTGCTGAATCCACCAATTATGTCTCCTCCAGTGGAAGGAAGACCACTAATCATCTACTTAACAGTCTTGGAAGACTCTATGGGCTGTGTACTTGGTCAACAAGATGAAACAAAAAGAAAAGAGTCTGCCATTTATTACTTAAGCAAGAAGTTCACAGACTGTGAAACTCGATACACTATGCTCGAGAAAACTTGTTGTGCTCTGGCTTGGGTAGCCAAACGTCTTCTCCAGTACATGATTTGTCACACTACTTGGTTAATCTCCGAAATGGATCCAATCAAGTACGTCTTTGAAAAGCCTGCTTTAACAGGAAGGATTGCCCATTGGAAGATGTTGTTATCAGAATACGACATTGAGTACCATGCTCAGAAAGCCGTCAAAGGAAGTATTTTAGCCAATCATTTGGCTCATCAGCTGATTGATGATCAGGAATCAGTCAAATTTGACTTCCCAGACTAAGATGTAATGTACCTAAAAATGAAAGATTACGATGAACCACTACCAAGCGAAGGGCCAGAACCAGGTTCCCAATGGGGACTAATATTCGACGGAGTTGTCAACATTTATAGAAATGGAATTGGGGCAATCATTGTTACACCTCAGGATACCCATATTCCTTTCTTTGCTAGATTGATATTCAAATGCACAAACAATGAGGCCGAATACGCAGCTTGTATCATGGGTCTCGAAGAAGCTATCGATTTAAGGATAAAGACCTTGGTTGTGTTTAGAGACTCAGCCCTGGTTGTAAATCAGATCAAAGGATAGTGGAACACATATCAATCAGGATTGATTCCTTACAAAGACTACGCGAGAAGGTTGTTACCCTTCTTCAACAAGATTGAGTTTCATCACATCCCTCGTGAAGAAAATCACATGGCTGATGCACTAGCCACTCTATCCTCCATGATTAGTGTGAGTCGATGGAACGACGTACCTAAGATTGACATAATGTGTCTTGAAAGGCCAGCTTACATCTTCGCGATTGAAGCAGTTATAGATGACAAACCATGGTATCACGCTATCAAATGCTTCCTTCAAAGATAGGAATACCCGCCTGGGGCATCAAGAAAAGATAGGAAGACTCTCAGAAGACTGGCTGGCAACTTCTTCCTGAACAATGATATACTCTACAAGAGAAACTTCGACATGGTTTTGCTCAGATGCGTAGAGAGACACGAAGCAAACATGCTAATGAAAGAAATTCATGAAGGATCCTTTGGCACTAATGCCAATGGACACACAATGGAAAGAAAAATTCTGAGAGCATGGTATTATTAGCTGAAAATGGAATTCGATTGCTACAAGTACATGAGGAAATGTCACAAGTGTCAGATATACGCCGAAAAAATTCATGTACCGCCAACGCATCTCAAAGTCCTTTCTTCTCCATGGCCTTTTTCTATATGGGTAATCGACATGATTGACATGATCGAACCCAAAGCTTCAAATGGACACTGATTCATCCTAGTAGCCATTGACTACTTCACCAAGTGGGTCGAAGCAGTATCATACACCAATGTGACCCGACAAGTGGTGGTCCGATTTATCAAGAACAATCTCATTTGCCGTTATGGTGTTCCAATCCAGAATATTACAGATAATGGATCCAACTTTAACAACAAGTTGATGAAAGAGTTATGTGTTGAGTTCAAGATCGAAACCATAACTCTTCTTCATACCAACCTAAAATGAATGGAGCGGTAGAAGCGGCTAACAAGAATATCAAGAAGATCATTCAAAAGATGGTTGTAACCTACAAAGATTGGCATGAGATGCTACCTTTTGCTCTTCACAATTATCGCGCATCTGTCCGCACTTCAACATAGACAACCCCTTTCTCTCTAGTATATGGCATGGAAGCAGTGCTCTCCATAGAAGTAGAGATCCCATCAATGAGAGTATTGATGTAAGCCAAGCTAACAGAAGTTGGATGGTGTCAAAGCCGACACGATGAACTGAATCTGATCGAAGAAAAGAGAATGACGACTTTATGTCATGGTCAGTTATATCAGCAAAGAATGAAGAAAGGCATTTGATAAAAAGGTCTGACCCCGTGTCTTCAGAGAAGGAGACCTCGTGCTCAAGAAGATACAATCATCTCTTACTAATTCCAGAGGCAAATGGACTCCGAATTACGATGACCTCTATGTTGTCAAGAAAGCCTTCTCAGGTAGTGCCTTGAGGCTCGCAACTATGGATGGAGAGGAGTTTACCTACCCGACGAATGTTGATGTAGTCAAGAAATACTTCGCCTAAATAAAATAAAAAAACGTCTCGGTGGATTGAAAACCCGAAAGGGCAGTCCAGGCAAAAACTAGAGATATAAAAAATGACTATCCCGATGGATTGAAAACCTGAAAAGGCAATCCAGGCAAAAGTTAGGGATTCATGGCAAGTAACTATATTCGACAAGATTGACTCCTCAGTGGTAACATCATCCATCAGGAAAACTTCAGTCAAGGTCACCTTCGACAGAAGCTCAGAATGTCCAGAATTCAAAGTTGGTGGAAGGATAGCGGTCGTTATGTTTCAATGTAGTCCCTTTTCCTTTAAATTACCATTTTCTAAACTTTGTAACGCTCCATGGGATCTTGCATCTGGCTGATTACCATTCTATCAATAAATTTTCAACCCTTGTGCCTTTTGTTTGCAATCCTTATTTATTCTGCTTTGCAAAATGACATGTTTAATATGATCAACGATTCTTGAAACAAAAAAATGAATTTAATTTTGTTTTCAAAACAGAAATTTCAAAATTTACTTCTACTTTTAAAATAAAGACGACAATTTCTTTTTGATTAATGAGCACAAAAAGGAATATCGACGACTTTTCCAGAAGTGATCAAACTTCAAAATGCATAATCAAAGTACTCCTTTTAACCAGTACACCCTTAATGAAGGATCAATTGTTTTGGACGGAATGTCCCGTCTGACATCCCCAGTTGAGTTCTTACCTCTAAGAACCAATGATTGGTTTTTCTCCCCAGAAGGGTCTACCCCTGAAGAGCAAGAACGGATTTCTATCCCTAGCAGGTTTGTTCCTCCGGAAATCAGAACAAACACAGGAATCCCTGTTGTCAAATGAAAATACTACCTTCAAAATTCTCCAGTGATACCCCCATTTCCCGGAGTGGCTGAGTATCTAGTTGTGTTCATCACCAATCTGTATGTTGTTGGTGCGGAATAGCGGCAAGCAACAAAAGTTTTGGAAGTATTTTTCTGGGAATTTATCGTGTCCACAGAGATCAGTGCTACTGAACTACCGTTCGATAATCTCTAAGTTTATGAGTTTGGATTGAAATGGTTGAAACATAAAAATAGAAAAGTAAATATTAACACAAGAAAATTCACTCATCATAGAGAAAAGACTTATCAAGCATGTATATATTCCACTCGTCACAAACTTAAATTTATCGACCAGTTATACTCAACCTACAATACTCCTTAATATCAACCAACATCGCTCTCAATAGTGTTTATCTCTGACACACCGAGCTGAGAAAAAAACTGTATTACTCTCGTCGACACTCTCGTACTCGACTCAAATAACACGGAGGCATTAAGCTCCGACACCCAAATGGACTGTTAGCTCTAAATCTATCTCTAGCATCCAGAAATTAACAGATAATTATCCCTAATGAAGGTTTGCGATGTTTATCTCTAACACAACTCAAACCTCGCGCATAAAGCAAAAATCAGAGACAATCATCGATAAAGATTTGTAAAGCAAATTAAATATAACGCCATGGGACATAAATATACATAAGATCAAAGTAAAAACATATACAAACCCAACAAAGAAGAAAGACAAGAAGAAAATCAGAAATGAACCAAACATTTCATGGGTTGTCAGAGCCGATCGATGAGAAATCCACCCCGGATCATCCAAATGCAAGCTTCCATGATGTTTTCTAAGCTAATCCTATGAAGAAATGAATTATGATGGAGTGGGAGCAAAAAATACCCAAACCATAACCTAAAAAATATGTTTTTACCCCTATTTATTGCTGTCATCATCGCAGACCGCGCTTAGCCCGATTTTGGGCGCTAAGCGCGCCCTTATTAATGATAAACCGCCTTAAAATCCCGCTAAGCGCAGTCGGGCGCGCTTAGCCCGGTCTGTTCGAAAATGAAAATTTTCTGCACTCGTTTTCTTCATAACTTTTGAACCGTAACTTCGTTTTTCGCCCGGTTCGAAGCGTTGGAAAGCTTATCCAATGCTCTATCTAACAATGCTCCAATATCAATGCTTTAATACCTACAAAAATAAATGGAAAATAATTAAACTCAATGATATTTACACGATAATGCAATACATACACTATAAAGTAAAGTAAACGTATTTACAAACAAAGTGGGGTTTATTCGAACGATTTTAACAAAAAGTATCGATAAGTGCAACAAAACTTATATACAAAAATAGCTACAATTTGCACTTATCAACTCTCCCCAACTTACATAATTGTTTGTCCTCAAACAAAGCCAACATCTAAAGGAACAAAAGTGAAATCCAAGAAATCACGCAACATCAAGTTTTTACAAACAAAAACAAATGCAATGGTTCAATCGAAAATGGCACACACAAAGTAAATACTTACCACTAAACTTCAACGATAACATAATCACGAAACAAATGCTAAATACAAAAGTCATGCCAAACATTCTAAAACAACACAAGTTCAAATGTGAATCACACCTAACAAAAACAATCATTGGTAGATGAAAAACACAAAATGAGGGATTTTTCACTCACACAACAATCTTGCAAACAAAAGACTAAATTATGCAATCATCCAAAAATCATGCTGAAAACACAAAAGCAAGAATCAAAAGGACTTTCAGGGCTGTAATGTGGTCGGGTGAACAAACAAGGGGTAATTCCGAAAGCTAATCGAAACAAATACTTGCCTAAACCTAAGGGAGTGATCAACTCACAAAAGTTCAAACACAAAATTTCAATCAAACTTCTTCCAAAACCCCAAGTGTTACACCAAACACATATAACTTATTAGCACAACATTATTCTATTCTTTTTGTTTTTCTTTTTCAAAGCTTTTTAAATTTTTTTCTTTCTTTTTATTTTCTTTTCTTTTCTTTTCTTTTTCATATTTTTCTCTTTTTTTTCTTTTCTTTTTCAACCTCATAGAAACCAATAACATAAGTGAGAAAACATTGCTTTCCCTAACTTGAATTCAACCACATCATCATGTGAATACTCCCTACTTTTTAAGGCAAGGTAAAAATTCATACAACAACACAAAGTTGAGGGTTCCAGAAAAAAAACAATCAAGATCCACATAAAAAATGAATTTGATACTCATAGACAAGCATCAAGCTCAAACAACATGGATAATGACTAAAGGCTCAAAGGGTTTACAAACGATCACACACTCACAAGGTGAATTGACTATTTGTCTAAGGTAGTTGTGCACAAAATGAAACAAGTGCCTTAATCCTTTTCATGCTTTCAAATAATCAACACAAACAAAAGATTAAGCATAATAAAATCAAGTTAAAACAAGAATATTGGTACTCTGAGCATATATGAACAATGGAAGGCTTTCTCACAAAAAGGGTGGGAACTAAAGTGATTCACAAAATGAACAAGAATACAAAAGAATGAATGGCGTGGAAGTTGTAAAAAGCCTAAGTATCATGAATATGCTAAAGTCTAGAAAGCGATAAACACATACCTTGAACGTGTACAAAACTTTAAACACTATCATTACCACGCATTTGCAAATTGAAACACTCAAAATCGGAAAATCACCGAATGCGACTTCAAGTTATCGAACCAAAATTTGAGTCCAAACAACAACAAAAGAATTAGTTATACTACGGTTATGTACTATATAAAGCCTAGGAGAAAGTGGGAAAAATGAAGGCAAGTGAAACAAAAAGAATTCACTGGCTCATCTCAGCAGAGCGCGCTAAGCTAGCACACCCGCGCTAAGCGCGCTACACCAGAAGCAAAAAAAAAATAGGACAGCAAAAATGCATTTCATGCTACCTCCACTATCACCTACACAACTCAATTACAAAACATACAATATTTACACATACGAACTTCCTCAAGTTAAACACGACAAGCTTGAGGAAAACAAAACTTAACACCTTAATACGAACTACCATAAACATACTAAAATAATGGGAGAAAAAAAACATCATAAACTAACAACAATAAAATAAGCTTTTTTACGTCATAAGTTCGACACCTATTATTTACAAACCAACACGTTGCTTCGGAAGAGCCAAATGCTTTCACTCCCGCCTTTGTTCTCATCTCTTCGAGCTCTAACCTAAACTACATATCTAACCACACTTTTGGCAAACGTGAAGAGAAACAAATATATACAATATATTCACAATTATGCAAAACATGTAAAATTCACAAATATGGTAAACATATACAAGTATCAATATAAACAAGTGAAAATAGACAATATATACGATATCTACAAAACTCAAAAACAAAGAAACTATTGCAATGCGATCCAATAAAAACACCAATCCCCGGCAACGGCGCCATTTTATTGGTGCAGAATAGCGGCAAGCAACAAAAGTTTTGGAAGTATTTTTCCAGGAATTTATCGTGTCCATAGAGATCGGTGCTACTGAACTGCCGTTCGATAATCTCTAAGTTTATGAGTTTGGATTAAAATGGTTGAAACATAAAAACATAAAAGTAAATATTAACACAAGAAAATTCATTCATCAGAGAGAAAAGACTTATCAAGCATATATATATTCCACTCGTCACAAACTTAAACTTATTGACCAATTATACTCAACCTACAATACTCCTCAATATCATCCAGCATCGCTCTTAATAGTGTTCATTTCTGACACACCGAGCTGAGAGAAAAATCGTATTAGTCTCGTCGACACTCTCGCACTCGACTCAAATAACACGGAGACATTAAGCTCCGACACCCAAATGGATTGTTAGCTCTAAATCTATCTCTAGCATCCAGAAACAAATAGATAATCATCCCTAATGAAGGTTTGCGATGTTTATCTCTAACACAACTCAAACCTCGCGCATAAAGCCAAAATCAGAGACAATCATCGATAAAGATTTGTAAAGCAAATTAAATATAACACCATGGGTGATAAATATACATAAGATCAAAGTAAAAACATATACAAACCCAACAAAGAAGAAAGACATGAAGAAAATCAGAAATGAACCCAACACTTCATGGGTTGTCAGAGCCGATCGATGGGAAATCCACCCCGGATCATCCAAATGCAAGCTTCCATGATGTTTTCTAAGCTAATCCTATGAAGAAATGAAGTATGATGGAGTGGGAGCAAAAAATACCCAAACCATAACCTAAAAAATGTGTTTTTACCCCTATTTATTGCTGTCATCATCGCAGACCGCGCTTAGCCCAGTTTTGGCCACTAAGAGCGCCCTTATTAATGTTAAACCACCTTAAAAGCCCGCTAAGCGCGGTCAGGCGCGCTTAGCCCGGTCTGTTCGGGAATGAAAAATTTCTGCACTTGTTTTCTTCATATCTTTTGAACTGTAACTCCATTTTTCGCCCGGCTCGAAGCGTTAGAAAGCTTATTCAATGCTTTATCTAACAATGCTCCAATATCAATGCTTTAATATCTATAAAAATAAATGGAAAACAATTAAACTCAATGATATTTACACGATAATGCAATACATACACTATAAAGTAAAGTAAACGTATTTACAAACAAAGCGGAGTTTATTCGAACGATTTTAACAAAAAGTATCGATAAGTGCAACAAAACATATATACAAAAATAGCTACAATTTGCACTTATCATATGTCGTGTCTGTTTTGTCAGCATAAGCATTTCATACATACATCATACATAATTGATTCATATTCGTATTCATATTCATGTTGCATTGCTATCACTTTGGTCATACTCATCCCCGAGTGATAAATGTCCTCTATCCATTAGAGTTGTCAGTTTTCCTTTCTACGTCAGATAGGACAAAATCTCGGTTAGAGTTCTTTTCTCGTAAGGAAATGTATCATCTAAACAATCTCTCTCCAGTTTATTCCTGGATTGGAGTCTGTCCTCGACCACTTTGATAACTTGAATCTCTGAACGACCAAAAGCCATTTGGATATACACATTGGGAACATCACTCTTCACCATTGAAGATGATATTTTGCTTTCTCAGATTAAAGAAAATCCCCAAAGAAAGCCTCTCGACAGAAGACTTTTGGCAATATGACAGTTTCTCCCCAAGGAATTTGCTTTCAATGAAGTCATCAGCACCTCAAAATTGGATTACATCACATGGCATCTCTCTGAAAAAAGGAAGTATGATGTAATTTCCCCAGCAAATGACATCTCCAACAGAGAAGTTTGCACACCTCTACAGTTCAGACCAACTGGTTTCCCCAGCAAGTCTGACATCAAATCGCTTTTCCATCAAATGGCATCTCCCCAGCGAGAAGTTTAGTGAAAACCATCACGGACAACATTCCTTGTCAAAATACAGACTTGACAAGAAGAAGTTGAGACCAGTTCCGTGGCTGAAGACCAGGATCGAGGGGAAGTTTATTCCAAAAACTGAGACCAGTTCCATGGCTGAAGACCAGGATCGAAGGGAAGTTTATTTCAAAAAGAAACTGAGACCAGTTCCATGGCTGAAGACAGGATCTAGGGGAGGTTTATTTCAAGAAGAAACTAAGACCAGTTCCATGGTTGAAGACCAGGATCGAGGGGAAGTTTATTTAAAAAGAAACTAAGACCAGTTCCGTGGCTGAAGACTAGGATCGAGGGGAAGTTTTACCATTTTCTAAGTAAAATTGCTTAGCAAAAGAAGATGGATGAGCAATTAACGACTATTCACAACCATAGTCAAAATTTCGGGTATTCCGATATTTAATCCTCTTTTACCTTGAATGTCCGAACGTCTTCGCCATTCACACCTTAAGGTCCAAGAAGATTACATAAGGGCATCGTCATAACCTAAATTTTGACCACAAGATTTCACATCATTGTTCAAATCATCACCACAATATGGGAGTACTTTCATGCCTCATCAATCCTCTCAAAGATTGTTGAGCATTCACCTCAACCAATGATTAGGGTTTTTAAGCCCTCTCAGAGCACTCAGACAAAGGATCAATCAAGAATTGTCATGATCTTCAACTTGTAAAGTCTCTCAAACAACCATAAAGGGTCAATAGGTCTCCCACATCAAGTTTCAAGCACAAGAGTGCAACATTTCAAATTGATCAAGTCTCAAGATCTTCAGTGTAACCAAATTAGGGTTTTGATCGACCAAGGCCTCCAGAGAGAAATTTTCATCTGGACATGAGCCAATACTTCAAAAAATGATCCTAGAAGCTCAAAGGGACCTCAGGGATCCAATCATAAGTTCAAAATAGCCTTAGGGGATGCATTCATCAAAAATCAGGAATTAGGGTTTCTTGACCTAATTCACCCCTAAGTTGACTTTTGGAGAAAGACATGAGCCAAAACCTCAAGGAATGTTTTGAAGACCTCAAATATCTTATATTGATCCTCTTACAAGTTCAAATTAACACAAAGAACCTGGTTCATGGGCAATATAAAGATGTAAATTCATCTTAACCATAAAATATGGTTTTTGAGAAAAAGTGAACCCCACCTTTGACTTTTGACCAAGACATGATCTCAAACCTTGGGACATGATTCAAGACACTCTAAAACACCTATGGAATCCATCCATTAGGTTTGAATTAGGTTAAGAACTTGATTTCATAGAGAATCACAAAGTTTGAAATTCATCTGATAAAATGTCAACTGTGCCCAAAAACCAAATTTGACTTTTGAGATTTTTTGACAAACATGACTCCTTTAAGTTAAAAATAATGTTAACTCATGGTTTGGATCATCATCCATCAAGAAAAATCAAGAAAAGTGAGGTTACTTGCAATAAGTTATGAAAAAAGGATGATTTTTCCCAACTTTGCAAGGTCATAACTCCCAAACCACAAAGCCATTTTCTTCCATCCAAAGCTCAAATGAAAGATCTCATTACATACTACAGAAGTGTCACAGGGCATGAGCCAAAAAAACTCAGATTTTGAGTTATAGAGCCATGAAGTTAGGGTTTCAAAACTTTTAAACTTGGACACTTAGTGAAATTTTGAGACAGAATCTGTTTCATTTTTTCCCAAATTTGATGTCATTTTTCTCCATGATCCACATTGATCCCAGACCAAAGTTAAACATCAAAGTTGAAGTATGATATGCAAGCTTTCGAAAGAGTACAAGAACATCATCAAGCTCCATTTGAGAAAAGAGATATGAAGTGACCAATATGCCTTGACACTAACTGTTTTTTTTACAGCATTGGTACATGACTTGTATCCCACGATTTCTTGAGCCAATTTTGGACACTTGTATCATTGTATTTCTGTCCAATATTAACATGAATGATGAGGAATCTGAGCATAAGAGCACCAAGTCAAAAATCCTATCCCTTAGGGATGTGGCATTCAAGATTCATTTCCAAAACTTTCAATTTTGTCATAAGGCATTCAATGGGTGCATAGAGGTGGGATGAACTGAGGCATTGATATTCAAATGAGTCAAGATATATCCAAAGTTCAGAAGACCTAAACCTGCAAAGCTGATCTCAAGTCAATGGCTAGAGGAGACTTTGTCTACATGGCAAAATTCAATGGATAATAGGGTGATCCAGCCTCCATTCACTATTCCTTCAAAAACAAACTTCCTCTACTATAAATAGAGGTCATTTGTGACTGATCAAACCACCCCAAAACATCAGAACTCATGTTTTCCTCCAAAATACTCTTCAAAACCAGAATTTCCTTCTTTGGTAAGTAGCATGCGAATTTTCAAATAAAGAAGGATTCCACCACAACCAATGATCCTAACACCACACATACAACATATAAAAGTTATCCAAACACTTCTCCATCATCTGTAACATCAGAATCACAAACCTCAAAATCCAACTTGAACCAAATTGCAGTTGAGGTACCACAACAAGGTCCAGGTGTTTTTAATCCATTCCAAGCTTCTAAACAGCTTACATAAGGTCCATTGAAGATGTCCAGATCATCACACAACATTTGTAACACCTCTACATCAGAATTCGAATTCCTCTTACACAAGTAAGCCTGATACTCTCAAACTCTATAATCCATGCATCATAAATGTGTTTTTATGTTACAAACATGTTTCTGTACTTGTATAGAGTGTTTCCCCTCAATTAATTGCTTTGTAGCTATCGTGCATAGAATTTAATGATGTTCTCTCAAAAATTAGGGTTCATCTATTCTTCACTTGATTTCTCACTCCACACTTAAAATAAATGCAATTAATTGGTACCATTGGAATCCTTGTTCAAAAACGAGAAACTTTCATGTTTACAAAAGTCAATTTCATTACGTATTCAGTGAGATATGAGAGGTTTTGCAAATCTGATAATTATGGCATGCGCGAGGAAGAAGATGAAGTTCTTCACGCCATAATTCAAATGTTTGAATTTTTAAATATTTTGTTTTTTTTTTCATTAATTTCAAAAATTCATATCTCTCCCATTTTTAATCTTTTTCAAATGATTTTTTAAACATAAATCACTTACACATTTTAATATTTAATTCCACAAAAAAATCAAAAACATATTTATATTTGATATATTTTTGAATTTTTCAAAGAATTTCTTTTTTAATTGTTTTAAACATTTTAAATAAATTCTTTTTCTTGATTTTTCAAAACCAATTGAATTCAAATCATTTTGTGGATTAAAACATCTATTTCCAAACATTTTTTAAAGTCTAAAACATATATTTTAAATATATTTGATATTTTATATCATTTTTTATTTAATTTTTTTTGAAAAATTATATTTTTAATTAAAATTAGGGGTTTCCTTTGATTTTAAAATTTCAAACTTCATTTGAAACATCTCTGGGCCTCTTTGTAGAGTGTAAGACCAACTCCTTTTTGTACATAAATATTTTGGGCCTCAGTCATTGTATAAGTCCAACTTTGGTTTTCAAAACCGCTGCGCGATCGTCGCCTTTCAAATAAATCATCTGGGCCTCTCCTTGAGTATAAGCCTCATTTTTCTTCTTTATAAACACTTTTGGGCCTCTAATAGAGTGTAAGACCCAACCCTATTTGTACATAAATAAAATTTTGGTCTCTGCTGTAGTATAAGTCCCACAACGTCTTTCGGTATCGCAGTGCGATCCCTGTTTTCAAAACAAATCATCTGGACCTCTCCTTGAGTATAAGCCCCAACCTTTTGTACATAAACTTTGTTTTAAACAATAAACAAACTCCATGGGCCTCTCCTTGAGTTGTAAGCCCCATACCTCTGTTTTCAAAATCATCTATCTATTTTAAACTGGTACTAAGAGGAGCATTATTCTCGATGAAACTGCTCTTAGATCACTTGGGCCTCTCTTTGAGTTATAAGCCCCAAACATTCTTCTTTTAAAATAACTTTCGTTTAATTCAAATTTAAATTCAAAGTTTTTTATCAAAACTTTCTTCAATTTCTTAAAACCCTAAGCATACAGTTGTAATCAGTACAATCAATCACAATACACTTGGGCCTCTTCTCAGAGTGTAAGACCCAACATCTTTTCAATTAAATGCATCTTTGTTTATATACCTGTCCATGCACTTATTTGTATATATTCTTGTGCATATTTGTTTAGAGTTTCCCCAGCAGTTAGGTCTAGACTTAGGTCAAACCAGAGGTTACTTATAACATAGTCAAAACTAGTTCCCTCATAGGAAACTCCCCTCGATACAGTCTGCCTCCTCTCGGGCTTATTCAATATGGAAAAGAGAAAGGCATTATTCATAGTGAAACTTTTCTCAAGATTGTCGAAACTTAGAAACATATACAAGAAATTCATGTCCCCAGAGAGGATTAATTCCCAGTGAAACCTCTTTTGAATTTCTTCAAACCTTAGAACTATTCAACAAAGAGAGGATTATTCCCGATGAAACTTTCTTGAACTTTTCTAAGGCTTGGACCCACATGCTTCCTAGAAGTGTCCCCATCCTCCTCTTGGGCTTAGTACAAGGACCAACAGGCTTCTCAGAAGTTCCCCAGCCTTCTCTTGGGCTTAATACAAGGACCCAAAGGCTTCCTAAAAGAATAAGATAGAAATTAGTCATCTCTACTAGTTCAATCTCCAGGAGAGTCAAATTTCTAGAACATCCAGCCAGTTAGGAGTTGTTCTCTATCTCTTAAACCAACTGCCTCCTCTTGGGCATCATACAAAGACCTTTTTCCAACCAGAGTCTATCACTTCTTGAGAGACTTGGGCAGTCTCAGCCTCCTCTTGGGCTTCATTCAAGTAGACTTAGAAAGTCTCATAGTCTCTTTTTAGACCAAACACAAAGACCCACAGGTTTCCTAAAGGCACAGGATAAATCCTGATCATTTTACCAATACACCAGTCTCCAGCAGAGTTAAAACCTCTAAGGTTTTCGAACTTACCTTTAAACTTCTCTGACTTCCAACAAGGCTTAACTTTAACCTTAAATATCCCATCCAAGGTCAGATTGACCTCCCCAAAAACCTAATCAGAGCCTCATAGCATCTGGTATTTCAACTCTTCCCTGATTCCCAGCAAGAGTAAATTCCTTTTGGATTCCCTAATACAATTTAGACCTGCTCCTGAATTTCAATAAATCCTCAGCAAGAGACAGCCTCCTCTTAGGCTTTATATAAGAATTTCCCCCAGTCAGCCTCAATCTTGGGCTTTATACAAGACAGATAAAATCCACCCCAGATGAGTCATTTTCTTTTAAGCTTCAACCTTGGGCTTTGATCAAGGCACACAAAAAACAACATCCCCTCAGATAAGACCATGAGTCATCTCTGCAGGAAGATATATCCTTTGTACATCACATATCAAAATAAACAATCAAAACCTTTGTTCAGATAATTTCTGTAAGTGGCACACTTGTTGATTCAAAATCCAACTTGGAGTCATTCCCTTGTCTTGGCTAAAATTTATCATTCATCTAACTACTGTAAGTGGTAAGCCTCTGGATTTCATACATCCAAGCTAATGTCTCTCTCTTAGCATGAAAGACTCATAAGGAAAAAGTGGCATTGCTCTATACTGAGTTAAAGCTTCTTCCTTCATGATGTCTCTCTTATAAAGGAAATTATGGCATTACTGGATTCTACATCTCCCAGTTAAAGTAATTTCCCTTTATAACTAATTACCCGACATCTGTGATGAATAAGTGAGACATCTCACTTTAGACATGACAAATTCCCTCTCTCAGACAACCTTTAGCTTTAATCTTGGGCTTTAAACAAGACACAAATACTCAGATAGCTTCAATCTTGGGCTTTGAACAAGACACCAAAATAGATTTCCTCCCATAGAAATAGGAGGAACTACGATTGCTCTGATTTCCCAAATCTCTTTATGGGAATACGTAGGCATAAGATTGCGAAATCTTAGCGACCACACAAATCAAAAAATTAGGTCCAGTACCTTCCAAAAAACAACAGAAAATCCGAAAACAACAAAAACAGTCTCTCAATTCTCCCAAAGGAGAAACTTTCCCAATCCACAGCAGATAATCACAAGAAAGTATTTCAAAATAACAGAAATACATGCAAAAAAGAAGGTTCCTATAGATTACTATAGATACACTGGGTGTTAACAGCTTCCCTTTGTATAACCAGACCCCGATCCCCGATCTCTTAGCATTTGTTATAGAAAAGATTTGCGTGCAGGGTTAGTTTAAGATATCTTCCCCTTCCTTTCAAGCTTCATAGGATAAATACAGAAATCAGAAAGTAGCACCAATTATGCGGTAAGGTGGTCGCGTCATCGAGGAAAAAATTGACGGCTACACCTACATGATAGCCTTTATCTCTCTTCTTCTCCATCTTTTTTCTTCTTTTGTTTTTAACTTTTGTGTTACATGTTTTATAAGACTAACTTTGTGTTAGTTCTCTAACATGTTTGACACATATATTATTATTGACCAGCCTCAGATAGGTGTGAATTTTACATAAGTCCACTTATGATTGCTTAACATAAAGCTAAATTGTCCCGACTCGATTAAATTCTCATTGACACTAACATTGACATATTAATTGTGCTAAAATCTAACATTTATTTTATGCTCTTTACATTTTTGTCATTTACACGCTTATGTCATTTACATTCTTTCCATTTTTACATTCTTGCCTTTTACCTTTGCTCTTTATTTTATGCTTTATTGCTTTCCTATTTTCAAAAGAACAAAAACATCTTAAAATGGCTAAAACCTTAAAATAAACTTTAATTTGATCTCTTGGACTTTGTGTTAGTATCCCTTACTTAAGGAGTATTTTGGACCTTGGACATTAGGACTTAGTGCTTTTCCTTTGCTTGGAGTGGTATTTGATACTTTGAGATTCGTCTGAGACATAATGTTTCATCTGAGACTTTTTGAACTTTAATTCAAGACTTGGAGCTTCTTTCTGGCTTGGTGACCTTGGTTGTCCATCTGGTTTTTGTTCCATATTCATCTGTGTTTGTTGCTTGTTCATCTTGTGGCTCAATCCGAAGGGAAATGAATGCTTGTTTTGACCAATGTAAAATATTTTCCCCTTCTTGTGGTTAGTACACTTGCACACACAAAGGCTTTATCTTGGGCTGCCTCATAGTGAGACCATTCTCCCTATTTCACAAAACTTCTTGTTTTCAAACTTCACCCCTGTTTCTTATTAAACCTTGACTTTGTCAAGTGATCCAGAAAATATTTTTCTTAATAAATGCTAAAACACTTAAGCATACTTAAACTTTTTTCAAAACCTCTAAAAAAAGACAAACCTCATTAAACTTATTTTTGTACCTTTGTGCACCTTTCTCTGAGATCCTTTTTTTTTTCAAAAGATGGGATATTAGTCTATTCTTGTAGTGATGCAGACCACTATACTTCTACAAGATGTTGAGAAATGATTGACATTTTCCACTTGAATGTTGAGATGTACTTGTGAGAAAGTCCAAGTAAAAGTTCTCCATATCAAGATGATGCAAATGCTCATTTCCTCATGTTTATGGGTAGTAAGTTGAGTTTTCCACTCGAATACGACAAAATGTCTCATCAAATTAAAATCAATCAACAAACAACCCAACTTTTTATAAACATAGATTTGCAAGTGGTTCCCATTGACTACAACGGATGTGAGGGTTCTAATACCTTCCCCTTGCATAACCAACCCCCGTATCTAGATCTCTCTTTTGCTTTACTCTTTTTTTGGATTTTGTTCTACCTTTTCCCCCTTTCCCTTTGGAAACAATAAAGATCGATGGCGACTCTTGCTTTTCGAGTTAAGTTAATCAATAGGTTAATCTCAATAATTTTTCCCGCCGTGACAAAATTCACATAATTAACATGATGCACTTAAAAAGGTTTTAAATGCATAAAATAACAGTCATACATAAGCTTAGAAATGAATTAAGGAAATAAATAATGTAAGAAATAAACAAATAGACACAAAGAACAAAATACAACGATGATAATGCTAGAGATAAAAGTTGTTGAATCATACTAATAGGGATATCTTAAAAGTAACTTGCTACACATAAATAATAGTTTACAACATAATACAAATAAAAAATTAAATGAAGTAGGAGTTTTAATTTATTTAAAACACGAAGAATCCAAGATTTCCAATTCCCTACGTATCTTGTGAAAAGGTTATGTGGATAACAGTTTTGTAACAATATCAGCTAATTAACTTTTTGTATCCATATATTTAAAAATAACATCACCCTTTTCTACATGATCCCTAAGAAAGTGGTTCTGAATTTCTATATGTTTAATATGTGAATAAAGCATAGGATTCTTAGTAAGGCTTATCGTGTTAGTATTATCACATTTGATTGGAACATAGGAGAGTTTTAACTCGTAATCCAATAATTATTACTTTGGCCATAAGACTTGTGCACAACAATTACATGCGACTACATATTCAGCCTCAGTGGTAGAAAAAGCAATGCTATGTTGCTTCTTACTGTGCCAAGAAACTAAAATATTTCCAAACAAATGACTAATACCACTAGTATTTTTCCTATCCGACTTACAACCACTACTATAAAAAAGGGGTTTGACCTCGGATGTGAAAGGGCATTAACCTCAGTTTCAGACGCGAGGTAACGAATGACGTCATGAAAGCTTGCCACTTTACTCCTTGATTATTCTATAACCGACGGGTAAAGTGTTCTTCACATGAGTTCGATCCCCAACAACATCATTTTTACTAATTTCAAAACTATGTTGCATGCGCTTGACATTTCTCGGTTTTATTAAATAATTGAGGGAAATACGCCCTTATTTACGTCAGATTTTGTTAATAACCGAGGGGTTTAACTATTTTTTTAGTTTTCAATTCATTTTTGGCTGACCCGGGTCATATTTTTACACAGAACATACACATTATTTGACAGAATCAGATCATTTCTATTTTATACAAAACATAATAATGAATGTCAAATTTACATTGTTTACAAAACCAAATGTACAATGCTTACAATACTTATAATGAAATTTGGGATACACAAAACCTCTACCAAGAGAACCTATACATATTTACACCTATAATGTCAAAACCTTAATATAATGTTAATGTATAGATAGATGTAAATCAAGAAAAACTAGTGTTTATTAGATTCATGATAAGATAGGAAGGCACTGGCCTAACTAAATTGGATTTCATCTACATCTTTATGTGAAAATGGTGTTTCGATGCTAAACCCCTATAATTTGAACAAAATTTAAACTGTGATAAGCTAACAACAACAACATTTACTTAACAAATATACATAAATTATAAGTATATGGATAGTTAATATCTTAGTACATGAATTAATAATGCCTCTAGAGACAATATTAAACATATGTCTCATCACATAGAATCCACATTCATAGTCGTTGGGTTGTTTATGCGACTAAAATTAATTTTCATATAGTTACTAATTAATACATACAAAACAAAAGTAATACATTAGCAAAAATAAAAGAATGTTAAAAAGCAAAATTAATACTTACACGGGATTCTATGAACTTTGGCTTTTTACCAGGTATATTATGTTTCACAAAAATGTATCCCTCCATCGCTCTACATGTATGTAAAAATTATACATGAATAAAAACTATTCAAATGAAAAAAAAATTATTCAAAGTTAAAGGTAAAATTTGAGTACTACAAATAATATCACTTACCCGCTCAAAACCTTTTGCATATCTTCATCAAGATGATAGTGTAACAAGCATAACAAAACTATAGTACTTTACTTCGGACATAAAATAATTAGTTGCCAATGATTCCTACATAAACACACGGAATAATTTAATATTGTGTATAAAATTTATTTATAAATGAAAACACAAATTAAAACATATACTTATGAATAAATGATGCAACGTAACAATCTTTATTCTACTTAACAACTTATCTTGTATGTGCATCTTGATATTATTTGTCAAATTACCTCGAAATTGAATTTTTAATGGATTTATGAAACAATACTTTTTGAGTTTCCTTTCAACACACATCTCATACAGGACCCTTATTAAAAGTTAATGAAAATGTTAAATTTTTATGTTAAAGTATGAGAACAATGAATATAAATTGAAATCACCGTAAGAATTATACTTACGAGGACCACACTTGTATTACAGGTACATCTAGCCAATTATCTCCCTTCAAATTCCACAAGACAACTCTTATGAAGTACATAAGATATTTCTAGTTCATGTTTCTCTTTAAATGTGGAAAATTTTGGAATCTTGTCTAACATACTAGATAGTCTCTAAATGTTATCTAGTTGAGGTGGTGTGGTCTCAATATTATGAACCGAGACAGAACAATTATCTCTCGTGCTTGCACCACCCATAACAACTTTCTCAACTACTTTCTCATGCATGTCCAATGGATCTGGATTTGGGTGGTTGAGTACACCCATTGATTTCAATTTTGCATCATAAAAACAACTGAATACAATACAAAAATAATATCCAAAAATAATAAAAACATCATACAACACATAAATTTTAAATTATACTTATACCTCAATCACATCGCTGGCACGCTTCTCTCGGTCAACCTCATCCAACCTCTCTCTCATTTCGCACCTCCTCCAACATCTTCTCCCTCTCCTCAAGCAACTTCCCCTCTCGCTCCACCCCTTCTTTCGCACCTTCTGCAACATCTTCTCTCACTCCTACTACAAATTCCTCTCTCTCTCTCTCTCTCTCTCTCTCTCTCTCTCTCTCCTCCCACTCCTCCCGATTCCACTTCTCCCGCTCATGTTCTAATACTTCCCCTATATTTTTAGAAACTATCTCTTCAATTTCTCTCATCCGGTTTACTTAGTTAATTGATTGAGATGGTCCAAAATATAGCTTCAATCTGATGCCTCTTCCAAGACAACGGACACGCCCAACATGCTCCTAGGTTCAAATTGCTTCTACCAAGATGTCCTGATGGGCTTCTGTTACGAAGCTACCAACTTTTACTTGTTCAACTAGTTCATACTACAACACATTTAATTAACTAAAATAAGTAATATTGAAAAAAGCATCTCCTTATAATCTTTTTAGCCACTTCGTGTGTTGCCTCTGATGTGAACGAGCCATCTGGTCTTTGACGTGCCCTTTTCCATTTCTTATGGCATGATGGTGGAGATGGATTGTGTTCAAGACTTTGAGAAGGATCTCTCAACTCTAGTTCCCTTTGTTTTCTTTTTTCATTAATCATTTTCTATTTAAGTTTATCATATCCTTCATGAGATAATCTATGTGAATATAAATATTTCTAGCTCGATTCTCCTTTCCATTTTGGCTCTTAGCCAAAAATTTAGGAGTGGTGTAAGACTTTACAAAATACTCCCAAACTTTCTTATAAATATATGAATACTTCACATATGGAGGCGCCTCATTGTCATTTGTTTTTAATATATTCATTTGTGAGCCGTGTCTTAAAGCTCCTCTAACGCTCACCAGCATATCCAAGTCATTTCTTTTTTCAGCATTTTATCTTCTAGAACAATAAACATTGCTTATGTTTACATAATAGAGTTGATATTATTATTAAACGAAAAAACTAAATGGTCATATATACTTGTAAAACAAATCAAAAAATCATAATAAGTACTGTAATATCGATCCATATCTTATCTTTCAATTCGTCGTCAACGTCATGCCAACTATTTATCAAAATATTCACTTTGCTTCTACCTTGTAATGCCACTTAACCTTAATATCATCAGCATTTCCATCATAAGCCTTTCCAGTTCTCGGATAAAAAATAACCGGAGAGTGAACACTGTTTTCGTGGAATTTTTTTAACTTTGGTACACATCGTGGCACCTCTAGCTTTTATTTTATTTTTTATATTAACGGAGGTTGTAGCAGAAGTTGTATGAGAGGTACTTGTCGAATCACCCATGTCTGTGTAAATTAGGAAAAATAAAAACATATATATATATATATATATATATATATATATCAACTGCAATTCACATTAAGGTATTCAAAATATCTAGAAAAGAATTCGTTGTGAAACATTTTTTATTGCACAACAATTACCTCTTTAAGGAATTACATCTTTATGTACGAATTGCCCATTTACAGGTGAAATCAATAAAAAGAAAATTTTCTCATCAAATTGTGCCCAATTGTCATTATTTTTACTGTATTGGATGAATCTAAGAGGAATAATGGAGAAATTTATGACACTTTGAAGAGTTACAAGACTCAAGAAGAATTGGAAGACATGGAGGCAAGTTCATGAATGAGAAATGAATGAAGAAATGAAATGAATGGCCATTCAACGCGTCATGAGTTGACCTGCTATAAGCATAGGTCGACCTCTTGGAAGCATGTGTCGACCTACAAAGGTTATGAGTCAACACATACAGAAGCGTATTTACAAGAACTCAAAAATTAATCATATGTGCCAACCTACACATGCATGAGTAGACACATACTGAATCTAATTTGAAAAATTCAAACATTTATTTTCATGTGTCAACCTATACGACATATGAGCCGCTATAAAGCCCAAAACTTGAAAATTTTGACGCATATAAATTTGTAGTGACTTTGGAGGACTCAACTTGACTTATGCATAACTAATTGATGAGAGACACATGTATATGATTGTTTTTCATGATTTCTTAGCTAATAACATGCAAACACACAAATATAAGCATGAGAAAATAACAAGATATAGATCACATGTGAAGATATTATGAATGAGATAGTTATAAGCATATTAAATGAAGCACACAATGGTTACACTTGAAATTTTTTGGAAATGAACACTCATAACATGTATCATACACACCATGTATCGTATACCTTTGAGAAATAAACAAGTAAAAGAGGAAACTTACTTACAAAGTGAAAATTTAAATGATATTACCTCGTCGTACGAATGACGGAGAATGCACATGCACTCCACAAGGAACTTTTGAACGAAAGTTGGAATAAATGTGAAACGTGCCACAAACCAATAGCAACAACGATCTTACCACCTTTCACTTAGACAAAGAATCTAATAGTGTAATTTGCAATGAATCCACAAAATAAAAATTATTGATTTGATAATCATCCTTTTGATTTAATGATCAATTTTGTCTCTTTCATGATGTGTATCTTACTTATCCTCAAGCCTCATCGTCTTAGGTTGATCAATCCCTTGTTCAATGTTATTGTGTAGGTCTCTTGAAGATAAGTCTTTTGCATGAAATGAAATACATTTTCTACATTTCTTTGGATGAAAGCATTACAAGTAATCTACACATTTTTACCAATTAACAAACACTAGTTGTTAACGCCTTGGGTAACACACCCCTTCTTTCTTGCCAAAAATTCAAAGAAATAAGGAGATGTCACCCATATCATGTCTTAAGCAACCATAAACGAGATCACATACTCTCTTCAAAGAGTCAAGATATTTATCCTGCAAAATCAACAAGAAGTGTTAGGTACCAAATTTTCATTGGGTCCTTGAGGGTGAGTGAAACCTTGGTTGCATTTAGTAAACCATTGAAAAATTCCTTTAGGTACAAGAAACTTCCTAAACTTGCAATTCGCAATGGTATGACCGTTCTTACAACAAAAGTGACAAGTTAAAAGATGAGAAGAGTTACCATTTCTAATTTTATCATTTTCAACAAAGATATACCTTCTATAAGGATTATGAGAAGGCAACTTATATTTAGCAGTATCAATAGCAAAAGTGACCTTTGGTTGTAATGCCTTGTCCAATTTAGCTTTAAGAGTATTTACCTCTTTTTTCCAAATATGACAAGTTTAACAACCGAACCATGACGATTCATCATCCTCATCTTTAAATTTTTGAATATCTACCATAGATTGCTTAAGAGCTTCCATATTCTTTTCGGTTTCCAAAACTTTAGCTTCTAAATGTGCAAAAATTCTTTTGTTTGAAGCTAACTTTTTGAAAGAGTCTACGACTTCTCTATGAAGATTTTCAAAAGCTTTTTGCAACTTGAAATAATATAATTCATCAACATGTTCATATTTAGAGTGAATTACATTTTTTTTTCCGCTTGTCACGATAATAAATGGAGAAACAAACATTTCCCAATTCTTCCTTGTCACTTGAGCTTTCATCACTTGAGGAATCGCTATCGCTTTCCCACACAATATAAGGTCTTCTAGACTTGTTAGATTTCTTGTGATGTCCTTTCTCTTTGTCTTTCTCTATCAATGGACACTCTGACCTGTAATATCCAACTTTGTCACAATTGTAACATGAACGTCTTGATCTTCCTTTCTTGTCATCATATTTCTTTGATGAGTTTGATTGTCTTCTAATTTTGATAATGTTTTTATCCGAGAACTTTACACCATTTCTTTTGATGTACTTGTTGAATCTTTTCACAAAGAGTCTCATATCTTCTTCATCCGAATTCTCGCCATATCTTATTTCACAATCACCTTGCTCATTAGTTGAGTACTTTGAACTAGAAGCCTTTAGAGCAATAGACTTCTTTTCTTCCTCCTTGTCTTTACCTTTCTCCTTCTTCATCTTCTTCTCAAGCTTTTTCTCATGTTTTTCCAAGCAAGTGAGTTCTTGCTCATGTTCTTCTAGCTTGCCAAATAAAGTTGTGAGATCAATTGTTTTAAGATCATTCGCTTCTTTGATCACGGTGACCTTGGTTGCCTTTCCCTATTAAGACACCTCAAAAATTTATTAGTAGCTATGTCATTGGAGATATGATTACCTAGAGCATTCAACTGATTTATAAGATGTATGAACCTTTTTTTCATTTCGACAATGGTTTCACCATGCTTCATGTGAAATAGTTTAAACTCTTAATTTAACGTATTGATCCTAGCTTGTTTGACCTCATTAGCTCCCTCATGGGAAACTTCTAAGGCGTTCAAATAGCTTTGGCGGTCTCACTATAAGAGACACGATAATACTCATCAACACCGAGTGTGGATATGAGAATATTTTGTGCCTTCCAATCATGTGACCATAATTTCCTATCATTATTATCCCATTGTGCTTTTGGTTTAGGTACTACAGCGCCTTGATCATTGGTCACTGTAATTTCATTAGGACCATTGATGATGGCGTCCCATACACCCTTATCAACCGAGCTGACATGGATACGCATACAAGCTTTCCTGGTAAAAATTGGCGCTCTATTGTACGCCCCTTTAGGTTTTATAGTCATTTTCTAATAAAAAAATATTGAAGCACAGAATTAATCGGAGCTCTTGATACCACTTGTTAGACGAAGGCGACTTATCTGGAGGGGGGGTGAATAGATCCCCAAATAAAAATTTCTTTTCAAAATGGGTTTTAAAAAACAATGGCTAGCGGAAGTAACTTGGATTAATTCGTCTAAACCGAACCACTATTGAAAAGCTCAGATATGCGTATGTGAAAACAAATCGAAGATAATGATAAGCTATATAATCAATAAATTTTAATCACAATCTCTTGAAAGCTACTCAATAAGCAATGTTATATCCAATGATAAATCACACAAAAAATCAATTGAGACAAATTATTGAACACCTTATGTGCAATCGATTTTGTTTGAAAATTTGTATAGTTTTATTGATGTCAAAATCCAACCACAATCAAAATGATTGGGATCAATTCAACAAAACATTCTTCAAACAATTTTCAAAAGAATTTGTCAACCGAATTAATCACACAAATGATGAACTCAATAATTTGCAAACGAAATATATATATATATATATATATATATATATATATATATATATAAAGAGAGAGAGAGAGAGAGAGAGAGAGAGAGAGAGAGTGAGAGAGAGTACACAAGGATTTGTTTAGGAAGTTCCCCAATTGGCCTCGCTATGGGTACGTCTGCCCTCAATTCAAATTTGAATTGAAATCATGAAATTAACCGTACTTTGCAAATGTATTTTACAAGAGAAATGTAGCAATACAACCCTACAAACCCTAAGTTTGATGTTGAACTTAGCAATTTCTCTTCCCTTGATCTGAGCTTGATCAAGTCACCCAACAATGCCAATTTGATTCACCGTCTCACGCTACTCCTTTGCAAGAACCACGACCCTTCAAAGCCTTCACTCGATCGAATTTAAATTGTGAATTGTTGTAACCAAAGATTTACCAAGATGATCCACCATCCCACGCTACTCCTTTGCAAGAACCGCAACTCTTCAAAGCCTTCACTCGATCGAATCCAAACTTGAGTAATCTTGTCCAAAACCTTCGAATCTCCCCTTTGATCTTGAAGGAAAACCCCACATTTGTTTTCTCGTTTGAACCCCCTAAGATCTCAACCCAATTTATAATACCACAAGCTAAATTGGATCTTATCAACTTGATTCTAGATGGCACCCAAACAATGAATGATTATGTGTACTTTATTTGTGTGTATGCATAAAAACAAGGTTGAAGATGATGAAGACTCTTAGTATATTCCAGATTTCGTTTATGATTTTACCAAAATCATTGAAAAGAAATGATGCATGTAACAGGTATATATATGTGAGCAACTATGAAGCAAAAGGAATAGAAATTAATGCAATTTTTCAAGATTTTTGGATGCATAGGTTGACCTATGCAAGTCATGTTCCGACCTATGCAGGTCATGTGTCAACCTGTAGAGGCGACACGTCTAATAGATCCTACATGCTTTAAAATTGTAGCACATGTATCGACCTATAGAATGCATGTGTCGACCTATAATCGTATGTGTCGACCTATAGCAGAGTTTTTCACATTTTTAATGCATAAAATCATTTCTTGATGCATGAATCTTTTCTAATCTTTTTCCAACATTTTATCATGCTCCCTAATGCTAAAATGCATAACTAGACTCAGATAATACAATCCAATATACATAAACACTAATGGTTGTTTTGACATCATTCAAAATACACCTAATTGGAAAGTTGGACTCACAGAATAAGTAAAAAAACTTATAAGAATCTTTCTCTTCCTCCTCGACGGTACGTAAGCCTAGAACGACGAAGTTGGATGAAGTTGTTGGTTGAAAATGGTGTTATGTCGTTAGGGTTGAAAATTGTGTTGTTTCGTTAGGGTTGAAAATGGTGTTATTTCGTTAGGGTTTTCAATGACATTGTTTTGTTAGAGTTGAAAATGGATTTGTTTCATCAGGGTTGGAAATGAACAAATTCAACTGAAGAGACAAGCTAGTTAGCTAGCTTTGTTTCCTTTAAGTGAATAATTCATTCCATCACAGTTGTTTAATACATCTGTTGTGATATACAACTAACTTAATGTAATTTTATAAAAAAAGCGTCAGGTTTTAAACATTTAAAAATTAAGAAAAAATTTGAAAAATATACCACAACGGTTGGTTTAAAAAATTGTGGTGATATATGCTTTATGTTAATGTAACTATATAAAATAGCTCCAGGTTTTAAGTATTTAAAAATTTAAAAAAAATTAAAAATATATCACAACGATTAGTGTAAATAATCATAGTGATATCACGTTCATTTTTTTAACTAAAAATCTATAAAGATGAAAAGCGTAACTAAAATAATGATGAAATCACGAATTTGTTGGCGCTGAGAATCGAACCAAAGAAAGATATAAGATATCACCACGGTTATTCTAAATAACCGTAGTAATAAGTTTACAATTTTTAATTAAAAACTAAAACAATTTTATTGGCACTTGTATTTAGAGATAGTAATGTTGGCGTTGTTGTATATACTTTTTGTAGTAGTGCAATACACTTTTTATCATTTCCAAGCAATCACCCTTGGCTAGAGGATAAGATTTATTTTCTAAAAATACCTCCAAGACCTCTCTATCAGATCATACTTGCAATCACAAAGAGATAAATTAACAAGAAGAACATTGAAACAAAACAAAACTCAGCTCCATCGACTATGACGTCGAGGTCTACTGTCAAGTCTCAAACAAAGCTTAATCCATTTAACAACCTCGATGTTCACATACGTACCCAAAATTGGAGGATCTTGGCAATTGACTTATAAGATTAGTTTGAGTGTAATTGTATCTAAATAATAATCTAGAAACTTGAGCTCATAAGGTGATCATACCCTAGCATCGTACCAGATTTAGGCCACTCAAGCACTCAATAACTGTTAGATATGATGGTTAATCATATCCACCAACATCTTCCCTCTAAGGTAGGTGTTTCAAAATTAGATATCAATATCTCGGAACCTTGAAATGGGCACACCCTAGTACTTCGCCTAATCAAAACTAATCGTTCCACGAAGACCATTAAATGACTAGCTATGAGATCTTATGATATTTGTCTCCTGAGACAAATGTTACAAGAAGGCTTTATGGCCTCTAAACCTTGAACTTTATTATAAAACTAGTAACTAACATGTGCGTTCGCAAGAGCTTGTATGTTTGATGGTTTTAGTTAATGGATGTGTTATTGTTAAGACAATTGAAAAAGAGAAGTTGAAATTCTAAATATAGATTTAATATAAACAAATTGTTGTAAAGATAAGTATAAGATATTTTGATAGGGTGGTTAAATAGAAAAAAAGTGCGAGATATATGATTTTGATGTTTGATTGAAATTAAAATAAAAAATGTTGTTGTGTTTTAAAAAAATAGAAATTGTTAAAAAGGATGTTAGAGACTTTACAACATAAGTGGTGATTAATGCTTATAAAAAAAGTGGTAATTAATAAATTAAAATGTGTCATGAATAATGTATTATTTGTTGAAAAGAATTGAAAATATAGGTAATATAAATTATTAAAAAATGGAGAATTTGTTAAAATTGAATTATAATAAATTTAAAAGGAAGAAATGGTAATCATTAAATGATTTAAATAGGAAATTGGAAAAATTAATGGGCTGTAAAATCAAAGAAAAGAGTATTGAAGGAAAAATATTTTTTTGTCAAATTGGGTAGGTTTTAGATGGGTATCAGCTGGGCCTAATAACGTTAAAGTAGAAAAGGGATTCGTTTAATTTGACATGTTGAATCAGTTGGAAACCGAAAAAGAACGCATTGTAGAAGAAGAACAATGTTTTCAAGACCAATCTATATCTCAAGCGGGTAATATTTTCAAACTTGAAACTTAAGTTGAATGTTATTCCTTCACACTTTTAGAACACTAATTATACCTTTTGTAATGTATTTGATGAATTTCATGAAGCTCGTCATCCGAATCCGAAAGAGATGAAGAGTTTATTCAAGTTACTTTGAAAGCGATGTACAATGAAGCAAATGCTGAAAATAATGGGAAAACAGTTGCAAGAAGGAAGAAGAAGATCCAAAGGGGAAATCGGAAAAATGCAAGTAGTTCACATGAAACAGGATTGTCTCGATCGAAAGTAGCCGGAGAAAGTTATAGAGAAGTTGTGATTGATGCAAAACTGATAAGGAGGTATTTCATTTGAATAGATCATTGCATGCAAACTTAAATATGTTATTGCGTGTCTATATAGAAATTTCCATTTGAGGTTTAGGTTTGAAAATTGATTATATTACCCAATTTGTTACAAACGGGTAACTGTTGTTGCATTAAATTAGTTGCAAACTTTATAATGTATTTCATCCAAATGCAGGCAAGTGAACTTAGGAGTTTCTGTAAAAGACTCACCACTACCACAAAAATCTTTGAAAGTCGACGGTGCATCCAAGTCAAGGGTTGATAGAGATGGTTTAAACATCAAAGATGTTAAAGGAAAAACCAAAAAAAGGTAAAGTATTTGATTGATTTAGAATTTATGATTTACAAAGTGCTATGTATGTTTTTCCCTATGTAATGAAATTTGTTGTTTTAAAAGTATTTTAAATTCATCATTTGTCATTATTGAGAATGTATTGTGTAATATTTGTTGGTCTTAAGTGATGTTCAAAGATTTTTGTAGTAATGAATTCTGGGAAAGTTTTCATTGTCATGTCATTGAATGATATAGATAATTGGAAGCAAGGTCTTTGTTAAAGATTTTCATATATTAATGTAATGCAGGAAGGAGGTTGATGAAGCTGGCAAAGAAATGTCACCACCACGAAAGAGTTTGAGGTTTGAACTAATATATCATTCCAAGTTGGTTGGCCAATGTTCGAGCCTTGCAAAAGTCTTTGAAAAATGAAGAGAGAGGTAATTTATTTTTATTTTACTCATGAGAAATGCGTGGTTAAATTTGGAGCTGGTTGTTGGTATACGTTTATCATCATTATGTTATAATGTGATTAGATAACACTATGTGATGCAGAAGGATGTACTTTTAGTTATTGACTAAATGGTGCTAAAATGTAGTATGTAAATTATTGTTATGCAGGCAAGATAACCTCGGACTAGTTGAAAAAGTAGAACTGATAGACGTCCATATTAGATTGATGAAAGCGTTCAAGGATCCAAACATAAAAAAGCATAGTAGTTCTTCTGAAAATGAATATTTTTTGGAGAAAGAAATCACGGATGGTGACATTGCTAAAACTCAAGTTTTGGTAAGTTATAATAAATAAGAAATGAATTTTTATATTTGTTACACGAACCATTGCAAATTTAAAGTTTTCTTTCAATGTTGATAGCATTTCCCAAGAGAAGTTACGAAAAAGTGTCTCTACTGGAATCAAACTGCAATAGAGTTTATTGATGATGACACTGGCAAGAGTTATGACGGGGAAGTGAATTGTGCAAAAAGAAACCAAAAGATCTTTAAGAAAGAAAAGTATATCGGAAATGGGTGGTATCAATACGCGAAAGCTAAGAAGCTTAGAAAAGGAGATAAACTTGGATTTTCCATAAACAATCCTCTATTCGAGATGTATGTGTCATTTCTTAATCGTTGATCAAGACTAGTGATAAACTATTTCAGTTGTTATGTTTTGGAAAAGATTATGGTGTATTTTGTGTATTGTGTTTACAGTACTTGTTTTAATTGTCATGCTGGATATGGAAAATGGTTATGTATCAAGTATTTTATCAGGTCTATCATTTTGTGTATTGGATATGTGTGAAGAATGAAATATAATATTCATTTTGTTAATGTTTAATGGTTCTGCTGAATATGATGTACTTGGTATAACAGTGGAAATTAGGACACCTTTGTAGTAATGTTATGCAGTAAAGTTGAATGATTTGGCTTCAATACTAAAGCTCATGTCGTGGGGTGGCATTTAAGATGTTAACCATTGTAACAGAAGTATTTGATATAATATTGAAAAGTAAGTATACAAAAGAGTAGAAATAGGAAGACGTTAAAATACAATGTTATGTAGCATTTCATTTTTTTCGTGTAAGAAATGACTGCCCCATATGTTTTAAAACAAATATTTCAAAACAATAATGTAGACATAAATTGCAAAAGCCTAATATGTATTCTACTGATCATAAAGGTTATAATAATGTGATTGCTTTAAAAACCAAAATATGTATACTACTGATCATAAAGGTTCAATACACAATTGCCAAAATATAGTATTCAACACATATGCTATTGAAGACTTCATACTTAATTTAAAAAAAAACTTATAAAAAATAATACACAAAATAGAGAGTTTTGCTACATTTTTTTTATCCAACATGAAAACAATGGCCACTACAATGTCCACGGCTATGTAAAAGTAAAAATGACACAAAATGTTTGATGGTTAATGAATGGATAGTAATTGAAAAATAACTAAGCTATATTAATTCAATGCATAAGGTTAAGATGTGTTGTACCTCTAGATATTATGGAAGACCTCTTTATAAACAACATTTGTTGTTGATTGTTTGGCATTATTTTGTTCATCATGCACCAAAATCTTGATTCCTTTCTTAGAGGTCACCCTTGAAATAACAACATATATTTGACCGTGGATAAAAACATCACGAGGAAAATATAAACCCACCCAATCAAGAGATTGACCTTCTAATTTGTTGATAGTCATAGCATATGAGACAATAATTGGAAATTGTCTTTTATTCAATTTAAATGGCCAAGGAGATTGTGATGGTGACATATCCATTCGTGGTATGTAAATGATATTCCCGTGGTCTTTACCACCCATTATTCTTGCTTCAAGTACATGATTCGCCATTTTAGTGACAACTAAATATGTTCCATTACACAAACCTTCTGATTGATCAAGATTCCGCATTAACATTATTGGAGTTCCAAACTTCAATTTAATGTGATGTCCAGGTAATCTTGAAGTTCTTAGAGTGCTAAGAAATTTAGGACTTAACAGTTCTATTACATCAATGTCATGTATTTCAAATCGGTCAATTGAGTTAGAGCTATAGTAGTCTCTTGTCTCACCTAAAGGGAAAGAAAAAAAGATTTATAAGTCCATTTTCGTAATTAAAAGCTTGAGTTAATTAGTAGAAGGAAAAACAGAAATTGTAAAAGGAAAAGGAAAAATTAGAAGGTGTACCTGGCATCAGAGCAAGAACATGATCAGTGATTTGATCTACAGTTTCAATTGTTGCTGCTAGAATAACTCGACTTTTGAGATAATTATATGAATGGTAGTTATCCAAAAAGGTCAGATATGTACTATGCACTATTGCCTCTATTGGATCATCAAAATCTGTTATTAAAATTTCAGAAGGTATATCAAATTCCGCACATCCATCATTTGATTATGATATTTTTCCCTCACCAAGATTCAGCAACCATTTTGAAAAAAGTTCAATTTTAATACATTCCGTTGGATTTTTACCACTTTGAAGTCTCATATTTTTTTGTAAGTGTAAGTAATTCAAATCCGTTCCAAATGTATGAGGCATTTAAAGAACTATGTACAATATCTGAACGGGATCCTCTTGGTTCAACAGGAAGAATTTGTCTAAAATCACCTCCAAAAACAATGACTTTGCCGCCGAAAATGGAATCCGAATTTGGATGACTGCCTATAATGTCTCTTAGTGTTCTATCAAGAGCCTCAAAAGCATGTTTGTGAGCCATTGGAGCCTCATCCCAAATTATCAATTGCGTTTGTCTCAGCATTTCAGCAAGATCATCTTTCGGTTCAATATTGCAAAGAGAATTTTCTAAAGTAGGTACAGGAATCTTGAACTTTGAATGAGTTGTTCTCCCGCCAGGGAGCAATAATGAAGTAATACCACCCGATACAACTGTTATAAATATTTGATTCCTTGATCTCAAATAACTTGCAAGAATTCTCCACATAAATGTTTTTCCGGTTCCACTATGTCCATGCAAGAAGAAGACTCCACCCTATTGTTTGGTTACAACTTTGATGATTTTGGAAAAAAACAAGTTTTGTTCATCTAAAAATAAATAATTGCAGACTATTGGACTCACCTTACATATTGTTTCAATTAAATTGCATGTACAACATATACAATAAAATTTAATCTAAATATGGAATTATAGAATATGACATGAAAACAATTGCATACTAAGGTATGCTATTATTTAAAACGTGGAATGTATAATAGGTACAATAATTAGGCATTAACAGTGCTTCATTTTGGATCTGTAATGAATAGTATAGTTTTACACATTGGTAAAATCATAGCTATAGAACTGTATAAAAAAGTAAAGTTGGCAGGTTTTATTATTATTTATGCAAACAATTGTATAGATATAATATTGTACTCAATACCTGTCAGTGATGCATACAAAGTTGCAAATTCGGTTTTAAGTGCAGCAATATTATAATTCCGTTCGTCGTAAATCAATCGATTACTAAGTTGTTATAAAACATACCCATTTGGATATGGAATCGGTTTGAAATCCTTCAAAGTACATTGATTTCCTTGCAAAATCTTTTCAATTTCAAGTAATGTCAAATTCTAAATTTCTTCAACATTTAATATCAGACCTGTTGTAACGAAAAAATATTAGTAGTTGCTGCAGTAATTTAATTGGTACCTAAGGATACATGAATGTAAATAAGTAATGAATAATTTAAGGTAGGTGGAAGTTGTACCCAAATTGCAAGATAAAATTTCTTGTTCATGCAATATCCCATCCGATAGCCAGGTCCAAGTATTATTACATACATGACATGGTCTATTGACGGCACCTGACAACAACATAATGACAAATAATTTTCTCAAGAATCCACCCGAACCCCATTCACTTGCTTCCTTTATATCCAAAATAAATTCCTTGTCATCTTCAAGGAACCCCATTGCAAAGCATGCATCTCTGAAACTAAAGTATTGTGTACCACCTACTTTACGAATGTTCTCGTAATTCGTTGGTCCTTTTATAACTGTTAGCATCATTCACAAATAGAATACAAATTGCCCATATGTGAGGCTTCTTGCTTGTATGTGAGGCTTCTTGCCCATATGTGAGGCTCCCCTGTTGTAGGTGGTACCCAAATCAACCGGCCAATTGTAAAACCTTTTTTCCTTGGTTTCCAATATCTATTTCTCTTATCATAAACAAACTTAGATACAAATTGCCCATATGTGAGGCTTCTTGCTTCTTCAAACTTTTCATTTGCAATCAACCATGCAGTAAACATGGACTCAGTTACACTTGCTTTTTCAATTACATTTTCCATTATTGCATGGTCGGTAAAAAAACAGCTTTCTCTCCAAAAAAATGGTAAAACATTTGTTCCACAGCTGGTTTCCGTGCATGAATTTTGACAGAGAAAATTCTCCAACATGCCTCACTTGGTGAGACGTAACGACAATCAAGATATTGTTGAATTTCATCTATAGCCCCACCCGAATTAGAATTTCCTCCTTTGGCTTGAACAATTGATGTAGTAATTCGATCATAGCCCTTATGAATATACTTGAATAAGTACTTTATGGTGGAACATTGGTTGCACCATTCCATATTAATGTGTGCTTGAAACTTCAACAACAACCTTGTGTTGTATGGAACCACATGTCTATTGTCTAGAGTAACTCCATTTTTTAGAATTGTTTGGGTGTTTGACCTTCTTCTATATTGAGGGTAAATATCTTTGTAAACAATTGTTGTCTCATTGAACTTTTTTGGATAGAATTTTGAACATTTCCTATTTTTCATGCATGGTGACGACATTCGTGATAATCCACATGGACCATGAATCATATGTTGCTTCACTAGATTATAAAGCCTTGGATGTAATTCAAGGCCATGTATTTAACAGGAAATGATCTTGTCAATATCGGAAGGGTTCGGATACTTACTCTGAGGGTGCAAAAATATGAGAATATGTGCATGTGGTACCCCTCTTTTTGGAAACTCAATTGTATATATGACTGTTATGGAAGGAAAAAATATTAGCAGTGTGCCATAAAAATAGTAACATGTATTTAATGGTAAAAAGTGACATTAATGAAAACATGGTTCTGTTGACATTAAATGGAAGTTGGGTTGTAAAATTGGTAACATGTATTTAATGTATACAACATAGTTTTTGAAAGACTCATACATACGTTGTATTGCAAACGCTTTGATGTTGTCCACTTGTAGCAGTAATAAACGTGTAAGTGCCATATGTAAAGTTTGTAACTTTTTATTAATTAAATACTTGCTATGGAAAATCGATTACAGTAGCTGATATGATTGGATCGTATGCAACACTGCAAAATGGAAAGTCATGTATTAAAATATCTCACTTAACAGTTTGTATAGTTACAATGCATACAATGAAATTGGTAAAATTTATGACAATAATTTATAACTTACATGCTAACACTCTTCCAAAAATATGCCTGCGTGTAATATCAACAATCAATTCATCAAACTTAATTTTAAACACCCTTGAGATAATATTCGAACGATCATGAGGCTTCAAATTATATTTTGCACACTCTCTTGTGATTTCTGGCCAATTAGGATTACACGTGAATGTCAAAAACAAATCAGGGAACCCAATCGTACTTGAGATAGCCATACCATCGAAATATAATTGATCCATATATCTTTTGCTTCTAACAAATGATGACGGCAAGACAACTCTTTTTCCATTTTTCACATTTATGTTTTGATCCGGGTTGCTCTCATTCTCTTTTAACTTGTGATATTTTCCAACTCTCAATGTAGACTGATTTTTCCTAAACCAATTAGCCTCTCAGTTTCCAACATTGTGTATCCATCAACCAAAACTTGATGAAATAACCTTCTTGATGTAAGAATTGTTTTAGCTTCACATTTTCTTTGTTGCAATCTATATGAAAGCCATTCCATTATTTTTTTACGGTTTCTTTTATTGACCTCAACTTCACCTTTGTAAGCATGCAGAATATTATCCCTGTATCCGTCTTCCCCATACGGGAATAGCAAAGGATATTGAAATGCAAGGTAGATAGGATAAAACTCATCAATTCTTTGCAAGTTGCCACCACGCTCTTGAATTATGATATCTCGCTTGGTACCAGAGTCAATATCACCAACTATAAGAGCAACAACTTCTGAAATTTTTGGTTTGTTGTAAACGCGACCATCTGTTTGACGGTTAGAGATGAGCCTAAGTTTTAAATCTTTGATGTTTGGATTTTTTAGCATATCACGTGCCAT
Organism: Lathyrus tuberosus; assembly: GCA_022829125.1. Classification (NCBI taxonomy): domain Eukaryota; kingdom Viridiplantae; phylum Streptophyta; class Magnoliopsida; order Fabales; family Fabaceae; genus Lathyrus; species Lathyrus tuberosus. The sequence continues at coordinate 1,286,593 of JALAZF010000112.1, forward strand.
TATGAAAGCTTTGGCATGAACATTATTATGATCCAACATTTCCCTCAACTTAGTTACCATGGTCCTGTCAATTAGTTTGTTGTCCCAGTAATATAAATAACAATTGTTAACTTTAGATTTAGAAAAGTCTAACATGTAACTATTTATAAAAGCTATGTTTATGGTATCCACCTAAAACATTCCATATGGTTGTCAATTACTGTGCATATTTTGGTGGTTATCCAATCTTGGGCAGCTGATAAGTGTATTTTGTATCGCTTTTATTTAGTATTTTTCATTGTTATTTCATCGCATTTTGCTTACTTTCTTTGCTTTTTCCATATTTTATGCTTTGGTATTGTGTTTTTATCATTTTCAGGTCTTCACAAGCATATTGGAAGAAAAGGGGATAAAATCGGGCGAAAATCGAAGAAAAAGCACAAGAGCCAGAGCCTCCCAGTACAAAATCCGGAGCTCTGTTATGGGTGTCCGTAATGCACATTATGGTCCGTAACAGAAGGCCCAGTAGTTCACAAGAAGGAGGGCGCCCTAGTACTAAAACCATAGCTCTGTTACGGGTGCCCGTAACATGTGTTACGTCCCGTAACAGAAGGGCGAGAAATCAACTTTTTCTTTCCTTTTTCGTCTCGATTTGATTCCTGATTTGAAGACCTTGGCATTGATATCAGATTGATTCTCTTATGGAATGGCATTGAAGACCCTTTATTTGATTTGATTTGATTTTATTTTATTTTTAGGGCTATTTAACTCCAATTAGAAGGGAGTTTTTAGGACCGCACTTTTACCATATTTTCTACGCTTTCTGCAATTTTACTTTTCTACGCATATTTTCTGTACAAGTTTCCTTTGGAGCTGAAGTTTATTATTGAAGCACTTTTATTTTCATCAGTTTTTATTATTATCGTCTTTATATTTTATTTTGATTATGTCTTTTATTTTCACAACCTATTTTATTATTGCAACCCTCACCATGAGTGAGTAGTTCTCTAGGGATTAAGGGTCATGAGAACCACTCATGACTATCCGTATGATTAAATAAAAAGTGATACAAGGATTTAACGCGTTCTTATTTTAAAAGTTCGAGTTTTTATTTTAAACTTTGTTACGAAAGTAAAAGGTTCTTAGGTATTGGTAATGATGCGAAAGCACTTTGTCCGATACCCGAAAACGAATTTTTAGACAATCGAATCCGATGATGCGAAAGTACTCGGAGGAGATTGAAAAAAGCTTCATCTTAATAGACCGCGTGGTAACATAAAGGTTTCGGTAAATTCTATTGAACATGCGACAGCTGACAGATTATTTACCGAAACCATGATAACACGCTGCAAAAGTCGGTGTTATCTACAAAATCTATTTTCTATAATTCGTGTAAAAATCCTTGTAGCGCGATTAATCCAGTCATACGGAGATGTTATAGTGGGGAATCATGATCCTAAATCCTGTTTGTTTTGATTATTTGTCTAACCCTTGTTTGAGATCTGTTCTCTAACTTTTCGGTCGCTCTAGATTTACAACGATCAAACAGAAATCGGTACTTAACCATTGGTCTTTGTGAATCGATAACTTTTTATTACTACGATATAGCCGCGCACTTGCGGGAGTGTCAAGTTTTTGGCGTCGTTGCCGGAGACCAATTGCATTAATATTGAAGTTCTATTTGATCACCGTAGAGACTAGAGCTTATTTTTCTGTTTATTTTATTGTGTTTGTTTGATTGTTCCTTTTTTTTGGTGTGCATGGGATCTGTCCAAAATATGTTTAATTTTGTGAACAATAACTATGGAAACTCCTATCCCGATAGCTATAATCCAGGGTGGATGGATCACCAGAGCTTTTACTATGATAATCACTCCCACTATTTCGAGGAACCACCAAATTTCCAACAATCCAACCTTGAAATGTTAATGGAAAATTTCATTGAGACAAACACTCACTCTAACCTAGAATACATGATAGAGAGTTTTGTGGCAACACAAACTCTCATAAATGAAGAGGTTATAAGTCAAAACCTCCTCACTATTGAGAAACTTAGGTAGTTGGACACTATGGTTGAAAATGTTATCACCCATACCAAAATGTTGGAGACCCATGTGAATGATGCAACAACCGGAAGTGAACAATAAGTTGAAACTCCTAGGGAGAATGAAAAAAGGGTTGAGGAGAGTTCTAGTGAGAAAAAGGCGGAGATTGAGGAAAATCCACCGACGCCATTCGAAAAGGAAGTTATCAAAGAGGTAGAGAAGGAAGCACCTTAAGTTTCTCCTCCTCCCTATAAGCCATAGATTCCTTTCTCCCAAATATTGGTGAAAGCTAAGGTGGACATCCAATCCAATAAGTATGTGGAGATAGTGGAAAAGATCCTTACCAATGTACCATTAATAAAGGTCCAATCTAAAAGGAGAATACTAGAGAACCATGAAGCCGAGAAAATTACTGATGTTGAGAGGGGAAGGTTAACCTTTGAGGTGGGGGATGAAGGTATTAAATCCAAATCTGAAAAGTTGATACTTAGGATAAAACCAAAACCACCACCGTATGTCAAGAAGTATGAACCACCCCATAGGAAGAAGAAAAAGAAGAGTAGTGGATACGAGAGATGGCTTGATAAGTGGGCATGGATACCAAATACTATTGAGGTTGGAGTTGAGAAATTATTCTTGAGGGAACCGTCCTGAGTGGTAGCACTCATGGACCGTCGAGCCATGCGACGTTAAACGAAGCGCTCGGTGGGAGGTAACCCACTATTTTCATACTAATGTTTTTCTTTTCCTTGTTTTTGTCTTTGTTTTTGTAAGATAACAGGTAAATAAACTGAAGAATCAAGAAAAATGCAGTATTGGAAATTGTGCCCAGAAAAATGGAACCAAAAACCCAAAAATTCCACCTTCCATACAAAAATCCGTGGTGCATTACGGCTGCCCGTAACGCGTGTTACTAGTCGTAATGCGCGCGCGAAAAAAAAATCCATCTTTCTCTCTCCCACCATCATTCATCATTAATTCTCATTAAACTCATTTAACCACCCATCACCACCACTTATTGATAAGTGCAAATTGTACCTATTTTTGTATATAAGTTTTGTTGCACTTATCGTTACTTTGTGTTAAAATTGGTTGAATAAACCCCACTTTATGTGTAAATACGTTTACTTTACGTTTTCGTGTGTATATTGCATTTTCTTGTAAATATCATTGAGTTTAATTGATTTTATCTAATTTTTTTAGGTATTCAAGTAAAGATATTTTTCCATATTCATAAAGAACATTGAATAAGCTTTCAAACGCTTCCGACGGTGCGTCAATCCGAGTTACAATTCAAAAGTTATGAAGAAAACAAGTTCTGGTTTGCTGTCATGTTCGCTAGGCGAACTGGAGGCGAGCGCATTCGCTGGGGAGTTCGCTAAGCGAACTCTGGGGCGAATGAAAAGTTCCAGGAAGCGTGAAAAACACAATTTTGGCAGTAGCTAAGGTGGTTTATGTTCGCTAGGCGAACCCTGGAACACAATTTTGCCTATTTTAGTCATTTTTCAGCATTTTTTAGAGTATGGTTTTGGGGATTCTTGCTCCAACTCCATCAAACTTCATTTTTCAGTAGATTAGCTTAGAAAACAACATGGAAGCTTGCATACGGGTGAACTGGGGTGGATTGATCGTCGATCGGCTCTGACAAACCGCGAGATGTTTGGTTCATTTCTCTTCTTCTTTGTGTTTTTCTTCTTTGTTGAGTTTTTATATGTATTGACTATGATCTCATGTATATTTGTCGCCCATGGCGTTGTATAAAACTTGCTTTACAAATCTTTATTGGTGATTTTCTCTGATTTTTTCTTTATGCGCGGGGTTTGAGTTGCGTTAGAGATAACCCTCGCAAACTTCGATTAGGGATGATTATCTGTTAGTTTCTGGACTCTAGAGATAGATTTAAGAGCTAACAATCTTCAATAGGCATCGAAGCTTAATGCACCCGTGCCTTGAGCTAGCATATGAAAGTATCGGCAATGGTAACACGGTTGTTTTCTCAACTTTGCGTTAGACATAACCTTTGTTGTGAGCGATGCTGGGTGATATTGAGGAGTATTGTAGGTGGAGTACAACTAGTCGGTAAGTTTAAGTTTATGAGGAGTCGGTTATGTGCATACCGGAAAAGTTTGTCTTGCTGAAGAATGAATTTGTTTTATGTTTTAATATTTACTTTTTTGTTTTCTTGTTTGAAACCAATTTAATCCAAACTCATAAACGCGAGAGATTGTCGAACGACATTCTTTCCCTCGAACCGATCTCTATGGACATGACATAAATCCCGGAGGGAATTCTTCCAAAAATAAATATTTTTGCTGCTTGCCCTATTCTGCATTCAACAAAGACTCAGCTATGTTGTTCATTAGAACATCAAATTTAGGATAAAAGCTGAAAGCATGCTTAGAACATGATTCTGTAGGGACTCCCATAAGCCATGCCTAAGCCTTTTGATCCACTTGCTTCAACTCATTCATTTTCAGCATCCAGCCTTGATAGTAAGTTGCTTTGGCTGCTCCCATCATGAGGTCTCTCATCAACGAACCACCACCAAACCTTTTTTTGAAGTTGGCATACAAATGCCTCAAACAAAGCCTATGCTCAATTCTTTGTTCCATCTCTTCAAAAACAGCAACCAAACCCTACAATAGACATTAACAAATTTTTCACATTAAAAATGGATACACTATGGAAAATATGAACAAATGATAACAACATAGCTAAAATAACTAACCTTTTATTGATCTGATATGAACACAAATCTTTTGTCGAGTCCAACATCCTCCAATAACAGTTGTATAAACTACCTCCAACTTTCTTTTGTTTCTGTTTCTACCACACCAAAGGCCAAAGGGAAATACTGGTCATTTGGGTCCCTACCCACAGCTATTAATAGTTGACCACCATACTTGGTCTTTAGATGGCAACCATCAACACCCACAAAAAGCCTGCATCCATTTATGAACCCTTTTTTGCACCCCTCAAAACAAAAGTAAAAGGACCCAAACCTTGGTTGAATTAATGGTGTTGGTCTATCAATGTTGATTTTCACTGTATTCCCAATACTTGCCCTATGTAACTCAACAGCATACCTCCACAATAATGCATATTGCTTATCTGCATCTCCTTCAATGATCTTCTTTGCCATCAACTTTGCTTTCCAGGCACAAGCAACAGTAATACCCATAGAATAATTTTGCCTCAAGTCTTGAATAATGTCACTAAGCCTAACTGTGTCAGAAGTTTGCATCTTCTTCACAACAAGTTTAGACACCCACCTTGAATTTGCAGATCTGTTATCCAAAACCCTAGCACATGTATGTTTGTCTTTTATAGTCTTAATGGAAAATGTGTGCTTATGGCCCACCTTAGAGCATAACATCAAAAAACCACATTTAGCCCTACATTCCACCCTCACTCTACAGCTCTCATTTTTCACAAAAGTAATTTCCCTACCATTCAAAACTGACCACTCACGGATTGCCTCTCTAAAGTCATCTAGAGAATTGAATTGCATACCCCACTGAAACTTAAATTTCTTATTAAGTTCCTCTTTCCTATACTTCTCAAACTTATTCTCTTTCTCATTTTCAGAGGCATCTGGATCAGAACTATCTAGTTCTTCACTAACATAGTCATCATCTTCCCATTTTGTCTTGCTGGATCCAGTTAACAAACCAGCCACTATTGGTCCTTCTGTTATGGGAATAGTCACATCAATCCCTTTAAATCCATCTAAAATAGCAGTGGTTCTTTCATCTTCACTATCATTCAAAGCTTCTACTTCCTCTACCTCACTTTCATCTGACTCAACCTTTTCATTCACACACTTAGGGTACCTAACTGAGAGGTCATTACTTATGCATTCATGTTCCACAAACAATTCCTCATCTACTTCCATGGCACAACAATACGCAGCTAAGTCATACGCAACATCATCGTTTCTAATCTAGAAAAAATCTTCATCTATATCAAGTATTATGGTCCAAATACGATAACTCCCTTCTAAGTAACCCCACCCTTATGTAATGCAGAAACTAGAGTAGAAACCCCACCCCTATAGATAACATCACCATCAGACAACCTCACAAACTCTCCACCATGATTAAAGACCACATTGAACATTTATTTGTTCTGAGAAAAAAAAACGTAAAATCAATATAACTCCTACATGATTGGCGTAAAAACGAAGAGAAAACAAACTTACCGATGATGAATCCTCTCCATCTTGGCCGCTATCCACCATTGTCTTCGTCTTCTCCGATGCCTTCGTCTTTTCTTTTCGCTTCATTCGCGCGGTAGAAAATCCCAAATTACTAACCCTAGCTTTTCACGGGGGGTAACTAAAAAGAATGTAAATAGATTTTTGACCTTTAGGTTAAAATTAAATGACATGGCATAACTTAATCCAACTCACCAATGCATTCCATGCCACATATGAATATTTTGTGGAACAGTCAGCATGAGGGGTGTGGGAAAATGGAATCTTGATTTGTTGAGGGGGGGATAAAAAAAAACTTCAAGGGGGCAAAAACAAATCTCGCTACTTTGGCAGGGGTGGAGTATATTTATCCCTTTAATTAATAATCAAACATGGATTCCACTAAGAAAGATGTTGCATCGGCTAGGAAGAAACGTAAATTATCATTGATGAACAAGAAAAAACAATCCAATACAAATGGTAAAGAAAACATGTCTCCTACAGGACAGTCGAGCACACAATCATATCAAACACAATCAATATCAAAAGAAACACCTCTGAATGATTCTACTAGTTTTGTTAATAATACTCAGCCTTCAAAACGTCAATGTAGACATAAAAATAACTCATTTGTTAGACCAGTTGGTGTTAACCTTTTACACCAGTTTTATGCTACAACTTCTAAGTTCCATGAACAACATAACACACCACCCCAATCTACTAGGGATGAACAAGTTCGTCCTATAAATTAATTCAACAATAACACCATTTCACAACATTCTAATGAGCACTACGGAAACTACATGCTTCTAACACATGACTTGGATTCCAGTTCTGATGATTTGGAAAATGATGATTCTGACAATGACGTCGAATGTGCTAATGATTACGAGTGGATGACCACCTTCAAGGTTAGTCATTTTACAATTGTTTCTCTATCAATGTCTTTCATCCATATATAGAAGTAAAAGATTTATCAACATTGTACACTTTTGTCTTGGATTGTTATATTTAACATATAATGCTTCAACAAAATTCTTAGATATTGGTGATCCGGTTTGGGAGTGTCAATATTGTTTATCTTGCATGTGGTATGGTGAGAGAATGTCTAAGTCAAGAAATACCACGTGCCCCAAATTTTCACGATTCTGTCATGGAGGGAAGGTTAAACTACCAATGATTGATCACCCACCACTGATACTTAAAAAGCTCTTATTTGACAGTACAACTGTGGATCAAAAAAATTATCAGTCTAACACAAGGACGTATAATGCAATGTTTTCTTTTACATCACCTGGTATGAAATTTGATACCAAATTCAGCAAGGGTGGGGGCCCTCTTACTTTAAGGCTTCATGGGCAAGCATGCCATAGAATCGGGACGCTGCTGCTGACACGGCCGCAAGTGCACGACTATATCCTAGTAATAAAAAGTTATTGATCCACAGAGACCAATGGTTAAGTACCTATTTCTGTTTGATCGTTGTAAATCTAGAGCGACCGAAAAGTTGGAGAAACAGATCTGAAACAAGGGTTAGACAAATAATCAAAACAAACAGGATTTAGGATCATGATTCCCCACTCTAACATCTGCGTATGACTGGATTAATTGCGCTACAAGGATTTTTACACGAATTATAGAAAATAGATTTTGTAGATAACACCGGCTTTCGCAGCGTGTTATCATGGTTTCGGTAAATAATCTGTCAGTTGTCGCATGTTCAATAGAATTTACCGAAACCTTTATGTTACCGCGCAGTCTATTAAGATGAAGCTTTTCTCAATCTCCTCCGAGTACTTTCACATCATCGGATTCGATTGTCTAAATATTCATTTTCGGGTATCGGACAAAGTGCTTTCGCATCATTACCAATACCTAAGAACCTTTTACTTTCGTAACAAAGTTTAAAATAAAAACTCAAACTTTTAAAATAAGAATGCGTTAAATCCTTGTATCACTTTTTATTTAATCATACGGATAGTCATGAGTGGGTCTCATGACCCTTAATCCCTAGAGAACTACTCACTCATGGTGAGGGTTGCAATAATAAAAACGGTTGTGAAAATAAAAGACATAATCGAAATAAAATATAAAGACGATAATAATAAAAACCTGATGAAAATAAAAGTGCTTCAATAATAAACTTAAGCTCCAATGGAGACTTGTACAGAAAATATGCGTAGAAAAGTAAAATTGCAGAAAGCGTAGAAAATATGGTAAAAGTGCGGTCCTAAAAACTCCCTTTCTAATTGAAGTTAAATAGCCCTAAAAATAAAATAAAATCAAATCAAATCAAATAAAGGGTCTTCAATTCCATTCCATGAGAGAATCAATGAGATATCAATGCCAAGGTCTTCAAATCAGGAATCAAATCGAGACGAAAAAGGAAAGAAAAAGTTAATTTCTTTCCCTTCTGTTACGGGCCGTAATACACATTACGGGCACCCGTAACAGAGCTCTGGTTTTAGTACTAGGGCGCCCTTCTTCTTGTGATCTACTGGGCCTTCTGTTATGGGCCGTAATGTGCATTACGGGCACCCTTAACAGAGCTCTGGATTTTGTACTGGGAGGCTCTGACTCTTGTGCTTTTTCTTCTATTTTCGCCCGATTTTATCCCCTTTTCTTCCAATATGCTTGTGAAGACCTGAAAATGACAAAAACACAATACCAAAGCATAAAATATGGGAAAAGCAAAGAAAGTAGGCAAAATGCGATGAAATAACAAGGAAAAATACTAAATAAAAGTGATACAAAATACACTTATCAAATTCCCCCAAACTTAAACTGTTACTTGTCCTCGAGCAATGAACTCAGATAACACTTTTTAGACCAAGCAAAGTACTTCACATTAGATCTTGTTGATACTCATACGGGAGTTACTCGTTCTGATCGGCTAGTCGTCGTTCTTCCAATACTTCTCCGTCAACGAGGGTATTCCAAGAACATAAACCATGGTTGAACCACGGACCTCGATTTTCCCCTTTTTGTTCGGACAGTTAAATTAAGACATTTTCGCTTCTTTGCATAAGCACAAGGTTGGTCAAGAGCAATTTTTTCTCTTTTTCTAGGCACCCTCTTTTTACGTTCATTGGCGTTTATTTGACAATTGAGACTCAAACGCCGTTAGGATAAAAAACCGGGTGAGGGTTACCCAACTTAGAAGGTCAGTTGTCTTTATTGTTTTATTCCTCTCTTTTTTCGGTGTCTTGTTTCTCAACCAACCTCGATTTCTTTTTTATCATGTCAGACTTGCCAGGATAAACTACTTGGGGGTACTTCTCAAAGTTGAGTACTATGGCACAAATCTACTTGTTGGACTCGTGTCCTTACTCCGGGAGACCTAGGGTATTCAACTCATATTCAAGTTTTCGAATTTTCTTGAAGTCCCTATTCCTAGTCTCACTTCCCTCGAACTCAATATACTTTCTCAACGTTCTCAAAGTGAAGTAGAAAAAATTTTCGGTTCTAGCTTGGGGTGGAAATCGAAGTGTTTTTTGGATTATTGAAAAGAAAAACATAAGCAAATAACAAGAAGAAAATAAAAACTAGAAAGTAGGTAAAGACCCCCCCCCCCCCAACCTTAAACCAAACATTGTCCTCAATGTTTTAGCAAAAGAAATGGAGGGGGAACTCACAGGGCACCTCACTGAAGAGGCGGGGGAAACTGCAACATCATCCGTTTGGCGAGGACTTTATACCGGTCCGCTTGAAAGTCATCCTCGAAGATGATACCATGGGGGTTCACAGCTCTGGTGCTTCCTCTTTTCTTTGGTCTTGATGATTCCCCGGTTTTCCTTCCTTGAACATTCCTTTTTGGACCAATAAGTGGAAATCTCGAAAAAATTTCTTGAGGTTTTGAGGAAAAAGTGCCCGGAATATGGAAGAGGGGTTCGAGTGGGGAAGGTTTTGTGAAGTGGTTATGGTGTTTTGGGTAGTGAGGAGGGTAAAGTTTGAATCTTTATGTTGGTTTGGTGATGGAGGTTTTAGATGTTCTTGTGTAGGAGGGAGAGAGAAGATGGTAAAAATATAAAGAGATAAAAAGTGAAAGAATATTTGAAAAGGGAAGGAAATAAGTGTTGGTTGCAGAATAGGGCAAGCAGCAAAAATATTTATTTTCAGAAGAATTCCCTCTGGGATTTATGTCGTGTCCACAGAGATCGATTTGAGGGAAAAAATGTCGTTCGACAATCTCTGCGTTTATGAGTTTGGATTAAATTGGTTTCAAACAAGAAAACAGAAAAGTAAATATTAAAACATAAAACAAATTCATTCTTCAGCAAGACAAACTTTTCCGGTATGCACATAACCGACTCCTCACAAACTTAAACTTACCGACCAGTTATACTCCACCTACAATACTCCTCAATATCACCCAGCATCGCACACAACAAAGGTTATGTCTAACGCAAAGTTGAGAAAACAACCATGTTACCATTGCTGATACTTTCGCACGCTAGCTCAAGGCACGGATGCATTAAGCTTCGACGCCTATTGAAGATTGTTAGCTCTTAAATCTATCTCTAGAGTCCAGAAACTAACAGATAATCATCCCTAATCGAAGTTTACGAGGGTTATCTCTAATGCAACTCAAACAACGCGCATAAAGTAAAAATATGAGAAAATAACCAATAAAAATTTGTAAAGCAAGTTTTATACAACACCATGGGCGACAAATATACATGAGATCATAGTCAATACATATACAAAACTCAACAAAGAAGAAAAACACAAAGAAGAAGAGAAATGAACCAAACATCTCGCGGTTTGTCAGAGCCGATCGACGATCAATCCACCCCGGTTCACCCGTATGCAAGCTTCCATGTTGTTTTCTAAGCTAATCTACTAAAAAATGAAGTTTGATAGAGTTGGAGCAAGAATCCCCAAAACCATACTCTAAAAAATGCTGAAAAATGACTAAAATAGACAAAATTGTGTTCCAGGGTTCGCCTAGCGAACATAAACCGCCTTAGCTACTGCCAAAATTGTGCTTTTCACGCTTCCGGGCACTTTTCATTCGCCTCAGAGTTCGCTTAGCGAACTCCCCAGCGAATGCGCTCGCCTCCAGTTCGCCTAGCGAACATGACAGCAAACCAGAACTTGTTTTCTTCATAACTTTTGAAACGTAACTCCGATTGACGCACGGTCGGAAGCGTTGGAAAGCTTATTCAATGCTCTTTATGAATATCGGAAAATATCATTACTTGAATACTTAAAAAAATGAGATAAAATCAATTAAACTCAATGATATTTACAAGAAAACGCAATATACACACGAAAACGTAAACGTATTTACACATAAAGTGGGGTTTATTCAACCAATTTTAACACAAAGTAACGATAAGTGCAACAAAACTTATATACAAAATAGGTACATTTTTCATTTATCAAACTCTCCCCAACTTACATTATTGTTTGTCCTCAAACAATAATCAAACAACTCAAAGAAACAGAATGAAAACCCAAGAATCACGAATCAACAGGTTTTGAAAATCGGACAAATGAATGGTTCAAATGAAAAACGGTACACACAAAGTAAATACTTACCACTAAACTACGACGATAACATAGTCACGAAACAAATGCAAAATAGAAAAATCATGCCAAATATCCTAAAACAACACAAGTTCAAATGTGAATCACACCTAGCAAAAACAATCATCGGTAGATGAAAAACACAAAATGAGGTACTTTTCACTCACACAACAATCATGCAAACAATAGACTAAATTATGCAACCATCCAAAAATCATATTGAACATATAAAGGCAAGAATCACAAGGATTTTCAAGGCTGTAACGTGGTCGGGTAAACAAACAAGGGCCAATTTCTAAAGGTAATTGAAACAAAAACTTTCCTAAACCTAAGGGAGTGATCAACTCACAAAAGTTCAAACACCAAATTCCAATCAACTTCTTCTTTCATCCCAAGTGTTACACAAAACACAATACTTATTTAGCACAATTATTTAAACTCTTTTTGTTTCCTTTTTCAAGGATTTTCTGTTTCTTTCTTTTTCTCTTTTTTCTTTTCTTTTTCATATTTTTCTCTTTTTTCTTTTCTTTTTCATCCTCATAGAAAACAACCAATAAGTAAACAACCATTCTCTCCCCAACTTGAATTCAACCACATCATCATGTGAATACTCCCTACTTTCTAAGGCAAGGAAAAAATCCATACAACAACACAAAGTTGAGGGTTCAAGAAAAAATAATCAATCAAAATCCAAACAAAAAGTGAATTCAATACTCATAGACAAGCATTAAGTTCAAACAACATGGATAATGATAGAAAGGCACAAAGGGGTTACCGAATGCTCACACACTCACAGGGTAAATTGACTATTTGGCCAAGGTGGTTATGCTCAAAAAGAAACAATTGCCTTGATCCTTTTCATGCTTTCATATAATTAATACAAACAAAAGATTAAGCATAATAAAATCCAGTTAGAACAAGAATGTTGGTACTCTGCGCATATATGAACAATGGAAAGCTACCTCACAAAAAAGGTGGGAAGTTAAGTGATTCACATCAAGAACAAATATACAAAAGAATGAATGTCATGAAAGTTTGTAAAAAGCCTAAGTATCATGAATATGCTAAAGTCTAGAAAGCGATAAACACATACCTTGGACGCGTATAAAACTTAACAATATCATTACCATACATCCGCAAGTTAAAACGATAACCGGTAGAAAAATCATTAAACAATTTGTAAAGTGAAGATTTGAGAATTTACGAAAAATCCGAGTACAACTTGTTTAATGAACACTCACCACACTACCTAAACTAAACAACAACAAAAGAAAAGAATACACCATGCTTGTTTTACGTCGTAAGCTCGACGTCTTTACAATGCTTAGCTAGTAACTTCCTTCCTTCCTGCCATAGTGATGCCTCACCGTGCAAACCAAAAGCAAATGTCCTAACCAAACACTTAAACAAACGTTACGGGAACAAAATGTATACAATACTTGAACAAACATAATGGAAATAGACAATATATACGATATATACAAAACTCAAAAACAAAGAAACTATCGCAATGCGATTCAATATCAAAACCAATCCCCGACAATGACGCCATTTTGTTGAATGTAGAATAGGGCAAGCAGCAAAAATATTTATTTTCAGAAGAATTCCCTCCGGGATTTATGTCGTGTCCACAGAGATCGGTTCGAGGGAAAGAATGTCGTTCGACAATCTCTCGCGTTTATGAGTTTGGATTAAATTGGTTTCAAACAAGAAAACAGAAAAGTAAATATTTAAACATAAAACAAATTCATTCTTCAGCAAGACAAACTTTTCCGGTATGCACATAACCGACTCCTCACAAACTTAAACTTACCGACCAGTTATACTCCACCTACAATACTCCTCAATATCACCCAGCATCGCTCACAACAAAGGTTATGTCTAACGCAAAGTTGAGAAAATAACCGTGTTACCATTGCCGATACTTTCGCACGCTAGCTCAAGGCACAGATGCATTAAGCTTCGACGCCTATTGAAGATTGTTAGCTCTTAAATCTATCTCTAGAGTCCAGAAACTAACAGATAACCATCCCTAATCGAAGTTTGCGAGGGTTATCTCTAACGCAACTCAAACCCCGCGCATAAAGAAAAAATCAGAGAAAATCACCAATAAAGATTTGTAAAGCAAGTTTTATACAACGCCATGGGCGACAAATATACATGAGATCATAGTCAATACATATAAAAACCCAACAAAGAAGAAAAACACAAAGAAGAAGAGAAATGAACCAAACATCTCGCGGTTTGTCAGAGCCGATCGACGATCAATCCACCCCGGTTCACCCGTATGCAAGCTTCCATGTTGTTTTCTAAGCTAATCTACTGAAAAATGAAGTTTGATAGAGTTGGGGCAAGAATCCCCAAAACCATACTCTAAAAAATGCTGAAAAATGACTAAAATAGGCAAAATTGTGTTCCAGGGTTCGCCTAGCGAATATAAACCGCCTTAGCTACTGCCAAAATTGTGTTTTTCACGCTTCCGAGCACTTTTCATTCGCCCCAGAGCTCGCTTAGCGAACTCCCCAGCGAATGCGCTCGCCTCCAGTTCGGCTAGCGAACATGACAGCAAACAAGAACTTGTTTTCTTCATAACTTTTGAACCGTAACTCGGATTGACGCACGGTCGGAAGCGTTGGAAAGCTTATTCAATGCTCTTTATGAATATGGAAAAATATATTTACATGAATACCTACAAAAAAGAGATAAAATCAATTAAACTCAATGATATTTACAAGAAAACGTAATATACACACGACAACGTAAAGTAAACGTATTTACACATAAAGTGGGGTTTATTCAACCAATTTTAACACAAAGTAACGATAAGTGCAACAAAACTTATATACAAAAATAGGTACAATTTGCACTTATCAGTCTTTTAATGCTACCATTCTAGTTGCTAGGGACAAGCCTATTTTAACCATGAGTGAGTGGATTAGAAAATACTTGATGAATAGGTGCAGTAGCTCTACTTTGAAGCTTGAAAAATGGCCACACAATGTTATGTTAATCCCTAGAAAGAGATTAGACACTGAGGTATTTATGAGTGGACATTGGTTGCCAACATGGGCTATGGAAGAGAAGTTTCAGGTCACTCATTCCTATAACAAACAAGAATTTATAGTAGATATTGCAAAAAGGTCATGCACTTGTAATTTTTGGGAATTAGTTGTTATTCCTTGCAGGCATGTTCTTGCAGCATTAGGATTTAGGCAACAAGATCCAGAAAAATTTGTTGATGATTGTTATTCTAGGGAAAAATATGCCCTATGCTATGGATTTGCTGTCAGCCCCATTAATGGGCAAGAAATGTGGCCAGAGGTAGAAACTGAAGAACTACTACCTCCCAATTTTAAAAAGGGTCCTGGTAGACCAAGGAAATTGAGGATAAGGGAGAGTGGTGAGGATGGTGCTAGAAGAAGGCTTCCAGGAGTATCTTATAGGTGCACTAAATGTGATAAAATTGGACACAATGTTGCTTCATGCAAAAGTAAAGAACAAGATCCCAATGCCTTGAAAAGAAAGGTGTGTGTGTGTGTGTGTGTGTGTGTGTGTGTGTGTGTGAATACTTGTAATTAAACTGTTTTATCATTGCCTATTCTTGTATATATGATTGTCTAATACTTGTTCATTACTTGGCTGTATATGTAGAAAAAAGTGAAACCTGCTGCAGGAAACCAAGATACTAAGGTCAAGCCTGATGAAGTTCAGACTGGTGCAGCGCATGCCAATGATGCAGTTATGGCTAATGCAGATCAAGCTGGTGTTCATGCTGATGATATTAAATCTGATGGAGTTCATGCTAGTGGTATTCATGCTAATGCAGTCCAACAAGACCAAGATGTCTTTGGTGATATCTCTGATGAGGAGATGTCAAGCCTACCTGATATCAACACATTACAACCAGGTTCTAGCAAGGGATCAACAAGTCACAAAGGGAAAGCAAAGGCTAAGGTCAAGAATGAAGCAAAACCAGTTAGAAAAAGGGTTAGTGAAAGAATTAAACTTAGGATTTTTCAAAAACACATCATTGGTCCTGGTTCAAAACCAGACCAACCAATGTATTTGACTAAAGAAGAGGATGGCATTCTGACTCAAGAAGGACAAGGATCCCAAGTTACAAAGAAGGCCACAAAGAAAGCAAAAAAGAAGTAGTGAACTTTGTTTTAATGTTTATGTATGGTTTTGATGCACACTTTTGGTGCTCCTTTTGTAATGAATCTAATGCACACTGTATGTGCTAATTTTGTGTTAACTCCAATGCACACTTTTGGTGCTCTTTTGTATTAACAGAAATGCACACTTTTGGTGCACTATTGTAATGACAGTAATGACTTCAATGCATATTTTGTGTTATTAAGCTAATAATTAGACTTCAACATAATTACAGTAACAACATTTCATTGATAAAATTCAAACTTTTCATTGATAAAATTCAAAATACAACAACATTACATAAACTTCAAACTTTTCATACATAAGCTTCAACAAAACTTCAACAACTTTAACAACATTACAATAGAACATCAACCCAAGCTAACATCATATACCCTTGAACAGCATTACAATAATAACCCAAGATAAAACAAGTGTCATCTTCAACTTCAAATTGATCTTTCTTTGGACTTCAACCTTCATCTTCACTCTATCTAACTTCTGCAATGTGGCCTCTAATTTCACTTCACCTATCTCACACTTTTGACAATATGCTTCACTCTTAAAGTTCCCCTTCAAAGGATCTCCCATTTCATCATCCCACAAAAATTGGTCACAACCAGTACCATTCTACATCAACATTGAACATGTAAAAAACGGTTAACACAAACATCAATATTTTCCTACTTAATCCAACATATACCAAACCAAAATTCTTACCGCTACGTTTCTACATCTCCAGAACTTCCTATTGCGATTTTGAACTGTGTTAGAGACCCATATCTTCATCGCATTGTTGCATCCCCATCTGGGTAACCCATGAAAATCGATTGAACTTGTGTTGTTGCTTGAACTGCATTTGCTTCCAAACATGGTGAAGAAAGTAAAGAAGAAGAAGCGATCCCTAGAAATAATGGTGCAGGTTTGTTGAAGAAGGAGAAGAACTATGTTTTTTTAATTTCTTTTTGGCATTTAGAATAATTGGAATCCAGTCAGCAAACTTAATCCAACTCACCAATGCATTCCATGCCACATATGAATATTTCGTCGAACAGTTAGCATGAGGGGTGTGGGAAAATGGAATCTTGATTTGTTGAGGGGGGATCAAAAAAAAAACTTCAAGGGGGCAAAAACAAATATCGCTACTTTGGCAGGGGGTGGAGTATATTTATCCCTTAATTAAAAGCTATAAACATATGACTTCAAATCCATGAAGAGAAATGTAGAGCAATGTTAGTGTTTATTTTGGAAAAAAGATCTTTAAAATGAATTAGCAGAGGAGGCGGTAATATTTCCCTCTAAAAGTCAAAATGGTAATTGCAGTGAAATAAATAATGTTAAAGAAGTGCTATACTGTATTGGAAATAATGTTTTCACTTTTGAATTTATTTAATAGTACAATTTGAGTTTAGTTTACTACACTTTACAAAATTGTGTATCCATCACGTGTACATTGTATGATGTGTCAGTGTGTGTGCCAAACTTGGGCAATACCATTTATATTAAATGTTTAAATAAATATGGCGCATACTCATTTAAATTATGTTGAATGATAAAACAAATTTAATGTAGTCTATTGTAGTTTGGTTTACTCTAATGAGTTGGTTGAGTAGTTATTGGATATTTATGACAGCATATGTATTGTTATGACAAATGGCATATGTGTGGTGAGGTAGGATAGCTTTAAACATTATAAAAAGGAAGACCTGTGTGTATAAGCTTATATTTTACATGAAAAGTGACAAAATGACCTCAAAGAAGCTTATTGAAGTCCCGAGATCCAGGTAAATTATTATAACATGATTTTCATTTGAAGTTTGTTTAAGTAATGTGTTAATAGTTCTTTGTTTATTATAGTCCATATGACAAAAGGGAAAGTCAGGTTGAGGACATTAAGTTGACCATGTCCATAATGAAGTGTGAATTGAAATTGACAACATGGCCAAAGAAATTGAAATGAGAGAGGACAATGTATGCCACATGGAAGAAGATCAAAATGATGAAGAGGATAATGAGGTTGTTGAGGAGGAAGATGAGTTTGGTGTTGATGAGGATGACGATGGTGATGAAGACGAAGATGAGGATGATGATGAAGATGATGGGCAGGACGATGAAAATGAGGATGAAGATGATAAAGAGGATGAGGATGATGAGGTGTATTGGGAAATGGAAATAACATCAGCAAATAATGTACAAAGAAATGTCCTGGTAATTGACCCTTATAATATTTTTGTGATGTGTTTGTTGTGTAGCTTGCCGTATATACATGTTAAGATATTGTAATTTATTTCTTCGAATTTTTTTCCAGAATTTCCCATGCAAGGCAGCCAAAGCATGTCAACGTTATAGTCAAGGTGAAATAACTATAAGTGATATGGAAAGTTATGTTTTTTATGGCAGTTAATTGCACTCTGCAAAAAGAAACAAAGATGAGAAGTTTTTAGGAAAAGGGTGGTACGATTTTGCAAGGAAGAAAAAATTCAAGAAAGGTGATGTGTTGTGTTTGACTTTTGATCCATTGTCCAAGTTTTTGTATGTGAAGAAGAAATAGAATTCTATTTTCAACATAAACTGAAAGTTGGTTGGTATATTACTTTTTATTAATGTAATGTAGGTGTTGTATTATAACTCTTTTTTATATTAAATTCTTGTTTTTTCATTTCTCTTCCTTTCATACTAAATAGCTTTTTCCAATAAAATATTATGTTATGCAAATCTTAAATCCACAATAATTATACAGTCAATATTTTGGTAGCAACTTATTTTTTTACTAATGTTTTAAAGTATGTTAATATAAGATATTCAAAATTCAAAGTTTAGCAATTAAGTTGGTTAATATGAAGTAGTAGTTAGACGAAAAACATAAAAAAAAAATTCGTATATATTGAGTGTTCATTATTAATCTCAATGTGAAATGAATTGAAATGATATCAGTGATGTAGAGTGATGTGTCAAGGCTATGACAAAGAGTATAAATACAACTTTTACGAGGGGCACACATTTTGCTCAGTGGTGTTTTTGATGTAGGACGCATAAATAAAGGAGAAAGTTGGTATTGGAAAGTGTAAATAACAAAAGGTTTGAAAAGAAAAAAATTAAAAACAATGGAAAATGAAAATATTAGTAAAAGTCTGCAAAAGTAAACATCATTGTCAGCTGTTGATGTCTTTGTGTGTGAACTATTTTTTTTAGCTCGTGCGTCCAAAACAATATATATTAGTTAAATAATGCAAAATGCTACTTAGTGATGTACTATCCATTAAGCCTACTGTCAACTATGATGTAGCAATGTTGCATTGGGAATGTAATAGTTATATGCACAAAGCATGCAAATTTATCATTACATAGTAGTAAAGTAAGGTTATGTCATGACTACACAATATATTATGATCACAAATAAAATCACATTTTTTATGTTCACTATGTTCCCCCCCTAAATCACGTGTTGTTCATCTCCAGTCACAGATAAAATAAATGGTATGAGAGCTTTGTCTCACTTGCTGAATATAATAAGAAACAAATAAGTTCTCCTTCATTCTCTCACGTATGTGTCAGCCTATTTTTTTTGAAATTGTATATTAACATTATCTTGTTCATGCAACATGTATTTACAGTACTAAAATGAAAAAGTTAAATTTTGAAGATAAAACTTTATGGATTGTGTTGGAACAAAATTTGAATAAACATATGTGTATCCCAATAAATATAATATACAATGTGATTAGGGTTATAGCCAAGATATTCATATGTCATACAAACTACCAAAAAGCATGTATATTACAAAAGTCAATTATGCCACAGAAAACAAAACAAAAAACATACGCAATCAAAGGAAATGCTGGATTGTAACATTAGTCATTTCTTCTCAATCTTGACATGTTTGCGATGTAGCTTGGTTAAAGATTCTTCTCCTTCACCAAGTTCCTTAATGGACACAAAGTCGCATGAAGCATTTACTGGACCCTTTTTACTAGAATTGATGGGAGTAACTTGAGGTGGTTTTGTTGCCTTTGCTTTTGCATTCTTTGGAGTAACTTGCATAGATGTCATTGGCATAGATTTTTGAGGGGATTTACAGATCTGAAAAGATTTCAAAAAAACCATAAATGAATCAAAGTATATATCCATCAGCTTATAACATGTAATCTAGATTTCATATAAAAGAAAAAAATCTAAACCATGTTTGGAGATGGAACAGAAGGTGATACTTGTGAATTCAAATTTGAGGTGATTTCCAAATCCTGCAACATTAAACACATTGAATTAATTAAGGTGTATATAAATATACAATGACCTAAATATGCACATATTGCGATTAAGAAGTTGGTCTCACATTTATGATATTCCATTTCTTAGCCAATATTGCCTCATCAACACTTTCCCTTATCTATCAACAAACAAATGTTATGAGTTCAACATTTTCAGGCATGGATTTTAATAAACAAACTAAACATAAAAGTTAAGATGAAGTTGCTAAAATACCTGGTTAACTTGATCATCAATAACATCAATCAAAGAAGGCTGATGCAAAAAAAATACACATTTTCAGTTCAATTAAGACACATATAAACAATCCAAACAAAATAACAATGTTCTTGTGAAAAACCTTAGAAACTTCCCAATGAGCAAGTACTTTATCAATTTTTGTCACTTTTAACAACCATGACACTTGCATTTTTCCATCTAGGTTGCCATTTAACTTTGAATGCAAATTCATGACCAATTAACTTATCAAGGTCCAACGAAAAACAAGTGGATCTTCAATACCAGCCTATTTGAAAATAAAATAATGTTAACATATATTCCATAAATAATGACTTCGATATTGCAAATATCACAACCATTTAAGAATACCTTAATCATTGTTTCGCGGAGTTGCGAAGCAGATATTTCCGACAATCCGTTATATTCACAATCCCAAAAGACAAAAATTACTGAACTACCATTATCAACAACTTCAATCTCAATTTTATATCTATAACGTTAGAACTTATCATAACAAAGTAGTTTGAAATAACTGATGAAATTTAAATAAGTAATGCTAACATAATACCTATAAAGAGGAGCCTCTCAGCACATATAATGTTAGAACTTATCATTACAAAGTAGTTTGAAATAACTGATGCAATTTAAATAAGTAATGGCCATCAGCACATATATAAGGAGGAACCTCTCCCTTAACTACTTTAGGACACTTGCAGCATGCCTGATAATACCAACCGTTTGGAGTTGCTTTTAGTTTCTTTGTGGTTGCTACAGTTACACACAATGCGACCTGATTTATATGACAGATAGGGGTTAATTAGATCAGGAAAATAATAATTTAAAGTCAACCATAAAATACTTACATCATGAAGTTTAATTAGATCTTGTAGATAAATAGGGGTAGCATTTGACATAAACTTGTCATATGAAGTCATTTGAGAACCAATTAAGTTTTGTGACCACACATTAGATTGTGTGCACATGAGTTGACTTGAACTTCCAATGTTGCAGTCCTTCGGAAACCTTTCACACCAATTAATAAAATGCTCATTTTGATGTCATTTGGTTGATTTAAAAACCAAACAATAACAAAAAATAAAAACAGTATTGTTCTAAAGTACTTGTACATTGATTATATTACCTTTTTCGAAATTCAACTATATCTGGAACGTCATCATTAATGAGGAGATTTGTGATGTTGTACGTGTTCGATACAGAAAGCGGATACTTCCCTATAAAAACAACATTTATTATTAAGTATGGCGTAATGTAATATGACTAAATACAATAAATGAAATGTTAATACTATTCATACCTTCGGCTTTCACCTTCGCATATTGTAATAATATTATTGTAGGGACAGATTATGTGTTATTTTGCACATATGGCATGAACTTCAAAGCATATGTCTCCCAAAGAGTACAAGTCAAAGTGTCATTCCTTCACATGTTAAAATAATACATTAAACAAAACTTGAACCCAACTCTTAGGATTATAGTTAAAGCATAACAACTAACTATTTGGATAATGGAGAAAACTAACCCAAATTCTCTTAAAATTAGATTGACCTGTTGTTTCTTGTCGGCATTCATCTATGTATTGCCAATCTCTTCCATGACTCCAATAACATTTATCGGCAAAAGGTTTATTAGTCAACATATTCATATTAAATACAACTAAAACATCAATATTATTGGTGCAAAATAATTCACCTATTAATAAATCATTCCTTCAATCCTATATATTATTTCCACAAACGGATTCAACTTCAACTTCTTCGCAGGTATTTCATGTTTGTTGATATCAGACACACGAGTTCAAGGGGTAAACCTGATAACAAATGGATGTTCTGAGGTCTTGAACACAAGAGCATTTACTTAAGACATGAAATTTGTCAAAGTATACGTGTTGTTAACCAATAAAATAGCATCAAATGTTGCTTTCAACGCGGATGGTACTATGACATGAACATCTGTGCCCTACAAATCCATTAAATTTTACCTTATGTTACATAGAATCTCAAAATGAATTTATATCGAATTCAACCATTCACACTTACCTCAACATCAACAAATATAAGCTCTATGTGCTCTTTGTTGCTAGAGATTACAGTCCATTTGTGGTGAACATTTATTGAAATCTTCCAAAGCTCTTTTGTATCATTAATATCAGCTAACTTTTCAAATGGCCTTGCCATCACTTTCAGCCTTCATATTTCAGCAAAAGCACAAATCATTTTAGGTTAAAAACATGTAAACACCATACAAATTTGTTAAAATAAAGTCTAAAAAATTCTAACACAACTGTTGTATCCCAAATTTTACCCTCAGATCCTCTGATCATTTGTCACATCATTTTAAGACATTTGTCTTAGCATTTGCAGTCATACAGTCCATCGAGCATAATCATCACTGTTTTTCTGTGTAATTTTTGTCACTTAATTAAAGTCTATCTGTTTCATCTTACGTGAATTTCATTGTTAATTTTTTTAGGATTTTAGGTTTTAATCTAGAATTTTGTTTTCATTATATCAGTTTAAAATTAATTTCTTCTTTATTATTATCCCTATTTACTATTATTATTATTTTATTTTCTATCATTATTTCTAATGTTATTCCTATTTATTATTATTATTATTTATTTTTGTGATTATTATTATTGTCTTTTCTATTATGATCATTGTTATTATTTTTATTTTCTTTATGTCATTTTTATTGAGTAAAAAAATACCCTTGCAACATTGCTACAGTCGGTCCAAGAAAGAAAGTCGTGCCCTGCCTTATCCATCCAAACACTCCAAGCTAGCCACCCCTAATCTACAACAACACTCTGCACTTCCTGTAAACCGTACATCAAAAAGCCACATTTTCTCCAAGCAGCACAACACGCCAATACTTTTCCTCCCACAAAACCAGCCAAAGCCTCACACAGTCCTCCCAAAATCTTGCAAGTTCTCATAACCGATCCAAAACCGTACACCAATACAGTCTAAAAGCCACTTTTAATTGTACATCACCCCAAGGGCAAAACCAAAACTTCAAAACAAATTCACAGATACAGGAACAAACACTTCACAACTCCCTCATTCAAAAAAGAAAAGATATTGCTGTTGTTATCTCTCTCATTTTTCTCTGCTAACGTAAACCACTTCCATACACCTTCCATCATGTAAAACACCTTGTTCCACCACCCTTCGTTCATTATCACTCGTACAAATCCTTACTACCTACCTCAAGACAAGACTTGTGCAAAACCGTGCATCACGCGACGACACTACACGCCACCTACAACCTGCAACGTCCTCCAACACGCCAAAACCGTGCCATCAACGTCCTCTGCAGAACCGTACGTCCAGAGCCAACTCTCAGTTACTTGCACACAAGTTTCCAAAGCCTATACTACTGCTACTCCTTGCCACACCAATAAACCCTTCTTCAGCCACCTCTCCATATATTGAACACAACAGCGAATAACCACGATCTTTTTTTAGGAAGGACAGGCTTCAACCCAATCTTGAACGTTTTCTGAAACCCTTCCATCAACTCCCTTTGCCTTTTCATTCACCACGAACCCCACCTTCATCAACAAAACAAAAACTTCCTCAATAACCATAAACCCTTTTCTGCAAATCTCAAACCCATTCCCTAATCGAACAACCCACATTCTTCATCATAACCCGTCCTCAATCAATAACAAATCGCAGACCTTCTTCTCCAATCTTCACACATCACATAAAACAACCTTTCGACCAAGAACAAAAACATAAACTTTGTTCACTTTCCAAACACCAACTGCCTCATTAAAATCGGTCCTCCATTTTAACCTTTACCAAAAGTTGCATGTCCACCGTCATCTTCCAAACATCAAATACACACATCCAGAAAAAGAAGAAAGAGTGAGACGAGATGAAGTAAAGAACGGAAAGAAAAGTGAAATGGATTATACCTGAGTCTCCAAAGACGAAAGCGAATTAAATCGCAAACCCAAATCAGGGGTTATGCCACCGCGCCAGGAACCGATTTATGGGACGAGTTATGGGTCAAAGCTCTAGTTCCATTTTCTTATTGTTTCCGATGACTATGATTCTTTGGCGATCCACGCGATGATGATGAGGAATTCTGAATGTGTTCTGTGTTTTCACCCTTTTTCAATTTGCTGAAGTTTAGTTTCCACTATCTCTTGGTTTTGGTTTTAAAGGATAAATTTGGGTTGTGGTTTGTCCCCATTAAGTGACCCGTGTCCTGCCTTTTAACCGTTCATTTGTTTTGGCTGATTGATTATGGGCCCAGCCCGTGTGTATTTTTTCCGCTCGCACACTCTTTCAACTCATACGCCTCCCTCATTTTTATTTATGTTGTTTTGTTTTAGAAAAAAATAGTTTTAACTTCGTTTTTTCTTATGATAGGTTTTCTAACATATTATCATTTAAAATAAGTTTTTTTAAGATCGTTATCTTAGTATTTCTATTTCCATTTTAATTTCTCTTTTTGGATTTTATTTTCAATTATTTTGGGCCAAGGATATCATAAAAATCTTAACTTTGTTGGTTATTAAAAATCAATAAGTTTTGATTGGTATGAGGCCATATTTTTCTGGTTGGTCAATGAAAGTTTAATAAAAAGATTATCGATTTTACCGATTAAATCTTAAGTTAGACGAGACTAATTTTATTTTCGTTTCAATCCCATTTTCCTTATTTTTGGCTTATGATATCACAAAAATCATGACTTGGTTAATTTATTCAAAATCACTAAAGTCTTGATAAATATGAGGCCATTCTTTTTTTTAGTTTGTTGGTCAATGAAAGTCAAACATCAAAGTTATCAATTTATCGATTCAAACCTCGTTTAAGACGAGACCAACTTTATCTTCTTTTGGCATTTTTCTTATAACTTCTTTTATTTTTGATCGATGAAGTTCTTTATTCACGAACGTTAATTGTCAAGGCGATCAACCTTCATTATTTCAAATCTGTAGTGAGTGATCATCGAGATCTCTTTCTATACTTTGGAATCGTGATAGGTTACCTTCGAATAATTAACGAAAGTTTGTGATCAAGACGAGATCTCCACCTTTTCTTTTCGTGTGGCACGATTTTATTAGAGGATGATCCTCAATATCATGTCTTTATCGTGTTTTAGCACAAAGATCAATTGTGCATCCTCCTATAGCATGGTCTTCCTCATAGACTGTGCTACGACGGTTTAGCACTACATTGGACCCGATTCATCTATCCAATAAATTAATCATTAACCCCTAATTTTACTTTCAGTCAGTATATCTTGATTTATTTTTATTATATCTTGTTCATATTATCTTGATTATATTATTGTTCATATTGTGCATATATATATATATATATATATATATATATATATATATATATATATATATATATATATATCATATTCATACTTGTTCATTTTTCCTCCTTCCAAAGGAAAGTTCTTTTATTTTGACTCCTAAGTCAATAAACCACTCACATTTCACCTTGGCCTCATAAGAGCCATTTTCCTCTTAGTTTAGTAATAGGATAGAGTTATCGTGAACTCTTTGTGATTCTCACCATCATGAGAATTCACTTTCCCCTTATAACTTAGACTTAGAGAGTTATCGTGAACTCTAAAATAAGCTTATACTCATTCCCCTTAGGAACCTTGGCCATAGCCAGTGGTTCCTGTAACTCCCCCAATCTATACCCCCAAGCTATTAAAGCGATAAATAAAATTCAAAATTTCATCAGAGTATATTTACAAATTCACGGCATAGACCGAGGGGGTCACATCAATTTGAAACAAACATACAACACCTGCTCATACAGATATGCCACAATTTCAGGTAGCACAACCAAGGAACAGAGTTCCTAACACCCACAATCCAGTTACAGAATAAAAGCGGAAAATCCGTAACTGAATCTCATATATATATATCATAAAAGTGTATGTGTCATATACAACCATACATGTACAATCCAAAATATACATATACATAATACAAAATAATCACACTCGATCACCCCGACTACCCGGTGTCACATATCAGAGCCGACCGACAAAAGAATGAAGACCTAAGCTTCACAAAAAGACCTCCAGCAACTCTAATCTGCAATGCCTCATAGAGCATTATAAAACAGCAGAAGGGTGAGAAACAAAATCATACTGCCGTTGCATATAATTATATATTAACACAGAAATGCACAAGTAAAATATTCTCACCACAAATGCACCACAATCAAATACAACACAACACAATACAATTCTCAGGTATCCAATACCAATGCACATCAATCATACACAATACACTCATCATCAATACAATTATACATATTCCATTTCATCAATCACATTCACAATTCCATACACAATTAATCCATGATTTATGCAAATCACAGAGACCGACACAACGACTCTATGCAATGCATATGCGGTACCGACTTCCAACATTCCTCATCACTAGTTCACTCAGGAACTCTGCTGGAACCATCGCTCGTTACTTAGTGTAACTCCCTGTCGGGCATACGATGTTCCCCGTCGCTCACACCCCACACGGGCACACGATGTTTATGGATCGCTCACACCCCACACGGGCACACGACCCGATCGCTCACACCCCACATGGGCACACGATCGTCTATAATCATCGCTTTCAGTCCTCTTATTTTTAAGGCGAACGATCCGATCAGGTCGCTTTCAGTCCTCTTATTTTTAAGGCACACGATGTTATAGCGGATTCCCTCTGGAATCAATCCGTCACTTAGGACGTCACAAGAATGCATATCATGATGCTTGGCATACAATGACTCATGACATTTAAAATGCACACATATACACATCCATAATCATGCATATATCATCAATTACCACACATTGCATTTTCTTGCCCTAAGGCCACCAATCATTATCACAATATGTATTTCATGCAATTTCATCACACAACAGTACACAGGTCATACAATATCCACACCCACAGCATATTGCATATACACATCAAGTTCACACAATTAAAACGGCAAAAGTCAACAAAACAACACTATTTCCAATTCCCGATATAAATTAATCGGCCAACAATCTCAAAAAATCATTTTCACAAGAAAAAACATTTCATAAGCTTTCCAACGATATAAAGAACGTTCAAAACGGATAATCAGATCAAAAGTTATGGAATTAAAAAGAAATAAAGAAAATGTGAAAAACCCTAAAAACCGCCCGGCGTAACCCAAAAACCACCCGGCACTTGCCCTTCGCCGCTACTTCGCCCGGCGAAGCAGAGGCGTCACCAATTCTCCCCAAATAACTTAATAGAGTCAGAATCGTGTCAAGGCTGCCCCTCAAAACCGCCTGGCGAAATCCCGAACTGCCCGGCGAAATCAGAGAACCGCCTAGCACTTTACACCAGGTGCAGAAAAATTCTGCTTCGTTTTCAAAACCCAAAAATCCATTTTTTCCACCCAAATCACTTCCAGCAGCAAAACAATTATTAGCAAAGGTTCCTAAACATAGTGAGATCATACAAAACAATTTATATCGATTTTCGTCCGTGAAAACATCGATTTCTACTCGTTTACGCGTTTTCGACCTATAACCAAAAAACTATGGAAAAAGGCAAGACAACATGCACACACACATACATAATCATACACAATGATAAGATAATCGAGTTTCACACCCTTACCCGATTTAATCGTGTTTAGAAAAGTCGGTTGATCGATTTTCTTGATTTCCAAGATTTCTCTCTTTTTCTCCTTTTTCCTCTTCTCTTTCTCTTCTCCTCTTTTCTTCTCTTCTTACTATTTTTCTTTTCTTTCTACTTTTCTCTCTTTCTATTTCTATTTCTATGTAAAATATAATATCTACTCGACAAAGACAAAAATACCCCTACACTCAAATATCTCGCAAACGCTCTCAAAATGCGATAAAATATATTTACGACGAAAAATAATATATTTTCAAATAAAAGTCAGAAATGAAATAATATAATAATAAAATAATCAAAACGACTCAATTAATTAAAAATAACCAAAACTGGGGCGTTACAACTCTCCCCCACTTAGAAATTTTCGTCCTCGAAAATATTACCTGAGACGAACAACTCTGGATACGACTCCCGCATCCGAGTCTCCAACTCCCAAGTCCAATTTCCCTCAGCAGCGCCTCCCCACGCTACCTTCACAAGTGCAATATCCTTGCCCCTTAACCGCTTCACCTCGCGATCCAAAATACTCACCGGTAAAGCCTCGACCGTAAGGTTCTCCCTTACCTTAACCTCATCCATCGGAATCACATGCGACGGATCCGGAATATACTTCCGAAGCTGTGAAACATGAACACATCATGCAAATTCGACAGACTCGGCGGCAACGCCACCCTGTAAGCCACAGCACCCACTCTCGCAGATATCTGGTAAGGACCAATAAACCGAGAAGTAAGTTTCTTAGACTTCAATGCACGACCAACACCCATCACCGGCGTAACTCTTAAAAATACATGATCGCTCTCTTGAAACTCGAGATCTTTCCTTCTACGATCATGATAACTCTTTTGCCTACTTTGAGAAGCTTTCATTTTCTCACGAATAAGCTTCACTTTTTCCGTAGTCTGTTGTACCAACTCCGGTCCAACCACCGTTCTCTCACCAGATTCGTGCCAACACAACGGTGTTCGACACCTTCGTCCATATAACGCTTCAAACGGTGCCATTCCAATACTCGAATGGAAACTGTTATTATACGTGAATTCAATCAATGCAAGATAACCATCCCAAGCACCACCTTGTTCCAAAACACACGCTCGCAACAAATTTTCCAAAGACTGAATCGTTATCTCCGTCTGCCCATCCGTCTGCGGATGATAAGCCGACCTCAATCTCAATTTAGAACCCAACGCCTTTTGTAAACTTTCCCAAAATCTGGAGGTAAACCTAGGATCTCGATCTGAAACAATGTTCAACGGAACACCATGTAATTTCACAATTACACTGATATAAATCTCTGCCAACCTCTCCAAAGAAAAACTGATGTCAATCGGAATGAAATGCGCCGATTTAGTCAGTCTGTCTACAACCACCCAAATAGCATTATGCCCTCGCTGAGTATTCGGCAACCCCGTTACAAAATCCATAGAAATGCTATCCCATTTCCATTCCGGAATATCCAACGGTTGCAACAAACCACTAGGCCTCTGATGTTCCACTTTCGACTTCTGGCACGTCAAACAAGCATACACAAACTGAGCCACATCTCTTTTCAATCCAGACCACCAGAAAATCTTTTTCAAATCTTGGTACATCTTGTTCGCTCCCGGATGTATACTCAAACTACTCCGGTGTCCTTCCTCCAAAATCATCCGTTTCAAATCCGAATCGTCCGGAATACAAATTCGCCCACGGAACCTCAACACACCATTAACATCCACTTGAAAATCACCACTCGCATCTTTTCCACCAACCAACATCAAATCCACCAATTTCGCATCCAACTTCTGCTTCTCACTTACCGTCATCAGAAAATCATTAGTAACCTTCAACATACCCAACCTCACACTATCCGACGTCACTTCACATACCAAACTCAAATCTCTAAACGAATCTAAAAGCTCCCACTCCTTAACCATTAAAGAGGACACATGCAACGATTTCTGACTCAACGCATCGGCTACCACGTTAGCTTTACCAGGATGGTAATTCAAGACAAAGTCGTAGTCCTTCAAAAATTTCAACCATCTTCGTTGCCTCATATTCAATTCCTTCTGATCAAACAGATATTTCAAACTTTTATGATCACTAAAGACTTCTAATCTTGCACCGTAGAGATAATGCCTCCAAATCTTCAACACAAAAACCACAGCCGCTAACTCCAAGTCATGCGTAGGGTAATTCTTCTCATGCACTCTCAACTGCCTCGAAGCATAAGCCACGACCTTACCGTCTTGCATTAGCACCCCACCTAGACCAATCAAAGACGCATCACAATACACCACAAACGGTTCAGTAGGATTCGGCAAAATCAAAATCGGAGCTGTCGTCAATCTTCTCTTCAGCTCATTAAAAATTTCCTCACACCGAATATCCCAAACGAACGCTTGGCCTTTGCAAGTCAACTGGGTCAATGGAAGTGCTAACTTAGAAAAACCTTCAATGAACCTTCGATAATATCCGGCTAAACCCAAAAAGCTTCTAATTTCAGTAACGGATCTAGGAGCCTCCCATTGTAGACCTGCTTCTACTTTAGATGGATCCACAGCAATACCATTACCTGAAATTACGTGTCCAAGAAAACACACCTCCGACAACCAAAATTCACACTTGGACAATTTGGCAAAAAGTTTCCTTTCCTTCAAAACCTGCAAAACAATACGCAAATGCTCCGCGTGCTCCTCCCGAGACTTAGAACAAATCAATATGTCATCAATAAACACAACAACAAATCGATCCAAATGCTCGTGGAAAATACGATTCATGTAATCCATAAACACCCCTGGCGCATTAGAAACCCCGAACGGCATCACAGAATATTCATAATGACCGTAACGTGTCCTAAAAGCCGTCTTCTGAATATCTTCCTCTTTCACCCTAATCTGATGATACCCCGACCTCAAATCAATCTTACTAAACACACAAGCACCAACCAACTGATCCATCAAATCATCAATTCTCGGAAGAGGATAATTATTCTTAATCGTCACCTTATTCAACTGGCGATAATCAACACACAATCGCATACTTCCATCTTTCTTTTTCACCAACAAAACTGGAGCACCCCAAGGCGACACACTAGGTATTACAAACCTCTTCTCCAATAATTCGTTTAATTGTTTCTTCAACTCTACCAACTCAGATGCCGACATTCGATATGGTGCCATCGATACAGGTCTAGTACCAGGAACTAGATCTATAGAAAACTCCATCTCTCTCTCTGGCGGCACATCTGAAATATCCTCGGGAAACACTTTCGGAAAATCACACACAACAGGAAACACATCAAGCGACACTTGACTATCCAAAGTCAACGATGCGAACAACCCAAACAACTGAGCTTCATCCGCCAAAAGTTTCTTCAACTCTTTGGTAGATAAGAAACTCAAATCTTCATCTTCTTCAAGAGAAGGAAATCTTACCAACTTATGATAACAATCAATATGAACCCGATTGAATTGCAACCAATTCATTCCCAGAACCACATCTAAACCCTCCAACGGCAAACACACCAAATCCATCTCAAAGTCTTTTCCATAAATGGTCAAAGGACAACTCAAATAAACCAAAGAAGTAGTTACTGACCCCATTACTGGAGTATCAATAACCATCTCTCCATCCATCAAAGACAACACAAGATTCAAACGCTTAGCGCACTCAGACGAAATAAACGAATGAGTCGCTCCAGTATCAATAATAGCAACTAAAGGCATACTATTAAAAAAATAAGTACCTCTGATCAGACGATCAGCACTTGAAGTCTGAGTCCCTGCTAAGGCAAATACTTTCCCACTCGCTGGAGCTTGCTTTGGTTTCGGACACTTTGTGCTAATATGAACAGGTTCACCACAGTTGAAACACTTCGCCACATTCTTCCTTTTGCACCCAGCCGCTACATGTCCTACACCTCCACAATTAGAACACTTCCTCAAATCTTTCTTACATTCAAACTGACGATGTCCCACATCACCACACCTATAACACCTCAGAGGACCAGACATACCTCCACCACTTGACCTTCGATCAAAAGTACCCCTTTGTTTACCCTTATCAACTGGTGTTACATAAGGACCACCACGAAACTGTTGCTTCCCTTTCCTCTCGCTCACACTCTTATAGTGAGTAGAACGAGCCTTACTATCCTCTTCATAAATCCTACAACATTCCACCAAATCAGAAAACCTTCTAATCCGTTGATAACCGATTACCTGTTTAATCTCAGGACGCAACCCGCTCTCAAACTTCACACACTTAGAAAACTCCGCAGTCGCTTCAGCATAATGAGGATAAAACTGCACAAGCTCCACAAACTTAGCAGTATAATCAATAACAGACATATTACCTTGTTTCAAATCCAAAAACTCAATTTCCTTCTTCCCTCTTACGTCTTCAGGAAAATACTTCCTCAGAAACTCCCTACTAAACAATTCCCAAGTCACCTCTTCATCTTCAGCTTCTAACACAGGACGCGCACTAACCCACCAGTCATTCGCTTCTTCCTGTAACTTGTGAGTTCCCAGTCTCACCTTACTGTCCTCAGCACAATCCATCACTCAGAAAATCCTTTCTATCTCTTTAAGCCAAATCTGTGCACCATCAGGATCATGTCTCCCTTTGAAGACAGGCGGTTTATTCATCCTGAACTCATCATTACCAGCATCATTAGGTGCCCCCTGCACAGCCCGATCCATTGCTTGCATAGCAGCAGCCAAAGCAGCATCATTACTACCAGCCATATTCTGTTCATTTCCAATAACAGCAACTATGGTTAAACAAGCAGCTCAACCCAACACCAAGACCGACAAGGACTGACACAAACTGACACGGACTGGCTCTGATACCACTTAATGTAACACCCCCAATCTATACCCCCAAGCTATTAAAGCGATAAATAAAATTCAAAATTTCATCAGAGTATATTTACAAATTCACGGCATAGACCGAGGGGGTCACATCAATTTGAAACAAACATACAACACCTGCTCATACAGATATGCAACAATTTCAGGTAGCACAACCAAGGAACTGAGTTCCAAACACCCACAATCCAGTTACAGAATAAAAGCGGAAAATCCGTAACTGAATCTCATATATATATATATATCAATCATAAAAGTGTATGTGTCATATACAACCATACATGTACAATCCAAAAGATACATATACATAATACAAAATAATCACACTCGATCACCCGACTACCCGGTGTCACATATCAGAGCCGATCGACAAAAGAATGAAGACCTAAGCTTCACAAAAAGACCTCCAGCAACTCTAATCTGCAATGCCTCATAGAGCTTTATAAAACAGCAGAAGGGTGAGAAACAAAGTCATAATACTGTTGCATATAATTATATATTAACACAGAAATGCACAAGTAAAATATTCTCACCACAAATGCACCACAATCAAATACAACACAACACAATATAATTCTCAGGTATCCAATACCAATGCACATCAATCATACACAATACACTCATCATCAATACAATTATACATATTCCATTTCATCAATCACATTCACAATTCCATACACAATTAATCCATGATTTATGCAAATGCACAGAGACCAACACAACGACTCTATGCAATGCATATGCGGTACCGACTTTCAACATTCCTCATCACTAGTTCACTCAGGAACTCTGCTGGAACCATCGCTCGTTACTTAGTGTAACTCCCCGTCGGGCATATGATGTTCCCCGTCGTTCAGACCCCACACGGGCACACGACGTTTATGGATCGCTCACACCCCACACGGGCACACGACCCAATCGCTCACACCACACATGGGCACACGATCGTCTATAATCATTGCTTTCTGTCCTCTTATTTTTAAGGCGCACGATCCGATCAGATCGCTTTCAGTCCTCTTATTTTTAAGGCGCACGATGTTATAGCGGATTCCCTCTGGAATCAATCCGTCACTCAGGACGTCACAAGAATGCATATCATGATGCTTGGCATACAATGACTCATGACATTTAAAATGCACACATATACACATCCATAATCATGCATATTCATCAATTACCACACATTGCATTTTCTTGCCCTAAGGCCACCAATCATCATCACAATATGTATTTCATGCAATTTCATCACACAACAGTACACAGGTTATACAATATCCACACCCACAGTATATTGCATATACACATCAAGTTCACACAATTAAAACGGCAAAAGTCGACAAAACGACACTATTTCCAATTCCCGATATAAATTAATCGGCCAACAATCTCAAAAATCATTTTTACAAGAAAGAACATTTCATAAGCTTTCCAACGATATAAATAACGTTCAAAATGGATAATCAGATCAAAAGTTATGGAATTAAAATGAAATAAAGAAAATGTGAAAAACCCTAAAAACCGCCCGGCGTAACCCAAAAACCGCCCGACACTTGCCCTTCGCCGCTACTGCGCCCGGAGAAGCAGAGGCGTCACCAATTCTCCCCAAATAACTCAATAGAGTCAAAATCGTGTCAAGGCTGCGCCTCTCAAAATCGCCCGGCGAAATCCCGAACCGCCCGGCGAAATCAGAGAACCGCCCAGCACTTTACACCAGGTGCAGAAAAATTCTGCTTCGTTTTCAAAACCCAAAAATCCATTTTTTTTCCACCCAAATCACTTCCAGTAGCAAAATAATTATTAGCAAAGGTTCCTAAACATAGTGAGATCATACAAAATAATTTATATCGATTTTCGTCCGTGAAAACATCGATTTCTACTCATTTACACGTTTTCGACCTATAACCGAAAAACTATGGAAAAAGGCAAGACAACTTGCACACACACATACATAATCATACACAATGATAAGATAATCGAGTTTCACACCCTTACTCAATTTAATCGTGTTTAGAAAAGTCGGTTGATCGATTTTCTTGATTTCCAAGATTTCTCTCTTTTTCTCCTTTTTCCTCTTCTCTTTCTCTTCTCCTCTTCTTACTATTTTTCTTTTCTTTCTACTTTTCTCTCTTTCTATTTCTATTTCTATGAAAAATATAATATCTACCCGACAAAGACCAAAATACCCCTACACTCAAATATCTCGCAAACGCTCTCAAAATGCGATAAAATATATTTACGACGAAAAATAATATATTTTCAAATAAAAGTCAGAAATGAAATAATATAATAATAAAATAATCAAAACGACTCAATTAATTACAAATAACCAAAACTGGGGCGTTACAGTTCCTCTTTCACCCTTAGTTAGGTGAACTACGGTTGCTCTGATTCTTTAGTCAGATACATAGGCACAAGATGCGACGTCTTGGCGAGCAAACTTAGTGTACATACTTAGGTCTTTACCTTAACATGGATATCTTAGCAAGCAAACATAACATAACACAAACTTAACAAGAGGTTCCTGTAGAGTACTACAGATACTTAGGGTGCTAATACCTTCCCTTAGTATAACCAACCCCCGAACCTTAGATCTCCCTCCTTTAGATTTTTCACGATCTTGAACCTTTCCTTTGGATAAATCAAAGTTAGTTGTAAAAGAAATATGATGCAAGTTAATTAATAGCTTGTTATCCAATTTTCACCGCAACAGAAATGGCGTCTTCACTGGGGAAATAATTCTTTTTGAGGGTTAAGCCCACCTTGTTTTGTTTATGTTATTTATGTTTGTTTGCTATACTTGTATATATCTGTATATATCTGTATACCTGTTTTGTTTGGGTTCTTCTATGTGCAGGGTGCTACTATTGAGTGGTGAGATAATTCCTAACCCGGACTTGAGTGCACTTATGATAGGATAGTGGATATAGTCAAGGAGACTTTGAGGGAGTCGAATCCCAAAAGTGTTGACTTGAGATTCCACACTCAGTTGAGGCCCTCTCGGAGTTGGTATATGTTGAACGAGCAATCGTGAAGGCGTTGCCACTTCGACCTTGGTGCCAGGGATACTGATGACCTTTAGTTACCCTTACCCCCACTTGGCCTTTTAGGATGTAGTGCGGTGACCATGAGGGAGTCTATTTCTGAAATGGTTGTCACGCGATACTACACTCAAACGAGATTCTCTTAAGAATGTTATTGATTACCAAGTTAATTGGGAAGTCGATAATATCCGAAAGATGGATTGTCGACTCTGGGAACTTTTTAGAACCCTGATATACAGATGAAAACCCATAGTACACACTTTTTGGGATGGGTAGACCATGGCTCCATGCTCGTGATCTTCGAACCTAGGCCCTCATTTGTTTCCCTGTACATATGTGTGAATATGTGAATATCTGTATATGTGTGTTTGTGCATACATTCGTCCACTCATGACAGCCTTTTGGTTTCAAGGAATTCAAGTGCCTTTTCCTTTGTAAAAACCAATGAAGATCATGGATTTTGGAATAAATACTTCAGTTTTTCCACAAAATTTTTTGCAACTTGCCTTCGAGTTCCTTGAAACCATTTGGCTTGCATTAGCATTGCATCACATTTGCATTTGCATTTCTCAGCCTTGAGTCTTATCCAACCTCTGTTTGTAACCCAGTTGACTTCCTGAAGCCATCATTGGACTTGAAGTAGCTTTTGAAGTTGTCTTTTCCAGACTCGTCCGTTGTGCCTACCAGGCTGGGGCACAGAGGTATTCAAAAGAAGATTGTAGAGTGTTCAGAGACAAGGTTCAGACTCTGCTTGACTCTAACATGTTCTCATTCACGCCTCAAGGCACTCAAATCAACAATCATTCACTCTGATAAGGAAGAAATTGTTGAGAGTGGATGTGAAGATGATCCTTATACTGATCTCGACGTTGAACTCTGAAGATGACTATCTCAGTTTGGCAAATCAAGAAGGAAATTCCGGTTCCCCAAAGCTGGAAAACTTTTGGCTGTTTAGCATTTTGTTGTATTTTCTTTGCATGTTTGAATTTATATTTGCTTATAAGCATTGTTGTACTTTCAAATTGGCAAGATTAATGAATTGTTTATGCATCTTTTGATTAAGTCCATTCGTATTCACTCATTCTCTTTCTTTTACTGTCATAAAACAAAACAAAAAAAAGACAAATTTTTTTCTTTTCTCCAAACTATTGTTCAAGCAAAGGTTAGGGAGGATGATGAAAATATTATCCATAATTGCTGTGGTATGCTTTCGATTAAACCTGACCGAGGATGTAAGGCATTGTTTCAATTCCCAAACACTGGAGAAATAAGGAAGATAATCCCTCGTTAACCCTTCGAGCCTAGAAGTAGGAGTTTTCTTTCTTTACACAATAAACCCTTAAATCTCAACTTTGGGGCAGGGTAGTTCTCAGTTTAACTTGGTTATGCATTCGAATGCAAGCGCTTCATGCAAGACACCAATCATCACTCTCAAATCAAATGAGTTAACATTATACAAGTTGTTTCTCCAAACAGAAAATAAGGAAGGATCGTCAAGAAATCCTTAATTGAAGAATAAGCCGAGTCCCTTTCAAGGCAAAAGCCAAGAAAGATGGGAAGCCCAAAACTTCGCCTTATACAAGGAGGTTCGTACAACAATCGAGAAAAGAAAAAGATCTCATAACCTCAATCAAGCAAATAGGAGGTCTCATAAAGACAAAGAAGAGGTCTCAAAACCTCAAACAAAAACAAAGAAGAGGCCTCAAAACCTCAAACAAAAACGAAGAAGAGGTCTCAAAACCTCAACAAAGACAAAGAAAAGGTCTCAAAACCTCAGTGAAGACAAGGAGAGGTATCAAAACCTCAGTAATAAAGGATAACCAAATTCTGCAAGGGAGTAATGACTACCCAGGTGTCTGAATCATTATCAACTATCATCAGCTCAATTCCTAGCCTATGGGAATCTGAATGTATAGCCTGAGTTAACTGAGCTTAGGATCGGAGTTCGTCACAAAGATGGGGTGGGTACCAAATAAACTTTGAGCCTTTATCTTTTGTTTCATAAAACCGTGAACCAGGCCACGTTACAACCCTTAAAAGACCTAATTGAGGTAAGGTTGTTTCGAAAGCATACTACAGTAAGGTTGATTAACCTGACTCCTAATGATCTTTTCTAATTGCGTGTGTTGATCACTTCATCTGCCTGCCATCAATGGCTAGATACACCTTTATTTTAATCATTTAATCACTCCACTATGTGTGTTTCATCAAATAAAATTTGTTTTCAAAAGCTTGCATGAATTTTGCATTGAAATTGCCAATTTTAAATGAACAATACTTGCTTGCAATAAAATTCAATATCAAAGGAATCCCAACAATGGCAGCCAGCTAGGGAATTTGACTTGATAAAGGAAGCTCAGTCAGGGGCAACCAAGCGGAAGGTTCTGCCAATCCATCATCCCAAGAGCTAAGAATCAAGGGCAGAACTCTTCAAAGTTCAGAATATTGAGGTAAGTCTTTTTGAGGTCATCTTACGGCAAGTTTGGACCCTAGTGACCCGTCAGCAGGGCAAGTTTGTTCCCCAATTGCTTCTACCACAGTCTAAAGGGCTTGGTATTGCGAATACGGTTGAACTGGGGGAGTTATGTCGAGGTTCATTTCTTTTCAAGAGTTTGAAGATATTGAAGCATTTGGTATTTCAATTCTTCTGTAAAATACTTTTGATGACTTATCCTCACAGACCATTTAATCAGAAGCAACCAGGTCAAGATTCAATAAATCTCTCAAAGGTCAACTAGTCTGGGACATCTCCTTCACAGATCAACCAAGCTAACAGGGGCAAGTTTGTTCCCCAGTTGTCAACAACCTGTCCGGGCAACTAGTTCAAGGACTTTGTTGTGCAGACGCTGTTAATCTTGGGCTTTGTACAAGATACCCAAAACCCCCCTTAATGAGTAAACACCATCACTTTCAGCCTCCTCTTAGGCTTTGTATAATGAGTGCTCCCTATCAGCCAGCCTCCTCTTAGGCTTTGTATAATGATTTTCCCCAGGGGAATCCAATCAACCTCTTAGCTTCAACCTTAGCTTCGATCAAGACACATAACTAGTTCAAGGACTTTGTCTTGCAAAGGCAGTCAATCAGGGGCAGTCAGGCTGAAATTCATGAATCTCTCCAAGAGTTTGAAACACCTTGTATGCCAATTCTTTTATAAAATCCTCTTGATGTATTCTTCTGACAGACCATGTACTCTGGGGCAGATGAGTCATGCAGAATTACTCAGCTTTTGTGGCGTCTCGGCTAGCTCCCCATAAAGTTGTCTCTTCAGCTAATCTTGGCAATTCTCAATGGATCTCTTATCTCCAGTGAAGAAATCAAGCTCATGATGACAATCCTAGTGAAGTCATGATGCTATACCAAGTGGAGTACTCTTTCCCCAGAGAAGGTCATAACCTTGAAGTAGAGCTGCTTCATCTGCAAGTTCATCCCCAGTAATGGTCCAATCTGATGAGTTTGGCTGGGTGTCCTTGTCGAGATGTTTATTTCATCTCCAGTCTCACTTCTCGTCTGTTTTGTCAGCATAAGCATAAGCATGGCATAAGCATAGCATCTTAGCATTTTTGCTTCCTTTTCTAGTGTTTACCTGTTTTTGTTCACTTTGGCGTTTATCTCCCCAAGTGACTGGGTTCGTCTATTCACTCCAATAGAAAGTCAGCCCTAGGCATAAAGCGCCCATTCTTTTTTGAATTCCCCACAGAGTTTGATTCTCATGGATGATGGTTGGTTTAGTTATCTTTTCCACAGTTGGATAAGGTAAATCCCCATTTGAGTTCATTCCTCAATGGTCGGAGTCTTGTTTGACCGTTTCTCTCTAGCTTGTTCCTAGATTGAACTTTAATCCCTGGCAGGTGTGGTTTTCAAACCTATCTTGGAACGTGCATTTATTTTGCACTGTGTCTCGCAGGAAGAATCTTTTACATATCCTCATTAAAGACAAAATCTTTTCCAGTAGTGTTGTAATATCAATGTCTCCTTGGAAATTATACTCAACAAGTGGCAACCTCCTTGAGAAGCTTGTTTTGTTATCATTACCTCTACGACGATAAGTGGCCATTTCTCTCCAGAGAAGCTTATCCGTCTTTGGTTCTATCCATAATTCCTCAATTACCGGTGGTGTTTTAATCAGTCACTTTCCATCAACCCGTTTGACATGATCCCTATTTGAGGTGTTTCTTCCAGTCAATTTGTTGATGAGGTGTTCCAAGTCCAGTTTGTACTGGCACTCAAAAATCCAACTCATTCTGGTACGCGGAGTTTGTCTCTGTCTTTCTGGCTTTTCTTGAAGATCCCATTTGAACTCTTCATTATAAGAACATTCCAGGAAATTTGTTGTTGGATGCTTATCCTTTTGTTTCACACTGATTCCCAAGTAGAGATCATATCTTCTTTCTGGTTTCATGTCCAGTAAGAATGTGAATCTTTATTTCCCCAGTAAAGTAAAAGACATCCCCGACTTATCTCTAAAAACCTTTGTCTAAGTTAGGCTTATGTCCGGTCATCACCCTCATGTGTCAGATTTTGACTCTTGGTGCAGTATTCCCCAGAAAGTCTAACTTGGAACCCTGGTACTGACTTATATGGTACTTAATCATCTCATTTGGATACCTAAAAGTCAAGTAACTGCTGGCATTGTTAACTTTTAAACGTTCTTGTTTGAATCGAGTCAAACCTGAACCGAGTCTTTGTTTGAATCGAGTCAAACATTGACTGAGTTTTTTGTTTAAACCGTTCTTGTTTAAATCGAGTCGAACCTGAACCGAGTCTTTGTTTGAATCGAGTCAAACACTGACCATCTTTGAGTTTTTTTGTTTAAACCGTTCTTGTTCGAATCGAGTCGAACCTGAACCGGGTCTTTGTTTGAATCGAGTCAAACATTGACCATCTTTGAGTCTTTTGTTTTAAACCGTTCTTGTTCGAATCGAGTCGAACCTGAACCGAGTCTTTGTTTGAATCGAGTCAAACACTGACCATCTTTGAGTCTTTTGTTTTAAAACCGTTCTCATTTGAATCGAGTCAAACCTGAACCGAGTCTTTGTTTGGATCGAGTCGAATATTGCCTCTTGTTTTAAAACCGTTCTCGTTTGAATCGAGTCAAACCTGAACCGAGTCTTTGTTTGAATCGAGTCGAACATTGCCTCTTGTTTAAAAACTGTTCTCATTTGAATCGAGTCAAACCTGAACCGAGTCTTTGTTTGAAACGAGTCGAACATTGCCTCTTGTTTTAAAATCGTTCTCATTTGAATCGAGTCAAACCTGAACCGGGTCTTTGTTTGAATCGAGTCGAACATTGCCTCTTGTTTTAAAACCGTTCTCGTTTGAATCGAGTCAAACCTGAACCGAGTCTTTGTTTGAATCGAGTCGAACATTGCCTCTTGTTTTATAACCGTTCTCGTTTGAATCGAGTCAAACCGGAACCGAGTCTTTGTTTGAATCGAGTCGAACATTGCCTCTTGTTTTAAAACCGTTCTTGCTTGAATCGAGTCAAACCTGAACCGAGTCTTTGTTTGATCGAGTCGAACATTGCCTCTTGTTTTAAAACCGTTCTCATTTGAATCGAGTCAAACCTGAACCGAGTCTTTGTTTGAATCGAGTCGAACATTGCCTCTTGTTTTAAAACCGTTCTTATTTGAATCGAGTCAAACCTAAACCGAGTCTTTGTTTGATCGAGTCGAACATTGCCTCTTATTTTAAAACTGTTCTCGTTTGAATCGAGTCAAACCTGAACCGAGTCTTTGTTTGAATCGAGTCGAACATTGCCTCTTGTTTTAAAACCGCTCTCATTTGAATCGAGTCAAACCTGAACCGAGTCTTTGTTTGAATCGAGTCGAACATTGCCTCTTGTTTTAAAACCGTTCTCGTTTGAATCGAGTCAAACCTGAACCGAGTCGTTGTTTGAATCGAGTCAAACATTGCCTTTTGTTTTAAAACTTTCCCTGTTTGAATCGAGTCGAACAGTGGACCTAAACCTCGAGTATCGTGGGCTCGTTGTTTATCCTTATTTATTTCATTTGTTCTTGTTCGAATCGAGTCGAACATGAACCTTTACCTTTGATTTTTTGAAACTTTAAGCTAAGCTTCTTGGAACAAGTTACCTTACCAAGACTCTTATCTGATGCGCAGAGTTTGTCTCTGTATTTTTTGGCTTTTCTTGAAGATCCCGTTTGAACTCTTCAGTATAAGAAATCCCCAGAAAATCTTTGTAAGATGTCTACCCCTTTTATTTCAGACTGATCCCCAGTGGAGATCGTGTCTTCTTTCTGGTTTCATGCCCGGTAAGAATGTGTCTTTTCCCCAGTGTCGTCCGGTCACATATGAACCTGTCGTCCATCTCCCTGGATCTTTCCCCAGTGAAGAATACCTCTCTGGCTCTCATCTCCAGCGAGGACCTGTAGGGTTTACCCCTTATCTTTCTATCCCCAGTGTTTCCTTGGAGTCTCCCCAATGAGTCTCTTTTGTTGGATAGTCTGTATCCCCGGTGAGTTTTTCCTTGTGAATATCAACCTTCATCCTTCCCCAGTAAGCTCATCTGTGGTTGTGCGCTCTTTATCTCTAGTGTCTGGTCTGTCTGCATTTTTGCATCTAACATTCCATCATATCATCATACTGGAAGTTCATGGCATGTCAGCATCTGCATGTCTGTTGCCTATCCTTAGCATTGCATTCCATCTAAGGGCAAAATTTTCGGTTTGCTATATTTAAATACCTTTCACCTTGATGTCCTGAGGATTTCCATTCCTCGTGCCATCCGATAAATCTATTTAAATAGGGGCAACTGTTGTACCCCAAATTTTACCCTCAGATCCTCCGATCATTTGTCACATCATTTTAAGACATCTGTCTTAGCATTTGCAGTCATACAGTCCATCGAGCATAATCATCACTGTTTTTCTGTGTAATTTTTGTCACTTAATTAAAGTCTATCTGTTTCATCTTACGTGAATTTCATTGTTAATTTTTTTAGGATTTTAGGTTTTAATCTAGAATTTTGTTTTCATTAGATCAGTTTAAAATTAATTTCTTCTTTATTATTATCCCTATTTACTATTATTATTATTTTATTTTCTATCATTATTTCTAATGTTATTCCTATTTATTATTATTATTATTTATTTTTATTATTATTATTATTGTCTTTTCTATTATGATCATTGTTATTATTTTTATTTTCTTTATGTCATTTTTATTGAGTAAAAAAACACCCTTGCAACATTGCTACAGTCGGTCCAAGAAAGAAAGTTGTGCCCTGCCTTATCCATCCAAACACTCCAAGCTAGCCACCCCTAATCTACAACAACACTCTGCACTTCCTGTAAACCGTACATCAAAAAGCCACATTTTCTCCAAGCAGCACAACACGCCAATACTTTTCCTCCCACAAAACCAGCCAAAGCCTCACACAATCCTCCCAAAATCTTGCAAGTTCCCATAACCGATCCAAAACCGTACACCAATACAGTCTAAAAGCCACTTTTAATTGTACATCACCCCAAGGGCAAAACCAAAACTTCAAAACAAATTCACAGATACAGGAGCAAACACTTCACAACTCCCTCATTCAAAAAAGAAAAGATATTGTTGTTGTTATCTCTCTCATTTTTCTCTGCTAATGTAAACCACTTCCATACACCTTCCATCATGTAAAACACCTTGTTCCACCACCCTTCGTTCATTATCACTCGTACAAATCCTTACTACCTACCTCAAGACAAGACTTGTACAAAATCGTGCATCACGCGACGACACTACATGCCACCTACAACCTGCAACGTTCTCCAACACGCCAAAACTGTGCCATCAACGTCCTCTGCAGAACCGTACGTCCAGAGCCAACTCTCAGTTACTTGCACACAAGTTTCCAAAGCCTATACTACTGCTACTCCTTGCCACACCAATAAACCCTTCTTCAGCCACCTCTCCATATATTGAACACAACAGCGAATAACCACGATCTTTTTTTGGGAAGGACAGGCTTCAACCCAATCTTGAACATTTTCTGAAACCCTTCCATCAACTCCCTTTGCCTTTTCATTCACCACGAACCCCACCTTCATCAACAAAACAAAAACCTCCTCAATAACCATAAACCCTTTTCTGCAAATCTCAAACCCATTCCCTAATCAAACAACCCACATTCTTCATCATAACCCGCCCTCAATCAATAACAAATCACAGACCTTTTTCTCCAATCTTCACACATCACATAAAACAACCTTTCGACCAAGAACAAAAACATAAACTTTGTTCACTTTCCAAACACCAACTGCCTCGTTAAAATTGGTCCTCCATTTTAACCTTTACCAAAAGCTGCATGTCCACCGTCATCTT
Source organism: Lathyrus tuberosus (assembly GCA_022829125.1). Taxonomy (NCBI): domain Eukaryota; kingdom Viridiplantae; phylum Streptophyta; class Magnoliopsida; order Fabales; family Fabaceae; genus Lathyrus; species Lathyrus tuberosus. Next base: position 1,330,898 of record JALAZF010000112.1, read on the forward strand.
CCAAACATCAAATACACACATCCAGAAACAGAAGAAAGAGTGAGACGAGATGAAGTAGAGAACGGAAAGAAAAGTGAAATGGATTATACCTGAGTCTCCAAAGACGAAAGCGAATTAAATCGCAAACCCAAATCAGGGGTTATGCCGCCGCGCCAGGAACCGATTTATGGGACGAGTTGTGGGTCAAAGCTCTGGTTCCGTTTTCTTATTGTTTCCGATGACTATGATTCGTCGGCGATCCACGCGATGATGATGAGGAATTCTGAATGTGTTCTGTGTTTTCATCCTTTTTCAATTTGCTGAAGTTTAGTTTCCACTATCTCTTGGTTTTGGTTTTAAAGGATAAATTTGGGTTGTGGTTTGTCCCCATTAAGTGACCCGTGTCATGCCTTTTGACCGTTCATTTGTTTTGGCTGATTGATTATGGGCCCAGCCCGTGTGTATTTTTTCTGCTCGCACACTCTTTCAACTCATACGCCTCCCTCATTTTTATTTATGTTGTTTTGTTTTAGAAAAAAATAGTTTTAACTTCGTTTTTTCTTATGATAGGTTTTCTAACATATTATCATTTAAAATAAGTTTTTTTAAGATCGTTATCTTAGTATTTCTATTTCCATTTTAATTTCTCTTTTTGGATTTTATTTTCAATTATTTTGGGCCAAGGATATCATAAAAATCTTAACTTTGTTGGTTATTACAAATCAATAAGTTTTGATTAGTATGAGGCCATATTTTTCTGGTTGGTCAATGAAAGTTTAATAAAAAGATTATCGATTTTACCGATTAAATCTTGAGTTAGACGAGACTAATTTTATTTTCGTTTCAATCCCATTTTCCTTATTTTTGGCCGATGATATCACAAAAATCATGACTTGGTTAATTTATTCAAAATCACTAAAGTCTTGATAAATATGAGGCCATTCTTTTTTTTAGTTTGTTGGTCAATGAAAGTCAAATATCAAGGTTATCAATTTATCGATTCAAACCTCGTTTAAGACGAGACCAACTTTATCTTCTTTTCGCATTTTTCTTATATCTTCTTTTATTTTTGATCGATGAAGTTCTTTATTCACGAACGTTAATTGTCAAGGCGATCAACCTTCATTATTTCAAATCTGTAGTGAGTGATCATCGAGATCTCTTTCTATACTTTGGGATCGTGATAGGTTACCTTCGAATAATTAACGAAAGTTTGTGATCAAGACGAGATCTCCACCTTTTCTTTTCGTGTGGCACGATTTTATTAGAGGATGATCCTCAATATCATGTCTCAATCGTGTTTTGGCACAAAGATCAATTGTGCATCCTCCTATAGCATGGTTTTCCTCATAGACTGTGCTACGACGGTTTAGCACTACATTGGACCCGATTCATCGATCCAATAAATTAATCATTAAACCCTAATTTTACTTTCAGTCAATATATCTTGATTTATTTTTATTATATCTTGTTCATATTATCTTGATTATATTATTGTTCATATATATATATATATATATATATATATATATATATCATATTCATACTTGTTCATTTTTCCTCCTTCCAAAGGAAAGTTCTTTTATTTTGACTCCTAAGTCAATAAACCACTCACATTTCACCTTGGCCTCATAAGAGCCATTTTCCTCTTAGTTTAGTAATAGGATAGAGTTATCGTGAACTCTATGTGATTCTCACCATCATGAGAATTCACTTTCCCCTTATAACTTAGACTTAGAGAGTTATCGTGAACTCTAAAATGAGCTTATACTCATTCCCCTTTGGAACTTTGGCCATAGCCAGTGGTTCCTCTTTCACCCTTAGTTAGGTGAACTACGGTTGCTCTAATTCTTTAGTCAGATACGTAGGCACAAGATGTGACGTCTTGGCAAGCAAACTTAGTGTACATACTTAGGTCTTTACCTTAGCATAGATATCTTAGCAAGCAAACATAACATAACACAAACTTAACAAGAGGTTCCTGTAGAGTACTACAGATACTTAGGGTGCTAATACCTTCCCTTAGTATAACCAACCCCCGAACCTTAGATCTCCCCCCTTTAGGTTTTTCACGATCTTGAACATTTCCTTTGGATAAATCAAAGTCGGTTGTAAAAGAAATATGATGCAAGTTAATTAATAGCTTGTTATCCAATTTTCACCGCAACAACAACGATAACAAACAAAAACATAGCATAAGTTTAAAAAATATAATTAAAGTAAAATAGTTGGTATTAACATGATGTATTTTCAAAAGGTAACATTGTCCTCAACATGAAGACGAGTAACGGATAATATTGTTCTTTAATTTATTTCATAAATAGGTTGGTTGTTCATTTAAGAACTTCATATGCCAACTACAATGATGCGAAATCAGTGCATAAAATGTAGGTTTTTGAGAACCCAGTTGTCTAAACATCCTAATATGAAAGACATACACAAAATACAACCAAATGGGTATCGATAAACAAACTAATATGCATGACCAAACCATTGACATCAACTCAAATCTGAAAACCTTGCATATATCTGAATAACATGCAATAGATGAAGAAATATAAATGGTGATGTAAAGGAAACATCGAAGTTGTTGCATGTTCATCTCAAATCATTAAACCTCACCTTCAATGAAGCAGAATCGGAGAAGACAACGAAGCTTGTTGATCTTATTTTTTTCTTCACACACACACACACACACACCAGATGATAGAGAGAAAAGCGAGACAGACCAAAATGCAAAATGAAAGGGTTCTTCACACTCACTAGATTATAGAGAGAACAGAGACACGAACCTAATGGCAAAATGAAAGTGAGAGAGAAACAAACACATTACACGATGAAGTGACATACTGAAGTGTATAAATTGACTTGGGAAAGACAAATAGTTAACTTTATCATTTCTTCTAGTTACTTTGTAACATAAACATCTAGCAAATGTAATTATGTATCACATATACAAAGAACAAGCTAACTATATCCTTTGCAAAATGGAATTGGTTGGAAAAGGTATTATTTAGACACAATTTGCCTGCAAAATGATGTGGTGGCACAATTTAAAGGAAGGGCAATGAAGACTTTTCTAGAACATCAACTTTTCTTATATTATAGATTGAAATTGAGACTACAAATCAAACTAAAAACCCCACACCTACGATTAGTACTGAGTTGATCATCGAAGTGTTTGCAGATACACCTCTATCATTTGATGGATTATGTAAACCACCATATCGAAGTTCATCATCGTATCAATAACATTTAAAGAAAGAGTCTTAGTATATTACATAGAATTTTTAATATATATTTTACATAAAAGTTATTACTTTAATTTCTTTTTTATAAATTGATATAAAATACAAAATTATTATATTTTGAATATTCAATAACTGATCTAAATCAAACGCAATAAATTTAATCTTATCAAATTGATTTTTTATTATCAGTCAGCAAAAATAAATATGTATAAATTTATTTTTGAATCTAATGACATTTTATTTTAAAACCAATCTAAACCATATACTGGTGAACATCTCTCAGTCTCTCTCTATAACATGCTAAAAAGATAAAGAAAAAAAAAATCATTATTTGTGTTTTCACTGTAATCTTTTGAATAACTTGGTTTTTTTTATGACATATATACATGTGGATTGAATCTTATTGTGTATATATCATCTTTTATACATTCTTCCATTCTAAAAACAATGGACTATAATTGTCATGTTTAACGGCATCATAAACTCTACTCCCCACAATACCATTTGGTCAAATGTTTTTCCTTCTCTCTCTCTTATCATATTTGAAACATATCTCCTTTTTGGTCGCAATTCTTTACGGTAACACCAAAAAACATCGTCAACATCTTCCATGTTTGTTCCCATACTGACCTCTGACTTAACCTAGCATTGTGTTTCAGTTTGTTAGGCCCCGTTGGTTACATGTCATTTAGGTTTTTTGTGGGTTTAGTTTCAACATCTTAATCATTATTAATCCCTTCAAACTTTGTTCATGTTTCTCTAGTTTTGGTTCCCCTTTAGGTTCTTTTCTTTTCTTTTCCTTGTTCTAGACAAGGGGAATAAAACTCATTCTTTTCTTTTCTTTTCTTTTTATATTAATATTAATATTCTAATACATTATGAATTTGTAAACTTTTTTTTTTGAGAAAGATTTTGATATAGATTAAAATTTGGGTCTAGGATTTTATTTAAATAAATATCTAAAAGTTGTAAAGAAATGAGTTGCTTTTCATGTTTCTCCAACCAAGAAAAGAAAGTACCAAGGAGGCTTAATAACAACAACAATAACAATGGAAAGAGGATACAATATCCTCCTGCTCAAATATCTCCTAAGAAAGCACCTCAACCTCATCATCATCAACAAGGTAAAAAATTCTATATCAAATCATGATTATGTTTGAATGTGGAAGATTTTAGTTATGATTCTACATTGCCATTTTGTCAGTCTCACGTGAATCCAAACACGCGCTAAAAGAGTTATGCGATGGGAAATTGACTATTGAGTATGGTTGATGTATGATTTTATTTTGTGCAGATAATCATAACCATAGAGCAAGGACAAGCCCACAAAGAGAATCTAAAATAAATAAAGAGCCTAACAAAGAAAATGGTAGTGGTAACAACATTGCTGCACATTCATTCACATTCAGGGAGTTGGCTTCTATCACAAGGAACTTTAGGCAAGAAAATCTAATAGGTGAAGGTGGGTTTGGAAGAGTTTATAGAGGAAGACTTGAAAAAACAAACCAGGTAAGCCAATGATTATCATTGTGTCTGATATCTGTATCTGTATCTGTGTCTGTATTTGCTGTCTGGTGTTTATATCCGAGTATTTTAATGATTTTGGTATGATTTAACTATGTAGGAAGTAGCTGTGAAGCAACTTGACAGGAATGGACTGCAAGGGAATAGAGAATTTCTTGTTGAAGTTTTGATGCTAAGCCTCTTACACCATCATAATCTAGTGAATCTAATTGGATATTGTGCTGATGGAGAGCAAAGACTATTGGTATATGAGTACATGCCATTAGGATCTCTTGAAGATCATCTACTAGGTAAAGTTATCATTCGAATTGAAGTTATCGATAATGATATCGATATGTATGTAGCGTTAATTAATATTGATCCTATTGCAGATCTTCCTCCACAACAAAAGCCATTAGAATGGGTCAAAAGAATGAAAGTAGCACTGGATGCTGCAAAGGGTTTAGAATATTTGCATGATAGAGCGAATCCGCCAGTGATATACCGCGACTTGAAATCCTCCAACATTTTACTGGACAACGATTTTAATGCAAAACTATCTGATTTTGGATTAGCTAAACTTGGTCCTACAGGTGATAAGTCTCATGTTTCATCAAGAGTAATGGGAACTTACGGATACTGTGCACCTGAGTATCAAAGAACTGGTCAACTCACTGTTAAATCAGATATATACAGTTTTGGAGTTGTTTTGCTTGAATTGATTACTGGTAGGAGAACTATTGATAACACAAGACCTTTAAAGGAGCAAAATCTTGTTTCTTGGGTCAGTTTTCTTAATCATTATCTTTTAACCTATATAGTTAGTTAGTTGTGGCATGATGATATCTGAATCAGAGTAATCTAAAGTTTATGGAGACTCTGTGTAGATTCACATTCACCGTAGTTTAACCATGACACAATAGATATAGGTCCTATTTAACTACGGTTTAATCGTGACAAACATTTTATGAGGTCCTATTTAGCCACATTTTAATTAACTGTGAAAAATTTTGGACCCTGTGTGGTAGCCTACTTTGTACGTCCTCAAAGACAGCCCTGGTCTGATGTGGCCGATTCAGTGTTACAATGCGGTCTTTAGTCTTGATTTACAATCACACCACAGTTGTGACATGATGTAGTTACCGACACTACCACATTCATTGTCCGCAATATGAAACCATAATCGTTATGTTATATCTTCTCAAACTATGAAACTTGCATTTACTCATAATTTTTTTTAACTTATATGCATGATTCGGTCTGATGCGACGGTTGCATTGTTACGATACGGCTTTTAGTCTTGATTTACAATCACACAACAATTGCAACTTCATGCAGTTATAGACACTACTGCATCCATAATATTGTCGTCGCATCAAGGGATGCAAGGGATGTTGTTCGCAATTTAAAATCATGCTCATTATGTTTTTTCTCAAACTTTGAAACTTGCATTTACTCATAATTTTTTTAACCTATATACATGATGTGGTCTGATGCGGCCATTGCACTATTACGATGCATTTTTTGTCTTGATTTACTATTACATCGCAATTGCAACATGATTCAGTTACAGACACTACCATATCAATAATATTATGGCCGCATCAACTGATACAAGTGATGTTGTCCGTAATTTAAAATCATGCTCATTATGTTGTATCTTGTCGAACTATGAAACTTGCACTTACTCATAATTTTTTTTTAAATCGAACAGGCGTATCCGGTATTCAGGGAACCACCTAGGTATTCAGAATTGGCAGATCCAAAACTTGAAGGAAGCTTTCCAATGAGATCATTACATCAAGCAGTGGCAGTAGCAGCAATGTGTCTAAATGAAGAACCATCAGTGAGACCATTGATAAGTGATGTTGTAACAGCTCTTAGTTTCCTTAATCCAATGAGTCAAGATCAACAAGTTTTGTCACCAGTTGATATGCCATCACCAACACAAGATAATAGTGCAACCTTGAGTCTTCTTGACGATGACAGTGCCGTCGAACGACAAAGAGCAGTCAATGAAGCCATTGAATCGGGTTCAAATACTAGGAATAAACCAAGGCGTGACAGTGCTTCATCCATATAAATCCATTACAACAATATATACATGTTGATAATAACCATAATTCTGTTTCTAAGAATGTAGCTCTACATTTGTAGCCTTTTTTCAAAGTTAAAATATCAATTATGATCAAAGCACAAATCAACCAAAAAGAGAAGGAAGCTTCAAGCTACAAAAATTGTATCATAGAAGGAAACAAAATCTCATGCAAGACTTGCATCTTATACAACAATGATCAAATTGTATCAAATAGAAGGAAAAAAAACATCTCATATCAAGACTTGCATCTTATACAACAATGATGATTTTAGAGATGAATTTCTTCTCAAAGATGTAAGCATAATAGTATCTTTTACTTAGAGATAGTTTTTGTTAAAAGTAAAGTCAATCAAATCCGGAAAAAAGGAAGTTTAGTTTGTGTGACGGTAGTAGTCCGAACAAGCTAATAGGTAAAACTCACGTATTTGATAGAAAATTTTAGAAATATATCTGAATAAAATTCATGTTTTATAGTTGAAATTGACTACTAAAAATTTATTTGTCAAATGTTTTGAAATAAAATGACAGAAATATTAGCATGGAAGGTAAATAAATCCATATTCAATAAGAGAGAAAATTTTAAATTTTTTAAAATTTAATTAGTTTTTTAATTGAATTCATGAAATGGCTGCGATTGTGAACAAAAGAGAAAATTTTACTTTTATTTTTTAATTAATAAAAAATAATAATTGACTTTCTGTGAAACTTTCTAAGAATTTTCCATAAATTTAAATATAACTAGATTAACACCAACGTAATGTGCGGAATTTAGATAATTATTTAAATAATGTTATATTAGATAGATATTGGTTTTGTTTAGTATAGAAAAGTTTTTTTATTTAAAAAAATAAGATGAAAAGAGTATTAAAAAATTAAAATTTTAAGCGAAAAAAATATATTAGAATTATGGAAATATAAGATAAGATATCAAAATTAAAATGAAAAATATGAAATAAGTGTATAAAATTTATGCAATTTTTTATTACTTCATTTTTAAATTATCAAACATTTTTAAGAATGTTTATTTATCATTATATGTATGGGTCATGCTAACCATGGCTGCGGGGCACTGGTCAAGAATTCAAAATAAGAAAAATACTATATATTCAGTTCATTGAATACACACAAGATTCTTTTAAAAAGTTAATTATTTATAATTTCAGTTCATTGAATATACATATTTCTAGAAAAAACATGTACCATTTTAATCTCTTAATCATTATTCTGAGGGCACTCGTTAGCATTTCTCTATATGTATTATATTCCACAAAAAATGATTCTGCGCGGGGCTTAGATGGGTTTTTTTAAAGTAATATTATAAAATTTAGAATCTAATTTATCATTAATTTGTAATATTTATAATTGATTTAATTCAATTGAATTATCCATTCAATTTTAATTATTTACAGTTTAACAATATATTATATTACAGTGTTATATAATGAATTATAAATTATATTTGAAAAATTATGGTTTAATTTTGTAATATGTATCTATAATTATTATTCAAAATAATATATTAGAAATAATTTGAAATATTTGTTTGTCTATTTAAAAATTATAAGTTAAATTTGAAAGAATTGTTTGATCATTTTTTTAGCATTGAAATGATATTTAATATTTAAAGTTAAATTTTGTTACATATAACCGCATTTATAATTAAGAATTATATTTTAAAAAGAATATTGAATTATTATTTACCTATTTAAAAGTATTGTTTGACCACTTTATTTTAAACATTATAATGTGATTCTTTTCATTATTATCATGATTTTAAAATTGATACATGCGAATGATTTTTTTATAATATTATTTTATGCATAGTTTTTTATGGAGTAAAATATTATATAATTTATTTTTCTTAGAAATATTGATAGAGACAATAAAGATAAAAAAAAGTAATTAGTATAAAAAAATAAAATAAATTATATCTTTATAATTGTTGTTGCGAAATCGTTTATTTCTTTTTTGTGAGTGATTTAAGTAGTCATAATGTTATATTTTTATCAAGAGATAAAAATTGTTTTCATTTTTATAGGAATTAAATTACTTATCATAATTTTTTATCGACTTATTTGAAAACTGATTAATTTAATTTTTGTAAGAATAGTTGAATCAACACTCATGGTTTATATTGAATTATTTAAAAATAAATAAATTTAACATTTTTATAAGAAATTAATGTGCGCAATAGAAAATAGAATGAAATAATTGTTGAATCAACTCTCATAGTTTTTATTGAATTATTTAAAAGCTAATTAATTTAACTTTTTTTATAAAAATTAGTGTGTGCAATAGAGAATAGAATGAAATTTTAATAGTTTGAGTTTTGATTTATAGTGGATATATAATTTGTACATATATGTAACTTATAATAATATGTATTTTGAAATATTGTGAATGTACAATTTGTAAAAGTGTATGCCATTATATATGGAATGGAGAAGCAAAAGAAATAAATAAATGAGTATACATGACTTTTAGTTAGAGTAATAGAATAGGATAAGTCATGGAATATAAAAATAGAAGTATTTTAATTAAATAAAATTTATAAATAAAGCGTTAGACATTTTTTTTAAATAAATAATAGATGTCTTGGAATGTTATGTTTTGAAGAATGTCACATCAGATTTTTAATGATATAACGAATAAAAAAATGATTTGTCAACGCAATAGTGTGAGTTTAGTTTTAATATATTACAATAGATAATAGATTATCGCATTCGACATTATAACTAACAAGAAACTCTCAATTTTGCAAAATCTTTGTAGTTTGAGAGTGAAATAAGCATGATTGATAAATATGCTGTTATGAGTTAAATGATCAATTAGATATTGAAATATTATATAATATATTTTAACTTTAAAAAAAAGTGGATACACTAAAAAAATTAAAAGTAATTATTTGTATATTGAAAAGAAAATAGGGAAATGATTCGTAGAATATAAATAATGGTGTTTTAAAACAAATAAATATGAATGGAACGTTACACATTATGCTTAGATAAATATGAAAAGATTTATATTGAAATATTTTAAAGAGTGTCATATTTTATTTTAATTGATGTCGTGTTTACCGGTGAAAATGGCAAACAACTGCCAGTTCTCCAAAGTTACTAAATCTTTGGTCGCTTACTAGATCGACTAGATTGATCCTAGGACATGTGTGGTTAAGTTAGTTTTGACTTCAATGAATATGAACATTTATACAATGCTCTTTGAGTGTTTTCCAATGTTATCAAAAGAACGTTGTGAAATTCTCTTAAGTAAAAGAAGAGCGTAAATTGCAGAGAGGTAAAAAGATAAATTGCTTGAAGGAAAATAACAATAAAGTAAAATTACAATGAAGAAAACTGATTGAAATTTAAATGACTTTGATTGTAAAAGAAGGTATTCAAACGTACATTCTCTCAAAGCACTCTTTTCTCACAAACACAAATACTGGGAGTATGATGTAGAGTTTGTACAATTGTTGAACACACTATTCTAAATGCTAAAATGTATTATTTATACTAAATCACAAATAACCTTCTCCTAACAGTTATTTCGCCAGAATGCGTCACGCTCCCACTACATGCACTTTGTCGCCTAAAAACTAGCTTCCACGTGTCCCACGAACGGATAAAGCCAAATAGCGGTTACCAGCCTCATTTCCTTTTTCGAACGCTCCCTTTGATAGACTTCATCGAATCCTAATTCATGTAACAATCTTCCTAAGTCCTGGGACTACAGCGTCTCCTATGCATAAACTCCTTCGAATGGATATTCTCTAGTCGAACCATACATTGCTTCATCTCACGCATGAGTCTTCAAATTTAGACAGTCCCCTTCCAGCCTTTTCAGCCGTTGAAATACCTTGTGTTGTCGAATTCATCATGCCTTTCCTCAGAATATGACCTCAAACTTCTCAACTCACCTCTAGCATTAATGAGTGTCGAAATTCTAGCCAACAAATTGCCCCCCCGAAAATGTCATTTTTTATTACAAAGAGAGAAAGACGTTTTTTGAAACTTTTCGACGCAACTGTATTGTTACTGTTGTGACGTCATGGTCATCATGACCACGCCGTTTTAGTAGTCTCATCAAGACGTGCAGGAGACATACAAAACTCTAGAAAGTAATCATTGCACCCTCTTAACTAGGAAATAGTGGGCTATCACCTGCAACTGTCTCATCTCACCGTACCAAACCGACACATGCCCCACTACCTTAGCCACTACACCTAGTGGCTGAAATGAAGCGTTTTATTTTTTTTACACTATAAATACTCTTCTTAATTTCTTTTTCCACTTTTCCACCTTGCTGAATCTTCCTCTCTCTTTCAAGCGCAAAGCAATTATTCATCTTCTCTCAAGCAAATCTTCAACAAACTCATAATTTCTCCACTTTTACTCAACAATGGCGTCCAAGCAACCAGCCGTTCTTCCTAAGGAGGCTAAAAGGCAACCAGTTCTCTGCCCTATTCACACAATCTTCGGCCCTAGCACGGTAGGCAATCAATAATACATTCTAGAACCTCCCATTGAGGAAGAAAAGAGACGCATCTACCAATCTCAGGTACTTATCCCCATTTCAATTTCTGGATGAGTACGTGTTCTTCCTGGTCCTTTACCAGACCTTAACACATATGTTGTGAGACTTAGGGCCTTTTTCCCAACTTATCATAAGTACATGCCCATGGCAAGTAGGGAAAAACCAAATCCACTATTGAAACCAAAACTTATGAACAAAAAGGAACTGAAACCCAGGACATGTCTTCGACTGAGCCTGAAGAAAACACTGTCAGATTAGATTACATGAGCACTGCTCTTAGAGCGTTCCGCTTTTGTCCCTTATCAAAAGACCCTTGGAACTATCTAACTTGGCTGGCAAAAATAGAGAAAAAGAAAGCTGATTTCTAGAAGGAAATAGAGACTTTCCACATGATCCAACTGTCGAAGTACGAACCTGGATACTTCCAACCTATGCTGCTCGCCTCTCTATACTTTTGGGACAACGCTCACAACAACTTTCACTTCCCTTGTGGAATGCTCACTCCTACTCTCTTCGACATAGCTGCCATCACCGGCCTTTGACCCATAAGAGAGGCCTTCAATCCAAACCTGATGATGGAAGACAATATTGGCTTCGACGGGAATCGATCCACCTTCACCAAGTACATTGCTGACCATCATCAACAAGATAATCAAGAAGTGTCTGATGAAGAGCATATTTCTTTTCTATCCCATTGGTTATCTTGGTGTGTCTTCTGTTCAAGGTCCTTGTAGGTGACGAAGAAATTTCTGTCCATGGCTAACCAACTTCACTCTGGCCAAAAACTCTGCCTCAGCCAGATGATCCTTGGCTGTCTGTATGAATCTTTGGGAGAGAGTGTGGCACTTCTCAAGAGTATTCAGAGTTGATCCAATTCAAACTTGAATTTGTCCGGTCCTTTTTGGTTACTGCAGTTGTGGCTTAATGCCACCTTCAAACCCTCATTGTCGACCCGCAACACTATCGACGAAGAAAGTGAAGAAATTAAGAATAGGAGGGTCGAATGGACACGCCTTGTCTACGTAACTCCAAATGACGAAGGCACAAATCTCCAGCAGACCTATACTGAGTATGTGATGATGTATGCCAAGCGCTGCCACTTTACTCCTTATATGGCTCCCTTCGCCAAAAGGACCCATGGCCCAGAATGGTTCACTCGACCTTTCCCTCCTATGTCAAAAGACCAAGAAGCATAATCCAAAGCTATATGGGATGTCTTCCTCACCCCCAAGTTAATTGCCACCAGACTTCGACCATCTAGAAACCAGATAGTCCTTGTTAGCTACCAGTCAATCTTGTCTCTCGACAATTTGGAATTAGCCAAATTCTACCCAAACCTCTCTTTTTAAGGAAAAGTAGAGTCATTCTTTACAATATGCATCACACAGAGGCTGAATGCATCAAAGAGATGACTCGCTACTCTGGCCTCACTCAACTTACTCCCATTCCTTTTACACCATCTTTTTATTGTTCTAAAGAATATGATACTTGGTAGAAGCAATATTATCTTACAGAAATGTTTGATGTTAAAGCTTTCGATCAACATCTAACTTATGCTTTTGCTCATATACCAGATAAATCCAAGAAAGGTACTTCAACTCATATCAATGAGATTCAAAAATTCTAAAAGTACTTTGAAACTGTCTATCGACCTGATGATCTTAGTCGAACCATCCGTGAAGCAGCAATCACTTTGAAAGAAAAGTTTATGGACAAACTCCCAGATTTAAAAATACCTTCTTGCATTAAACCTGATCAAAAGTAAGAGTTTTCTTTTAACTTATATCCTCCAAGGTTCCCTTGACTGCCAACAGCCGATTTCGGTGTGGCTTTTAGCCCTCCGTTTCCTGACTAGTTCGTCTGTGGGGAATTTGTTCAAATCCTTCGACAAGAGTCTCAAAAGCTAGCGAAACAGGTGGTTCCAACTAAGAAAACTTTGGAAAATTTCAAAGGGCATCTTCATATTGGCATAGAGGATGTTCAAATACTCTATCCCATACTTGAAGGTATGGAATAGAAAATTTTCTTTTTAATCTACTTCTTTCTCTAACTATTTTCTTGACACTTCATCTTTTTGTGGCAATTTCCTTTTTCTTTTACTTATATTTTCTAGCTGTCGAACGCAAACAACCAGCCAAAGCTCCAGTAAAGAAGGTTGCTAGTCTAGGCAAGGATGAAGGTGATGACGAAAACACTGTCAAGGCAGCTGCAACCAAGGTATGCTTTGTGTTCCTCTTCTTTTCAGTTAATATATTATCCTTACATGTTAACATCAGCATTATCTTCTAGAAAAGTCGAAAGCCACCTCCCACTCCAAAAAAGCGTAAGTTTAAAGAACCCCAAGTTAAAACAATCGAATCAAACAAAGACCACTCACCAGATACTTCTAGGATTCCCCAAAAGAAAATAAAAAGTTTCTGATGTCACTTTCCAATCAAAATCTGATATCACAAAAAATAAACTGTCGACCACTCTCAAAATAATCCATCCCAGCTCTGGCCCTGCCACGAAAACAACTCCTTAACAAGACGAGGGTAATAACTCTAACCATGGCGTCGAAGGTCTTAAGGTAACGAGACTTCCCTTCAAACTTCCAACTAAAACCCACTTTCTCTTCACTTTAATTCATCACAATTCATTCTCTTCTGCAGGATGGCGCAGGTGGTACAGCACAATCGAGTGTCCAACACATAATCCCTGCGAGTACCCACGCCCCTTCGACCTAGCCTACTTCCAACGAAGAACCAAATAAAGGTCTGACAGTCGAGGCAAATGATCTAATCGAAGAACAACGGGAAACCTTTCCTCCAAAGGGCACTACCACACTAAGTCAAACTGCTGACTCCAACAATAAAGAAGATGAGGAAGAAGAGATTCATGTTATCGAAGTCCAAGATACTGAAGGTAAATCGCGATCCAAAACGCAGCAGAAATTGAAATTTTCCCTTTAGTGATCCTTATAAATAGGCATGATCGGTAATAGAAATTGTTACCTCTTGTGGTGATTAACAATTTTGATGCAAATCCGGATGAATGATCACGGGCGTTGAATAAAGAACAAGGCCTCTACTCAGTCCACACGACCAGAGTATCTTCAATATCAGTGCTAGATGCTATAAATGAAGACTTTGAGTGAGAGAGAGAGAGAGAGAGAGAGAGAGAGAGAGAAATACAGCCAGGTTTTCACCAACTGAAATTCATCAAGTTCAGAAAGCTTCTACACAAGGGTTGTATTTATAGAACCACTTGTGTGGTCTGCAAGCTAAAAAGCCCAACTTAAGTGCACCATATAATAATAATAATAATAATAATAATAATAATAATAATAATAATAATAATAATAATAATAATAATAACCATTATTATAATAAACATATTTTATTATTATTATATTTAATAACTATTATTATTATAATAATAATAATATTAACTCTTATTATTATATTATATGATGTTTCATATTTCACTTAATTATACCGTACCTTACGGTGTTCCATAATTCTCTCAAGTACACTGTACCTTACAGTGTTCCTTATTTATTCTATCTCTCATCAATCTGTCCTTATGTGTGTGACTTTGTAGGTTCTCGTGACATTGAAAATTATGTTAAATCATATATTTAATATGATAAACAGTGAGCGGTATCTAGCAATGCATCACTGTTACCCAAGTCACAAAAATGTCATGTGATCTAACAAAACCTTTTGTTATAGTACTTGTGTGTACAAGTACCCTTTTCCCTTATGTCTATATTAAACACAAGGCATAGACCGTGTCATCCTTGTCCAGTTCAATATTAGACTCTTAGACATTTATCCTGTTATGCAGGATAAGCAAATTTCATCTAGGTCACTCATGTCCTTCAGCATACTTTGCGGAGTACTCATCAACTGTATTTATGGTCATCAAATTACGGACAATGCTAGATCAGTAATAAAGTACTTGACTCTACATCTAGGGTCCATAGTGGTTTCAGGTCTAAGGGTGGTATACACCACTATCACCATGAGAGTAACTTATGACACTTTGCATAACATTCTATGTAGTACTCTCATAGCGGCTCAATCCAGTATAAATATTACTCATAATATTCATACCTATGTTAAGACTTGATAACTCCTTATCCATGCTCCATGAGATGTGATCATCAGTCTATCTACATAATTGTCTTAATGCTTTATTGTTATCCCATTTCAAATTAAAGCTCGACTACGGATACTTTAAAAATAGTGTCCTTATGTTTAATGGGATCTCATGATTAAGTCACACTTAATATTTCATTAAACTAACTAGCTATTCGAGGGACTTTATTATTCTAGAAAAATAACCATAATAAAGAAATGTATTTTATTAATAATAAGTAATTCGATATAAGTACCGAAAGTAGTGGCCTCTAGGACTTACACCAATAGATACTATGGACGTTAATGACTCGGAAAAGGAAGCAGACGACGCTTCGCCATGTGCTTCTAATCACGGTGGAGACAAAGGTGAAAATGATGAAGAAGAAGAAGAAGAATAACATAATGAAGGCCACTCTATGTTTGACTATGACGCTAATCCTCTAGAGGATGAAGTCGAAGAGGAAGAAGAAAAAGAACAAGAAGAAAACACAGAGCATGAGTCAAGACCAAATGAAATAGTCAAGACTACTCCACCTCCTGCAACTGTCAAGGACACTAAAGCTTCGTCTTCTAGAACCACTACCACCTTCTTCCCAACTGAACTAGCCAATCTGAAGAAGACCAATCCCATGGAATATCTGAAGGTTATCCTTAGTACAAGGAGAGGTTCAACTGGAAAAGGTTTCGGCTCTTTGACAGCTTTTGGGGACCAATCTAGCAATTAATCTGTTGACCATCTGCTTCAAAAGACAAAATAAAAAGTGTTTGAGGTTGACTTGCTTCAAATCTTAGAAGCCAATCCTTCTGCTTCCTTTGACATCAAGAATCTCCTGAAGCAAGTTAATGCCTTGACCACTTCTCCTGAACTTGTTGATGTCCTCATAGATCTTGGATTGTTAATTGATCAGGTGAGTGCAGATATAAGTCATCGAAGAGACGTTACGGACAAAATTCAAAACAAAGTGAGCACCCAGACGGCTGAATGGGAGGCTGCGATTGAATCCACCAACAAGGTTGATGTGTTGGAGCAAAACTTCAACCAGAATCAAGAAAAACTTACCGGTTACTCCAACAACATTGCTGCCTGGGAGAAATAGATCAAAGAATTACAAGCAAAAATTAAGAAGGAAAGAGAGCTCGAACAAGAGATTCGAAAGCTCGATCGTCAAGAACTTGACCAAGACATTCAGGTTGGAGTACACCATGTCGAACGAGCTCAAGCTTT
Organism: Lathyrus tuberosus; assembly: GCA_022829125.1. Lineage (NCBI taxonomy): Eukaryota > Viridiplantae > Streptophyta > Magnoliopsida > Fabales > Fabaceae > Lathyrus > Lathyrus tuberosus. The sequence continues at coordinate 1,347,611 of JALAZF010000112.1, forward strand.
GGGATAAAAGATTGACACTCTTGCCTTGAAAAAATCTTTAATTGATCGTTGTCTACATCTCTCCAAAACGAAATATGAACGCATGAAAGCCTCTTTACCCTTTTAATTATCTAGCTTGTTTTGTAATTTGTAATGACTTAGCCATTTTGGCATTTTAATTTAAATTACCATTTTGGCTGCAAATTTTGCATATAAGTTATTCTTCTAATATCTTAACTTCTTGAAGCATAGGCTTATATCTTTTCATATATTTTCCATTTACTCTCAGAAGTCTTCGATCATCAGCTAATTCTTTGATTCCATACGCGTTATTAGAAAATAACTGCATAACTTGGAATGAGACCTCCCATTTCGGGGACCACTTTCCCAATGCTCTATCTTTCTTATCCATAGGAAAAATTATTTTCCAAACTAAATCTCCAGTCGAAAAAGACTTGACCTTTACTTTCTTGTTGTACGCCTTTTCTACTCTTTTTTCTGCCTCTTCAACAACTCCAACACGCTTAACCTTTCTTCACCTAAATCAAACAATTCATCCAACATCATACTCCAATACACCTCATATGAAAGTTCACTTTGTCTTTTGATCTTAGTTTATTGAAGGTAAATCTCAGCTGGTAATGCGACATCATGCCTATAAAAGAGTCAAAAAGGTGTAGCGTTGGTAACTTCTTTAGGGGATGTCTGACAAGCCCATAAAACTAGGTCTAAAGTCTTATGCCAATTTCTTGGCTTTTCCCTACATGCTTCTTTATTAATCCAATAACCACTTTATTAGCTGCTTCTACCTGACCATTCCTCTTAGCATAATAAGGTGTTGATGTCAACAACTTAATCCCTACCTTTTTGGAAAACTCTTGGACCTTTCGACCAGTAAACATTTATCCTTGGTCAGTTGTAATTTTCTCTGGAATCCCAAACCTATATATTATATGTTTTTGTATAAATTCGATCACTGCCTCCTAATCAACATTCACCAAAGGGATCGCTTCAATCCATTTAGTGAAATAATCAATACCTACTAAGATATACTTGTGACTCTTTGAGGATGCTGGTTGAACCTCACCAACTAAATCCAATGCCAAACCCCTGAAAGTCAAAGGCTTTAAAATATAGTGTAATTCGCTTGCAGTAACATGTTGTATACCAACATGATTTTGACATTCTTGGCATCCTTTGGCAAACTCAATGCAATCCTTCAGCATCGTAGGCTATTACATTCCTCGTCGAAATAAGAGTCATTTCATTTTATGGCCTACTTGGTGATCACCACATGCCCCACTATGGACATTCGACAAAGCTATATATGCTTCAGCCTCACTAAGACATTTAAGTAAGATTCCTTCAGGTGTCTTCTTAAAAAGTTCATTACCCATTAGAGTGCAACTCAAAGACCTATACTTGACCTTTCGCTCCACAGACGCATTTGGATTATTCAAATAGTCCACAATAGGTTTTCTTCAATCTGTATCTATCAAGTTGTCGATTGTTAAAATCTCGAAGTTCTCATTATCTACATAACCTAACTTTGTTACTTCCAAATTTTTTGGAGACAACCTTCTTGCCATCACCTTTCCTCTAACTTCAATCACACCCTTTAATCTTTCCTTCGAAACCTTATAGCCAGAAGGAATCTGAGCTAAGTCATTGGCCTCCTGATTCTTCAGTCGAGGAATATGCCTGACGTTCACCAAGTTGAACTTTCGTAACAGTCTATTGGCTATTACAAAGTACATTATTTAATTTTCTTTAATGCATTTATACTCTCGCTTTATCTGTTTCACCAACAACTCAGAGTCACCAATGATTTCGACTCGGGTTGCCCCAAACTCCAACAAAATCTCAAGGCTAGCTATTAAAGCTTCATACTCGGCCTCATTATTTGAACAAGGCCCTTCGATTCTATATTTGAATCTCGTTGGAATCTTATCAGGAGAGATAATCAATATCCCAATTCCTAATCCATCTTTATGACTCGAACTGTCAAAATATAATTTCCAAGGTTCTAGTTCAAGATAGTTTTGGGGACTTTCGACTACAGAGTGTCGACTATACAACCTGCTACCACTTGTCCCTTCACGGCCTTTAGAGGAACATAAGTCAATGAGTACTTCGTTAAAGCGAGTGCCCATTTTCCAATTCGACTATGAAGAATTGGCTTAGAAAGCATGTGTTTAATAACATCATAATGGGAAGAAATATAAACATCAACTGGCGTTATATAATATTTCAATTTCGTACATGAGAAATACAAACAAAGACATAACTTTTCAATCAGGATATACCTAGTTTTTGCAACATTAAAGACTCGACTAAGATAATAAATGGCTCTTTCAACACCATTCTCATCTTCTTGAGCCAACATGCTCCCTATGGTTACATCAGACGCAGAAATATACAGTTTCATACTTCTATTCTATACAGTTTCATACTTCTATTCCTACAAGGTGGTGACATGATTGGGGATGGACAAGATACTCCTTAATTTTGTTGAAATCTTCCTGTTGCATCCTCCCTCATTCGAAATCTCCATTCTTGAGTCAAAGTATATGAGAGAAGGCTTGAGTTTTGCTGCTCAAATTTGAAATAAATCTCCTTAAGAAATTAATCTTTCCAAGTAGCAACTGCAATTCCTTCTTTGTCGATGGCTCATTCGCCTCCAAAATAGCCTTTGTCTTATTCTAGTTTATTTCAATTCCCTTTTTATGATCTACAAAGCCTAGAAAATTTCTAGCTTGTACACAAAACACACACTTTAGTGGATTCATCTTTAGACCATACTTTCTCATTCTTTCGAATGCTTGTCGAAGATGTTCTAGGTGACTGACTTCTAAAACAGACTTAACAACAATATCATCAATGTAAATCTGTATAAAGCTTTCTATGAAATCATGAAAAATTGAATTCATTGCCCTTTGATAAGTTGCCCCAGCATTTTATAAGACAAAAGGCATCACCACCCATTCGTAGGTGCCTAAGGCTCCAGGGCATCGAAATGTCATTTTTGGCACATCTTCATCAGCAATGAAAATATGATTATAACCAGTGTACCCGTCAAGTATACTAAGATACTCATGTCCTGCAACGAAGTCGACAAGCATCTCTGCCACAGGAATTGGGTATTCATCCTTTGGGGTCGCAGCATTCAGATCCCTGAAGTCGATGCAAACCCTCAAAGTCCAATTCTTTTTAATGACAGGGACTACGTTAGCAATCCACTCAACATATCTGGTTGTTCGAATAAACTTACATTTGAGAAGCTGATAAGTGCAAAATGTAACTGTTTTTGTATATAAGTTTTGTTGCACTTATCTATACTTTTTGGTTAATATCGTTCGGATAAACCCCGATTTGTTTATAAATACGTTTACTTTACATTTTAGTGTATATTTTGCGTATCTTGTAAATATCATTGAGTTTAATTGATTTTCTCTCATTTTTTGTAGGTATTCAAGCAAGGATATCTTGCCATATTCATAAAGAGCATTTAATAAGCTTTCCAGTGCTTCCGACCGTGCGTAAATCAGAGTTGCGGTTCAGAAGTTGTGGTCAAAATAAGAGCTGGTTTGTTGTCAAGTTCGCTTTGCGAGTGTGCCAGCGAATGTTCGATTTGCGAATGGCGGGCGAGTTCCCAGCGAAGGCTCCCAGATTTGGACAGGATAGAAAAGGACCAAAGTTCACTTTGTAAACTGTGCAACGAGCATTCGTTTGGCGAATAAATCGTTCGCACTGTGAACTTCTGGAATTTTGCAAAGGCGGTTTAACATTTCAGAGGCACTTAAGTGCCACTTTTTGAGGCTCGCTTTGCGAGTAAAACATTTGCTTAGCGACCGTGACAGAATTTGTAATTACTATAAGTTCATTTTCAGTCATTTTTAGGTTATTGATCGGTCACCTATTCTACTTAGTTTTCGTCAACCATTTGGCAAGAATTTTGCTCTATCGGTAACACTTTAGTTTGTTTTTATCGTTTTTCTTTAAGTATTGAAGTTTTTGCATTTTGATTGCTTGTCCTTGTTTAGTTTTAAAATATGATGAATAAAGTACTTTTGAAATCTTGGTTTGGTAGTTCTATTGTTTTCAGGTTACAGTATGGAAGTCGGAGAGTTTACGCGGAAAACGTCGAGTTCGGATGCGGTTCAAAGACAATTTTGGGAAGGAGCCAGAAGCCTGACATAGGCCCCTGTGTTGCCTGACACGGGCCGTGTCAGGAGAGACAAAGAATAGATATTTTGGGCAAAGTCAGAGGGCTGACACGGGTGCCCGTGTCAGCTGACACGGCCCGTGTTAGCATGCCTGGAGCAAAGAACCAGTTGGCGCAAGGAACAGAAGGTTGACATGGGTGCCCGTGTCAGCTGACACGGCCCGTGTTAGCAAGCCTGGGAGATAAAATTTTCTGATTTTTGTATTTTTGAGTTTAAGTGATCCGAGGGGTATTCTGGGAAATTCATACTGTTTAGTTGATTTGGAAGTATTTAGGCAAGATTTGGGAAGGAGAATAGACATTTTTGGGAATTATACGATCAAGTTTAGGAATTTCATGCGATCAAGAGTTTTTGGAGAACGGAGATCATTCAACCGCGGAAGCAATTGAAGATCAAAGTGATCCAAATATCATTGTAATGACTATTTCCTATCTTTTTGTTATCATTGTTTTTAGTTTGAACATGATCGGCTAAACCCCCCATTGCTAGGGGGTGGCTCTGAATTGCGATGTAATGAACCTGTTTTATAAGATTCTATGAAACCATGCCTTTTTATTTTAATCTTTTATTATGCAATATGCTTAATGCTTATCTTTATTGGAAAATTGGATTCGATTCATGGCTAGGGATTAGGTCTGAAAAACCAACCTAACGCTTTTTGCATAATAATACTGCAGTAGATATTGCCTAGGAATGGGGATACCCCGTAGTAACCGGTAAAATCTTTGTCAGAACTATTGCTTGAAGTTCTTCCTAGACCACTGAGAAATTAGGGTCTAGGGAGAATATCAAAGGGTTTTTTTATTAAGGAATTAAGAAAAACTTTTATTAAGATCCGACAAGATAAGGTTTGAGGCATGTCTTTCTAAATAGTTGTTTAGGGTTCCTGCAGAGCAATTCAACCACCTACCCTAGCATTTTTCTCATAGTTATTAAACCTTTATTTTTGCAATTGCTTTATATTTGCAAATTTTAACATTTCGACAAACAATTTCTAAAACCCCAAGGAAACTTTTGTTTAATTGAAATAGCATCAACGCTACATTTTATACGCAGTCCTCGAGAGACCGACTCTGGGGAAAACCCCAATTATCACTACATCGTTAAATAGTACACTTGCTATTTTCGCGATCAAGTTTTTGGCGCCGTTGTCGGGGACTGCCAAATTCTTAGTGTTGATTTTATTTCAATTGAAATTGTGTCACTCTATGACCAAAATTTGAAATTATTTTCCTGTTATTATTTTTCTTTATAATTACTAATACTTTGCTAACCTGTGTATGCGAGGTAAGGCCTCATCTGAATTTTCTTTTGAAGCAGAACTAGAAAGATTCTTGCATGCCTGACATCGGCAAGCTAGGCTAGAAAGGCTGGCAGCATCGAGTTCAGAACCAATTATCCCTGAGGCCGAGAAAGAAGAGTCAGTTTCAGGCCACTCTTAGCACACAGATTCCGGTATAGTCTCCAAGTCGGAAACTAGTATCATGGTGGAAGATCCACCTGCCAAAAGACTTCTCGGTGATTATGGCCAAGCAAACGCTCCAGCAGTACGGTTGACAATCGTTAATCAACCAGTTACTATTGCACAGTTCCAGCTGCACCCATCTACCATCCGACAACTTCAGAGTAGGCCGTTTTCAGGAAGAATCAATGAAGATGCCAACAAGCACTTGCAAAGGTTCCTTACCATGAGCACATCCTTGAAAATTGAGGGATACTCTGAAGAGGAAAAGAAGTTGGTGATGTTCCCATTTACTTTATCCGATGACGCCGAAGAGTGGTTTTATTCACTACCCGCTGGGAGTATTAGTACTTGGCAAGAGATGGAGACTACATTTCTGAACGAGTATTTTCCTGCATCTGTATACATCCGAAAAAGATATGACATTGTTAATTTCAATCAGAAAGAAGGAGAATCACTTGGAGATGCTTACAATAGATTTAAGAGGTGTTTGGTTGCATGTCCCACCCATAATATGGACGCAACCGAACAAATGCAGAATTTTGTGAATGGGTTAAAGATGAAGACAAAGCAGCTTATTGATATAGCTGTCGGTGGTTCTACAAATTTTTTAACAGCCACTGGCATTAAAAAGATAATTGAAGCGATTGCAGCAAATGAGCACCTGGAGCTGTATGATCGTAGTGTTAGCCAACCTGAGAAGATAATTGACTTGAAGCTAATAGAACAGGTTGTGAAAATGGAAGATCAGATTGCGGCTGAAGTGGAGAGAAGGTTAAAGAAAATGAGTCTTGATACCCAAACTGTAGCACAGGTTCAACCAGTTCAGGCGGTCAATTGTGAAATCTGTGGGGGACCGCATTTTACTGTGCATTGTGTGGCTACCGCACAACAAGTGGAAGCCATTAATTTTTTGAAGTAAAATAATCTGTATTCCAACACCTATAATCCAGGGTGGAGGAATCATCCGAACTTCTCATGGAAAGATCAGCAAGGTAATGCCTCGAAGCAAGGGGTTGCTCCGCCTCAGAACCAACAACAATAGCAGTATCGCCCTCAACAGCAACAAATTCAGCAACCATATCCTTAGCAAGTCCAGCAACAATTGCAATAACAACCACCACAATTTCAGCAATAAGCACCGAGAAAAGCTGATTGGGAAATTGCCATTTAAAAGATGGCTGCTCAGAGCTCCCAATTCCAAGAAGAGACACGAAGCAATCTTAGGAACACCGGTGCTTCGATAAAAAATCTTGAAGTTCAAATGAGCCAAATAGCACAACAACTAGAAAATTCTCAAGCACCAGGTGCCTTACCTAGTGCCACTGTGCCCAACCCACGGGATCATAATAATGTGAGTGTTGTGACCACGAGGAGTGGAAAGTCTATTGAAGTTCCTGAGAAAAATTCGGAATTGGAAGACCAATTTCTTGAGGTCGATCTTGAGATAAAAGAAAATAAAGTAGTAGCGGAAGAGGTGGTGCCACCGGAACAAGTAGTGAAAGACAAGGTTATTGAGCCCAAACCAGTCATTAAGCTTCCTTATCCGCAAAGGAACAAGAAGAAGGGGCAGCAAGAGAAGAACTTTGAAAAATTCTTGGAGATGTTCAAAAAGCTTGAGCTCAATATTCCCTTTTTGGAGGCACTTGAGCAAATGCCCACTTATGCAAAGTTCGTGAAGGATATCATTTCAAAGAAGCGAACCGTTGACATGGATCTTATTATTCTAACCGAAACTTGTAGTGCTATTTTGCAGGGCATGAAGATTCCAATGAAGAAGAAAGACCGAGGTGCTATTACTATTCCTTGCACAATTGGGGATAGATCATTTCAGAAAGCTCTTATTGACTTGGGTGCTAGTGTGAACCTAATTCCTTTATCCATCTACCGAAAGTTGGGTATAGGTGCGGTAAAAGATACTAGGATGACACTTCAATTCGTGGATCACTCGGTGAAGAGACCTTATGGGGTTGTGGAAGATGTTCTTGTGAAAGTTGACAAGTTTGTGTTCCCGGTAGATTTTGTTATTCTTGAAATGCTGGAGGATGAAGAGATTCCCCTTATTCTCGGAAGACCATTTTTGGAAACCGGGAGGTGCATGATAGATATAGAAGGGGGAATCATAACTATGAAAGTTTATGATGAAAAAGTGAAGATTGATGTGAGAAATACAATGAAGCACAAAAGTGACTTTGGTACAAGCAATAACATTGGAGTGATTGACCAAGTTGCTGAGAATGAAAATCTTATAAGTGCAACCAAATTGCCTCTAGAAAAAGTTTTAAGTCTGTCAATTTTTGAAGATAGCGAAGAAGTGGGTGAGGGAGAGTCGGAAGTGTTGGCCATGATGGAAACTCTACCTCCTTGGAAGGGATCTCGACCACACCGGTGGGAGGATCTAAGACAGCCTCAATTGGTAGAGGGGAGTGAAGAGATCAAAAAGAGTTCGGAATTGAAACAACTTCCGGAAAACCTCAAATATGTCTTCCTCGACACCGACGGTAAATGTCCAGCCATCATAAGTGCTAGCCTAAAAACTGTCCAAGTAGATAAATTGATTGAAGTTCTCAAAAAGTACAAGGGAGCTATGGGTTGGAAAATTAAGGATTTGAAAGGTATTAGTCCCACTGTTTGTATGCACAAAATTCTCATGGAGGATGACCATAAACCGGTGGTCCAACCTCAAAGAAGACTTAATCAGCCATGAAAGAAGTTGTAAGAAAAGAAGTGGTGAAATTGCTTGATGCAGGTTTGATTTACCCGATATCTGACAGTTCATGGGTGAGTCCTGTCCATGTGGTGCCCAAGAAAGGGGGAACCACCGTCATCAAAAATGAGAAAAATGAGTTGATTTCTACGAGGACGATTACGGGGTGGCAGGTGTGAACGACTAGCGGGTCATGATTACTATTGTTTCTTAGACGGATACTCCGGGTACAACCAAATTGCGGTTGCTCCTGAAGATCAAGAGAAGACGGCTTTTACATGTCCATATGGTGTTTTTGCTTATAGAAGGATGCCATTTGGGTTATGTAATTCCCCTGCTACATTTCAGAGATGCATGACTTCCCTTTTTGCAGATATGCTCGAAAAGCACATGGAAGTCTTCATGGATGATTTTTCGGTATTTGGGTCTTATTTTGATAATTGTTTAACTAACCTTTCTCTTGTTTTAGAAAGATGCCAGGAGAGCAACTTGATCCTCAACTGGGAGAAGTGCCATTTCATGGTACGTGAAGGTATAGTTTTGGGTCACAAGATTTCCCACAAAGGAATCGAAGTTGACCAAGCGAAAGTGGAAGTAATCTCAAAACTTCCACCCCCTGTGAATGAAAAAGGTATACGAAGTTTCTTAGGCCATGCGGGTTTCTACCGCCGGTTCATAAGAGATTTTTCCAAAATAGCCAAGCCCCTGACCACCCTTTTGGTTAAGGATAGGGCTTTTGTTTTTTATAAGGAGTGTGCCGATGCATTTGAGACACTGAAAAATAAATTAGTGTCGGCACCAATTGTTATTGCCCCCGATTGGTCTCTACCGTTTGAGATCATGTGTGATGCTTGCGACATTGCAGTAGGGACTGTTCTAGGATAGCGGAGAGATAAATTATTGCATGTTATTTACTACGCTAGTCATGTTTTGAACCCTGCACAGATGAACAATGCAACTACCGAAAAAGAGTTGTTAGCCGTTGTGTATGCCTTTGATAAGTTTAGGCAATATCTGTTGGGTTCAAGAGTCATTGTTTATACTGACCATGCTGCTTTGAAGTATCTTTTTGCTAAGCATGACTCTAAGCCAAGACTCTTGAGATGGATTATAATCCTTCAGGAGTTCGATGTGGAAATTCATGACAAGAGAGGGTGCGAAAATACAGTTTCTGACCACCTCTCTCGTATGTCACCTATTGAAGAAACAGAAGAGAAACGTTCGATAAAGGATGAGTTTGCTGATGAACACATCCTCGTTGTTATTGGTGTTCATTGGTTCGCCGATTATGCGAACTATTTGGTAGGTGGTTGTTGGAAGCGGTATAGGGCAAGCAACAAAAGTTTTGGAAGTATTTTTTAGGGAATTTTCGTGTCCACAGAGATCGGTGCTACTGAACTGCCGTTCGACAATTTAATTGTTAATGAGTTTGGGTTTAAATGGTTTAAAGCGTAAATGCGGAAAAGTAAATAAGAACATAAAAAAATTCATTCATCAGAGAGAAAAGACTTATCAAGCATGTATATATTCCACTCGTCACAGACTTAAACTTATCGACCAGTTGCACTCAACTTACAATACTCATCAATATCACCCGGTATCGCTCACAATAGTGTTCATCTCTGACACACCGAGCTGAGAAACAACCGTATCACTCTCTTCGTCACTCTCGCGCACGAAGCCTCAAAATACGGAAGGCATTTAAGTTCCGACGCCCATACGGATTGTTAGCCCTAAATCTATCTCTAGCATCCAGAAACTAACAGATAATTATCCTTAATCGAAGTTTGTGACGTTTATCTCTAACACGACCCAAACCCCGAGCATTTAAGCAAAAATCAAGAACAATCACCAACAGAGATTTGTAAAGAAAATTAAATATAATGCCATGGGCGACAAATGTACATAAGATCAAAGTAAAAACATATACAAACCTAACAAAGAAGAAAGACATGAAGAAAATCAGAAATGAACCAAACACTTCACGGATTGTCAGAGGCGATCGATGAGAAATACACCCCGGATCATCCAAATGCAAGCTTCCATGATGTTTTCTAAGCAAATCCAATGAAGAAATGAAGTTTGATGGAGTGGGAGCAAAAACTACCCAAACCATCACCTAAAAAATCTATTTTTCCACTATATGGACTGTCAAAGTCGCAGACCGCGCTAAGCGCGCCCTCAAAAATTGTTAAACCACCTTAAAAGCGCGCTAAGCAGGTTTGGAGCGCGTTGAGCACGCTACTCGCTGGAATTTGCTCCTTTCGTGGGCTAGGAGCGCGCTCCTAGCATGCTTCTTGGGCTAGGAGCGCGCTAAAAATCCAAAGCATGCTTTCTTCATAACTTTTGAACCGTAATTCCGTTTTTTGCCCGGTTCGAAGTGTTGGAAAGCTTATTCAATGCTCTATACAACAATGGCAAAATCTCATTGCTTGAATACCTACAAAAATGAGATAAAATCAATTAAACTCAATGATATTTACACGAAACGCAATATATACACTAAAATGTAAACTATACGCATTTATAAACAAAACAGGGTTTATTCGTATGATATTTAACAAAAAGCAACGATAAGTGAAACAAAAATCATATACAAAAATAGGTACATTTTGCACTTATCAGTGGTATCATTCCTGATGAATTTGATTCTAATCGAAAGAAAAAGTTTTTGAATGATTGCAGGTTCTATCTATGGGATGATCCATTCTTGTACAAAAGAGGAGTGGATGGCTTAGTGAGAAGATGTGTACCCAAGGTAGAGCAGAGGGATGTGTTAAAAGCCTGTCACGACTCAGAATACGGAGGGCATTTCAGTGGTGATAGAACTGCAGCCAAAGTCCTTCGGTCGAGATTATATTGGCCCTCATTGTTCAAGGATGCCCAAGAGATGGTCAAAGAATGTGACAAGTGTCAACGAACAGGGAATATATCTAAGAGAAATCAGATGCCCCCGAATTCTATGTTGGAAGTTGAATTGTTCGATGTGTGGGGAATAGACCTTATGGGGCCATTTCCTCCGTCATTTGGAAAACTATATATTTTAGTGGCGGTGGACTATGTTTCCAAATGGGTTGAAGTCGTGGCTTTGCCCACCAATGATGCAAAGGTAGTGGTGAAATTCTTGAAAGAGAATATTTTTGCTAGGTTTGGAGTACCGAGAGCACTTATAAGTGATGAAGGAAAGCATTTCCTAAATCACCTCATGGAAATGCTACTCCAAAAGTATAATGTGAAGCATCGGATCGCCACACTGTATCACCCTCAAACAAGTGGCCAGGTCGAAGTGTCTAACCGGCAACTAAAGCAAATCCTTGAAAAGACGGTTAGTTCTTCTCGGAAGGATTGGGTAATTAGGTTGGATGATGCTCTTTGGACGTATCGAACGGCATTCAAAACGCCAATCGCTATGTCTTCGTACCAATTAGTTTATGGAAAAGCTTGCCACTTACCTTTAGAGTTGGAACACAAGGCACTCTGGGCATCGAAGTTCCTCAACATGGATCTATCTAAAGCTGGAAGTTCAAGGATTCTTCAACTCCATGAGTTGGAAGAATTTCGGAGTCGGGCGTATGAAAATGCCAAAGTCTACAAAGAGCAAACGAAGAAATGGCATGACCAGAGGATTGTAAAGAAAGAGTTTTGGGAAGGACAGCTGATCCTTTTATACAATTCTAGATTGAAACTATTCCTAGGAAAGTTGAAGTCTAAATGGTCGGGGCCGTTTGTCGTTCACAAAGTGTTTCCCCATGGTGCTATTGAGTTGAAGAATTCAACGAATGGAGACACATTTAAATTGAATGGGCAGAGGTTGAAACCTTATTTTCAAGGTCAGCAAAGTGAAAGAATTGAACTCGTTCATCTTACTAGGTAGAATGAGTGACCGTCGAGCCATGCGACGTTAAACGAAGCGCTTCGTGGGAGGCAACCCACGCGTTTTTACTTACCGTGTTTTTGTTTCTATATGTTTGTTTGTTTTGTGTGTAGGTACTCACGTATGTTGCCGCTGTTAAAGGAGGAATCGAAGAAAGAATTGACAAATAGAAAAATTTGGAAGTCAGGGGCCTGACACGGGTGCCCGTGTCAGGATAGTTCTCAAAACTTGAAAAAAAAAGAGAAAAGGTGGAAAATGGAGAGTTCCAAGGACCTAACACGGGTGCCCGTGTCACCGGACACGGCCCGTGTCAGGAAAGCGAAAAAAATAATGTTTTCTGAGAAGTTGAAAAGTGGGTTCCAGGGGGCTGACACGGCCCGTGTCAGACCTCCTGAAGGTTGAGTCTTTATTTTTGGTTGTTTTTGTGAACCAGTGACCTGACACGGGTGCCCGTGTCACCGGACACGGCCCGTGTCAGGCAGCGCGCCCCAGGATTTTCAAACTTTTTCAAAAATATTTTTCTGATATGGTGGGGCCCACGCAGTTTTACTTTTTATTTCTAATTTTTTACCTCTCTTTATTCATTACTCTCTCATTTTAACTCTTTCTCTTCCTCAAAATCCTTCAAAAACCTAAAACACAATTTTTATCCACCCTTTAAGATCACATTTGTGCATCATCCATTCATTAAAACATCCATCCCGCTTCATAAAAATTGTTCCCCTCGTTCTCCTCTACATTTCTATGATTGAATTTTTTTCTTAACATTCGTTTTTAGTTTTTGTGAATTTTCAGGTGGACAATAATGCCCCCAAGGCGTGAGAACAGAGGCAAGCAACCAGCGGCAGAGCCATCCAGGACAAGAAAGCGCACGATCCGCCGTCCCAATGCGCACGAAATTATTTTTGACGACGAAGAGCATGAGCGAAGGTATTCCATGCATGTTAAGCGGAAAATCACACCGACTAGGTACATGTGTTCGGATACTCTTAATCAATTAGGGCTGCATAGAGAGGTAACTAGAATGTTCCATAATTTAGGCATGTTGAAATTTATTATGTATGAAGCGCCGACCTACGAGCGCATTACCCTGGAATTTTAAAGCACTGTTGATTTTAAAATAAAAAGGACTTGGACAGGTGCTGCTTATTATTTTTCTGGAGTTATGAATTTCAGGTTGCATAATAATGATCACAAGCTGATAGTGGGAGAACTGGGGAGCATACTAGACCTCCCGATTGATGGTCCCGGGGCTGTTCCGGAATCATTTGATGCAGCTACCTTCTGGACGTCAATAACGGGCCACACAGAGTATATGGCTAAGGGAGCTAAAGCCTCAGGGATATAGAACCCTTGTTTCAAATATGCTCAGAAGGTGCTGGCTTATACTCTGTTCGGTCGAGGAGACAGTACCGGAGTGGCTTCCCAGAAGGAGCTTTATTTTTTGTATGCCATGGCAAATGGAATATCACTCAATGTGGCTGCCTTTGCAGCTGACTATTTTGGAAGAGTTGGCCGTACAAATTCTGGTGGTATTTAGGTTGGTGGGATGATAACCCAAATAGCCGAACACTTGGGCTATGACCCCGGCTGAACATAATGACACGCCAGTGTCAGGTAAGACCAAATTGGATATGAATTCTCTAGTTCAACAGAGAATGATTGCTTTTTCTGGAGGTTCGTGTGGCTATTTTTGTTCGGAACAATATGTTATGACCCTGCCTAACGCTAATAGGATTAGGATTGATGATCATGATAATTGGCTGTATGGGAATGCCGTCCTCGATGTAGTGGACGAGCTGGATGAGGAAAATATTGATGCAGGTGCAGATGATTTCCATGCTGAACCAGAGCCACGTCGAACTGTCCCGCCTCATGTGGGAACCTCGTCCACCAGCACTGGGACATTCTCCATGGAACCGGATCAATGGTCATGGATTAAAATTGAAATCGGTGAAATTCAGGATGAGCAGGCGCGTCAAGGACGCGAGTAGACCCGACAGGGTGATCTGATGGATGAGATGCAAATGATGATGCAGCAGATGATGCGGCATTTTCCTCCTCCTCAGTGAGGCTGTGTGAGTTCCCCCTCATGTTGTTCTAAAACAGTGAGGTCACTGTTTGGTTTAAGTGTGGGGGGTTTCTATTTTATGTGCTTTTTGGTGTGTTTTATTTCATGTTTAAATCATCTTGTTATTTTTTATTTTCTGTTATGTGTGCAGATAGACTGGATTCGGCCGGATGAATGATGAGTGAGTAGTTAGAGGATGAAAGATCCAACCCATATTTGCTCTATAAGAAACCCCCGAAAGTGGATACCGCTGAAGAAGATGATTGGACGCAACTTTCTGACACTAGACTGATATTGAAGTATTGTGCACCTGAGTCGGATAGAAAACTGGACCACACTAAGAGTACTTTGGAACCTGTCAAGCTATACCAACCATGGTGAGTTAGAAAAATCCAAACAAATAATAATCCTGAGAGTTTGTTCAGGTATGTCTCTATCACTTCGAGCTTGCGTATTATCTGTTGGAATTTCACTGCACACTTATACACACTGAGGCATTTGTTTTCTGTTAACCCCGAGCCTTTCTAGCCACCTTTGTTATGTTATCCTTTGTTAACCAAATTTGAGCCAATTTCCCGTTGTTTGTTTAAAACCACATCTTGTAAACCTTAGGCCTAAACACTTCCCGACCCGCTCAGATAGGTGTTGTTAATTTTTGATCTGTGTAAAAAAAAAGAATAAGTTTGGGGTTGAGACACCTAAAATAACTAGGTAAGTGCAAGTGAAGAAAAAAAAAAGAAGAAGAAAATTTTGATAAAAGAAAAGAATAATGCACTTACCTAGAGGAGAAATTTAGCTTGAAAAATAAAAGATCATGCTCAAGAAAAATCATTGAGTAGAAGCTAGAAAATCTTGATGAAAATTTGTGTGATACCCCAACATTGAGTAGTGCAGATAACAGTTAAAAGAGTACCAACACTGATTCTGAGCCCAAAACCACTCGTGTTTCCAGTTTTCTTGTTTATCCCACCTTTAACCCTTAGCCTTGTTACAACCTATAAAGACCTCAAAAAGTGTGTATGGTGTGTATGTGAAATGAAAATAGATGGTATTCAAGCTTATGAGTTGATTTTGCATATCTTGATTGTGAGCATAAACACTTTTTACCCTGAGAGACTTTGGTGAGAGTGAGAAGAAGCTGACAGGTAAAGAAGGCGCTTTGAAGTGAAGTGTGGCTGAATTCTTGGTTCAGGGAAGCAAGAAACTTTGTTGGTACAATGAAAAGAAAGTGTGAAAGATATCGACAGTATTGTGATAAGTCAATATTTTGAAATTTGGGGGTGACCTTTCTTTTGTCTCGAGCATTGCTTGAGGACAAGCAAAGAGCTAAGTTTGGGGTTGTGATCGGTCACCTATTCTACTTAGTTTTCGTCAACCATTCGGCAAGAATTTCGCTCTATCGGTAACACTTTGGTTTGTTTTTATCGTTTTTCTTTAAGTATTGAAGTTTTTGTATTTTGATTGCTTGTCTTTGTTTAGTTTAAAAATATGATGAATAAAGTAATTTTGAAATCTTGGTTTGGTAGTTCTATTGTTTTCAGGTTACAGTATGGAAGCTGGAGAGTTTACGCAAAAAATGTCGAGTTCGGATGTGGTTCAAAGACAATTTTGGGAAGGAGCCAGAAGCCTGACACGGGCCCATGTGTTGCCTGACACGGGCCGTGTCAGGAGATACAAAGAATAGATGATTTTGGGCAAAGTCAGAGGGCTGACACGGGTGCCCGTGTCAGCTGACATGACCCGTGTCAGCAGGCCTGGAGCAAAGAACCAGTTGGCGCAAGGAATAGAAGGCTGACACGGGTGCCCGTGTCAGTTGACACGGCCCGTGTCTGCAAGCCTGGGAGATAAAATTTTCTAATTTTTGTATTTTTGAGTTTAAGTGATCCGAGGGGGTATTCTGGGAAATTCATACTGTTTAGTTGATTTGGAAGTATTTAGGCAAGATTTGGGAAGGAGAATAGACATTTTTGGGAATTATACGATCAAGTTTAGGAATTTCATGCGATCAAGAGTTTTTGGAGAACAAAGATCATTCAACCGCGGAAGCAATTGAAGATCAAAGTGATCCAAATATCATTGTAATGACTATTTCCTATCTTTTTGTTATCATTGTTTTTAGTTTGAACATGATCGGCTAAACCCCTCATTGCTAGGGGTGGCTCTGAATTGCGATGTAATGAACCTGTTTTATATGATTCTATGAAACCATGCCTTTTTATTTTAATCTTTTATTATGCAATATGCTTAATGCGTATCTTTATTGGAAAATTTGATTAGATTTATGGTTAGGGATTAGGTCTGAAAAACCAACCTAACACTTTTTGCATAATAATACTGCGGTAGATATTGCCTAGGAATGGGGATACCCCGTAGTAACTGGTAAAATCTTTGTCAAAACTATTGCTTGATGTTCTTCCTAGACCACTGAGGAATTAGGGTCTAGGGAGAATATCAAAGGGTTTTTTTATTAAGGAATTAAGAAAACCTTTTATTAAGATCCGGTAAGATAAGGTTTGAGGCATGTTTTCCTAAATAGCTATTTAGGGTTCCTGCAGAGCAATTCAACCACCTTCCCTAGCATTTTTCTCATAGTTATTAAACCTTTATTTTTGCAATTGCTTTATATTTGTAAATTTTAACATTTTGACAAACAATTTCTAAAACCCAAGGAACTGTTGTTTAATTGAAATAGCATCAACACTGCATTTTATACGCAGTCCTCGAGAGACCGTCTCTGGGGAAAACCCCAATTATCACTACATCGTTAAATATTACACTTGCTATTTTCGCCATCAGTTATGTTTTGGGGTATTTGTTCCCAATTCATCAAACCTTCATTCTTTGTAGTTTAGAGCTTAGAAAAGCATCAATGGTGGTTGCAACTCGACGATTGGAGGCGGATGATTCTTGGATCGTGATTGACACCGCGAGACATTTTGATTCCTCTTCTCTCTTCCCTTTGTAGTTTCCATTGTTGTGAGTTTGTATGTAAGTTTACCTTGATAGTATGTATATTTATTGCTCATGGCTTTGTATGCGAGCTATTTTACAAATCTCTATTGGTGTTATCCTTGTTTTAATCGCTTTATGCATGGATTTGAGTTGCGGTAGACATATCCTCCTTGAATTCGGAACTAGGATGAACATTTATTAGGTTCTTGACACTAGAGATAGATTGAGGCTTAATATTCACATGAGTATCGAAGCTTAATGCCATCCGTATCTTGAGTCGGGTGCGAGAGTGTCGACGATGGTACTACGGTTGCTCTCTTAACTTTGCGTTAGACATAACCTTTGTTGTGGACGATACATGATAATGTGGACGAGTGATTTAGGTTGCATGCAAATGAGTAGTAAGTTTGAGTATTTGATAGGGTAGATGAAATGTAAACTCGAGAGTTCTCTACTCTCCAAAGAATGAATTCTTTTTATTGTCTTAAGTTTTATTTCTCACATTTACTTTAAACCCAATTTAAACCCAAACTCTTTAACATTTAAATTGTTGAACGACATTCTTTCCCTCGAACCGATCTCTTTGGACACGATAAATTCCCGGAAAAATACTTCCAAAACGTTTGTTGCTTGCCGCTTTACCGCTTCAACAAAATGGCGCAGTTGTCGGGGATTGGTTTTGATATTGAATCGCATTGCGATAGTTTCTTTGTTTTTGAGTTTTGTATATATCGTATATATTGTTTATTTCCATTATGTTTGTTTAAGTGTTGTATACATTTTGTTCCCATAACGTTTGCTCAAATGTTTGGTTAGGGCACTTGCTTTTGGTTTGCGCGGTTTGGCATCACCATGGCATGAAGGAAGGAAGTTGCTAGCTAAGCATTATAAAGGTGTCGAGCTTACGACGTAAAACAAGCATGTTATATTATTTTCTTTTGTTGTGGTTTACCTTAGGTAGTGTGGTGAACATTCATTAAACAAGTTGTACTCGAATTTTTTGTGAAATTCTCAAATCTTCACTTTACAACTAATCCACTTTCACCCGGTCTTTTAGTTTGTTTATACTAATAATTCTTGTGTTGTCAATGAGCTTGTTTTGAGTAGCTTGTGGAAATTTAAGGTGATGTTCCCAGTTTGATCGTTTCAACTTGCGGATGTATGGTAATGATATTGTTAAGTTTTGTACACGTCCAAGGTATGTGTTTATCTCTTTCTTGACTTTAGCATATTCATGATACTTTGGCATTTTACAAACTTCCATGCCATTCATTCTTTTGTATACTTGTTCTTATTGTGAATCACTTTAGTTCCCAACATTTTTGTGAGGTGGCTTTCCATTGTTCATATATGCACGGAGTACCAATATTCTTATTTTAACTGGATTTTATTATGTTGAATCTTTTATTTGTGTTGATTATGTGAAAGCATGAAAAGGATCAAGGCAATTTTTGTTTCATTTTGAGCACAACTACCTAGCCAAATAGTCATTCACCTTGTGAGCGTGTGATCATTCGTAACCCCTTTGAGCTTTTTGATCCATGTTTTATTTGAACTTAATGCTTGTCTATGAGTATTTAGTTCACTTATTTTTTATTGGATTTTGTTTTTTCTTGAACCCTCAACTTTGTGTTGTTGTATGGATTTTTTCCTTGCCTTAGAAATTAGGGAGTATTCACATGATGATGTGGTTGAATTCAAGTTGGGGAGAGAATGATTGTTTACTCATTGGTTGGATTCTATGAGGATGGAAAAAGAAAGGAAAAAAGAGAAAAATATGACAAAGAAAAGAAGAGAAAAAGGTGAAAAAGAAAGAAAAATAAAATCTTTGAGAAAGGAAACAAAAAGAGTTCAAATAAATTGTGCTAAATAAGTATTGTGTGCTGTGTAACACTTGAGATTTTGGAAGAAGTTGATTAGAATTTTGTGTGTTTGAGTCTTTGTGAGTTGATCACTCCCTTAGGTTTAGGCAAGTTTTTGTTTTAATTACCTTTAGAAATTGCCCCTTGTTTGTTTACCCAACCACGCTACAACCTTGAAAGTCCTTGTGATTCTTGCCTTTGTATGTTTAATGTGAATTTTTTATGGATGCATAATTTAGTCTATTGTTTGCATGATTGTTGTGTGAGTGTAAAGTACCTTATTTTGTGTTTTTCATCTACCGATGATTGTTTTTGCTAGGCGTGATTCACATTTGGAACTTGTGTTGTTTGAGGATGTTTGGCATGATTTTTGTATTTTGTATTTGTTTCGTGACTAGGTTATCGTCGTAGTTTAGTGGTAAGTATTTACTTTGTGTGTACCGTTTTTCAATTGAACCATACATTTGTTTCTGTTTTTCAAAACTTGTTGATTCGTGATTCATTGGTTTTTGCGTTTGTTTCTTAAGCTAGTTGATTCTTGTTTAAGGACAAACAAGTTTAAGTTGGGGAGAGTTTGGTAAGTTCAAAATGTAACTATTTTTGTATATAATTTTTGTTGCACTTATCGATACTTTTTGGTTAATATCGTTCGAATAAACCTCGATTTGTTTATAAATACGTTTACTTTACATTTTAATGTATATTTTACGTATCTTGTAAATATCATTGAGTTTAATTGATTTTATCTCATTTTTTTATAGGTATTCAAGCAAGGATATCTTGCCATATTCATAAATAGCATTTAATAAGCTTTCCAGCGCTTCCGACCGTGAGTAAATCAGAGTTGCGGTTCAGAAGTTGTGGTCAAAATAAGAGCTGGTTTGTTGTCATGTTTGCTTTGCGAGTGTGCCAGCGAATGTTTGCTTTGCGAATGGATGGCGAGTTCCCAGCGAAGGCTCCCAGATTTGGACAGGGGAGAAAAGGACCAAAGTTTGCTTTGCAAACTATGCAGCGAGCATTCGCTTTGCGAATAAATCGTTCGCACTGCGAACTTCTGGAATTTTGCAAAGGCGGTTTAACATTTCAGAGGCACCTAAGTGCCACTTTTTGAGGCTCGCTTTGCGAGTAAAACATTCGCTTAGCGAACGTGACAGAATTTGTAATTACTATAAGTTCATTTTCAGTCATTTTTAGGTTATGTTTTGGGGTATTTGTTCCCAATTCATCAAACCTTCATTCTTTGTAGTTTAGAGCTTAGAAAAGCATCAATGGTGGTTGCAACTCGACGATTGGAGGCGGATGATTCTTGGATCGTGATTGACACCACGAGAGAATTTGATTCCTCTTCTCTCTTCCCTTTGTAGTTTCTATTGTTGTGAGTTTGTATGTATGTTTACCTTGATAGTATGTATATTTATTGCTCATGGCTTTGTATGCGAGCTATTTTACAAATCTCTATTGGTGTTATCCTTATTTTAATAGCTTTATGCATGGATTTGAGTTGCGGTAGACATATCCTCCTTGAATCCGGAACTAGGATAAACATATATTAGGTTCTTGACTCTAGAGATAGATTGAGGCTTAATATTCACACGAGTATCGAAGCTTAATGCCATCCGTATTTTGAGTCGGGTGCGAGAGTGTCGACGATGGTACTACGGTTGCTCTCTCAACTTTGCGTTAGACATAACCTTTGTTGTGGGCGATACGTGATAATGTGGATGAGTGATTTAGGTTGCTAGCAAATGAGTAGTAAGTTTGAGTATTTGATAGGGTAGATAAAATGTAAACTCGAGAGTTCTCTACTCTCCAAAGAATGAATTATTTTTATTGTCTTAAGTTTTATTTCTCGCATTTACTTTAAACCCATTTTAAACCCAATTTCTTTAACATTTAAATTGTCGAACGACATTCTTTCCCTCGAACCGATCTCTGTGGACACGATAAATTCCCGGAAAAATACTTCCAAAATGTTTGTTGCTTGCCGCTTTACCGCTTCAACAAAAGCCTCTCGACTTCCTGCTTGATCTTTAATAGATTTTCTGGTGTAAATCTTCTTGGTTTTTCCTTGATTGGTTTTCGCCCAGGTTTGATGGGCACCTTTAGTTCGACTAACTCCCTACTCAATCCTGGCATTTCGTCATAGTCCCAAGCAAATCAGTCTTTATACTCCTTTAGCAGCTAGATCACTTCGAGCTTGAGTTCTGGGCCAAGGTTAGCACTAATGTACGTTGGCCTTTTTTCTTTACCTTCTCCTAAATCAACTTCTTCCCAAGGATCCTGCGCTAGCATCTTCATATTTGGCACCAGCGGGTCCTTTTCGAATCCCAAATGCTCTTCGTCATAAATTGCGTCGAGCCTCTAGCCTTGCATTTCTTGTTTATCCTTGTTAGGTGGCTCTAGTTCAAAGTCTCTACCAGGCCCCTTAAAGTGCTTATCATTTACTCTAGCTTCGACAGCCATGTACTTGACTTCGGCCTCTAAGGCAGCTTTTAATATGTTTTCGGCTATGTAAGCCGAAATATTTTCCAATGTCTTGGACTCAGTCATGATCCCCAAACTCATCTCCCCATCCAGTTGGCTAAATGTATGTTGTCCCTTCAAATTCGAGGTCTTCTCCAACAACCTCTATATCCCATTGGAATCCATAAGTTGGGTCTAAATGAAGGGAGTAAAAAGCAGCATATGTTGGGTCGAATGCAAAGTCAGCAGGTCGACAAGGTGAAATATTCACCAATTTCCTGTCAAAGTTTATTCTATCAATATGATTTACTTCATCTAAGAAGTAAATCTGACCAGCCTCAATATTTTCCACGATTCCGTGATTTCGCCATATGGTGATTCTCTGATGCATGGAAGATGGTATTGCACCAATACCATGAATCCATTCTCGACCCAGTAGCAAATTATAATTGGCCTTCGACTCGTCAACCATAAACATCATCGGTATGGTTATTGTCCCAATAGTCAACTCTAATTGAATCACACTCAGAGTGCATCCAACTTTTCCCTCGTAATTTGATAAGACCATATTGTGAGGTTTAAGATCTGTATCAAATTTTCCTACATTTTGTAACATGAAATACATCATCAAATTAACTGCCACTCCGCCATCCTCAAGAATCTTACTAATTACCACATTCTCCACTTTCCCTCTAATAAAAAGAGGTTTGAGGGACTCTTCATGGCTTCATCTGACCTTTCGAAGAAGGCATTATGCTCTTCGACGGAGCCATTGTTCATAACATAATAACATACTGGCTTATGCCTAGCCGTTTCAGTATCCATTACATCATCAGGTTCTTCGACCTCAGTAATCTGGTCATATTCCCTTGGCAGCACAGAAACTACGTTGCAAGTTATATCTTGTGAAGCTTCTGATTCTGTATCTAAGAAATTATCAGTCAACATGTCGTTATCATTTGCTATATCCCTCGGCTTACTCTTAATATCTTCCAGTTGATTGTGAAACAATTTCCTTCCTACAGGTTTCTTTTCCTCGACAACGTTTTTCTCTAAAGGTACATTGGTACTGAATTCAGCCATCACCTTTTCCTTTGCTTCCCTCTCAGCCTTCCTCCTTCTCTGTTGCCTACGCCATTGTGACCTTGACATAGGGTTTTTTTCCCTTGTAATTTTCAGGCCAATAAGCTTGTTGCTTCGACACCTGAAACTATTTCCTATAATCCATTGAAGATAATCTCTCCACTTCGAAGCTCTGCCACTTCTCTTGGCCGCTTTCCCCTCTCTCAGCAGGTCTTATCCATTTTCCTTTGGGTACATCAACAACTGGCTTAAAGGTAGAAGGCCTGTTCAGTTGAAGGCTTGGACCTCCCTGCTCAAGTCTTCTAGGGACCCCCCTCTTATCAAAGATAAAATTGCTATGAGTATCTTTCCAGTTTCCCTTTCGACTGGCTATTCGAACCCTCTTAAGATTCTTAGATGTTTTCTTATCAAATACGGAACTGCACCTTGGGCATAACAAAACTTCATGTTTCTTTTTCTTACAACATTGAAGGCATTCCAGCAAAGGTTCATCATCTTTAGGGTAAGCCACCCCCATTTGTTGTTCATTTCGACGAGCCCTCTCTTCGTCAGCATGTCTTTCATCACTAACTTTGACCATATGGACTTCCAAGTTAGCGCCATCATTAATCTTTAATCCTTATAGTTTAACTCTAAGGCCCTCAATGGCCTAACTCATATTCTCAGCTGTAAGGCCTTTAGTAGCATCAATTTTCTCAACTTCAAGATCCTCAGTAGCCTTAATTTGCTCACCTTTGACCACCAGGCCATCAGTAGCCTTAGTCTCCTCTTCGACCACCTTCTTGAAACCATCAGTAGTTTCAACTATGCAACACCTTTCAACAGCCTCAACCATGTTGATAATGGAAGGCTCAGTGTAGTGTGCATCTCCCACCTAAAGAGGATCTGAAACAATCTTCATTTGAGGTTATTCCTTGTCACCGAACTTCAATCTTCTGTCCTTGATGGAGTTTTGCACCAAATCCCTGAGAAGGAAACATTGAGAAGTTTTATGGCCAAGAAAATTATGATATTTACAAAAACCTCGTTTTTTTTCTTTGTTATAACGGAGGCATTTTAGCACCAGGAGGCGCTATCATTTGGCCATCTTTAACTAATAAATTGAAAATCTCATCACATTTAGTGACGTAGAAAGTATAAGTTCTCTTAGGGAACTTGTCATTCTTTTCAGGTTCGACGGGATTTTCCCATTTGAAGGCGTAAGGACCTTACATGAATAAGGTGGTCCTTGCTTTAATTCATCCAGATCAATTTCACTTTCGTCGAAGTCGACAAAGTCACTATACGTTTCTTGATCATTTTCATCTACATCAACATAAGCTACCATTTCTTTTCTGTTGTTTTTAGTTGCTCTAGCTTTTTCAGCCTTCAAGCATTCTACCTGTCGAACCCTATCAGCCAACTGGGCCATATCTCTTAAATACTAGGTATCCAACTTCTTCCTAACAAAATAGTCTAACCCTCCAACGGCCATTTTGACCAGCTCTTGCTCAGGCACTTGTGTAAAACACCTTGTCTTTAGTAAACGGAACCTATTAAGATAATCATCAATTGACTCGGAAAATTTATGCTTAATGCTAGCTAACACTTTGAGACTAATCTTCGACTGTCCCATGTATAACTGCTCATGGAATAGTCTCTCTAAACGAGTCCAATCATGGATCAAACTCGCGGGGAGTGTAGTAAACCATGTGAAAACATTTTTGGTAAGTGAACTAGGGAAATATTTAATTCTTAAGCTTTCGTCATTGGCAAGATCTCCTGCTTCAATCAGGTATCTCGCCACATGTTCGACAGTTGAATCACTAGCATCTCCTGAAAACTTCGTAAATTTTGGGACTTTCAATCCCCTTGGCAAAGGAGTTTGCAGAATGTAATCAGATAATGGAGAAATATAATTTGGCCTATGAAGGCCAATATTTACCCCATTTTGTGCCATAATTCTTTCCACCATGGTAGCCAAATTATTATCTCCAGCCATACCATCATTTCAAACTTGATGTATGACTTCGTCAGCATCTTGATTCCTATTAACTATCACTACCCTAGGTTCCTGTTCCCTTGGGATTGGTTGTTCGACCCTAGGGGGTTCGATCCTATGAGGTTCGACCCTAACTCCTTGATTAACTACTTCGGCATGAGGCCCATTTCGCTGGACCTGGTTAGTTATAGGATCTTCCTGTAAGACTTCCCCCTGGTTTTCGACTATCACATCTCTTCGAACCTGTCGAGGGGCTTGAGGAACTCCAAAAAAATCTGTAATTTTAGTCATTTGCGCTGCCAATTGCTGATTTATCTGGGTAGTATTTTGAATCAAGAGGTTGAATATAGTGCCCATTTGTTGGGCCAGCATATGGACCATGTCATGGTTGCTTTCGTCCATTTGCTGTCTCAAAACTGCTGCTGAATTTGTGGTAAAATTAGGTAACTGGGCAGAATATGCCATCCCCGGAGGTAGGCTATTTCGACCAATATTGTTAACAGTGGAACCAGGCCCCTGTATTGGTGAAAACGTATTCACCACTGGGTAATCGAATGTTGCAGTTGCATTATGTAAGTTAGCCATCATAGAAGTTGGCATACCATATGGTTGGTCTCGACCTCCTAAAGGCATGGTAAACCCAGTCACATATGGCCTAAACGAACTAGTACCCACTAGAGGAGGGGTTAATGGTTTCCCTTACGTCCTCACTGGGGATAAGATAGGTACAGTATAAGCACTTAACAGTACTACCATCGTACTTGCTGTGGATGGAACCATTTCACCCGCAAACACTAGGATTGTGGTTTCTCCTATCAAAGGAGGAGGTGGTTCACTACTACTTGGAGGATTCGCTATTGTTACACGTACACGTCTCCTTCTTGGTCTTGTTTTGTTATTAGTGGTTATCTTGCCACTTCTTAATCTCATACAACAAAACTATAGAAAACCAAAAATTGAAGAACTTTCTAAATATCTTTACAGATCCTAACTAACAACACGAGTCCCACCGGGTGTGCCAATTTGTTTACCGGTGAAAATGGCAAAAAAAACCGCTAGTTCTCCAAAGTTACTAAATCTTTGGTCGCTTACAGGATCGACTAGATTGATCCTATTACATGTGTTATTAAGTTAGTTTTGATTTCAATGAATATGAACATTTATACAATCCTCTTTGAGTGTTTTCCAATGTTATCAAAAGAACGTTGTGAAATTCGCTTAAGTAAAAGAAGAGTGTAAATTACATAGAGATAAAAAGATAAATTGCTTGAAGGTAAATAACAATGAAGTAAAATTGCAATGAAGAAAACTGACTGAAATTTAAATGACTTTGATTGTAAAAGAAGGTATTCAAATGTACATTCTCTCAAAGTACTCTTTTCTCACAAACACATATACTGGGAGTATGATGTAGAGTTTGTACAATTGTTGAACACACTATTCTAAATTCTAAAATGTCCTATTTATACTAAATCACAAATAACCGTCTCCTAACCGTTATTTCTCCAGAATGCGCCACGCTCCCATTACATGCACTTCGTCGCCTAAAAACCTTCCATATGTCCTACGAACAGATAAAGCCAAAGAGCGGTTACCATCCTCATTTCCTTTGTCGAATACTCCCTTTGATAGACTTCGTCGAATCCCAATTTATGAAACAATCTTCCTAAGTCCTGGTCTACAGTGTCTCCTATGCATAAACTTCTTTGAATGGATCTTCTTCATTCGAACCATACATTGCTTCATCTCATGCATGAGTCCTCAAATTTCGACAGTCCCTTTCCAGCCTTCTTTTCCGTCAAAATACCTTCTGTTGTCGAATTCATCATGCCTTTCCATAGAATATGACCTCAAACTTCTCAACTCACCTACAACATTAATGAGTGTCGAAATTCTAGCCAACATGTGGTATGAAAAGTGATGAATTGTCAATAAATTAGCTCGTGACTCATAATTAATATATTATAATAGAAGTGCGAAGGAATTGAAGAAACAATACTTCAAAAGATAAATTTGTTGAAAATGTCAAGTAATTTTAAATGAAATGTAAAGAAATTTAAAACACGGTGTAATGTATACTTAAAGTTTTACAAGATTTGAATCGTGAGAGTAACTTTTTCGAAGTTATTCTCAATAGATTATGTGCTAAAATATTATTCTTCGTCCGCTAATATTTTTTTGAAATTACATTCATTGCATCATATTTCATCCAATTTAAATTCACTTTCACCATAGTTTATCGATCACACGTAAGAACCTTTGCAAAAAAACAACAATGTGGATTCATCACTAAACATCTCTTTCTGTTCATTGAAGCATCTCAGCAACTTGGCTCATACTAAGCCTAATATTCCTATCTATTTTTACACAAATCAAAGCAACTCTAACCAAAATTTCGACCTTACTTAAATCACAGTTAGTTCCCATTTCAAGATCTATAATTTCCTTTATTGGATCATTATGAGGAGCATCTACATTGGATCAAGAGCAACACACAAGTGCGAGAGACACCAGATATTCATCCAAAATATTAAGGTGATAGGTGCAGGGGTCTTCTCACTTATAAAGTTTCCAACCTCCACTTTTTTAAGGAATGTGGGACTTCTAACTCACGCTTGTAAACAACAATATTCCCCTCAAGTGTGAGCTCATCCATTATACTCCTCCTCAAACGTAAGCTCTTTCATCCATATACATTTGTACCACTGTTGTGTTCACTACAACAGATCATACCGTCTAACCACCTTATTTCCTGGAAGACTTTCAATACAAGGAGTCAGTCTCTTAATTGAACCATCGACTCTGATGCCACTCTGATGGGAAATCAAGACACAATAATAGATTAATATGCAGCAGATATACAATTTTCCACACTTGTAGGAACCTTGAGGATCAACAACAAATATAAGACGACAAATTGAACAAATAAAGGCACAAAAGAACATTGATATTTTAACGTGGAATATCCTTCAATATAAGGGTAAAAATTACGAGTCATCTAGATCAAATAAATAGCTCCACTATAATCAATTAAGTGTACAAGAGAGTCTTAAAGTGATTCACAAACTAGTGCTAACAACCGCAGATCACAAAGAAAACTAACTTACAAATATGAATCAAAAAGCTGAAAAATTATCCAAATCCGCAGCTTCAGTGTGAAGCAGATATCTTTTGGCTCAGACCTTGTTTTGAAATTCTGAATGGTCTAACGTTAGATACACGTGTTGCAAACCTGCCCTCCAAATTTGAGCTTGATCCGACGGTTAACGAATCAGGGATCATCAATTTAGTGAGACTGGTTGCAGTAAACTGAGAATAAGTTTCTCTCATCTTTTTTCTCTTTTGAGTCTTTATTTTCTCTCTATCTCTCTCAACCCTGAATTGATCTTCTCCACTTAAATAAGTGAGACAACTTAGCTAATCATATTTGGGTCTTTCTCTACATTGGAAGGGAGCCCAAACCCAACAAATTTCCCCCTCACAACTATGTGGAGGAAATTGCCAAACCGACAATATCACAACAAGCTTCACCTCTTAGTAATGCTTTAGTCATCATATCAGAACCATTATCATTTGTATGAACTTTATCTAACTCCAACAACTTAGCATCTAAAACATCATGTATCCAATTATATCTAACATCAATGTGTTTGGACCTATTATGAAAAGTCTGATTCTTACCGAGATGAATAGCGCTTTGACTATCAATAAATAACACATATTTTTCTTGAACAAAACCAAGCTCCTGCAAAAATTTCTTCAACCATAGTAACTCTTTGCATGCTTCGGTAATGTCAATGAACTTAGCCTCTGTAGTAGACAATGCTACATACTTTTGAAATCTGGACTACCAAGCCACAGGTCCTCCGAAAAATTTATTCATGTAGCCCAAAGTGGGCTTTCTGGAATCAATGTCTCTAGCATATCAAAGTTAGAGTACCCGACTAGGGTATGCTTATCTCCTCCAAAATAAAGACTCGTAGATGTAGTATCGCGAAGATACCTTAAAATCCATTTTACAAGGTTCCAATGCTCTCTACCTAGATTTGACAGAAATCTACTGAATGTACCAACAACAAGTGTTATATTTGGTCTTGTACACACCATTGCATACATCAAACTACCCACAACAGACGCATAAGGAACATGTTTCTTACCAAACGCTTCATCTTCACTTGAAGAACTTTGATTAGAACTCAACTTGAAATGAGTAGCAAGATGAGTGCTTACTGCCTTAAGACTTTCCATTTTGAATCTTTGTAGCACTCTTTTGACATAATGTTCTCGTGACATCCAAAGTTTCTTCTTTTTTATGTCGCAGATGATTCTAATGCCAAGAATGTGTTTAACATCTCCCATGTCTTTCATGTCAAATGACTCTCCCAATTGGTTCTTTAACTTGTTAATGTTAGAAATACCTTTCCCTACAATAAGCATATTATCAACATATAACAACAGACTAATGAAGTCATCGTTAGAAAATTTTCTAACAAAGATGTAATGATCTGAAGTAGTCTTCTGGTATCTTTCATCACATATAACAGACTCAAACTTCTTGTACCACTGCGTTGGAGCTTGCTTCAACCCATATAAACTCTTTCTCAATATACACAGATGATCTGATTTGCCTTTAACTTGAAAACCATCTGGTTGTTTCATGTAGATCTCTTCCTCCAAATCACCATGAAGGAAAGACATTTCACATCCATTTGCTCAACCTATAAATCAAGATTAGCATCCAAACTCAACACAGTTCTAATTGATGACATCTTTAAAACAAGTGAAAAAATATCATTAAAATCAACACCTTTTTTTACGGAAACCTTTCACCACTAATTTGGCTTTATATCTTGGAGACTTAGAGTTTTTCTCATGTTTAACTCTATAAATTCACCTGTTTTCCAAAGCCCTTTTTCCTTTAGGCAACTTCACTAAATTATAAGTGTAATTACTTTGCAATTATTTCATCTCACCGTGCATTGCATCCAACCACTTTTGATTTTCATCACTTTCCATGACCTCTTGAAAATAATTGAATTCACCCTCATTTGTCAAGGTCATATACTCATCAGAATTATACCTTGTAGAAGGCTGTCTCTGCCTATTAGACCTCTTAAGTTGAACTTGAGATGATTCTGGGGCTTCACCAAGATTCTCATCCTGTGAAATAATACTCTCTCATTCACCATCATTAGTTGTAAAATTTACCTCATCTCCAAGTTGTTGATCATCAACATAATCATATGGCTCACAATTGTGATCATCACCACCAACAACATCTAGATTATGACTAGGTAATCAAACTGGATCAACATTAGACATACTGATATCTTTCTTGGGTGTATCCTTCTTTACCTTATCAATGTCTTCAATAGTTTGGTCTCCCATAAGCACCACATCGTGGCTTCGAATAAGCTATTTCCCTACAGGATCATACAACCTGTAACCAAACTCATCTTGCTCATAGCCGATGAAGATACATTGTTTTAACTTTGCATCCAACTTGGATCTTTCATCCTTTGAAATATGCACAAAAGCCTTACAAACAAAGACTCTCAAATGATCATACTTGACATTCTTTACAAACCAAATTTTGTCTGGAACTTCACTGTTCAAAGCAACAATAGGAATGAGATTAAGAATATGCATTGTCGTGTAAAGTGCCTCGCCCTAATAATGATTAGGCAACTTAGCTTCAGAGAGCATACACCTTACTCTCTCAATTAGTGTTCGATTCATCCTCTTAGCTAAACCATTAAATTGAGTAGTTTTAGGAGGAGTCTTTTCATGTGCAATACCATGCTGCTTGCAATAGGAATCAAATGGTCCATAATACTCTCCATGATTGTCTGAACGAACACATTTCAGCTTCTCGATTGTCTACCTCTCGACCAAAGCATGGAATTCTTTGAACTTTCCAACACTTGGTCTTTTGTCTTCAAGGCATAAACCCAAAGTTTCCTGGAACAATCATCAATAAAGGTAACAAAATAAAGTGCACCACTAAAGGATTTTACCTTTAATGGACCACAAACATCAGAATATACCAATGGAAGCAACTTTGGCTTCCTTGAGGGAGGATGTCTCTTGAAATATACTCTAATATGTTTACCAGCCATTCAATGAGAACACTTATCCAAATTTCCATTCTTTAATCCAGGAAGAATATCCTTTTTGGCCAAAACATTCAGCCCATTTTCATTAATATGACTAAGTCTTTAGTGCCACAAAGATGCTTCTAGTCTATAGCATTCACATTGTCCCTAGCAACAAAAGCTTTTGTCCAATACAGCTTAGAAAGAATTTTCCCTCTAGCCACAACCAAGTTATCTTTATTGAGTTTCCACTTTCCAGAACCAAAGTGATTGTCATAACCACAATCATCAAGCATATGCACAAAGATTAAATTAAAGCGGACATCTGGAGCATGTTTGACACCTTTAAGCAAAAATTGCATCCACATGTTGGTTTGCAAACAAACATCACCAACACCAATTACCTTAGATACACCATCATTACCCATCTTCAACACTCCAAAATCACCAGAAGTATATGATGTGAAGAAATCCTTTCTTGGTGTAACATGCAATGTAGCAACACTGTCAACTATCCACATGCTCTCTCCTTATACAAGATTAACATACTCGTGATCACGGAGAATAACAAGGTCATCACTAGTAGCAGTAGTAACAAGATCATCATCATGATCTTCATGGTCTATTTGTTTAGACTTACCCTTCTTTCCTTTGTTATCTCTTTTTCACTAATAGTAATACTTTTGTACGTGTCATATTTTGTGCCAATAATGACACTCCAAGTTCTTGTATCGCGGATTGGACTTGCTTCTGCTATTCTCTCTACCACCATTTGGTTCATTTTTATGACTTCTACCCCAATATTCAATGACAAGTACCTCCGATTGAGATGAAGAACCTTGTGCCTTCCTTCTCATCTCCTCATTAAGAATACCACCCTTAGTCATTTCCAAATAAACAACACCTCTAAGAGCAGAACTTGTGATAGAAATCTGAAACGTCTCCAAGACTCTGGTAAAGATAACAATAGAAATAATAACAAAAGTTCATCATCAAATTTGATACTCATTCCTGACATTTGATCAAGGATCCCTTGAAATTCACTCAAGTGATCTGAAAAATAGAAGTCTCCTCCTTATACTTCAAACTTATGAAGCTATTCAACAAGAACAATTTATTATTCATTGATTTAGAGGCATACAAGCATTATCTTCTCCCAAAAAGTTTTTGTATGTGTCACATTAGTAATATGGTTATAAACATTATCATCTACATATTGTCAAATAAAATCATATACCTGTTGATGTTCAAACTCTCATTCTTTCTCAGACACAGAATCCGGCTTTGCGGGACTAACAATTGGTTAATACAATTTCTTCATAAATAGTAAGTCTTTCATTTTGCCCTTCCATAAATGGTAATTAGAACTATTCAACTATACCATCTTCATCTTTGTATTTGACTCTATCATTTAAACAAATAAAATAGCCTTTAACCAAGCTCTGATACCACTATTGGGTCATCATGAAGAGCATCCACATTGGATCAAGAGCAACTCATAAGTGAGAGAGACGCTGCATATTCACCCAAAACTTTAAGGTGATAAGTGTATGAGTCTTCTCACTTATCAAGTACTCAACCTCCACTATTCTAAGCAATATTAGACTTCCAACTCACGCTTGTACACATCATCTTTCACCCAACATTTGCTCTTCTTTTTCTCCTTTACCCAAGCTAACAAACTTCCATAATGTGAAATTTCTCCTTCAAGTTCTTCTATATTATTCATTGTTTTTACCGTTATCATCTCTAGCACAACAATCCCATAACTATAAACATCTACTTTAATGCTATTGGTAAATTGGAAATCCATCAAGGTGCCATATATCCTCTTGTTCCTCTCATTATTGAGAATGTTATGTTATTATTAAGATTGTTTCAGCTTGGAGTAACTGTCTCTTCTGAATCCTAATAATGCATGATAAAAGCTATGTTGGTCATCATTAGACTTTTTCTCGATCTTAGTTTTAAAAAAAACACCAAAAAGAAAACAGATTCAAAAGCACCAAATACAATTGAAAGCTATAGAAAAAACCTCACTAAATGACTTGTTGGGTTTCTGTAATAGTCTTTGTGAAGCTGCACTAAGAAAACTTGATCTTTTATGCTCGCTTACTCTTGTTTAGAGAAGTTATTACTATTGTAGTTGAACCTTCCCGCATCCTAGATTAACACCCAAGGTGTTAGCCATTATGGCTTGAAATCTCAGGACCATCATAATCGAGATGAATAACATTGTTAGTTCTGTATTGGCAACAATTTTGCTAAAACAAGGTGTTACATCAAGATGTTAGGCTTGATGTCTTGACATGTGATTCTAACATTCCACAGGTGTTGATTCTTAGTGTTGCAGGAATTTGTGCATGATGTCGAGCCTGATGTCCTAACATCTGTTGACAGAACTTTCTGTTAAAATGTTAGGGTTTATTTGCTGCACGTTATTTGCATCTTTTGTGTGTTTATGTTCAGTGATTGCGAAAATCTTGGAGTAATATTTTGGAGCAAGCACTTTCTGTTATTTTCAGTTTGTTCTATTTGTGTGCAAAATGATGTGGAGAATAATTAGCTTTAATTATTAATCAAACCTAAGATCTGCTATTGCCCAAGCCCAAGGAGATTGTTTCTATTTAAAGACGTGCAAACCCTATTGGCATGTAGAGAGAAAAGTAATTGAAAGCTGCGATTCAAGTTTTAGGGTTTTTAGTCTTTTGTTAATTGTTTGATTGTGAGCCATTCATTCATCTCTTGGATGTTTGAATTGGACTGAGTCTTTGTGTTGTAAGTTGTTCACTCTAAGCTTTTAAGTACGAGTGCTTTGTTCTTGATTGAAGCTTTTAAGCATGATCAAGGTGTGTCTTTGAAGTGTGTTCTTCTCTTTTGTAAGTTTCTATAGTTATCACTGCATGTGATTGAGGGGGAGTGAGAGGTGTCTCTTATCTAAGTGTCTTAGATAGAAATCTCACAGGTAGAGATTAGGTGAGAAGATTGTAAACTGGAGTGTGTTTACTGAGAGTCTTCAAACTAATTCTGTTTAGTGGATTTCCTTCTTGGCTTGGTAGTCCCCAGACGTAGGTGTGATTGCACCGAACTGGGTTAATAATTGCTTGTGTCTCTTTGCTATTGTTTACTGTTTTTATCTTGTTCATAAATTGATCATTGTTCAGATATTAGTGTCGTGACATCTCCTTCGACATTTCATATCTGATAACAGAATTTTAATTGGCATTAGAGCAGGCATCCTGTTCTGTTTCTGGGTGAGATCTAAGGACGATCTTTTCTGGTATTATGGACAAGGAAGGAGGATTTGTGAACAGACCACCCATCTTGGATGGATCTAATTATGATTATTGGAAACCACGCATGGTGGCCTTCTTGAAATCTTTGGATAGTAAGGCCTGGAAAGCTGTCATAAAAGGATGGAAACACCCTGTCATTGGGAAAGATGGAATAGAAACATCTGATCTGAAACCTGAGGAAGAATGGACTAAGGAGGAGGATGAATTGGCTCTTGGAAACTCTAAAGCATTGAATGCTTTGTTCAATGGAATTGATAGAAACATATTCAGATTGGTGAACAATTGTGAGGTTGCTAAAGATGCGTGGGACATACTCAAAACCACTCATGAAGGTACCTCTAAAGTAAAGATGTCAAGACTTCAGTTGCTGACTACCAAGTTTGAAAATTTAAAGATGAAGGAAGATGAAAGCATACATGACTTCCATATGAACATTCTTGAAATAGCCAATGCTTCAAGTGTTCTAGGTGAAAAGATGTCTGATGAAAAGCTGGTAAGAAAGATTCTTAGGTCTCTTCCCAAGAGATTTGATATGAAGGTGACTGCCATAGAAGAAGCTCAAGATATCAGCAAAATGAGGGTGGATGAACTTGTTGGATCCCTCCAAACTTTTGAACTAGGGATAAGTGACAGATCTAAAAAGAAAGCCAAAAGCATAACCTTTGTGTCAAATGCTAAAGATGAAGAGGAGGAGTGTGCTCTGGAAGTTGATGAAAGCCTATCTAATGCTATAGTATTGCTAGGAAGACAGTTCAACAAGGTGATGAAGAGAATAGACATAAAGCCAAGACCAAATGTCAAGAACAACTAATCTGACATCAGCAGGTCTAATGATGGTGGAAGAAGAATAAGGTCTGAAGAAAAATTCACTCAAGGGAAAGGGATTCAGTGCCATGGTTGTGAGGGATTTGGCCACATTAGAGCTGAATGTCCCACTTACCTCAAGAAACAAAAGAAGAGCCTGACTGTTTCTTGGTCCGATGACGATTCAGAAAGTGAACTTGAAGAAGAATCTGCTAAACATGTAACTGCCTCGACTGGAAGATGTGTATCTGATGGAGACTCTAGTGATGATGAATTGACCTTTGAAGAACTAGCAGCCTTTTACAAACAGCTGTGTCTCAGAAGTGAAGAAGTCTGTCTTGAAGGGGAGAAGCAGAAGAAACTTATAATGCAACCAAAGGCTGAAAAGGTAGAATATCTTGAAACCATTTCCAAGCTGGAAAATGAAGTCACATTGTTGAACTCCGAACTTGATCAAATGTCCAAGTCAGTTAGAATGATGAACAGTGGAACTGACACATTGGATGAAATTCTTTAGTGTGGAAAAATGGCAGGAGATATGACTGGGCTGGGATTTGATGGTGAGAAGAAACCCTCTTCAGATGCTAGTTCCTCTGGACCTAAACATAACATGTCACATCAGATGTCTCAACATCATGGGAGAATTCATGTATCTGGACCTAAAAATAATATGTCACATAAGATGCCTCAATATCATAGAAGGGGTCATCCCAACCACTTAAGGGGAAGATTCCAGAGATGGAGATGCCATTACTGTGGGAGGTTTGGTCACATAAAACCTTTTTGCTTCAGACTCTATGGATATCCTAAGCCTGATCCTCAACCTAGATCAAATCAAAACATTTCTGCTAATGAAAGACAATGGGTTCCCAAGGCTGCAGCTACCAGTTTAATAGCTCACATGTCTCTCAGAGTCTCAGCTAAGGAGGATTGGTACTTTGACAGTGGTTGCTCTAGACACATGACAAGAATTAAAGAACTGTTAGTTGACATCAAATTTCACTCCACAAGCTATGTGACCTTTGGTGATGGAGCCAAGGGTGAAATCAAAGGGGTTGGAAAGATGAACTGCTCAGGAGTTCCAAATCTTGATAATGTGATGCTGGTTAAAGGGTTGACTGCCAATTTGATCAGCATCAATTAACTGTGTGATCAAGGATTCAATGTTAACTTCACCAAATCTGAATGCTTAGTTACTAATGAAAAGAGTGAGGTGATCATGAAGGGGGTCAGATCTAAGGACAACTGCTACTTATGGGTTCCTCAAGATTCTAGTTACTCCTCCATTTGTGCCCTTGCTAAAGATGATGAAGTTAAATTGTGGCACCAAAAACTTGGTCATCTACATCTAAAAGGTATGAAAAGGATCATCTCCATGGAAGCTGTCAGAGGAATACCTAAGCTAAAGATTGAAGAAGGAAGGGTATGTGGTGAATGTCAAATTGGAAAGCAAACTAAGATGTCATACCAGAAGATTAAACATCTCACTACTTCAAAAGTGTTGAAACTGCTTCACATGGACTTGATGG
The DNA here is from genome assembly GCA_022829125.1 of Lathyrus tuberosus. Taxonomy (NCBI): domain Eukaryota; kingdom Viridiplantae; phylum Streptophyta; class Magnoliopsida; order Fabales; family Fabaceae; genus Lathyrus; species Lathyrus tuberosus. The sequence continues at coordinate 1,383,995 of JALAZF010000112.1, forward strand.
GGCCTATGCAAGTGTAAAGTCTTGGTGGGAAGAAGTATGCCTATGTGGTGGTTGATGATTTTTCCAGATATACTTGGGTGAGTTTTATTAGAGAAAAATCTGAAGTGTTTGATGTGTTCAGAGATCTTTGCCAAAGACTCCAAAGAGAAAAGGAGAGTAGTATTATTAAAATCAGAAGTGATCACGGGAAGGAATTTGAAAATCACAAATTTGCTGAATTCTGTTCATCTGAAGGGATTGGCCATGAATTCTCTTCTCCCATTACTCCATAGCAAAATGGAGTTGTGGAACGAAAGAATAGAACTATCCAGGAATCAGCTAGAGCTATGATCCATGCCAAGAATATACCTTACCATTTCTGGGCTGAAGCTATGAACACTGCTTGTTATGTTCATAATAGAGTGACCTTAAGAACAGGAACCACCACTACCTTGTATGAGATATGGAAGGGAAGAAAGCCTACTGTCAAATACTTTCATGTGTTTGGAAGCAAATGCTATATCTTGGCAGATCGTGATCAAAGAAGAAAGATGGATCCAAAAAGTGATGAAGGAATATTCTTGGGCTACTCTACTAACAGCAGGGCCTACAGAGTCTTCAACTCTAGAACTAAAGCTATGATGGAGTCCATAAATGTTGTTGTTGATGATTTACATAAGGAGGTTGATGTTCTAGATGATGTTGGAACATTCTTTGATATCTCTACAGAAGCTTCTGACAAAAACACTGATCCTAATCCTACTAATGCTGAACCTGAGTCTGAGCTTGTAAACAAGGGACCTTCCATCAGAGTTCAGAAAGACCATCCTAGAGATCTTATCATAGGTGATCTAAATGAGGGAGTCACTACTAGATCAAGAGAAGTCATAACAAGCTCATGTTTTGTGTCAAAAATTGAGCCTAAATATGTCAAGGAAGCCTTAACTGATGAATTTTGGATTAGTGCCATGCAAGAAGAGCTAGGGAAATTCAAGAGAAATGAAGTATGGGAGCTGGTTCCAAGACCTGAAGGAACAAATATGATTGGAACAAAGTGGGTTTACAAGAACAAGTCAGATGAAAAAGGGGTGGTCACAAGAAATAAAGCCAGATTGGTTGCTCAGGGTTATGCTCAGATTGAAGGGGTTGATTTTGATGAAACCTTTGCTCATGTAGCTCGTCTTGAATCCATCAGATTGCTATTGGGAGTTGCTTGCATCCTAAGATTCAAACTATTTCAGATGGATGTAAAGAGTGCCTTCCTAAATGGATATCTAAGTGAGGAAGTCTATGTGGAACAACCTAAGGGTTTCATTGATCCAATCTTTCCAGAACATGTTTATAAGTTGAAGAAAGCTCTATATGGATTGAAGCAAGCTCCAAAAGCTTGGTATGAGAGACTAACTGAATTTCTTGTTGAGAATGGATACAGAAAAGATGGCATAGATAAGACTCTTTTTGTCAAAGATGTAGGAGGGAAACTCATGGTTGCTCAAATTTATGTTGATGATATTGTGTTTGGTGGGATGTCTAATGAGATGGTTCAACATTTTGTTCAACAAATGTAGTCAGAATTTGAGATGAGTCTTGTTGGTGAGTTAACTTATTTTCTTGGGTTGCAAGTCAAACAGATGGAAGATTCAATATTCCTATCTCAGAGTAAATATGCCAAGAACATAGTTAAGAAGTTTGGGATGGAGAATGCCAGTCATAAAAGGACACCTGCTCCTACTCATCCAAAGTTGTCTTAAGATGAAAAGGGTGTTAATGTGGACCAATGTTTATATAGGAGTATGATAGAGAGCCTACTTTATCTTACAGCTAGCAGGCCTGACATTGCTTTTACTGTAGGTGTCTGTGCTAGATACCAAGCTGAACCCAAAGTGAGTCATATCAATTAAGTCAAGAGGATTCTGAAGTATGTAAATGGAACATGTGATTATGGTATGCTATATACACATGGATCTGGCAATGTTTTATTTGGATATTGTGATGCTGATTGGGCTGGAAGTGCTGATGATAGGAAAAGTACTTCAGGAGGTTGCTTCTTCTTGGGGAACAACCTTATATCATAGTTTAGCAAGAAGCAAAATTGTGTTTCTCTATATACTGCTGAAGCAGAGTATATAGCAGCTGGAAGTAGTTGTTCTCAACTGGTGTGGATGAAACAAATGCTAACTGAATACAATGTCACACAAGATGTCATGACATTGTATTGTGATAATTTAAGTGCTATAAACATATCCAAGAACCCTATTCAACACAGCAGGACCAAACACATTGATATTTGTCATCATTTCATAAGGGAACTTGTAGAAGACAAGGTTATTACTCTAGAACATGTTGCCACAGAGAAGCAGTTAGCTGACATTTTCACTAAGGCTTTGGATGCAAGTCAATTTGAAATCTTAAGAGGAAAATTAGGCATTTGTATTTATGAAGATCTGTAGCAATTAATGGCGTGTGGGTAACTTTCATTAAAATTTAAAAATTTAAAAAGTCATTTACTATTTTGTGGAAATATCATTTACTACCTATTAGGTTTCCAATGAAAGCAACCCCCTACCATAGGCAATCATTTCATCTCATTGTTCCCACACGCTACATCCATATTGCTCCATACCTGTTCAGTTCTTTCACCTTCCATCTCAGAAAAAGAAATCTTTCTGGTCAAAGTTTAAACCTTTGCAAGAATTTTACGATGTCTCAACATCATTCTTCTTCTCCATCCAAGCACTCTCCTGCAAGAATTCCTAGCCCTCCAAAATCTAGGGTTCCTTCTGAAGGTATTTCTCCTGATGTCGTTCTTGATGTTGCTCCACTGTCTATGATTCCCCTTCCTGAAACTATGAAGACAAAGCCCAGCAAACTGCATGCAAGAAGTTCCAAACGTGCACCTGCAGGTAACTCCTCTAAAACCACTTTCGAGTCGTCTTCTGAATATAAGGCTGGTGAAGGTAGTAAGTATGTTTATAGGGCTATTACAAGTATTGTTACTGGATTGTTGTATGGAGAACATAGGGTTCCTGGGATTAATATCCCACTGTCTAAAATTGATGTTGTTCCTACCATTGATGCAAATCAGAGTGAGGAAATAGATGTAGATTCTTCCAATTCTGAGAAGGATACTGATACTGAAAATCTACACAAGTTAGCTAACTCTGTGCTGGATGAAGGAAGGAGTGCAGGTGTTAGTGAGGGTTCTGGTTTAGGGAAGAAGAGTGTTGTTCCTGATCAGAGTGTGAACAAAACTAATGACTCTGATGATGTTGTGAATCTTGTTGATGTTCCCTCTGACGATGAGTTAATTGCAAATGTGCATCCTTGTATAGCTAAGAGGTTGAAGACAAGAAGAGGAAAATCTATGGACACCTCTCCTAAAGTGAAAAAGACAACTGTTGTAGGTCCCCCAAGATCCTGGAGCAAAGTAGCTACTTCCTCCAAAAAGAGGAAGATTAAGTCTGAGTCTGACTCTGAGTATGATGTTAAGGATGATATCCAGGACATCACTCCTGTGAAAAAGTTTGTGGTTAAGAAGATCTCTGATAAAGTTCCTGATGCCCCTTTGGATAACATCTCATTTCACTATGCTGAGAGTGTTAAATGGTGGAAATTTGTTTATCAAATATGGGTTTCTCTGGAGAGAGAGTTAGGGAAAGATGCTTTGGATTGTAAGGAGGTTATGGAGCTTATTACTTTTGCTAGATTGATGAAAACTGTGACTAAGTTTACAAAATGTTATGAGGTGCTTGTGAAGGAATTTATTGTCAATATTCCCGTAAGTTTACAAAATGTTATGAGGTGCTTGTGAAGGAATTTATTGTCAATATTCCCGTAAGTTTACAAAATGTTATGAGGTGCTTGTGAAGGAATTTATTGTCAATATTCCCGTGGATTGTGCTGACGGAAAAAGTAAGGATTTTATGAAGGTATTTGTTAGAGGTAAATGTGTTGAATTCTCCCCTACCATCATCAATAGGTACCTAGGAAGAAGTGAAGAAGATTAGAGTGAGCTAGAGGTTACTGATAACCAGGTTTGCAAAGAAATTACTGCAAACCAGGTGGTTGCATGGCTTATGAAAGACAAATTATCAGCTGGGAGGTGTCATACCCCAAATTTGTCCTACCTGTGTATTTTCCATCTGTACATCCACCCACTGACAATTATTCAGAAAAATCTAAAAAAGATATATGTTGTCTTCAGCTTCATCCCTCTTTTATTTTTTATCCATTTTCATTTTAAGTCATATCTATCATTTAACCTTTTTTATCCATTTTTATATCAATATCCATTTAAAACCAATTTCATCCCAATATCCATTATTCATTATCCAATTCAAGTCCATCTATTATCCATTCACAAACCACTTTCTTAATCCATTTCTATTATATTCTATCCATTTTATTTTTATTGTTATCAAGACCATTTACTATTTATTTATTTATATATTATCCATTACTATATTCCACAAATACCATTTTATTCAAAATTAGATTTCAATATCCAAACCAAGTAATCCATGTCCAAGTTACAAGGCCCAAGTCCAATTTCCAAATAAAAAAAGAGAGTAAAAATCCCATCTGGTCAAATGCACCCTGCGCTACAATCTGAACCATCACAAGCATCCAAAACTTTGTAACAAAATCATACACCTTGCCAAGTCTGCTATCAAACGTACAGCCTGCTACATGGACAAAAACAACAGCAACGCTTCACAAAAGATATACACCAAAATGGATTAAAAATTCTACAATTTCCAAAAGACTTCCTGCAAACCGCATATGCACATGAAAATTGCACAATACTACTCCCAAGTCCTGCTATGTTACACACAACAACCAACAACAGTCTGTCATGAAAAAGACAACACTAAAAAATTCAAAAAAAAAAAAGAAGTTTTGGTTTTAAAAGGAGGGAGAGAACGAATAAAAAAGGGAGGAAACCATTACCTTTGAACCCTTAAACACCCTTCAAGCATATCATAACACCATGAAACACGCCACATATCAGTGTCATCTCACCTTTAACCACCAGTTTCAATCGCCACTGTTCCTCTTTAAACTCTCTCAACCTTCCAAACTTCCGATCGCACTCGACGGTACAACAATAACCACGCACCACTGTGACTACTCACCAACTTTCATCCTCAAACCACCAGACCTTTTCAAACCCAAATCTTCACAAACCAAATCGAAAGAGCCAGGAGGAGAAAAAGGAAAAAAAAACAGCAAGAATAACAAGAAAACTCATCTCACCGAACTTTCCATAACTTTTCTTTTCACCTTTCATATTCAAACACCAAAGACCTTCTAACACCTGAAGCCTCGTCTTCTTCATTCATGTCGCAACGCAACAGCTTGGCTTCATCCTCATTTTTTTCACCTCGCATCAACAACTTTCACCAAACTAAGAACTGAGATTCAGAGAGAGTTTCGAAGTCAGAACAGAGTGAGAAAAAAGAGAAACCGTGATCTGGAAGAGTTGAGATCGAACCGCATAGCTCAACAATCCATCGAAACCGCCGCCACTTTCGAAACTCTCAACAACCCCATCGTCCTCCCTCTACAAACAACATCCGCCGCCTCACCATCTACAAACACACCACCGAACCACCACCTCTCAAACTCGTCTTCTCGAACCAAAACTCACCTTCTTCCAACCTTTTCTCGTTTCAGAACACAACAACAACTCAAAACCCCTCCTTCAAACTAACCCTTCTATTCATTCTCATTTCTTCCATCAAACCCACTAAAATAAAAATCATTTCCAACCCACAACCATAACCAACCGAACCACAAAAGACAAACGGAGAGATGAGATGAGGATGGCGAAAATCAAAAGAGTGAGAACTTGAACCTGGAAATCGAGCCAAACAGACTTGAGACAGAGGAGGCTCGTGTCGCCGGCGAAGCAAATCAAAGCGAACCGAAACCAATCGAAGCACAAATCCAAATCGAAGTGAATACCGAGCGAGAGAAAGTGAGAGCGAAAACGAAGAAGATTGTAGGTGAGAGAACTTGAGTGAGATTCGAGAGAGGTGAGGATCGAAGCATGATTTTCGAGTCATGGTTTTGTTCATCTGAACGTGTTTTTCTGCTCACCATTTTGCCATTTTGGCTAACCGTGTGTGTTTGTAACGGCTGCAACTTTTCATTTAGGGTTTTTCCCTTTTTTTTGGGTTGTTTATGATCCAAGCGGGTTAGGGTCAACCCAACCCAGGCCCAAGTCTTTTTTTTTGTTGCCAGATTTTTGAAGGATTTGGTTGGGCTTATGAGCCCAGATGAGTATATCTCTTCACACTTTTATTCCTATTTACACCCTCACCCACTCTTAATTACATCCTCCATATTTATTTATTTACTTTTTTTAAAAAAATCATTTTTGTTAATTATTTTCATTGACTATTTTACTATTTTTCTTGTTAATATTTTTGTTGTGTTTTGTTAATAATTTTTAACAATTCTTCATAATTATTGTGTTAATCAATCTTGTTAATTATTTTTACTAATTATTTTGTTAAATATCTTGATTTTTGTTTCTTAATAATTTTCAATAGTTTTTGTAATTACTTTTGGTTGTCATATTATTTAGACTTTATTTCTTGATTTATCTTCACTTTTCATTTCTACTTTGATTTTCATTTTCGATTTTCTTTTCAATTTTGTCTTTGGGCCAATGATATCAAAAACATCTTGATATTGGGTGATTTTTTAAAATCGGTATCAAATATTGATTTATATGAGGCCTACCCCCTATTTATTTTTATCTCGATTTATTATTTTATTTCTATTCATTTTGGGTCAATGAAAACCAAATACAAAAGATTATCGATTTTTCGATTTAAAATCTTAGTAAAGGTGAGACCTTTATTGTTTTTCTTGACATTTTCGATTTTATTTCATTTCTATTATTCTTATTTCAATTTTATTCATTTTTGGGTCAATGAAAATCAAATACTAAAGATTATTGATTTTTCGATTTAAAATCTTAGTAAAGATGAGACCTTTCTTAGTTTTCCGATTTTTATTTCGATTTATATTCTTTTATTTTCACTTTTGGTCAATGAAAGTCAAAAATCGTTGATCATCGATTTCTCGATTAAATTCCGATTAAGACGAGACCAATTTTATGTTATGTCAACTTTAATCTCTTGTCAATATTATCTTAATTATTATTGTTCATATTCTTATCATATTGTCCATATCATATTCATATCATGTTTATCTAACCATTTCATTTGTTCATGTTTTAATCAAACACACTCACAATTATCAAAACGCTTAAACACTTAATTTTCGATTAAAATACTTAACACACCTAATCAATCATTTTTTTAATTAAATCGCGAAAGAATTGAGCTCTTGAGGTCTAGCACTTCTTGGGTTCTTGAGTGACCGCTATTGAGGCGCACGCCTTAGGTGGCGATCATTCGACCTTTCGCTCCTAAAACACTCGTCTTAACTATTTGGACAAAGGAATGCCATTGGAGTCTAGCATTCCATGTGGTACTTTCGTCGTCCAACAAACAATATTTCATATATCAATTGAATGAAAAAGGTGTCGTTGGGATCTAGCATCCCAGTAATGCCCCGATTAATTGGTTGCGAGGCCGACGTCTCATTTATCGAATAATCGTCATTCTCCCTAAAACACTTTACAAACCAAATCATTTTCAAACTAATCCTCGATTAGTTGTCGAGCCCGATCGTAAGCCGAGCGCCTTTTGCCTCGCCATCATACGCACACTCGCACATCTCATGGTTTCGTTACTAGGAGCACCCCTAGGGACTAGTATCGATCCTCACCCCTTTTCTCAAACAATCCGATTCGATCTTTTTCAAACGCTTTTTTTAATCAACCTACGAAAGGAGGAGATTCTTGGAATCTAGCATTGCTTGGGTCTTCGAATGAATGACTTTTGAGGCACGCCCTTGGGTTGTTGTTCATTCACCCTTTCATCTTAAAACACTTAATCCCTATCAAACATTTTCGTAATAAACTCACGAAAGAACTGAGTTCTTGGAGTCTAGCATTCCTTGGATTCTTGAGTGAATGCTCTCGAGGCACGCCCCTTGGGTTGTATGTCATTCAATCTTTCGTCTCCTAAAATTCAAACCCTAACCATTCTTTTCGTGGGTGTACCACGAACTACGACTACTCTGATTCTTTATTCTCGTCCGAGTAAAGATACGTAGGCACAAGATTGTGATGATCTTGGCGAGCTACCTTCCCTCTATCTTCCGTCTTCCCTCTATCCCTTCCCGTAGTCGAACTACGATTGCTCTGATTCCTCATTCTCGTCCGAATGAGCATACGTAGGCCTGAGGTCGCGATGATCTTGCCGAGCACCCTATCCTAAAACCACCCCATTTCCCTTAGTAATCGAAACCTTTTACTTTACCTTTTCGCATACATCGTTGAGAAGAAAACAAACAAGCTTAGATAACGTTCATCACAATTCGAACTAAGAGGTTCCCGTTGAGTACAACGGACGTGAGGGGGTGCGCGTACCTTCCCCTCACGTAACCGACTCCCGAACCCGAAATATGGTTGCGACGACCACGGTCTTATCTCTTTAAAGGTTTTCTCGATATTTTCCTTTCCCTCTTTTGGGATAAATAAAGTTCAGTGGCGACTCTGTCGAACCGTTTTCCGCGCCTTTCGCACGAGGGTCGTGTCTTCGATTAAGCGATTTTTTGAGGTGCGACAGCTGCCGACTCTGCTGGGGACTAATTGCTCCATGCAAGAGAGAGTCGAGCCTAACTTAGTGCGATTTGTGAGGAGCGTTATCTTTGTTTGCTTGTTTTCTTGTTAACGTATTTGTCATCTTATTGCTTTCCCTTATGCTCATTATCATTCTTGGCTATTGGATCATGGGTTGATATCATGAGTAAAGCTCTACACCTGAGCTTTGGTAAAAGCAGCAAGAACACTTAGTTTAGAATTAGATGTCGAGTAGTGTTAGTCCCCAAGGACTCGCTCCTTGCGTGCCTAGCATGAAAGCTCCCCTAGAGTAGACCTTTTCGTAGATCCTGTTGTAACACATCTAGCCTTTCGCACGACTTGATTCATGAAGGGTCCGTGACTCTATGAACCACTCTTAGAACCAAGTTCTATATTGGTGGTCGTGTAGTGTTAGTCTCCAAGGACTCGCTCCTTGTGCGCCTAGCACGAGGACCCCACTCAGGAAAGACTTTGTCGTCATTATCGTCGTAATGCAGCTAGCCTGTTGCGTGACATTGATGCGATTTGTGTCCGTAATCCTGGGAACCTTATCCGTCAACATAGAAACCATCCCGTGAGTGGGTTTATGGGTAAAGAACCTAGAACTTTCCTCATAGAGCCTACCTGTAAGGTTTCTTTGATCAGAGGCTTTGGTCATCTACCGGTGAACGGCCAACCTCAGAATTGTTTGAACCTGTGATCTGCAATCCTGGATCTTGCATCTTGTATTGCATACATGTCATTGCATTGCATTGCATCAGTTATGCATCTTGCATTGCATTTTCAACCTCAGAATCTCACTTCAACTTTCTTCCTTCTCCAGTAAATCAAGCTGATTCCTCGACACCAGTACGCAACTCGAGCCAATACTAGACATATGATGAAGCAGATTCAACAAGAGCAAGCCACCTTCAGAGAAGAATTGGACTCTATGAAGGGAAAGATTGGTCAGATTCTTGAAGCCATCATGATGGCCAGAAGAGAAGAAGAACTGCGTGAAGCCGTTGCTGCCAACAACACTGTACCTGTGCAAGGGTCACCCTCAAGGCTCTCAGTTCCTGTTCCCAACCCTATCAATTATGGGATACCAATGAACTTCACTCCTGCCACTGAAAGAGCCACTACTCAACCACTTCCAATATCTGGAGTTGCTGTTGGAGCTATTCCACAAGCTCAACCTGTTGTCACTCAGATTCCTATTCCTCATGCTAAAGAAAATCTGGTAGATCAGTATGATGAGGTACAAAACTACCATGCTGCTATCCTAATTGTCAATCCTACTGCTGCTCAGGATTCTGAAGTCATCAAGATGTGTCGTGATCTAGCTGAGAAACTCCGAGTCATGGAGGGGCGCAACTCAAAATCTCTGAACGCTCTAGAAATGTGCTTGGTGCCAGATGTTGTCATTCCTCCCAAGTTCAAGGTACAAGAATTCCCAAAGTACAAAGGCCTCAGTTGTCCCCACATGCATCTAAGGATGTACTGCCGCAAGATGGCTTCCTATGCCAAAGACAAAAATCTGATGATCCATTGCTTCCAAGACAGCTTGTTTGGGGCATCACTCGAATGGTATATGCAGCTGGAGCATAGCAATGTGCGCACTTGGGATGATCTAGCTGATGCATTTGTCAAGCAATACAAGTATAACACTGACCTTGCTCCGAATCGTACTCAACTTCAGAGTATGGCTCAAAAGGACAACAAATCCTTTAAGGAGTATGCGCAACGCTGGAGAGAGCTAGTTGCAAGGGTGCATCCACCTCTTGTTGATCGTGAACTGATTGACATCTTCATGGGTACTTTGCAAGGCCAATACTATGAGAAATTAATTGGTAATATTTCTGCCGGATTCTCTGATTTGGTAATTGTCAGTGAGAGAATTGAAGAAGGTCTGAAAAGTGGAAAGATCCAAGGAGGATCTAGCAGTCAGTCTCAAGCCAAGAAGCCCTTCAATGGATACAAGAAAAAAGAGGGTGAAACAAATGTTGTCTCTGCTCAGAAAGGGCAAGCTCAACAACAAGCTCCTGCTCCAATGCCTTATCAAATCCCTTACTTCCAGTATCTGTATGTTGCTGCTGCGCAATACGCTTCAATGCCTTATCAACCAACTGTTCAATCTGTTCAAGCTCCAATGCCTCAGCAACAGGTTCCTCAGCAATAATCCTACAATCAACAAGGGTATCGGTATCCTCCTCAATATCAACAACAGAGAGCCGCTCAACAACGTCAGCCTAATCAACAAAGGACAAGGAGGTCTAATAGAGACTTTGATCGCCTACCGACGTTATATGCTCAGATCTTTGCTCAATTAATAGAGAAGAAGAACATTACTCTGAGAGACTTGGCTCCTCTAACTGTCATTCCCCCAGATTATGATGCTAATGCTCACTGCGAGTATCATAAGGGTGCTCCAGGGCATACGGTCGAGGACTGCAGAGCTTTCAAACACAAGTTTCAAGACATGATCGACTCAAAGTTTCTCACATTCAATGGTAGGGCTCCAAACGTCATCAAAAACCCTATGCCGCCGCCAAGCTAGTGCCAGCAGCAAGCCAAGTCAAATCAAGTCAAGTCAAGTTCAAGTTTCCCCGAAGAAGGCAGTCATGTTGCCATCCAGTCATTTGCATTTTTGTTATTTTGTTTCTATTTGCTTAAGTACTGTATGATTTAAACATTGCCTTTCGTATTTGGTTTTCTTAATGTAGTGATTATGCATGTTTGGAATCAGTTATGTCGTATTCACTCATTTTTTCTATTTACTGCAAAACACAGACACATTTATCCACTTCACTCCCTATGTCAAACTGTTGTTAGCAATGATTGGAGGGAGGATGATGATAACTAAATACCCATAATTGCAAAATGTATGCTTTCGGATAGAATCCCGCCAATGATGTACAGGCATTATTTCAATTCCCCAAACACTGGAGAGACAAGGAGTTAATCCCTAGCAAACTACTTCGAGCCTAGAAGTAGTAGTTTCCTTCGGATAGTCAAACCCTTACACTCAACCTGGGGCAGGTAGTGTTCAGTTAACCTAAATATGCACTCAAACCACAAAGTCAAAAGACCAAAAGACATGACGGTTGTTCATCAATAAACTACGACTTGGCAGTCACAATCATCCAACAAAATCAAAAACAAAAAAATCAAAAGCTTTCTAAGTCGAGCACCTCAAAAGAGACTTAGGCAAAATCAAGGCAATCCCGATGGACTTGAAAAGCGAAATCAATCCATGAAAAAGTATGGGATCAAAAACAAAAACAAAATAAGACTCTGTGACCACCAAATCAAAACCAAAAGGTCACTGACATCCATAAAAAACAAAATAAGGTGACCGTCATGTCAAGCATACCTTGAATTATCACTCTTACACCGTCAACCCTTTTGGAATGCAAACATGTGCAGATTTTCAACTGAACGTAGGACTGGAGATCATCACGAAGAAGGGGTGGGTACAAATCATACTTTGAGCCTAATATCCTTTGTTTTATAAACTATAAACCAGACCACGTTACAACCCTCGAAAGACCTAATTGAGGCGAGGTTTATTCTGAAAGCATACTATTGCAAGGTTACGTAAACTGACTCCCCATATTTGCTAATCTTCAGCATTGGTGTCATTCTCCTTGCTATATCTTTCACACCATCAAAATCTGCACAACGTCTGGACTAACGGTCCATTCGTCACACTATCACCAACACTTCAATAAACGACACTTTTTTCAAAACTTGCATGAGCATTGCATTAAGATTACCATTTGTAAATGTGCAATTTTAACTGCAAATCAATAGACACTCCAACAAGGGGCAATCAAAGAGGAACTTAAGCTTTCAGTGGTGCCGACCCGGAGCAAGAATTCCTCAAACCCTCAGTCAGGGGCAATTCCTTCAACAGCTCAATCAGGGGCAAAGTCATCTCAAAACACATCAAAGCTCAACCTTCTAAAAATTAAATCATGTCAGAACTGGTTAATCAGGGGCAGACCATTACCATGTTCAAACTGGGGCAATACCCATTGCAGAAGGCATATCCTCTCTGTCCTTTCAAGTTGGATAAGCAATCTTACCAGACACTAGCAATCATCAAGATTCAGAGCAGAAACACGGTCTTCATGAGTTGATCATGTCGCTACGCTCAATTTTAGGCCATCCTGACCCTCAAGCACAGAGTCATGGTCTTCTCAGAAATGACTTATCAATCATGTGATCAGATTCGAGGCATCAAGAGCATCTTCGTCCTCTTCAATCGTGGCGTCTTCAACAAACTGAGTGTCGAGGAAATCAAACCCTCCCATCACCCAAAGTCCAATCTGCATTGGCAACTACCAAAAGACCACCATGCTGGCACCTTTCCAAATATATCCAATCACCCGTCTGCAATCATGTGCATCATACGCATCATATGCATCACATCCTCTATCATAAATATCATGTGCATCATATGCATACAAAACCAAATCATACTTCCCTAGCACTTGCATCTCCGCGCGTCAGCATTTGTATTGCACATCATTACAAAATTAAGCATTCATACATGTGTGAGATCCAGGATCAATCTCAAAACTGCAAGATGATCTTCAGCCCAGGCAGGGGCATCTTCATCAAATCCGTGGACGTTCTTCACAAAGTTACTCCAAGACGATCTTCAACCCAGCCAGGGGCATCTTCAGTAAATCCGTGGGAATTCCTCACGAAGTCAAGTTTATCTTCGGCCCAGCCAGGGGCATCCTCAGCAAATCTGTGGGCATTTCTCACAAAGTTTTCAACCTTTTGTTGATTAAGACAGGACTGCAAGCAATCTTCAGCCCAATCAGGGGTATCTCCTTCAGTTCATGGGCGTTTCTCATGAAGTTCTTTAACCTTTCGTTGATAAAGTTGTGATCTCCAAGCAAATCAAAGGGCGTTCCTCATTGAATCGTTTCTTCAACCTTTTGTTGATGTCTCCAAATAATCCTCACTCATCATATCCCCAACAAACTTGACCTTTTGTCAACTACTTTACTATCATCCTTTTGGTGATAGCCAAATCAACTCAACTCGACCTGCATCCTTTTGGTGTTGGCAATCCTCCAAACCAGAAACTTACTATCATCCTTTTTGTGGTAGCCACTCATGTCATTTCAACCTAACCTGCATCCTTTTGGTGTTGGTCCTCACAAGTGGGAAGTTCCTATCATCCTTTTGGTGGTAGCAACTGGTGTTGTTTGAGTCGTCATCCTTTTGGTGTCGCCGATCCGTGAACCCTTGGTCTGTGTGTCATTCTTTTGGTGAGCGGCAGCCCTTGTTATCGTTTTGCTTGCTATTATCCTTTTGGTAGTAGTAAGTGTTGACCTCATTTTCATCCTTTTGGTGGAAGGGTCTGTGTGTGTGTGCGCCTTATTATCCTTTTGGTAATAGCAGGCTTTGACCTCATTTTCATCCTTTTGGTGGAAGGGTCTGTGTGCGTGTGTACCCTATTATCCTTTCGGTAGTAGTAGGCTTTAACCTCATTTTTCATCCTTTTGGTGGAAGGGTCTGTGTGTGTGTGTGTGCCCTATTATCCTTTTGGTAATAGCAGGCTTTGACCTCATTTTCATCCTTTTGGTGGAAGGGTCTGTGTGTGTGTGTGCCCAATTATCCTTTTGGTAATAGCAAACTATGACCTCATTTTTATCCTTTTGGTGGAAGGGTCTGTGTGCGTGTGTGCCCTATTATCCTTTCGGTAGTAGCAGGCTTTGACCTCATTTTCATCCTTTTGGTGGAAGGGTCTGTGTGCGTATGTGCCCTATTATCCTTTCGGTAGTAGCAGGCTTTGACCCCATTTTCATCCTTTTGGTGGAAGGGTCTGTGTGTGTGTGCCCTATTATCCTTTTGGTAATAGCAGGCTATGACCTCATTTCCATCCTTTTGGTGGAAGGGTCTGTGTGCGTGTGTGCCCTATTATCCTTTAGTAATAGCAGGCTTTGACCTCATTTTTCATCCTTTTGGTGGAAGGGTCTGTGTGTGTGTGTGCCCTATTATCCTTTTGGTAATAGCAGGCTGTGACCTCATTTCTATCCTTTTGGTGGAAGGGTCTGTGTGCATGTGTGGCCTATTATCCTTTTGGTAATAGTAGGCTTTGACCTCATTTTTCATCCTTTTGGTGGAAGGGTCTGTGTGTGTGTGCCCTATTATCCTTTTGGTAATAGCAGGCTTTGACCTCATTTTCATCCTTTTGGTGGAAGGGTCTGTGTGTGTGTGCTCCCTATTATCCTTTTGGTAATAGCAGGCTTTGACCTCATTTTCATCTTTTGGTGGAAGGGTCTGTGTGCGTGTGTGCCCTATTATCCTTTCGGTAGTAGTAGGCTTTGACCTCATTTTCATCCTTTTGGTGGAAGGGTCTGTGTGTGTGTGCCTTATTATCCTTTTGGTAATAGCAGGCTTTGACCTCATTTTCATCCTTTTGGTGGAAGGGTCTGTGTGTGTGTGCGCCCTATTATCCTTTTGGTAATAGCAGGCTTTGACCTCATTTTCATCCTTTTGGTGGAAGGGTTTGTATGCGTGTGTGCCCTATTATCCTTTCGGTAGTAGCAGGCTTTGACCTCATTTTCATCCTTTTGGTGGAAGGGTCTGTGTGGGTGTGTGCCCTATTATCCTTTTGGTGATAGGTCTTTCATCCTTTTGGTGTCAAATTTCCTGTTGTCATCCTTTTGGTGATAACAACCTTTGCAAATTATTCAGTGTCTACTCGAGGGTTAACTTTGATCAGTTATTCCACCTCCCAAGCATTTTCTTTCTCTTCGGACAAATTCGTGGTCTTCTTTATATCTAATTGTCTTCTACCTCGAAAGATGAATGTCATATCAGTTCATCTAACTCGGTTCAAGCCAATTAGATAGGGGCATCTCTCATACCCCAAATTTGTCCTACCTGTGTATTTTCCATCTGTACATCCACCCACTGACAATTATTCGGAAAAATCTAAAAAAAATATATGTTGTCTTCAGCTTCATCCCTCTTTTATTTTTTATCTATTTTCATTTTAAGTCATATCTATCTTTTAACCTTTTTTATCCATTTTTATATCAATATCCATTTAAAACCAATTTCATCCCAATATCCATTATTCATTATCCAATTCAAGTCCATCTATTATCCATTCACAAACCACTTTCTTAATCCATTTCTTTTATATTCTATCCATTTTATTTTTATTGTTATCAACACCATTTACTCTTTATTTATTTATTTATATTATCCTTTACTATATTCCACAAAAACCATTTTATTCAAAATTAGATTTCAATATCCAAACCAAGTAATCCATGTTCAAGTTACAAGGCCCAAGTCCAATTTCCAAATAAAAAAAGAGAGTAAAAATCCCATCTGGTCAAATGCACCATGCGCTACAATCTGAACCATCACAAGCATCCAAAACTTTGCAACAAAACCATACACCTTGCCAAGTCTGCTATCAAACGTACAACCTGCTACATGGACAAAAACAACAGCAACGCTTCACAAAAGATATACACCAAAATGGATTAAAAATTCTACAATTTCCAAAAGACTTCCTGCAAACCGCATCTGCACATGAAAATTGCATAATACTGCTCCCAAGTCCTGCTATGTTACACACAACAACCAACAACAGTCTATCATGAAAAAGACAACACTAAAAAATTCAAAAAAAAATAGAAGTTTTGGTTTTAAAAGGAGGGAGAGTACGAATAAAAGAGGGAGGAAACCATTGCCTTTGAACCCTTAAACACCCTTCAAGCATACCATAACACCATGAAACAACCCCATATATCAGTGTCATCTCACCTTTAACCACCAGTTTCAATCGCCACTGTTCCTCTTCAAACACTCTCAACCTTCCAAATTTTCGATCGCACTCGACGGTACAACAATAACCACGCACCACTGTGACTACTCACAAACTTTCATCCTCAAACCTCCAGACCTTTTCAAACCCAAATCTTCACAAACCAAATCGAAAGAGCCAGGAGGAGAAAAAGGAAAAAAAATAGCAAGAATAACAAGAAAACTCATCTCACCGAACTTTCCTTTTCATCATTCTTCATCCTCACAACTTTTCTTTTCACCTTTCATATTCAAACACCAAAGACCTTCTAACACCTGAAGCCTCGTCTTCTTCATTCATGTCGCAACGCAACAGCTTGGCTTCATCCTCATTTTTTTCACCTCGCATCAACAACTTTCACCAAACTAAGAACTGAGATTTAGAGAGAGTTTCGAAGTCAGAACAGAGTGAGAAAAAAGAGAAACCGCGATCTGGAAGAGTTGAGATCGAACTGCATAGCTCAACAATCCATCGAAACCGCCGCCACTTCCGAAACTCTCAACAACCACCACCGTCCTCCCTCTACAAACAACATCCGCCACCTCACCATCTACAAACACACCACCGAACCACCACCTCTCAAACTCGTCTTCTCGAACCAAAACTCACCTTCTTCCAACCTTTTCTCGTTTCAGAACACAACAACAACTCAAAACCACTCCTTCAAACCAACCCTTCTATTCATTCTCATTTCTTCCATCAAACCCACTAAAATAAAAATCATTTCCAACCCACAACCATAACCAACCGAACCACAAAAGACAAAGGATAGATGAGATGAGGATGGCAAAAATCATAAGAGTGAGAACTTGAACCTAAAAATCGAGCCAAACGGGCTTGAGACGGAGGAGGCTCGTGTCGCCGGCGAAGCAAATCAAAGCGAACCAAAACCAATCGAAGCACAAATCCAAATCGAAGTGAATACCGAGCGAGAGAAAGTGAGAGCGAAAACGGAGAAGATTGTAGGTGAGAGAACTTGAGTGAGATTCGAGAGAGGTGAGGATCGAAGCATGATTTTCGAGTCATGGTTTTGTTCATCTAAACGTGTTTTTTTGCTCACCATTTTTCCATTTTGGCTAACCGTGTGTGTTTGTAACGACTGCAACTTTTCATCTAGGGTTTTTGCCTTTTTTTTTTTTGTTTATGATCCAAGCGGGTTAGGGTCAACCCAACCCAGGCCCAAGTCTTTTTTTTGTTGCCAGATTTTTGAAGGATTTGGTTGGGCTTATGAGCCCAGATGAGTATATCTCTTCACACTTTTATTCCTATTTACACCCTCACCCACTCTTAATTACATCCTCCATATTTATTTATTTACTTTTTTAAAAAAAATCATTTTTGTTAATTATTTTCATTGACTATTTTACTATTTTTCTTGTTAATATTTTTGTTGTGTTTTGTTAATAATTTTTAACAATTCTTCATAATTATTGTGTTAATCAATCTTGTTAATTATTTTTACTAATTATTTTGTTAAATATCTTGATTTTTGTTTCTTAATAATTTTCAATAGTTTTTGTAATTATTTTTGGTTGTCATATTATTTAGACTTTATATCTTGATTTATCTTCACTTTTCATTTCTACTTTGATTTTCATTTTCGATTTTCTTTTCAATTTTGTCTTTGGGCCAATGATATCAAAAACATCTTGATATTGGGTGATTTTTTAAAATCGGTATCAAATATTGATTTATATGAGGCCTACCACCTATTTATTTTTATCTCGATTTATTATTTTATTTCTATTCATTTTGGGTCAATGAAAACCAAATACAAAAGATTATCGATTTTTCGATTTAAAATCTTAGTAAAGGTGAGACCTTTATTTTTTTTCTTGACATTTTCGATTTTATTTCATTTCTATTATTCTTATTTCAATTTTATTCATTTTTGGGTCAATGAAAATCAAATACTAAAGATTATCGATTTTTCGATTTAAAATCTTAGTAAAGATGAGACCTTTCTTAGTTTTCCGATTTTTATTTCGATTTATATTCTTTTATTTTCACTTTTGGTCAATGAAAGTAAAAAATCGTAGATTATCGATTTCTCGATTAAATTCCGATTAAGACGAGACCAATTTTATGTTATGTTAACTTTAATCTCTTGTCAATATTATCTTGATTATTATTGTTCATATTCTTATCATATTGTCCATATCATATTCATATCATGTTTATCTAACCATTTCATTTGTTCATGTTTTAATCAAACACACTAACAATTATCGAAACGCTTAAACACTTAATTTTCGATTAAAATACTTAACACACCTAATCAATCATTTTTTTTAATTAAATCGCGAAAGAATTGAGCTCTTGAGGTCTAGCACTTCTTGGGTTCTTGAGTGACCGCTATTGAGGCGCACGCCTTAGGTGGCGATCATTCGACCTTTCGCTCCTAAAACACTCGCCTTAACTATTTGGACAAAGGAATGCCATTGGAGTCTAGCATTCCATGTGGTACTTTCGTCGTCCAACAAACAATATTTCATATATCAATCGAATGAAAAAGGTGTCGTTGGGATCTATCATCCTAGTAATGCCCCGATTAATTGGTTGCGAGGCCGACGTCTCGTTTATCGAATAATCGTCAATCTCCCTAAAACACTTAATAAACCAAATCATTTTCAAACCAATCCTCGATTCGTCGTCGAACCCGATCGTAAGCCGAGCGCCTTTCGCCTCGCCATCATACGCACACTCGCACATCTCATGGTTTCGTTACTAGGAGCACCCCTAGGGACTAGTATCGATCCTCACCCCTTTTCTCAAACAATCCTATTCGATCTTTTTCAAACGATTTTTTTAATCAACCTATGAAAGGAGGAGATTCTTGGAATCTAGCATTCCTTGGGTCTTCGAATGAATGAATCTTGAGGCACGCCCTTGGGTTGTTGTTCATTCACCCTTTCATCTTAAAACACTTAATCCCTATCAAACATTTTCGTAATCAACTCACGAAAGAACTGAGTTCTTGGAGTCTAGCATTCCTTGGATTCTTGAGTGAATGCTCTCGAGGCACGCCCCTTGGGTTTTATGTCATTCAATCTTTCGTCTCCTAAAATTCAAACCCTAACCATTCTTTTCGTGGGCGTACCACGAACTACGACTGCTCAGATTCTTTATTCTCGTTCGAGTAAAGATACGTAGGCACAAGATTGCGATGATCTTGGCGAGCTACCTTCCCTCTATCTTCCGTCTTCCCTCTATCCCTTCCCGTAGTCGAACTACGATTGCTCTGATTCCTCATTCTCGTCCAAATGAGCATACGTAGGCCCGAGGTCGCGATGATCTTGCCGAGCATCCTATCCTAAAACCACCCCATTTCCCTTAGTAATCGAAACCTTTTACTTTACCTTTTCCCATACATCATTGAGAAGAAAACAAACAAGCTTAGATAACGTTCATCACAATTCGAACTAAGAGGTTCCTGTTGAGTACAACGGACGTGAGGGGGTGGGCGTACCTTCCCCTCACGTAACCGACTCCCGAACCCGAAATGTGGTTGCGACGACCATGGTCTTATCTATTTAAAGGTTTTCTCGATATTTTCCTTTCCCTCTTTTGGGATAAATAAAGTTCGGTGGCGACTCTGTCGAACCGTTTTCCACGCCTTTCGCGCGAGGGTCGTGTCTTCGATTAAGCGATTTTTCGAGGTGCGACAGGAGGCTTAGTGTAAAATATGCCATACTGCATAGAATTGGAGCTGCCAATTGGGTCCCTACCAATCATACCTCAACCATTTCTGTTGGCTTGGGAAAATTCATTTATGTTGTTGGGACTAAGAGGAATTCTGACTATGGTTCCTATATTTTTGATCAAACTGTGAAGCATGTTGGAACCTTTGCTGTGAAGATGCCCATTGCATTTCCTTCCCTAATCTGTGGCATTATATTAAATCAGTACCCTGGTATCCTGTCTCATTCTGATGTTTACAAAAGGGAATCTACCTTGTCCCTTCACTATAAACTGTTTGAAGGTAACCATGTCCCTGACATTGTCATGACATCTGACTCTGCTGCAAACCAGCCAACTAACAAGTCAAGGGTGATCTCTGAATTAGTAGAAGCCTGCAGAGAACTGGATGAGGTTATTAGGGTCAGTACTGAAAGAAAACTCAAGTTTGAAAGGATGATCAGGACTCTGAGAATGACTGAGGGTGATACAACTGCTGAGGATGAAAATGAAAATAAAGGTATTGAGGAGGGTGGTTCTGATGATTCTGATGGTAATGCTGAGGGTGAAGAAGACTATTCTGAAGCTGAGGACTTTGCTGCTTCTGAAGATGTGTGACTGATCTGTCCTTGTAGTTTTTTTGGCACCCTTGTGTGCCTAGATTTGGTCCTTTTCTGGTTTCTGTTGGCACCCTTAGTGTGCATGGATTGTACTGCTAGCTTGATGACAGCTTCTACATATTATGACAGTTTCTATTTGTTCTTATCTGGTTTTCTGGTTTGTCTAATTATGGCTAAAAAGGGGGAGAGTAGTATTGCTTAGTGGCTTAGATGTATTGCTTAGTGGCTTAGTAGTATTGCGTGTGTGCTGTTGGTTGTTTCTGGTTTTATCTGGTCCTTGGGTTGAGGGGGAGCCTCAGTTTTCTTGGAATGTTAGATGTGTGTTGTTTTGTTTCTGCTGCAGGGATCTCTGATACGTGGTTGTGCTCAAATGTTGTTTTAGCCAAAATTTGCCAAAGGGGGAGTTTGTTAGTTCTGTATTGGCAGCAATTTTGCTAAAATAAGGTGTTACATCAAGATGTTAGGCTTGATGTCTTGACATGTGATTCTAACATTCCACAGGTGTTGATTCTTAGTGTTGCAGGAATTTGTGCATGATGTCGAGCCCGATGTCCTAACATCTGTTGACAAAACTTTCTGTTAAAATGTTAGGGTTTATTTGTTGCGCGTTATTTGCATCTTTTGTGTGTTTATGTTCAGTGATTGCGAAAATCTTGGAGTAATATTTTGGAGCAAGCACTTTCTGTTATTTTCAGTTTATTCTATTTGTGTGCAAAAAATGTGGAGAATAATTAGCTTTAATTATTAATCAAACCTAAGATCTGCTATTGCCCAAGCCCAAGGAGATTGTTTCTATTTAAAGACGTGCAAACCCTATTGACATGTAGAGAGAAAAGTAATTGAAAGTTGCGGTTCAAGTTTTAGGGTTTTTAGTCTTTTGTTAATTGTTTGATTGTGAGCCATTCATTCATCTCTTGGATGTTTGAATTGGACTGAGTCTTTGTGTTGTAAGTTGTTCACTATAAGCTTTTAAGTACGAGTGCTTTATTCTTGATTGAAGCTTTTAAGCAAGATCAAGGTGTGTCTTTGAAGTGTGTTATTCTCTTTTGTAAGTTTCTGTAGTTATCATTGCATGTGATTGAGGGGGAGTGAGAGGTGTCTCTTATCTAAGTGTCTTAGATAGAAATCTCACAGGTAGAGATTAGGTGAGAAGATTGTAAACTGGAGTGTTTTTACTAAGAGTCTTCAAACTAATTCTGTTTAGTGGATTTCCTTCCTGGCTTGGTAGCCCCCAGACGTAGGTGTGATTGCACCGAACTGGGTTAACAATTGCTTGTGTCTCTTTTCTATTGTTTACTATTTTTATCTTGTTCATAAATTTATCATTGTTCAGATATTAGTGTCGTGACATCTCCTTCGACATCTCATATCTGATACCAGAATTTCAAACATTGTTATCGTCAAAGAATAACTTATTGAAGCCAGAAGAATGATTACGATAGCTTCTTGAAGAAACAAGTTTAGTGTATCTAGTGAGAGGTTGATTTGGAAGGAAAGTATTTGTTGAGAAATCATAGCTTTGCCACAAGATGGTAGTTCCTTGAAGCTCATGTAACACAAGATTACCATCTTCTTTGAGATAATCATGATGAGAGGTATGAGATTATGTTAACTATTTTTTTTTATTAGTAAACTAGTAACAAACCCGTGCCTACGTACGAGTTACGTTTTTTAGTGAGATATAGTTTTGGACGCGCATTTGTTTGAATGCTGACATAGAAATAAAAAGTTTAAAAAAACTTAAAAATAATAGTAAATTTAAGTTTAAATAGTGATAAATGTAAAAGACGAAATGTAAACAACAATGTTATGAATAATATGATTAAAAAAAATATTATTGAAACTTTTATTAGATAAATCAGTCTTTTAGTTTTTTATAAATAAGACAATTATTTTATAAGAAAGAATACAATCTTTTTTAATAGACTCCCTGAATTATTTTCGCATATTTGAAAAATATAATTGATAAATTTTCATTATTCAATATTTAAATCAGTAGTTTCATTTTTTCCTTTTTATATAATTTCCAAGATATGAGAAAACAAAATTTATTAAAATATTAGTGACTCACAACATAATTGAATCAGTTGTTTCATTTTCCTCGTTTCATATAATATGCACATATGAGAACAAAATTTATTAAAATTTTATTGACTCGCTACATATTTGGATCAATAGTTTTATTTTTCTCATTTCATATAATTTCCACGATATGAGAAAATAAAACTTATTAAAATTTATTGACTCGCTTGATATTTTGATCAATAGTTTCATTTTTTTCCATTTCATATCATTTCCACAATATGAGTAAGCAAAATTTATTAAATTTTTTTGACTAACTACATAATTTACAATTAAATCAGTATGACTCACTACATAATTTTATCGACACATATTTTTCTCGTATTTGAATTAATAATATAATTGATCCCGTATTAACATAAATATCCTACATTATTTTAGTTGTATACATTTTCCCCGTATTGAAAAGTTGTTGTTTTACATTTTTCACATATATAAAAAGTTTTTGTTTTATTGAATTTATACTGTTCTTTTTTTCTTCACAATTTAAAAATAACACAATTTATTAAAATATTTTTGTCAACAATACCTTTTTTTACCTTTATAAAATTATTTTAATTTTAGTTAAATATCCTAATTGTCATTGCCATTGGATCACCTATACATTCTTCCGTGTATAAATATTATTTTTATTTTGACACTATTTAAAATGTATTTGAATCAACTATATATTTTTCTCATATATAAGAATAAAATTAAAACTAAATTAGAATCTAATTTTAAAATGAGAAAGAAAAACTAAATTATTAATATAGATAATTAAAATCAAAATTAAAATTAAAACTTATAATTATAAATTATTAACATATTTGAAATTAATTGATAAACGACACGGTTCTGTAATCTTTATTTTAAATTATAAGAGATTATTAATGGCATATATTATCTTATAAACACATTTAAATATCTAAAAAAATAACATATGATTTATGATGTATATTTTGTAGTTGCATGAAATAATAAATTGATATTTTATTTTATGTTATTTTTCTTTTATTTATATATTTTAAAAAATATTTTAAATTTAAAGGTGTCTATTAATTTGTATTTGTTTAGAATTAAAACAATTTATGTGTTCAGAATTTGTTTATACACCGATGCTAAATGTAACACCCCGATTTATTTTAATTATTTTTTCGTAATTAAAATTGTATGAGATGGTGTATTTGTGTATGACTATGTGTGTTTTGGTTGAGGTTGGGTTGCTCTTAGTATGGTGTAGTGACCTTAGAATTATAGAGAATGAGGTGTTGGGGGTGTGTGACCAATTGTGTAGAGGTGAGAGGTGTGGTTAGTAATTAATTATTAATTTAAATAATTTAGTTGGAATTATTTAGATTTAATATAATTAATTTAATTATTTATTTATTTAAAAAATTGGATAAGTGAGTGGAGAATAGTAAGGGGCAAGGTGGTCCATTCATGAAGATTAGTAAGGGTAAAGAAGGAAGAGCATATTAGGGGTCTAAGGGTTATAGTAGGAAAAGAAAGAAAATTGAAAAGGAGAGAATCATTTGGGATCGATCCTGTTTTTGGAGAAAAGAGGAACGGAAGAGAGAAGCAGAGCTAGGACTTAGAGAGCTTCGAGGAATCTTCATCTAAGGTAAAGGTGAGGTTCTTTAATCTCTAAGGGTTGCATAATATTTGTATGAGGGTAGATAAACCTTTAGGATCATCCTATGTGTTGTTTGTGTTGATTTGGGAATTGGGGTTTTTGTATGTCGGAGGTTAGGATAAGAGGAAAAATGCATAAATTGATCGATTAATTTGTGGCCTATGTATTCCTAATTGTATGCATGACAATCAGTGATTATATGTGTGTTTTTGGGGCTGTTTGTGGATAAAATCAGGGAAGGATTGAGACTGGTTTGGGTTGAAATCGCAACTGCAGAATTGCAGAATCGCGTTGTTCGCAATGCGAACAAAAGTTCGCTGGGTGAAAGTTCGTCCCAGATTCACAAAGCGAATGAGGCAGCGAACAAAGGAAAAGTAGAGTAATTCTGGGATGTGTGGTGGGGAAGTTCGCCCCAGATTCGCAAAGCGAACTTCTGGCGAACTCCAGTTCGCTAAGCGAACAAAGAGCGAGTGGATGAGAGAAAAGGTGACTCTCTGGTTTTTGTATGGGAGGATTTATTCACTATCAAGTTCGCTAAGAGAACTCCTAACGAAGGGCAGTTCGCAGAGTGAACTCGCAGCGAACATGACAGTGTTGTTTGCTGCTGTTACGGACATAATTTTTCTAAACTTCAGAAATTCATAACTTTTTATCCATATGTCCATTTCAGTAGTCGTTCGAATCGTTGGAAATCTGGTTTCATATACTTTTTGATAAAATTAATTTCAAGGTCAGAATTCTAACTATTTGATACAGTATTCGGGTTTTCGTATATGGGTTGTGTGTTGTATGTTAAAACGATGAATTCAATTGTGTGTATGTGTGTTGTGGTTGTGGATTGCTGTTGTGGTATGTGTTGACAGGTATATGTTGCATATTAGACAGTTGTAATATGATTTATTGATGCATTTAGTTGTCGTTGTATGTTGTCGTTGTATGCATGTCATGTTGCATAAGTTGTGCGATAAGTCGTGTGCCAATGTGGGGTGTGAGCGATCACGGATGTCGTGTGCCCATGTAGGGTGTGAGCGACTGATATAGAAATTTCGACGGGAATTGTGATCATGAAAAAGGGATCGAATTGGTACCACATGCATTGAGTCGAGTCGTGGGTCTCATTGCATTGCATTATGTTGTGTTGTATGATGAATTATATTGTTGTCTGTTTGGGTGGAGAATTGTATTCGTGTTGATGTTGTACTGAAAGGGTGAACTATATATGGATTATGTTCTTTTATATTTATATTATGCATCTCTTATGTTGATTGAGAATCTCACCCCTTCTGTTTGAATGTTACCTCTACGTGGGTAACGTGCAGATAAGCAGGATTAGTGCGGAGTGGAAGTTAGTGAAGATGGAGTCTTCTCTTTTATCTCCTTGAGTCGCGTCTGCTCTGATTGTAACACTGGGTTTTGGAACGCATATCGATGTTTATTTTATTATTTGTCGTCGTTTTGCTTACTTGATGAGAATTATGTGGTACTAAGTATGTTATGTTTTAGTTGAATTCTGCTGCTACTTGATAAGATTAATCAAGTATGCTTTTATTTATATTATTGATGTGTTACATATCGTATGCATGAGCAGGTGTTTGTTGAAGGTAGCACCCTAACTGATTGTATGTTTTATTTTACTTTAATATTTCCTTATATTCCATTATTAATTGTCGCGGGGGTTTAGGGTGTTACATAGTGGTATCAGAGCAGGTTGGTCCGTCCAGCCAAGTTGTCGAGTCGTTGTCGTGTGACAGTTGATTATTGTCGATGTCGTTTCGTTAACCATTGTGTTCTGTTGTTGACGTGTAACAGATTTAGAATGGCTAGAAGGAACGATGCTGCTATTGTTGCTGCTTTGTAGGTTATTGCTCAAGCGGTACAGAACCCGCCACATGCTAGTGAGAATGACGAGTTTCGGAAAAACAGACCGCCTACTTTCAAGGGAAGATATTATCCGGATGGAGCACAGGCTTGGCTCAAGGAGATCGAGAGAATCTTCCGGGTGATGGAATGTCCTGAAGCACAGAAGGTGCGGTTAGGTACTCACATGCTTGCTGAGGAGGCTGATGATTGGTGGGTTACCACTCGTAAACTGTTGGGAGCAACAGGAGAGGCAATCACGTGGGCTGTGTTCAGTAGGGAGTTCTTGAGGAAATATTTTCCTGAAGATGTCAGAGGAAAGAAAGAGATCGAGTTTCTAGAACTGAAACAGGGTAACATGACGGTTACGGAGTATGCTGTCAAATTCTCAGACCTGGCTAAGTTTTACCCTCACTACAGTGCGGCAACTGCTGAGTTCTCAAAGTGTGTCAAGTTTTAGAATGGATTGAGGCTTGAGATCAAACAGGCGATTGGTTATCAGCGAATCCGAAGGTTTCCAGATTTGGTGGATTGTTGTAGGTTCTTCGAAGAAGGTAGCAAGGCTCGATCAACTCACTATAAAGGGTTGGCCGAGAGGAGAGGAAAACAACCGATGAACCGTGGGAAGCCTTATGCAGCTCCAGCTGAGAAAGGTAAATAGAAACACGCTGATGGCAAGAAGCCAAGTGGGGGAGGTGCCCCTGCTCCTCTTAAGTGTTACAGATGTGGTGAACTAGGTCATCGTGTCAGTGAATGCATGAGTGATGTGAAGAAATGCTTCAAGTGTAGACAGGCAGGACATTTGATTGCTGATTGCAAAGTTAATATGGTGACTTGTTACAAATGTGGAGAACATGGCCATATTAGCATTCGTTGCCAGAAACCAAAGCAAGCTTCGACTAGAGGAAAGGTGTTCGCTTTAACAGGGACTCAGACTTCCAGTGATGACAGACTAATCAGAGGTACATGTTATATTAATGATACGCCTTTGATTGCTATTATTGATACTGGTGTTACTCACTCTTTTATTACTGCTGATTGTGTGAGAAGGCTAGGCCTTGTTGTTTCTCCTATGAAGGGAGAGATGGTTGTCGAAACTCCTGCAAAGGGATCGGTGACCACTTCTCTAGTTTTTTTGAATTGTCCACTATCAATCTTTGATAAGGACTTTGGGGTGGACCTTATTTGCTTGCCGTTGGGAGGTCTCAATGTGATCTTGGGTATGAACTGGTTAGAGTTCAATCATGTCCATATTAACTGTTTTAACTAGTCGGTGCAATTTCTTGATCCTGAGGAAGAGGAAGAAGATGGTTTTCTATCTGATAGAGAGTTGAGAGAGTTCTTAGAAGAAGAAGCTCAAGTGCTTGCTTTGTTTGCATCCTTGTCAGTGGAGAGTGAATCGGTGATTAATGAATTGCAGGTGGTGCGTGAATTTCCAGAAGTGTTTCTGGATGATATTGCTGACGTACCGCCAAAGAGAGAGGTGGAGTTTGCTATTGATCTTGTCCCTGGTACCAGACCTATTTCCATGGCACCATACAGGATGTCGGCATCAGAACTAACAGAGCTGAAGAAGCAACTGGAAGAATTGTTAGAAAAGAAATTCGTGAGACCAAGTGTATCGCCTTGGGGAGCTCCAGTGTTGTTGGTAAAGAAAAAGGATGGCAGTATGAGGTTATGTATCGATTATAGACAGCTGAATAAAGTGACGATTAAGAACAAGTATCCGCTTCCAAGAATAGATGACTTGATGGATCAGTTAGTGGGTGCCCGTGTGTTTAGCAAGATTGATTTAAGGTCGGGTTATCATCAAATACGAGTAAAGGATGAAAATATTCAGAAAATGGCTTTCAGAACTCGATATGGACATTATGAGTATGTAGTGATGTCGTTCGGGGTTACTAATGCACCTGGTGTGTTCATGGAGTATATGAATCGAATCTTTCATGCTTACTTGGATCAATTTGTGGTTGTCTTTATTGACGATTATCTAATCTATTCTAAGTCTGAAGAGGAGCATGCTGAACATTTGCGGATTATGCTGCAAGTGTTGAAAGATAAGAAGCTCTATGCTAAGTTGTCTAAGTGTGAATTCTGGTTGAGAGAGGTAAGCTTTCTTGGGCATGTTATCTCTGGTGATGGTATTGTTGTGGATCCATCCAAAGTAGATGCAGTTCTACAATGGGAGGCTCCAAAGTCGGTGACTGAGATTAGAAACTTTTTGGGGTTGGATGGTTATTACCGAAGGTTTATTGAAGGCTTTTCAAAATTGGCACTTCCATTGACTCAGTTGACGTGCAAGGGTAAAAAGTTTGTGTGGGATGTTCATTGTGAGAAGAGTTTCATCGAGCTGAAGAAGAGATTGACTACAGCTCCAGTTTTGATTCTATCCGAACCAAATGAACCGTTTGTGGTGTATTGTGACACTTCCTTGATGGGTTTAGGAGGTACGTTAATGCAGGATGGTAAGGTTGTGGCTTATGCTTCACGACAGTTAAGGGTCCATGAGAGGAATTATCCAACTCATGATTTGGAATTAGCTGCAGTTGTATTCGTATTGAAGATTTGGAGACATTATCTTTATAATTCCAGATTTGAAGTGTATAGTGATCATAAGAGCTTGAGGTATCTATTTGATCATAAGGAATTGAATATGAGACAATGAAGATGGTTAGAGTTCTTAAAGGATTATGATTTTGGCTTGAACTATCATCCCGGTAAAGCTAATGTCGTGGCTGATGCCTTGAGTCGAAAGATGTTGCATATGTCTACTATGATGGTTAAAGGGTTAGAATTGATTGAACAGTTCAGAGACATGAGTTTGGTTTGCGAACAGACACTGCATAGTGTGATGCTGGGTATGCTGAAGATCAACAATGATTCCTTAATAGCATCAGAGAAGGTCAGAGGTTGGATGTGAAACTGGTAGATTTGATGATTGGAAATGACCAGGCGGAAGGTAATGAGTTTAGAGTGGATGAATAAGGCGTGTTGAGATTCCGTGATAGGTTCTGTATTCCTGATGATCTTGAGTTGAAAAGAATGATTTTAGAAGAGAGTCACAGGAGTAGTTTGAGTATCCATCCAGGAGCTACAAAGATGTATCAAGACTTGAAGAAAATATTTTGGTGGCCTAGACTGAAACGTGATGTGGCTAAGTTTGTGTATGCTTGTTTGACTTGTCAGAAGTCGAAGGTGGAACATCAGAAACCTGCTGGTTTGATGCAACTGTTAGATATTCCAGAGTGGAAGTGGGACAACATCTCTATGGATTTTGTGACCGGGTTGCCTAATACACCGAGAGGACGTGATTCCATTTGGGTAGTAGTAGATAGACTGACGAAGTCAGCGCATTTTATTTCGATTAATATCAGTTTTCCTTTGCAGAAGCTGGCAGAGATCTATATTCAGGTGATTCTGAAGTTTCATGGAGTTCCTTTTAGTATTGTGTCGGACCGAGATCCAAGGTTCACTTTCAGGTTTTGGGAGAGTTTAGAAGAAGCTTTAGGATCAAAACTGAGATTAAGTTTGGCTTATCACCCGCAGACGGATGGACAGACAGAGAGGACTGTACAATCTTTAGAGGATTTGTTGAGGGCTTGTGTGCTTGAACAAGGAGGTGCTTGGGATAGACATTTGTCGTTGATTGAGTTCACTTATAATAACAGTTATCATTCTAGTATTGGGATGGCGCCTTTTGAAACTTTGTATGGTCGGAGGTGTCGGACGCCTTTGTGTTGGCATGAATCTGGAGAGAGTGTAGTACTTGGACCTGAGATTGTGCAGCAGACTACAGAAAAGGTGAAGCTGATTCGGGAGAATATGAAAGCTTCGCAGAGTAGGCAGAAAAGCTACCATGATAAGAGGAGGAAAGATCTTGAGTGTCAAGAGGGAGACCATGAGTTTTTGAGAGTCACTTCGGTGACCGGTGTTGGACGTGCGTTGAAGTTGAGGAAGCTTACTCCTCGGTTTATTGGTCCATATCAGATTTCCGTAAGAGTTGGTCCTGTTGCCTAAAGGGTGGCGTTGCCACCCAATTTGTCGAATTTGTATGATGTGTTCCATGTATCAGAGCTTCAAAAGTATGTTTCGGATCCGTCACATGTGATCTCGATGGATGATGTGGAAGTAAGGGAGAACCTTACGGTTGAGGCCTTACCAATATGGATTGAAGACTGCGAGGTAAAGCAATTGAGGGGTAAAGAGATCACTCTTGTGAAGGTAGTGTGGGGAGGCGCTGCCAGTGGAAATATGACTTGGGAACTAGAGGGCAGGATGCGAGAGTCGTATCCGGAGTTGTTTGCATGAGGTAAATTTTCGAGGACGAAAATATTCTAAGTGGGGGAGAGTTGTAACACCCCAATTTATTTTAATTATTTTTTCATAATTAAAATTGTATGAGATGGTGTTTTTGTGTATGACTATGTGTTTTTTGGTTGAGGTTGGGTTGCTGTTAGTTCTTGTTATTGGCTGAAATTTTGGTGAAACAATGATGGTGTTAATGATGTCATATGTCTGATGTCTTAACATGAGTTACTAACTTTCAGTTTGTGTTAAGTTTGTTAGGGTTGCAGTTTTGTATGCTGATGTTATAAGTGATGTCTTGACATTACTATACCAGAACATCAGAACATCAGTTTGTGATGTTTTAGGGTTGTACGTGTTTTGTTGTTAGTGAGATTTTCTGCTGAGAGATAGAGAGATTGCAGGCAAATTTATTGGAGAAGATTTATTCTGATACAATTAATTCTGCATATCTTGTGGAGAATAGTTTGTGCAAATAAACATGGAGAATTGTTCCTATTCGTGTGGAGAAGATCTTGCCTATTTGTGTGGAGAAGATCTTGCAGCTGAATTAAAAAGTGAAGATTTAAAAGATACATAATATCATGGAAATATTATGTGGAGCTGAAGATTGAGTATTTAAAATATGAAGATTTGATTGAAGATTTAATTGAAGATTTGATTGAAGATCTATTTAGGAGCAGAATCTGTTGCAGATTTGTTACAGAAGATTTGAATTGATTTGAAGGCCCAAATCCAGTTGGGATTATGTTATAAATAGAATGCTTGTAACCTAGAATAGGTACGGGTCCAAGATGTAGATCATTAGGGCTTTGTCAAGTGAACCACTCGGGTTGTGAGATGGTCACTGTGTTAGTACTCAGAAACCTGTAGGTAATGAGTGAGATATTGTTCTTGGAGGAAGCTTTGAAGCAACTCCAATGTGTGTCATGGAAGTGTGTCTTCTAAGGTTATGTTCGAGAAGAGTTATTTGGAAATCAAGCTGTTGATGCAGTGACTGGGATGTTGACTGCTAGACATCATTGAGATGATTGGAAGTGAGATGGAGTCTCTTATCTAGGGAGGACTTAGATAGAAGGGTCATTGGGTAGTGATTAAATTAGGTAGATTGTCAACTGGTCTGTTGAGTCTGTAATTTGATACTACTAATAGTGGACTTCCTTCCTGGCTTGGTATGCCCCCAGATGTAGGTTGTTGAACCGAACTGGGTGAACAATTCAGTGTGTTAATTTACTGTTTCTATTATTGCCTTGTTCAGCAGATTGCGATGTTGTGACATTGCACAAAGACATCACACATCTGTACCAGAATTTCAATTGGTATCAGAGCAGGCATCCTGTCTGTTTCTGGATGAGATCTAGGGAAGATACTTTCTGGTTCAAGAGCAAGGAAGATAGTGTTGCTAAGTTATGGACTTGGTCAGTTCATAGAGTTATTTGGTCCCCTGAAGTGGAGGATGGACTATTCTTGACCGGGTTTATAGCTTTGGTGGAGAACTGTTGTTGTGAGTTTGATTGGCACTTGGATTTTGGTGATGGTGTGCAAGGATTTTTGAGTAGTGCCTGAAGGTTGTTGAGGAGTTGTTGTGTGTTCCGCTGCATGGTATCTGATGTAACCCTCGATTAGAGATTCTAGGAAGGTATTCTCTTGGAAAGACATTAGGGTTTGGTCTCCTCAGCAGGATATTCTGTGTTGTTGTAGTTTATGCAAGACAGCTTTAACCGTTTGGTTAGAGATGCTAAAGATATTTGAGGATCATCTCATGGGAAATAAGTGATCATATGGTGCATGGGTTTTCTTTTGGTTGGAGAAGAATATATTTCAAATCAGGTATTGAAGACCAATCTGTCTAGAACATAGATTCCTTCTTGATGGTAAAAGAAGAGGGTGGAGCCAAAGCAAATGAGTATCACTGTCAAATCTTTCATGCGGGAGTGAAGATCTTGATAAGATATCTCTAAAGCTTATTTGTGAGGAGAAGATTCCTGGTTATGGTATCCAGTGTAGTTCTGGTTTATCTGAAGATGAACTCTCTTGTGAAGATACATGATTATGATCATGAACTGGAGGAAGTTTCATCAAGAAAGAAGTTGGGCTTGATATGTTAATCCTTATGTCTCGACATCACGCTACACATCAGCAGTTTTTGGTAAATGCTAAGTCAAGACCTATTAGAGTGTAGCTGCTTAGAAGGATCACTGAAGCTGTGAAGTTGAACAATGGTTGAGATGCGGTTCAACAGGAGATAGTTGAAGAGAAGGGAGATGGCATCCAAGAGGTTGTGTGCAGTAGCAGGGCAATTCTGCTGGTTGTCAAGTGGTGTTTGCTTGAGCTTCTTCAGTATTGTGCCTTGAAGGATTCAAAGTAGTAGATTGTCTATGATATGTTTCTGCAGAAGGATGACAGTTATTACTCTTTGGTTAGGAGGTCTGAACCCTGTGCTTATTAGAAGAAGCCTCTGGAAGAGTGTGTTATACAAGTTACTACAGTTTTTGGAAGATGCTGATATGCTCTCGTATGTTTCCTGCAAAGAGATATGTGTGAATGAATATGATTAGAACTGATGTTGAAACATCATTTCAGTTCTTTGCTCAGAGTAGAGTAAAAGATCAAGACACTGACCTTACCTGGGAGAGGTTTGTGGTAGTCATGATGGTTAGTTTTGGAGAAGTTTCAACAGATGGCGGTTAACTTGACTGGAGTTGAGTATTTATCTACTTTTGAGGATGTGCATTCAACTAATGACAAAATACATTGACGGGAGACTATGTATATGTCTGAGGTAAAAGTGCAGGACTGCAGAAGTGTTGAGAGTTTACCTTTCTCTATGTGGTTGTTTTGAAGTATTTGCAAGGGTTAAGCACTTTGGAGTTAAATCAACTGGTGGGGTTGATTGGTTACTATGGAGTATCATCCTAAGAGTCCAGGATGTGTTTGGATTATGAGAGGCAGATTGTGGAATGTTGATGACATCCAACATCTCAAGTCAGACAAGTTGTTGGCTTTAAGGCTGAAACATATGAAGACATCACATCTTGATGGGTACAACTTGGATCAGGTTGGAGAATGGTGTTTGCTCTGGTTGTGAAGGTCGAGGATAAGTGGCAGTTATCTCTGGCTTTCTACTGACGGCTCTACTAAGGGAAGTGACATTCTTTAGTATTGCTATGAAGTAGTCTTGGACTACTTATTTTCTGAATATTCAGATGTGGGAGGTTTGAAGTCTTTGGAGGTTCTAAGTAGGATGGAGGTTGTCTACTCAAACTTGATTATTGATTCAAGTCTATGAGAGCATGGAAATCTGTTTCTGCAAAGGGAGGAGGTTCTTCTGAGTGGCAGAAGGTAGAGCTGAATTCAACAGTTGGATGTTCTGACATCTAGCTTAACATCAGGAGTCTCAACTGGTGATGTGGCACATCAGTGATTGATAGAGTGATCTACAGAGGTGAACAATAGGATGCTTCAAAAATATCGTTCTCATGGCAGTTTGCGGGAGCTGCAGGAAGGAGAATATGTTACATGACCATGACTTAGGGAGTCTAAGTGTGTTTGCTTTTGAGCAAGTGGAACATGTGACTTGAAGATCAATTTTCCTTGATGAATCAAGATATCTTTGTGAGAGTTCTGACAAATGTGATGATTCATGAATGAGGTGATCAAACTGTGGCATTTGGTTGATCTCAGAAGTGGATTCGAAGAATCAACATAATCAGAGTGTGGCAGCTGGTTATTATTGAGGATTGTCTTGGAACAAATTACTCTTGGGCAGAAGGGTGATGAGTTGAAGACTCAAGGAGATTATTCTTCTTGAAGGTGGATGAGAGGTTAATTCTCTAGTTCTTTGGATTACTATGCAATAGTAAGTCCAGTTGGTGGAGCATGTCAAGAATCATGGTGATGATATATTGGTGTGTGGCAAATGTTCTAACTTGTGTTGGGACATTATCTGGTTGAATATCCTTGATGAAGGATGATTTTGTTCTGGTTCTGGAGTTTGGTGCATACATTATGCCTAAGGAGCGTCTACATAGTCATACGGGAGAATGATGAAGTAGAATGTCTGCCTTGGATGGAGAATGTAGAGAAGACTGAAGTAGATCAGGTATTGTTTGCTTGGAAATCTAAAGATGAAGAGTATGATAGGGAATGACTGTGGATATTACAGAGAGAAGTTGATCAGCTTGGCTAGATGTGAGTTTTGGAGCATTAGAAGATAACAAACCAAGAGGGAATCATGTGAGTTTTGGTATTTGGACTGTTTGAGGATCAAGCATTAAGTGAATGCGTTCAGCAGGTGTGTTGAACAGAGGGTGCGCTCTTGAAGACATGAAGATGAGTCTTATGTTTTCCATTCATTTAAGGTGTTCTTCTTGCAAATGAGCATTGGTTATCTTAGATAGGGGGAGTTGATCTTTTGTTTTGGATATTTTGTTGAAGTAGTTGTCAGACAAGATGTTACTGGTGAAGTTCATGGTGTTCTTGACAGTTTGGACCTGGTTCTATAGATTTGTGTGAATCCGAAGTATACATTTACCCCAATGTTTGTCAATTGTTGGCAAAAAAGGGGGAGAGAATGTTCAGTAGTAGTTGTTGAGTCTCGATCTTGTTCTGAGTATGTTGGTTGGCAGATTCAGAGTTTATCCAATTATGGCTAAAAAGGGGGAGAGAGTTGCCAAGGTGTGGTTGTGAAGCCTTTTCTGATATGGTGCAGAAGCTGTGAGCTAGTTCTTGGTTTGAGGGGGAGTTTGCCCTATGCTGATGTGAAAGTGAGTTTATGCAGCTTGTTGGTTTTTGTTGCTGCTGGTTAGTGAGTTTGTACAGCTTGTTGAAGAGGTGCTGCTAGCTGTTTTGAACTGATGATGGCAGAGTTTGTTTTAGCCAAAATTAGCCAAAGGGGGAGATTGTTAGTTCTTGTTATTGGCTGAAATTTTGGTAAAACAATGATGGTGTTAATGATGTCATATGTCTGATGTCTTAACATGAGTTACTAACTTTCAGTTTGTGTTAAGTTTGTTAGGGTTGTAGTTTTGTATGCTGATGTTATAAGTGATGTCTTGACATCACTATACCAGAACATCAGAACATCAGTTTGTGATGTTTTAGGGCTGCACGTGTTTTGTTGTTAGTGAGATTTTCTGCTGAGAGATAGAGAGATTGCAGGCAAATTTATTGGAGAAGATTTATTCTGATACAATTAATTCTGCATATCTTGTGGAGAATAGTTTGTGCAAATAAACATGGAGAATTGTTCCTATTCGTGTGGAGAAGATCTTGCCTATTTGTGTGGAGAAGATCTTGCAGCTGAATTAAAAAGTGAAGATTTAAAAGATACATAATATCATGGAAATATTATGTGGAGCTGAAGATTGAGTATTTAAAATATGAAGATTTGATTGAAGATTTAATTGAAGATTTGATTGAAGATCTATTTAGGAGCAGAATCTGTTGCAGATTTGTTACAGAAGATTTGAATTGATTTGAAGGCCCAAATCCAGTTGGGATTATGTTATAAATAGAATGCTTGTAACCTAGAATAGGTACAGGTCCAAGATGTAGATCATTAGGGCTTTGTCAAGTGAACCACTCGGGTTGTGAGATGGTCACTGTGTTAGTACTCAGAAACCTGTAGGTAATGAGTGAGATATTGTTCTTGGAGGAAGCTTTGAAGCAACTCCAATGTGTGTCATGGAAGTGTGTCTTCTAAGGTTATGTTCGAGAAGAGTTATTTGGAAATCAAGATGTTGATGCAGTGACTGGGATGTT
Source organism: Lathyrus tuberosus (assembly GCA_022829125.1). NCBI lineage: Eukaryota > Viridiplantae > Streptophyta > Magnoliopsida > Fabales > Fabaceae > Lathyrus > Lathyrus tuberosus. The sequence goes on from JALAZF010000112.1 coordinate 1,420,447, forward strand.
GACTGCTAGACATCATTGAGATGATTGGAAGTGAGATGGAGTCTCTTATCTAGGGAGGACTTAGATAGAAGGGTCATTGGGTAGTGATTAAATTAGGTAGATTGTCAACTGGTCTGTTGAGTCTGTAATTTGATACTACTAATAGTGGATTTCCTTCCTGGCTTGGTATGCCCCCAAATGTAGGTTGTTGAACCGAACTGGGTGAACAATTCAGTGTGTTAATTTACTGTTTCTATTATTGCCTTGTTTAGCAGATTGCGATGTTGTGACATTGCACAAAGACATCACACATCTGTACCAGAATTTTAGTTGCCCTTAGTACGGTGTAGTGACCTTAGAATTATAGAGAATGTGGTGTTAGGGGTGTGTGACCAATTGTGTAGAGGTGAGAGGTGTGGTTAGTAATTAATTATTAATTTAAATAATTTAGTTGGAATTATTTAGATTTAATACAATTAGTTTAATTATTTATTTATTTAAAAAATTGGATAAATGAGTGGAGAATAGTAAGGGGCAAGGTGGTCCATTCATGAAGATTAGTAAGGGTAAAGAAGGAAGAGCATATTAGGGGTCTAAGGGTTATAGTAGGAAAAGAAAGAAAATTGAAAAGGAGAGAATCATTTGGGATAGATCGTGTTTTTAGAGAAAAGAGGAACGGAAGAGAGAAGCAGAGCTAGGACTTAGAGAGCTTCAAGGAATCTTCATCTAAGGTAAGGGTGAGGTTCTTTAATCTCTAAGGGTTGCATAATATTTGTATGAGGGTAGATAAACCTTTAGGATCATCTGTTGTTTGTGTTGATTTGGGAATTGAGGTTTTTGTATGTCGGAGGTTTGGATAAGAAGAAAATGCATAAATTGATCGGTTAAATTGTGGCCTATGTATTCCTAATTGTATGGATGACAATCTATGATTATATGGGTGTTTTTGAGGCTGTTTGTGGGTGAAATCGGGGAAGGATTGGGACTGGTTTCGGTTGAAATCGTAACTGCAAAATTGCAGAATCGCGTTGTTCGCAATGCGAACAAAAGTTCACTAGGTGAAAGTTCGCCCCAAATTCGCAAAGCGAATGAGGTAGCGAACGAAGGAAAAGTAGAGTAATTCTGGGATGTGTGGTGGGGAAGTTAACTTCTAGCGAACTCCAGTTCGCTAAGCGAACAAAGAGCGAGTGGAGGAGAGAAAAGGTGACTCTCTGGTTTTTGTATGGGAGGAGTTGTTCCCTGGCAAGTTCGCTAAGCGAATTCCTAGCGAAGGGCAGTTCGCAGAGCGAACTCGCAGCGAACATGACAGTGCTGTTTGCTGTTGTTACGAATAGAATTTTTCTAAACTTCAGAAATTCATAACTTTTAATTCGTATGTCCGTTTCAGTCACCGTTCGAATCATTGAAAAATCTGGTTTCATATACTTTTTGATAAAAATAATTTCAAGGTTAGAATTCCAACTATTTGATGTAGTAGTCGGGTTTTTGTGTATGTGTTATGTGTTGTGTGTTAAAACGTTGAATTCAGTTATGTGTATGCGTGTTGTGGTTGTGGATTGTTGTTGTGGTATGTGTTGGCAGGTATATGTTGCGTATTGAACAGTTGTAATATGATGTATTGACGCATTTAGTTGTCGTTGTATGTTGTCGTTGTATGCATGCCATGTTGCATAAGTTGTGCGATAAGTCGTGTGCCCATGTGGGGTGTGAGCGTCTTATCGGGATTCTTTGAAATAGAATCGTATTGTTGTTGTTGTTGTTGAGGTGATCGTATGCCCATGTGGGGTGTGAGCGATCACGGATGTCGTGTGCCCATGTGGGGTGTGAGCGATCACGGATGTCGTGTGCCCATGTGGGGTGTGAGCGACTGATATAAAAATTTCGACGAAAATTGTGATCATGAAAAAGGGATCGAATTGGTACCACATGCATTGATCGAGTCGTGGGTCTCATTGCATTGCATTATGTTGTGTTGTATGATGAATTGTACTGTTGTTTGTTTGGGTGAAGAATTGTATTCGTGTTGATGTTGTACTGAAAGGGTGAACTATATATGGATTATGTTCTTTCATATTTATATTATGCATCTCTTATTTTGATTGAGAATCTCACCCCTTCTGTTTGAATGTTACCTCTACGTGGGTAACATGCAGATAAGCAGGATTAGTGCGGAGTGGAAGTAAGTGAAGATGAAGTCTTCTCTTTTATCTCGTTGAGTCGCGTCTGCTCTGATTGTAACACTGGGTTTCGGAACGCATGTCGATGTTTATTTTATAATTTTTCGTCGTTTTGCTTACTTGATGAGAATTATGTGGTACTAAGTATGTTATGTTTTAGTTGAACTCCGCTGCTACATGATAAGATTAATCAAGTATGCTTTTATTGATATTATTGATGTGTTACATATCGTATGCATGAGCAGGTGTTTGTTGAAGGTAGCACCCTAACTGATTGTATGTTTTATTTTACTCTGATATTCCCTTATATTCCATTATTAATTGTCGCGGGGGTTTAGGGTGTTACACTAAATATTTGTTTTTAACTAATTAGTCAATAAAGAATTATTTTTAAATAATTAACTAATAAAAAGTATTTATAATTTATTTAAGATTAATCAAAATTATTAATTTAAGATTTATAATGGACCAATAAAAATTATTTTTGAATACATGTTTGAAATTATAGATAAATTAACTAAAAATTCATTATTTAAATTATTACATTAATAATATTTCAATGTTTTATCAATAACATCATATAAATAATGCTTTCGAACATAAAACTTGAAATTGATAATAAAATATTTAGGGTATCATATTTTAAAGATATTTTAAATGAAATTAAGAACAAAAGATATTGTATACAGAAGATAAAAAAAAAACATACTTAATTCTATCATTTAATATTAATAAATTATAAACTTAAATTAAAAACAACTAATTAATATAGTTGATTAAAGTTATTTTAGTTTTATTTTTATTTTGATCTTTATTAAATTATAAAATTAAATAAAAAATAATTTTTAATTGTATAAATGTTAATTAATAACATTAATTATAGCTCACTTTTTCTATATACTCCCTTCGTTTTTTATTATAAGTCGTATTTGACTTTTCACACGTATTAAGAAATGTAATAATTGTTATATGAAAAAGAGAAATTATGAGATTTTACGAAATTATCCTTCATTAATGGTATTGGAAAGATAAATTACATAATTAAAAGGAAAGAGAATAACAAATATTTAAGGATATAATAGAAAAAATAACATCAATCATTCTTTGATATTATAAAACGATTTATATTGTGGTACAAAATATTTTCTCAAAACGACTTATAAAAAACGGAGGTAGTATTTTATTTGGGAAATAATATTTAACACGAAAGGATGTGTCAGAAATTCATAACGAAATAAATTGATGGCTGCACCATACCATCTTGATTTACTTCCAATGCAAATTTTTAGTTAATTAATAAATTGTTTAAAATGTAGACTATATTAAATTGTGTCATTAAAATTTAAAATTGTGCCACATAAGTGTTTGTTATGTTTGGAGAATGAAAATTTTGATTTATTTAGCATTGTTCATTCTCTTTTCCTTACATTAAGTATACAAAATATTATCTTTAAATGTATTTGAATGTATAATAAACATTTTTTAATCATTCATTTATTCCTAGTTAATTAATAAACGTTTTTTATTCATTCATTTAGTTTAATTTATTTTTGTTTTATTACTTTTATAAGTTGAGAAATTTTAGGACAAAATTATTTTTTCAATATCATTGTTTTTTATTTTATTATATCCATTTAACATGCCTACTTTTTTTTGGTGGGAAATAATTTTGGACGCACATTTGTTCGTAGAATATAATAAAAATAGAAAGTTGAAAAATACTTAAAAATAATAGTAAATTTAAATTGAAATAGTAATACATGTAGAAGATGAAATATATTTATACATAAATAACAATTTAATAAATATTTAATAACAATACTATTTTTCAAAAATATAAATGAAAAATAACAAATAATATTAAAAATAATAATTAAAGGTAATATATGGCTTGACAATAGAAAATGGGAAGAGGTTGCAATGTTAAAATTCCATTTCTTACAACATAGCATTTTATGTATTTGTAATGATATTCAATTAAAATATTTGATAGTTTTAATATTTAGTTTTTGTCTTATAATAATATAAAAAATAGGTTTGTTGTACACGGATTTGTTTTTAAAATATAATAAAAATAAAATGTAAGAGAGACAAAATTGCTTAACCAAAAGAGTTTATTATTTTTAAAATAATGACATATTTTTATTTATATTTAGATCATAAATATAATTTTTTCCATATTTTAAAATATTTGGATCAATAGTATATTTTTTCCGTATATAAATATTAATTTTGTTTTGACATTATTTATAAAAATATTTGGATCAACAATAAACTTGTTCCCTTTTAAAAAAAAAAGTTAAGATACACTCATTAATTTAAAAATATTTTAAATTAATTTACTAGAAACATATATTTTTCTCGTATAAGTATACTGAAATTAATTTTTCAAATTAACTACTATTTTAGTAATAATTTAACCATCATTTAAAATGATCCTAACAAAGGTTCTATATTTTTATTAAAACTAAATTGTAATAATGATCATAAATAAATGATTTAATTTATTTAAAAATCTTTAAATGCGATGATAAATTAAAACAATACAAAATAATATCTTTAATTTATCATAAATTTAAACTTTAATATCATTAATTATGTTTTAATATGTTCTAGTATTTATAATTATAAGTAATCTATTTAAATTATAAAATACAAAAGTGAAAAATATCATAGATATGAAAAACTTATAATTTTTCTTTAGTTAATAATAAAATAGTTTTTTAAATAATTTTCTTAAATCAAAGATCATGTAATAATTTAATAGTTTTTTTAAATTCAAAGATCAATTATTAATTTTTTAATATTAATTTAATTATTATTTTAAAATTAATTGGTATAAACAAATATTTTTATCACTCACTATTTAACCCACTTTTTTATTGGTTCCTTTTTCGTTTCCACTCTTCTTATTTTATGTCTGGCTCAATTATTATTTGTATTAAAGTTCATTTAGTTTATTTAATTTGTAAAGTATTTAGTATTATATAACTCACACAACTAGTAAAAAAAATAAAAAATATATAATTATCTAATAATTTTGTTTTGGTGATCATAAAATAATTAGGAATTGTTCCTATTAGAGAATAATTTTAATATCATTTAATTAATACATTAGTTATATTTTTTTTTCTAGTATCTTTTTACTTATATATTTAAGAATCATATGAACGTACATTTTATTTTATATTATTTATTCTAGATTTTCACTATTTTTGATATTATACTTTATAATCTTATCATTTTATCATATTATAATATATTCTATTTTTTAATATTTTGAAAGTTCCACTCTTTCAATTTATATCTTGTTATATTATGTATATTGAAATTCATTTAACTAAAAATATATTTATGATTATACAACTCACATAATTAATTAACAAAATAAAAAATAAAGAACCATATGTAAATTTTACTTTTGTGATCATAAAATAATTATGAGTTATTCATTCTATCGTACCAAATTTTAATATTATTTGACTTATACATTACTTATCTATTTAACAATTATATTGTCATACATTTTATTTAATATCATTTATTCTAGATCTAACTATTTATTATTTTTTATAAAAGAATAGTAACATAAATATTTGTCTCATTTATTTCTTTATTAGTAACATAAATAGTTTTAAAAAAACACACTTAGTCCTGTGTTTGAATTCATACATTATTTTAAGTATATTTATTTTTATTTTCTTTAATTGCACAAAAAATATAATAATTATTATAATAAAAAATGTACAAAAAATACAAAATAGTATTGTACCATAAGTAAAATTTAATATCTTTAATTAATTTTTTAGTACATCAAATTAGAGTTTTAATATGATTGGATATTTTTAATTCTATGCAATATATTATGTTTTTAAAATAAATATTAAATAAACAAATACAAAAAGGATATGGACCAAAAAAATAGAGTAAAATATTCAATGATAGTTAAATAAGTTATAGATAAAGTTTTTATAAATTCTTAAAATATTATAAAGTAATAAAGTTGTTTAGATAATAATTAATTATAGATGATAAAATTAAAAATAGAATAATTATTAAAATATAAACCTATTTTTTATGAGTTATACAAAACAAACTAGTTTCTTCGCATCTACTTTATCAATTTCATATATATGATTCAATCACAAATATACAAATCAATTTCATGTATTTGTTTTATAGTGAAACATAAGTGTTTTTTTAAAAGGCAAAATAAATACTATTAAAATTCAAAATGAGAATTCAAGAGTTTGATAAACATTCAGTACAAACAACCACAAAAGAAGTATCACCTAATAACTGAAATATAATATAATTAAACACAACATCTACCTCTAAAACTTCAACACCACACAAAGAATCTCAGTGACATATACTGATCAACATAAAAATGAAACAGGATTCTAAGGCAAACACTTCCTACAGCAAGTCACTATTCTGCCTCAACAAGTATCAATGTTATTTATAGAAACTAAATAAAAGACCTCATTGATATCTGATATGTGGCCATCCAATTTGATTACGATAGTATCATCCACTCACGGAGGTTGCTGCATAAAATATCAATTGAATCACTATATCAGAATTCTCTGCAAGATGCTCTTTCATCAATTTTTTTATAGCAAAACCACCTTAAAATAAACATAACATAATATAGTTTTTCACAACAAAAAGCATCATAGTATAAAACATTACATGTTATAAACATATGTTACAGAGTTAGGTATGTCATACTCTTGCAAGCGGGAAAATGCAATTACAAACCAGAATCATACACACATCACATTTAGTGATGAAGATAATGAAGTGAAATTTTGCTTGCATTAAAAGTCCACAAATGATCCTCAATCTGCTAAATTTTCCAATTTTTAGAAATTTTTCAAAAAGTAGTTTTAATTGAAAAAGAAAAAAAAACTTACTGGGAGTGATTACATTGTTGCAATGTGACCAAATAAGTCTAGCAACCATGACAGTTGTGTTAAAATCAAAAGGAATAGACAATTTTTAGATGTAAATAAACCCAATACATGACAATATAAGCTTGCAACACTTGAATACTCTGTATATGAAAACAGGAGTTACATTAATAATGAAAAACAAAATCAATTTCCTAACCATGAAAAATAGAAAATCTCGTAAGATGAAAACAAATGGGTATGGAAGGAGAATTCTTTTTACCTGACGCATCTTTGAGTTCTCTTACTAGAATGCATTGTTAAACTTGATGAATGGTTTCATAACCTATTGCAAATAAAAAAACCATAAACACACAATATATGAGTATGGAGGAAGATTAGTCGTAAGAACAAATTGGAAAAAAAAAATTAAAGCATGTTAATAAAAAAAATAAACATCACTTACTTTAACAATGAAAAACATAATCATGAAAAACACAAAATTTCATAAAAAAAAACAACTGCAATACATCATTCAAAGTCAGAGTAATTTCTTTTAGTTTTTCTTCAACTTTAGCCTATTATGAACCATGTTAGCATAAATCTCTTTCTATACAAAAAATAGAAAAAGCATTAAAAGTGGATGCTTTATATACTCTAAATATGTGATTTGACTCTTTCCGTCACCTGCTTAGAAACATGGGAATAATGGTCCTCGTAGTTAAAACTTGACATACAAGAACTATGAGTAGTCAATATGGGCTAGGCTTCCACTTTTGATTTGAAATCCTGCATGTCTCTATTTGTAGGTCAAGAAAAGCGGCCAATGATTCAGAATCAATAGATTAAAAACCAATAATACCAATGATTAAAATGAATCATTAAGAGATGAATGCAATTAGCCATACCGTTTCAACTTAATTATTTCCCCCATTAAAAGTATACTGCCATAACAAAATTATTGACATTGTTATATTGTCAATCAATATACCAACATAATCATCTTTGTAGAAATTTTTAGACATTTAAAAATTATTGATGAGAAATTATTATAACAAAGTGGTATAAATTAAGAGGTAGAAATCTGTATATCCAATTGCATTTAATAATTATATCACAAATAAAATTGAGATTCAATATTTAACTGAGATTATAGACTATACCAATCATTTTGTCACAAATATAATTGAGACCAACATATTAAAAGATTTATATACTTTGATATCATTAGTCATATGAGGAGTCTGTAAAAGTCATAAAAGTTTCCCCTCTGCCGTGAGCAATTGAAGTCCTTTTGTTACTAATCATTGATACATGTACACCTAACAAAAGATATATTTGGCTAGACATAGGTGTATCTAAAACAAAAGAGAAAAAGGCTAAAGACAACACAAATATAAACGTAAATATTCATGCTTTGCCTTCCAACTTTGAACCTTTTTGTGGTTTACCTTCCAAAAAATAATATCTTAAGAGATATAATCATACAATGAAGAAAGATATCATACCACTCAAACTTCAAACAATCCGATGAACTGGACAAATCATTACAACTGATGTAGCGATCAAACCCAGATCTGAAATGTCACTCATGCATTCAGGGTGCATCAGGCTTTGCATGATCAGTATAACCTACCATATGAAGATTACACTTATGAGATTGCAGTTTAAGAATATTATTTAAGTGAAAAGAGTAGCTGAGTTAAGGACATCCAACAACACATATGAGTTTTCAATCAAATTGAAATTATGCAAGTGAAACAACAATCACCTTGTTTCTCCTTAATTCCTACTGAAATAGCCAACAAATTCAATGGGCTTAATTTCTACACAATGTAATGACATATAAAATAATTTTAATGAAACCAAAATAAAATTAATCACACCATAATCAATCATAATGAAAACTTGGAAAATAGGCATCGAAACATTAAAATACACCGGTAATGTCAAAAACCCAATCAAACACAAAACAAACTTAGTTGAAAAAGAGAAGATGAACACAAACACAATACTTCTTAAAAATTAATCTCACCTTCTTTTAAAGATTCAATTGCGAAGCTTGAAAATGTAGATGCAGAATTTATCGGCCGTACGAAAAAGTTCACATCTTTAACACGATTCTTCATCCAAACCCATAAAATTAAAAAAGCATAAGTTGAACCCTAAACATCAAAAAGCAAGACTCAAAATAAAAGATTCAACAAAACATTAGTGCAGTAAAAAAAATTGGCTTTTACCTTGGACCATGAGTTAAACGCAAATGTGAAAGGAAGATCTGTGTAAATCTCTGTAAATCAAATAAATTTCATAACCCAATATCTATCGTGAAATACTTTGATTCATAGATCTCTGTAAATCTTTCTAAAACCATGTAGTCTTTGTTGAAAAAATCAAGAGAAAAGAAAGAAGAAGAGGAAGAAAGAGGTAGTTAAAGAGAGAAGGAAAAAGAAGAAGAAAGAGAATAGAGAAGCAGAGGACGAGAAAAGAAGAAGGAGAGGAAGAAAGAAGCAGCGGAAGAGAGAAGAAAAAAGATGAGGAAGAGAGAGAGATAGATAGATAGAGAGAGAGAGAGAGATAGATAGATAGATAGAGAGAGAGAGAGAGAGAGAGAGAGAGAGAGAAAGAGAGAGAGAGAGAGAGAGAGAGAGAGAGAGAGAGAGAGAGATAGATAGAATGTTATCTGCATTTTTTTGGGGAAAGCTGTAACACCCCAAATTTATTTGAATATTTATTTAATTAATTTAAATATAATATTTGTGAATTTTCGGTGAATTTTAGTGGTTGGTGTCGATGTTAGTGTTTTGGTGGAGTTTTGGTTATTTTAATTAAATAATAGTATATAATATGAATATATTAGTATTATTATTAATTTAAAATAATATTAGAGGAATTAAGGGTAAGATGGACTTTAAGGTGGATTAGTGAGGGTATTATGGGGAGAGCCTATTTTGGAAGCCCAAAGGTTTAACAAAAAGAGAATTTGAAATTAGGTTTCATTTGTTGGCCAGAACATGAAAATAAGGAGAAGGTGCAGAGCTCTGAGGAAAGAACGGAAAAGGAGAGGATTCATGAAGGTTTCCAAAGGAACAATAGAGAAAGTTCTGAATCGACAATTTAAGGTATGGGGAGTATTGCCTTTCATTATTTTCAATATAGAACGTGATGTGTTGAATGTGGATTTTGAGGTTTTTGGGGTTTTTGAAGGGTTTATGAATTAGTAATGAATTCGAGGTATTTCTGAGAATCGATGATGGATTATTAAGAGTTGAATTGATTTGGGTAAAAATATGCCTTCGAGGCTAAACCTTTTGATGATATGTGGGATCTTGTATAAAAAGGGATTTTTGGGGGTTTATAGGAAACTTGAGAGTTTGTGAAGGTTTAGGTATTTTGAGTTAGGATAGTGGAATTAATCGACCTAACGGTCGTAGATTTTATGCCTTTAAGTGCCATGATGCTTTAGGACTGTTCTGGGATGTTTTTGGAGAGAACTGAGGTTGAAATCGTAAGGGTTTTGGGGCTGGAATGCTACTGATACGTAGCAGCGATTTCCTGCAATCGCTAGTTCGCAAAGCGAACGAATGCTTCGCACGGCGAATGTTCGCCTTGGCTCGCAAAGCTAGCAGTGCAGCGAATGCGCGATGACGGTGTGGAAATTTTGATGAATCTTGAGAAGTGACTTTTGGGGCTTGCAAAGCGAATGTCCCAGCGAAGCGCTTCACAAGGCGAATGAGAGTAGCGAGCGAGACAGAATGTGGGTTTTCTCTAGTTTTGTATGGGGTTTGGGACTCGTTGTCAGCTTCGCAAAGCGAATGTCCTGGTGAATTAGTTAGCAAAGCGAACTCAAAAGCGAATGTCTGTTGTTCGCGAAATTTATTTTATGATGCTGTGATGTTTCTGATATTTCTGTACTGTGATGTTTCTGATGTTTTACCATGATGTTAGTGATGTTAATGATGATTATGACATGATGATTTGTGATGTTTTGATGATGATATGATGACATGATGAATATGATGTTTTGATGAATGACTATGCACATAATGATATTTTGATGATGATGACTAGTGATGTTGTGTATCATGCATTCATAGCATACGTTGATGATGATGTTAGGACTCCGGTCCAGTGATGATGAGATTAGACTTCGGTCTACTGTGGCTTCCATCCCATTGTGTGGATGTGAAGTGGATTATGACTTGCTCTGGTTCTTGTGTGGAACTGATCCTATTTGACGGGATCTTTGGAGGGTGATGGCCTAAGTGTCCATCAATTTGTGACGATTGGTACCACATGCATGAGTCCTATTGTGCATTGCATTTATGTGGCATTTGTTGTGATTTATGATGACGTGTTTTGATGTTTGCCATGTGATGACTCTGATGATGTTGCATATGATGACGCCATTTTTATGCATATCTTATTTTATATTGATTATAATGAATTGTATTACTCACCCTGCCTGTTTGAATGTTGCCTCCACGTGGGTAACGTGCAGATGATTAGGATTAGTTGTGGATGCTTTTGAGGACTTTTGAAGTTATTTGCTTTTGGTCGACTTAGAGGGTCTTTGATCTGATAGTGTAACATCGGGTTGGGGGTCGTTGAGTCGAACCATGTTGGATTTTATTTGGTTGTTATTTTATTGATCATTTGATGACTATGATTTATTTTAATAAACCCTCTTGTGGGATTTTTGTGGTTATGGTGGTTCTGCTGCCCTTTGAAGGCATTTTGAGTTATTTTGAGAAAAAACCCGTTGTTTACGGAGTAAATGTTTTGTTTTGAATTTATTGAGAAATGTGCACCCTTTGAGGTGAATTCTGATTCATTATGATTTTATGTGTATTCCGCTGCGATATTTTGTGGGGTAGAAAAGGGTGTTACATTAGTGGTATCAGAGCAGGTCGGTCCGTCCGCCCAGGTTTTTACGTGATTTCAGTCCCCTGTCGGTCGACAAGTGTGTGTACACTGTCGATATTTTAGTTCTTCTAACCTTGTTGGTGGTGTACATGATGGCTGAAAGAAATGATCGTGCTATTGTTGATGCTTTGGAATCAGTTGCTAATATGGTGGCGCAACTCAATCCGAATGGTGGAGTCCCAGATGAGTTTCGTACTTTGGGGGAGTTCAAGAGGAACAATCTATCAGGGTTTTAGGGTACTCACGATCCAGCAAGTGCACACAAGTGGCTGAAGGCGATTGAGAAGATTTTCCGTGGGATAGGATGTACTGATGCGCAACAAGTTCAGTTTGGAACTCATATATTGTCGGAAGAGGCTGAGGACTGGTGGGATAACACCATTCAGAGACTGGAATATGTTGGCACTCTGATAACTTGGGCTGTGTTCAAGCAGGAATTTCTGGGGAAGTATTATCCAGAGGATGCTCGTGGTAAGAGAGAGGTGGAATTCCTTGAGCTGAAGCAAGGAGATATGATTATTGCAGAGTATGCTGCGAAGTTCGAGAAGTTGGTGAAGTTCTGTCCTCACTATAACCGTGCTGATGCTGAGATGTCCAAGTGCCTCAAGTTCGAGAATGGGATGAGACCAGAGATTAAGCAGGGTATTGGGTATCAACAGATCCGCGGGTTTGCTGAGTTGGTGGACAAAGGCAGAATCTACGATGAGGATAGCCGAGCTCGATCTGCTCACTACAAGCAGTTGAGTATAGGGGGAAACCTTATACAACTTCAGCTGACAAAGGGAAGCAGAAGGCTTCAGATGGGAAAAAGACAAGTGGGGGAGCAGCTTCCGCTTTTGGGAAGTGTTATAGGTGTGGCGAGCAAGGTCACCGTGCTGATGTTTGTACTAATAGTGTGTTGAGGTGCTACAGGTGTGGCAAGAAGGGTCATAGAGCTACTGATTGCAAGGATGAGGGTCCAACTTGCTTCAATTGTGGTGAGAAGGGTCACATCAGTACCAAGTGTCAGAAACCAAAGAAGACGGTTACTGCTGCTCAGACCAGTTGCAGAGTGTTGCTTTGAGTGGTGCAGAAGTGTCAGAGAAGGACAACCTAATTCGAGGTACTTGTTTTATTAATGATATTGAGTTGGTTGCTATGATTGATACTGGTGCTACTCATTCTTTTATCTCGCTTGAATGTGCTAATAGATTGGGTTTGAAGTTGTCTAATATGAATGGTAGTATGCTAATAGAGACTCCTGCTAATGGTTCCGTTACTACTACTTTTGTGTGTTCGAGATGTCCTTTGATGATTTTTGGGAAGAGTTTTGTGATGGATTTGGTGTGTTTACCCTTGCACCAAATCGATGTAATCCTTGGAATTAACTAGTTGGAGTTCAACCATGTTCATATCAATTGTTATACTAAGACTGTGGAATTTCCTGAGTTTGGTGATAGTGGAGAGTTGATGTTCCTGTCTGCTAAGCAAGTGGATGAACTAGTGGAAGACGAAGCCCTGGTGTTTGTAATGTTTGCATCGTAGTAGATTGATCGTGAAGCTGCGAGTGTGGAGTTGCCTGTTGTTTGCGAGTTTCTAGATGTATTTCCAGATGACATCAGTGATTTGCCTCCAGAACATGAAGTGGAGTTTGCAGTGGACTTAATACCAGGTACGAGTCCAGTGTCGATGGCTCCTTATTGGATATCAGCTTCTGAGTTAAGTGAATTGAAGAAACAGTTGGAAGAATTGCTTGAGAAGAGGTTTGTTCGACCAAGTGTTTCTCCGTGGAGTGCTCCTGTGCTGTTAGTGAAGAAGAAGGACAGAAGTATGAGGTTGTGTGTTGATTATCGGCAGTTGAATAAAGTGACTATCAAGAATAAATATCCACTTCCAAGAATCGACGACTTGATGGATCAGTTAGTAGGTGCTTGTGTGTTTAGTAAGATTGATTTGAGGTCTGGTTATCATCAGATTTGTGTTAAGCCTGATGACATTCCGAAGATAACTTTCAGAACGAGGTATGGTGACTATGAATACATTGTGATGTCGTTTGGTGTGTCCAATGCATCTTATGTGTTCATGGAGTATATGAATCAAAATTTTCACGAGTATTTGGATCAGTTTATGGTGGTTTTCATTGATGATATCCTGATATATTCTAAGTTTGAAGAAGAGCATGCTGAGCATTTAAGAACCGTGTTGCAAGTGTTGAAAGAGAAGAAGTTGTATGCAAAATTGTCAAAGTGTGAATTCTAGTTGAAGGAAGTGAGTTTTCTTGGCCATGTGATCTCAAGTGGTGGAATTGTTGTGGATCCTTCCAAGATTGACGCTGTGTTACAGTGGGAGACTCCGAAGTCTGCTACTGAGATACGAAGTTTTCTGGGATTGGCGGGTTATTACCGCAAGTTTATCGAGGGCTTTTCTAAGTTGGCATTAACTTTGACTCAGTTGACTCGAAAGGGTCAAGCTTTCGTGTGGGATGTAGCTTGTGAAGAGAGTTTCATGGAATTGAAGAAGAAGTTGACGACCGCTCCAGTGTTGATTTTTCCTAATCCGAGCGAATCTTTTGTGGTGTATTGTGATGCGTCGAAGATGGGTTTTGGTGGAGTATTAATGCAGAATGGTCAAGTTGTTGTATATGCTTTGAGACAATTGCGAGTTCATGAGAGGAATTATCCTACACATGACTTAGAATTGGCCGCCGTGGTGTTTGTGCTGAAAATTTGGAGACATTATCTGTTTGGCTCTAAGTTTGAAGTGTTCAGTGATCATAAAATTCTGAAGTACTTATTTGATCAGAAAGAATTGAATATGAGGCAGAGAATGTGGTTAGAGCTGTTGAAGGATTTCGATTTTGATCTGAGTTATCATCTGGGCAAAACAAATGTAGTGGCTGATGCATTGAGCAGGAAGTCATTACATATGTCGATGCTTATGGTGAAAGAATTGGAATTAATTGAGCAATTCAGAGATTTGAGTTTGGTATGCGAAGAGACTCCTGACAGTGTGAAGTTGGGAATGTTGAAGTTGACTAGTGGCATTCTGGAAGAGATCAGAGTGGGACAACAATCTGACTTGAAGTTAGTGGACCAGTTGACTTTGATCAACCAAGGTAAGGGAGGAGAATTCCGAATTGACGAGAATGATATAATGATGTTCAAAGACAGGGTGTGTGTTCCAAATGTCCCAGATATTAAGAGGAGTATACTTGAAGAAGGACACCGAAGTAGGATGAGTATTCATCCCGGTGCTACGAAGATGTACCATGATTTGAAAAAGTTGTTTTGGTGGCCAGGTATGAAGAAGGATGTTGTGTAGTTTGTCTATGCGTGTTTGACTTGTCAGAAGTCGAAGATTGAGCATCAGAAGCCTTTAGGTATGATGCAGCCGTTGAGAATTCCAGAATGGAAGTGGGATAGTATTTCCATGGATTTTGTGGTGGGATTGCCGAAGACTGCTAAGGGAAATGATTCCATTTGGGTGATTGTGGATAGATTAACTAAATCGGCTCATTTCTTACCGATGAAAATTAATCATTCTATGCAGAAGTTAGCCGAGGTGTACATTGGGGAGATTGTGAAGTTGCATGGGATACCTTCAAGTATTGTGTCAGATAGAGATCTGAGATTTACATCGAGGTTCTGGAAGAGTTTGCAAGATGCGTTGGGTACTAAGTTGAGGATGAGTTCTACCTACCATCCGCAGACGGACGGTCAAACAGAAATGACTATCTAATCTCTAGAGGATTTGCTGAGAGCTTGTGTGTTGGATCATGGGGGATCTTGGGATAGCCATTTGTCGTTGATTGAGTTCCCGTACAATAACAGTTTTCATGCTAGTATTGGAATGGCGCCCTATGAAGCTTTGTATGGGAGGAGATGTAGGACTCCTTTGTGTTGGTATGAGTCAGGCGAGAGTGTTGTACTCGGACCTGAGATTGTGCAAGAGACGACCAAAAAGATTAAGATGATCCAAGAAAGGATGAGAGCATCACAGAGTCGTCAGAAGAGCTATCATGATAAGAGGAGAAAGACACTTGAATTCCAAGAAGGCGATCACGTGTTTTTGAGAGTGGCACCAGTGACCGGTATGGGTCGAGCTTTAAAGTCTAGGAACCTTACTCCATGTTTTGTTGGTCCATACTAAATCTCGCAGAGGATAGGAGAGGTCTCCTATTGAATTTCTTTACCGCCGTCACTTGCGAATTTGCATGACGTGTTCCATGTGTCTCAGTTGAGGAAGTACATTCTGGATCCGTTGCATGTGATTCAGATGGATGATGTACAAGTGAGGGATAATCTGACAGTGGAAGTTGTACCTGTGCGTATTGACGGACGGGAGATGAAGCAACTGCGGGGTAAAGACATAACTTTGGTGAAAGTGTTGTGGGGGGGACCAACTGGGGAAAGTTGGACTTGGGAACGCGAAGATCAGATGAGGGAGTCGTATCCGATTCTGTAAGTGGGGGAGAGTTGTAACACCCCAAATTTATTTGAATATTTATTTAATTAATTTAAATATAATATTTGTGAATTTTCGGTGAATTTTGGTGGTTGGAGTCGATGTCGGTGTTTTGGTGGAGTTTTGGTTATTTTAATTAAATAATAGTATATAATATGAATATATTAGTATTATTATTAATTTAAAATAATATTAGAGGAATTAAGGGTAATATGGACTTTAAGGTGGATTAGGGAGGGTATTATGGGGAGAGCCTATTTTGGAAGCCCAAAGGTTTAACAAAAAGAGAATTTGAAATTAGGTTTCATTTATTGGCCAGAACGTGAAAATAAGGAGAATGTGCAGAGCTCTGAGGAAAAAATGGAAAAGGCGAGGATTCGTGAAGGTTTCCAAAGGATCAGTAGAGAAAGTTCTGAATCGACAATTTAAGGTATGGGGAGTATTGCCTTTCATTGTTTTCAATCTAGAACATGATGTGTTGAATGTGGATTTTGAGGTTTTTGGGGTTTTTGAAGGGTTTATGAATTAGTAATGATTTCGAGGTATTTCTGAGAATCGATGATGGATTATTAAGAGTTGAATTGATTTGGATAAAAATATGCCTTTGAGGCTAAACCTTTTGATGGTATGTGGGATCTTGTATAAAAAGGGATTTTTAGGGGTTTATAGGAAACTTGAGAATTTGTGAAGGTTTAGGTATTTTGAGTTAGGATAGTGGAATTAATCGACCTAACGGTCGTAGATTTTATGCCTTTGAGTGCCATGATGCTTTAGGACTGTTCTGGGATGTTCTTGGGGAGAACTGAGGTTGAAATCGTAAGGGTTTTGGGGCTAGAATGCTACTGATACGTAGCAGCGATTTCCTGCAATCGCTAGTTCGCAAAGTGAACGAATACTTCACACGGCGAATGTTCGCCTTGGCTCGCAAAGCGAGCAGCGCAGCGAATGCGCGACGACGGTGTGGAAATTCTGATGAATCCTGAGAAGTGACTTTTGGGGCTCGCAAAGCAAATGTCCCAGCGAAGGGTTTCGCAAGGCGAATGCGAGTAGTGAGCGAGACAGAATGTGGGTTTTCTCTGGTTTTGTATGGGGTTGGGGACTCGCTATCAGCTTCGCAAAGCAAATGTCCTGGCGAATCAGTTCGCAAAGCGAACTCAGCAGCGAATGCCTGCTGTTCGCAAAATTTGTTTTATGATGTTGTATTGTTTTTGATGTTTGTGTACTGTGATGTTCTGATGTTTTACCATGATGTTAGTGATGTTAATGATGATTATGACGTGATAATTTGTGATGTTTTGATGGTGATATGATGATATGATGAATATGATGTTTTGATGAATGATGATGCACATAATGATATTTTGATGATGATGACTAGTGACGTTGTGTATCATGAATTCATAGCATACGTTGATGATGATGTTAGGACTCCAGTCCAGTGATGATGAGATTAGACTTTGGTCTACTGTGGCTTTCATCCCATTGTGTGGATGTGAAGTGGATTATGACGTGCTCCGGTTCTTGTGTGGAACCGATCCTATTTGACGGGGATCTTTGGAGGGTGATGGCCTAAGTGTCCATCGATTTGTGACGATTGGTACCATATGCATGAGTCCTGTTATGCATTGCATTTATGTGGCATTTGTTGTGATTTATGATGACGTGTTTTGATGTTTGCCATGTGATGACTCTGATGATGTTGTATATGATGATGATGCCATTTTTATGCATATCTTATTTTATATTGATTATAATGAATTCTATTACTCACCCTACCTGTTTGAATGTTGCCTCCACGTGGGTAACGTGCAAGTGATCAGGATTAGCTGTGGATGCTTTTGAGGACTTTTGAAGTTATTTGTTTTTGGTCGACTTAGAGGGTCTTTGCTCTGATAGTGTAACATCGGGTTGGAGGTCGTTGACTCGAACCATGTTGAATTTTATTTGGCTGTTATTTTATTGATCATTTGATGACTATGATTTATTTTAATAAACCCTCTTGTGGGATTTTTGTGGTTATGGTGGTTCTGCTGCCCTTTGAAGGCATTTTGAGTTATTTTGAGGAAAAACTCGTTGTTTATGGAGTAAATGTTTTGTTTTGAATTTATTGAGAAATGTGCACCCTTTGAGGTGAATTCTGATTCATTATGATTTTATGTGTATTCCGCTGCAATATTTTGTGGGGTAGAAAAGGGTGTTACAAAAGCAGATGAAAATTTGGAATAGGAACTGACATTGGGAAAAGTGAAAAGAGGAAAAAGAATTATAGTTGAACCATGTGACATATTGATCCAAACCTAGCAAGCAAATGCATAATACAATAAACATGTAATTGGAATTGAACAATGTGACATCATTAGTTGCAAAAAGTAATTTTTGGACCAAAATTACCCTTATTTTGATGAGATGGCTGATTAAGAGAAAATGGCAAATTAGAGTTTTCCACAATGTCTAATTTTCTTATATTATAGATGAACATTAACAGTTTTGACTTCATTTTGAGTGTTGTTATTGGCGTTCACATAAATGTTAATTTCATTCAAATTTATATTCACAATAGATTTTAGGCTTAATTGCAAGTTTGATCCCCTATTTTTTTTTATCACCCATTTTAAAAACCATGATTTTAGTCATTTTTTTTGTTTTGTGTTGAATTTTAGTCCCCTCTTCAATTGAGAACTATTTTTAATGATGTGACGCTAATTTGCTTACTTGTCAATGCCAAATCATTTTTAAAATAATCCAATTTTTTAATAATATTTTAATAATAATAATAATAATAATAATAATAATAATAATAATAATAATAATAATAATAATAATAACAATAATAACTTAATAATATATCAATAAAATTATTTTATTCTTTTTTTCTTAACCAAACACAAACAAATCCAGCACTCTAACATAAGTTAACGTGAAAATTTATCTTTTCCCTTCCTTTTCTCCTCATTCAACTTAGATGAAAAACTCCAACAGCATCACATCTCCAAATTAGAAAACCTGCAAATTCAACTCTAAATTTTCCTCATTCCCCAAACATAAACTATTGAAATGAACCATTCCAAATCCATATGCTCACATCATCTTCCGAACAAGCAAAAATAATCAAATACCAAATTGATTTCCAAATTTAGGTTTCAATTTCAATTTCAAATGGAATGAAATTGTTGTTATTATTGTTGAAGTTATGGAGAAAACAAAATCTAGAGAAACCCATATTTTCTTCATTTGCATTTTCTTTCTCTGATACATCGTTTATTGTCTATTAACAAGAGTGGGTTTCCATGGATGAAATTGAGTCAACCTTTTATTCCTTCTCCTTCAACAAAAACCTTCCATTCCCTTCATCAACCATAACACGATGTCAAATTCAAACAAACATATCACTCCATCAAATCGAAACTCAAAAAATACCATAGTCAAATTCAAACAAATCCATGAAATTTAAAGTTTTAAATTTGCTTTGTTTTAGGTAAAATAAGACTTTTTGAATTTCAGATTTCATTTTTTTTCCAGATCTAAATATGAATCGCGAAGCACCAAGAAATCTTACAATCTCAACAATTATTTGATGATGGAATTTATGAAGGTGACGATGCGCAACAGTAGTGGTGGTGCTGATAACACAAGAAGGAGAAGACAAACATTTGTTTAGTCCTTCTGTATATTTTTTTTTTATGTTGGCTTAAATGCACTTGTGGTCCCCTTAGTTTTGGTGTTTTAAATAATTGGCCCTCTTTTTACAAAATCAGCTATTTTGATCTCTTAATTTTGATGACAATTGAATTTTTAAAATCCTCCTTCAGTTTTGCATAGGTGACAGGGATTTAAAAATTATTTTTAATTATGTGAAATTACTGACTAGGATAATTTATTTTTTAATACTTTTTTACATAATTAATAATTTAAATTGTTATTTAATAAATTAATTAATTAAAATTTTGTAAAACACTCAGGGCCCAAAGCCCATTTAGTAGGAGCATATATTCAAATCTTAAAGGCCCACTTTCATCTCAATACACTTATACAACTAACTTCACATGTTCAAGTTTATAAACCCTTATATTATACCACCAGAAAACGATGTGGGACTATACTACCTTTATAACATAACTAGCTTTATAATGTACTCCCTCCGGTTACTATTATAAGCAAAAAAAACACCTTAAATCTTGGTCACTATTATAAGCAAAAGTCATTAAATTTTAGACTAATTAATACTTGTATTACTATTATACCCTTAATTTAATTCAAAAGCATTTAATGTTGAAAGTTGATTCATTAAATAAACTAAGGATATTATCATAAATTTTACTTTGATTGTACATGAAATCAATAAAATTAATTACACTTAACTAACTTTCTTAATACGTGTGAAAGTAGTTATTTTGGCTTATAATTGTGACCGGAGGGAGTATCACTGACAATGAGTTGTTGTGGGTGGTGTTTTCATATCAAATAGTAATGAAGATATAACATATAAATTACTTAATAACTTATTCGTTCGACTTTCAAAATGAAGAGTTGTTGTTGTTGGAAATTCACCACACCCTATGGGAATTCCACTTCAATCTTGATCTCAAGATTGTACACAAACCCACTACGCAATAGCAATGAAGAACAAAGAAAGAAGAAGAACAATCTAACAGCAAGAAAGAAAAGAGAGAGAAGAGAAATATTTGGAGGAGAAGTGTTCTACCCACGAACTGTGGGATTTCTGAATATATTGCACTTTCACTGCTAAATCTGCAACTGTGAATACAATACAACGTTATGATTACAATGCAAGGATACTTCCTATTTATAGATATAGATTTGCAAAGGCCCAAAATTAAAAGCCCAAAATATCAAATCTAATCTAAACAAATCTGAATCCAAATCAAATCAAATCTAACACGATTCTGTCGAAACAACCTAAACAATTCGACATAACACTAAGCTATGAATGCTTCGACTTCGACACTATGAATTACATTTAACACACCACCTAATTCATTGTGTCTAAACTATCTACATTCATCATGGCTCTTAGTCTTTTGAAGGCTTCGACCTGCACTCCCTTCGTCATGATATCTGCAATCTGATTCTCAGTTCTGCAGTGTTCCAAATTCATCTTCCCTTCTGCTACATGCTCTCGAAGATAATGGAACCTCATTTCGATGTGCTTGCTTCGACCGTGTGCTATTGGATTCTTCGCCAAGTTGATAGCTGCCCATTTTTCAATACATTGAATTTCAGTCAAAAGCTTCTTATTTTGTTTTTATTGCTTTGTTTGCAAAAACGTCCGAATTTTTGATAAAGCATTGCTTTTGAAAACATTATGGCCTTACAATAACATGCGCAGAAAAACATTTAAAATCACTTTAAATGTTGCGTAATTCGGGATGGTGGACTCAAACCATGGAATATCCTGGGGCATGTGTGCGCATTCTTTTGTTGCAGGTAACAGGTACAAGTGATTTCGAAGGTGAGAGCCATTTTCTTCCAGACAAGTGATCACTTACCCTTAAGTCAGAATACCGGGGCAACCTTATTCAGCAAAATGAGATCAACGAAGCAAAGCTAATAAGGGATCGTTGGATCTTATTAAGTCGATTTTCTCACTCAATACTTCCAACAGCTACAAGCTTTTCTGTGTCGATAACGGTTGCAAATTCCCCAGTAGAGTTACTTCGCAGACCCCGCAGAGGTTTATCAGATCAATAGAATCTCTTTCTCAACATAGTGTTAGTACATTCTTTCCCCTGCCAAGTCGGAAAGTCGTCATTCCTCCAGCGGAGTTGCTATGATCAGAGTTCATCCCCAGACAGATGAAATAATTCCTGGCAGAGTCATCACTTCCCCATATCTCAAAGTCCAATTTATTTTTGGCAAGCGTGGCAGTTCAAAGCAGACGGATTGTTCATTCATTCTCCAGCAGAGATATTATCCTTTCAGGAGCTTCTGAGGTCAAATTATTGATCATTATTCCTCAGCAGAGTCAGCAGGGATGTCTGATATGTATGCAGAGCGTAATCCAGTGTTGAATTTTTGCAAAAGTCCACCCGCAGTGTAGCCAATCAGTAGTCAAATGACTTCATCCTAAAGGCATCTTTCAAAAGTCCACCCGCAGCGTGGCCCGTCGGCATTTGTCCGGTTTTATTCGAAAGACAGAGCAAAGTCCAGCCGCAGATTGGTAAAAGTCCATCTTAGGGTGGCAAATCAGCAAAGTCCAACCGCAGATTGGCAAAAGTCCATCTTAGGGTGGCAAATCAGCAAAGTCCAACCGCAGATTGGCAAAAGTCCATCTTAGGGTGGCAAAGCAGGGTAAAGTCCAACCGTTGATTGGCGAAAGTCCATCCGCAGTGTGGCAAGTCTGTAGTCGTCTGACTCCATTTAAAAGACAGTTTCAAGACCAACCGCAGATTGGCGAAAGTCCACCCGTAGTGTGGCAAGCCAGTAGTCGTCTGACGTCGTACAAAAGATATTCTTAAAGTCCACCCGCAGTGTGGCAAGCCAGTAGTCATCTGGCGTCATACAAAAGTCATTCTTAAAGTCCATCCGCAGTGTGGCAAGCCAGTAGTCGTCTGGCGTCGTACAAAAGACGTTGTTAAAGTCCATCCGCAGTGTGGCAAGCCAGTAGTCGTCTGGCGTCGTTCAAAAGACATCTCTCCAGTGCTATTCTTCCCATCAGAGTTTTATCCAAGCAGAGTTCATTTTGTTGGGTTTATATCCATTTTCTTCTTCTCCACAGAGTGCAAATTTTTAGTTATTTTTCGGTATTCAATCCCTCCATACCTTGAAAGTCTGACAGCAATCGCTATCATCCATTCAGGTCTACAGTGATTGAATAGGGGCAGCTGTAATACCCCAAAATTTTCCCTCTTATCTTTTATATCATTTAGCATATACTTTCATTGCATTGCATTGCATTCAAGTCATAGAAAAATAAAACATTCATCTTTGGTTCATGCATAGGGCATGTGATCAGTTGATTTCAGAGTATTGAGTATCCAGAGCAAGAGAGCTAGAGCCAAGGGTCTCCCAACAAGCCTCAAGGGTCTCTTATAACAGATGACATCCCATTTGATCCCACAAGTCATTGGAAGATGGAAACTCATCAAGAAGTTGGACAGTTCATCATCTCCTATCAAAAGCAGTCAAAATTAGGGTTTTGAGTTCAAGCAGCCTCCTGATGAAACTTTGGTTCAAACTTGATTTCAATGTTTTCTATATGATGTCAAGTATCTAAGGATGGAATATTGCCCATTGGCTCATTTCAAATGAGGTTCAATTGATCAGTTGCTTGAGAATCAAGAAATTTGGGGAAAAATCAACTGTGCAAAGGAAAAAGTCAACTCCTGACTTTTTTAGGTTAAATTCATGAAATTCAAGTTACATATGTTCATTGGACAATATTTGATTAAGAAATGATGGAGTAATCATTAAAAATCAAGAAATGCACAAAGTTTCCATTTTTAGAAACTTAGGGTTTCCAAAAATGGCAAGTTTGGACCATTTTGCACTACACTTCAAGGCATTCTTTCTTCAGGATAATAGCTTCAAACTTCAGGCCCAAGTTTAGCCAATTAAAGATCATATTCCAAGCTCCAAATCCATATAAAGAACTCTTCCATTGGATCAAAATTGAGGGAGTTATGATCAATCAAAGTGGAGCAAAATCAAGGCAAATCTCAAGTCATGGCAAGGCAAAACTAGGCTGGCACGCATGCATTTCATCAAACATGTGGTGTACCAAGTGTCAAGCTAATTTTCTCCATCAAGAAGGCTTCAAATGAAAAATTATTGAACATCAAATTTGTTCATCTCCATGTCCCCTTTAACTTTGATGTTGGACATTTTCTCATTTGAATAAGTTATGAAGGAGTTATAGTGGTCCAAACATGGAAACTTCATACTAAATTTTTCATAGGTCCATGACCAAGTCTGCCAACAACTTGCCTCGCCCATAAACCAGTTTTGTGCACTTGAGTTCATGACCATTTTCATGCACCTTAGAGGTTTAAATTCAATCTGATTTCAACATCAACAATGTTCTATCATGTATCCTCTCTTCATAGCCATCAAAAACTCATCATTTCATGCCTTGTACATGAAGAAATCTTCCATCAAACTTCACAATTTCCATTGCATTTTGCTGATCAGAATAAGATGTTGTTCTTGTTTGATTCACACATTCACACGCATGCCTTCATACCAGTCCTTTCTTTTCTTCTTTTGGACCAACACAACCATATGCAACATATGCCATGCAATGCTGTCATGTACCATAATGGGAAAGAAACTTACATTACAAGTAACCAGGCTGTAGGCTACACAACATAACATCATCACCATCATCCATTTAACCATCATCATCCTTACATCAACACAACACACGAGTTTCTATTCCCTCTCATTTTCAAATTGCTTAGCACACAACTCTCCATTGTTTTTAACACCATAATTAACCTAACCCAGGTTCTAACCATCAACTGAGATGGTTAACTTCTCACTCAACATATATAAGATTCACTCTAACAGAATTGAGAACAACACTTCATTTCACACATTTCACAAACTCTCACTCTCAAGTTTCTCTCTGAATTCTCTCTCTCTCTCTCTCTCTCTCTCTCTCTCTCTCTCTCTCTCTGCACGATTTCATCATCATCTTCATCCATATTTCATCATTATCATCATCAATCGTTCATCTCTGATCAAGAACAAGGAAGAACAAGATCAATTCCTCAAGTGTAGCAACTTTTCCAATTCGAATTTCATTCTGTTTCCTTCAAGATCTCAAGCATTAGAGCATTTATTTTACTCTATTAAAGCTCAAGAACAAGCCTACACCTCTGGTTTTCTTGTTGATTCAAATTCTTCGCAATTCCAGGTTTGAAATTCCTCAACTGATCTTGCTTCGTTTTCTTGTGTTCTAGTTTATTTTATGTTGATTTGAAGCTTACTAGAAGCTATGAACGATCTGGCTAGTTGATAGGCTCTCTAAGAGCATAGTTGCAGAACCTAGGGCAAAATTCTCTCGTTCAATTCTCTTGATGTGTGCTTGATATGTGAAATCTTTTGTTGGATTCTTGATCTACTTGACTTCCTCTTTCGATTGATGTACTTTTCGTGAATTTTTGGAACGTTTGAGAACTTGCAGTTGTCGGACGTGGCCGGAGAAGATGACCGGAGGTCCTTCTCCGGCCGGTGAGGGTTTGGTTAGGGTTTAGCACCAGATTATATCATAGCCGTCTGATTTCATTTAATCCAACGCTCATCAGCTTGCCAGCACATTAATGAATGTGCTCTTTCTCACGTGCCTCTTTCTCTCTCAGCTTGGACTTGCATGTGTGTGCGTGTGTGATAATTGTGGTGTAAGTGCATAGTGATTCATTGGATCTGATGACTTTGATAATTGATCTTGATTGACTGCATCATGTGGCTGTGAGTGAGTCAATGTTTGACTGAGGTGCATCATAATTCCACACACACACGCGTGTAAATGGACTGGATTTCTAATTGCTTTTCACACACCCTGCTTTTTAAGCCCAAACATTTTGAACTGCATTTTACTATGTCTGCACCCCCTGCATATTTTAATTCTTTTTTTAATTTCTCTTTTTATATTATTTTGGATTTCCTTTTATTAAAAATATCAAATGCATTCTAAAAATTCTATAAAAATTCACCAATCATCAAAACACATTTAAATAATTTTTCATATTTTTTAATTCTGATTTTAACTGATTTTGTTCATACTTTCTTATTTTCCTTTTAATTTCTTTTTAATTGGTATTCATTACAATACATGCCTCTTCCCCATTTTATTGGACTTAGTTCCTAATTGAATTTTCTCCTAATAATTGTGCCATACTTGTGTGACACTTTAGGGATCCTTTTTTATTTTTCATGGCATTTTAAGATCATTTTATCATGTGCATCCATAAGCATCTTTGAGCACTAGCATTGTGTGACCTTGTTGGACCTGTGAGTGACTTTTAAGTGTGGTTTCCATGGAATTTTGGCATGATCTTTTGGGTATTGATTTCACACTGGTTGGATATCATATAGTTTGATTTGTGTAATTTTATTTCATCTTTTACTTTGCTTTATGAATTGATTGATTACATGTGCATTTATGTGCTTCATTGTGTGCATATGCTGGGGTTTTGTGCATATTGCCTATGGTCTCTTAAGGTGATTGATGTCTTCTTTTGACACATGTTTACTTGAATATTATAGGTCATGTATGTCAAATTATAGGTCTTCCATATTTCATTTTGACATGTTTTGCAATTGATGTTTATCTTGCATTCATACTTAATTGTGCATATATCACTTGTTCTTTTTCAACATAGTTTATGTGTATCTCATATTGGTATGCCATTCACATTCATTCTTATATGTCCCTTTACTATATATAAACCCTTTCATCTATTTTTATTGACTCATAATGTCATATCATATGCATTACAATTACATGAACATTTGAAGCATGTTTCATTTTGTATGAATTTCAACTTGTGTTCTCTTCTTCTTAATCTCTGATGTGACTTGTGTATGAACCAAACTTGTTCATTTATGTGTTCTCATGTCATCTTATAACATGTATGTTACTGATCCATGTTCATTTGCATTCATAATTGCATTTCCCTCTCCTTTGTGACTTGTTTTGTAAGTAAACAACATTGTGAATTCTTGTGTGACATTGTTCTACTTCCTCCCACTTCTTCTCCTTGAGTTTTGTTCTCATATTATGGGTGATAATTCATGGATACTTAATGACATTTATGAAGTGGTTTCCTACTGGTTGCGGTGTTTCATATTGCATCATTGCATGTTTTACATCTCTTAAATGTTCATGATGCATCTTTAGTGCATATTATTGCATTCCTTTGATGTTTGGTAGATTGTTTAGGCATAGATTGATATTGTAAGCCTTTGTAACCATTGGTGGATGTAAATAGGCTTTGCTACTGCCCTAGGCCAGTACCAACCTTTAGTGATCTATTCTTTTTAGGTTTATCCCTTGAGAAGCTTCCTAGAGTTTCCTTTAGAACACTAGGATTTATTTGCTTACATCCTTCACTTGTACTTCAATATTTGAATTGTTTTGGTACTAACCATTTTGTGTAGGGGCTAATGGTAAGTTGAGCGTGTGGATATGCTTCCATACACACCTTCTTCCCTCATCTCTTTAATGCTTTATTTGTTGTGTTTGTGATAAGCATTTCAATGCTTTCTTTGTTCAACTTCTTTCTTCTCCCTTTTGGTTCATAACTCATCTTCTATCTTAGAAGTGAGTTATGTTACCTCTTGCTCTCTTCTTCTCTCTTCTTTTTAGACTTAGCTTTCTAAACCACACTTAACCCTTACGATCTTTAAGCATGATAACATTAGGGTGAGTCTTAGTCCCCTTTAGTCTTTACCTTTGTTTCTTTTGAGTCTCTCTTCTCTCATCTCAAAACAACTTCAAAACACCTAATAAAGGTTGAAATATCTTCATGTGCCATGAGCCTTATTCCATAGGGGGCTTGCATACATTCTATCTTAGAATGTGTTGTAGGTTTTCTAGCATGATGTACAAGTCTTTAACATGAAGTGATTTCACAAAACAAATTCAAAAACACTTCTTCATTTAAAAACAACAAAAACATTTAATAAAGGGAATAGGCTAGTGTACTTAAGCCTTTAACTTTGGAAGTAAGTTTGAGGATCTTCTTCATACTTAGTGTACTTCATCATCATTTCATTTTGGAATGATGTATGAGATGCACATTCCATTGAAAAAGATTTAGGTACACTCTCCTAGGCAAAACACTTCAAATAAAAAACTTTTAAAACACTTCAAACCAACAATAACGTCTTTCCTTTGGGAATTCTCTTATCATCTCTTCACTCATTCCTTAAGGACTCGTCATGTCCGTTCTACCGCAAACAGATAACGCCTAAGTCTCCATACAGCGAGCTGCAACACCTAACTGCTAGGACGCACACTTTGACATTTCCACTAAAAAACGTAAACAGTTTTCCCTTGTTGAGGGGAACTACGTCGCTCTGATTCTCATGTTCCCGATGAGATACGTAGGCAGTGGGGTAGGGCCCATTCGAGCACTTCTTTTATTTTCCCTACATTTATTTCTCATTCTCTTTCCATTCTTTTTCCAGTATCTTTTCTATCACCCTTTGAGCAGTACTTCAAGCGTGGATCTCGTCGAGTACGACGGACATGAAGGGGTGCAATAACCTTCCCTTCACGTAATCGACTCCCTTACCCGTTCTCTTTGGTTCGCGAGACCTTGTTCTTTCCTTTCTCCTGGGTCTGTGTAGCATTACCCTTCCCTTTCTTTGGGATACAAATGTCTGGCTGGCGACTCTCTTCCTTTCTTCCGCGCCACTTTCGCGTTTGTACCTAGATGAAAATCCCGGGAGCGGCAGCATCTCCCAGATCCTTTATGTCGAACTCCTTATTGAGTTCAGCCTTCACCTACATAACATCTTAGACATTGTTGTTTGCTATGAGGATGTCATCCATATAAAGCAACAAATAACAAGTGAATTTCTAGGTCAAAATCTGAAGTAAACACAGTGGTCGAACTGGCTCATAGTGAAACCAATGCGTGTCATGAAGTTGTCGAATCTCTTATTCCATTGTCGAGGAGATTATTTCAAGACATACAAGGACTTATTCATCTTGCACGCATAATCTTCCTTTCCCTTTTCTGCATACCCTTCAGGTTGCCTCATCAAAATTGTTTCATCTAGATCACCATACAGGAAGGTTGTCTTTACATCCATCTGTTCAAGTTCTAGGTTAAACTTCGTCACCATGGCTAACAACATTCTAATGGATCTATGCTTTACAACAGGTAAGAACACATTATTAAAGTCGACACCTTCTTTGTAAGTGAACCCCTAGCAACCAACTTTTCCTTAAAACACTTTGACATCACTCCTTTGATTCCATCCTTAACCTTCAAGATCCACTTAAAACTGACTAACCTGGCCCCTGCAGGTTTCTCGATTAACTCCCAAGTGTTATTATCATGGAGAGATTTCATCTCATCATCCATGGTTTTCAGCTATTCAGACTTATCTCGACTCCTCATAACTTCCTTATAGTCTCTAGGTTCTTCATCAAGAACCTCACTTCTAGAGATTAGCACATAATCTATAAGATCTTCATAACCAAGTCTCAGAGGTGGCTTGATGACTCTTATCGACCTGTCTTTTGCCACCATGTAGTCATTATCAGTCTCCTCATCTTTGACAACATCTTCTGATTCTTCTTCGACTTCATCTAGGTCATGCAATTCAACATCACTGTACTCCACCTCAACAGGAATCTCATCCAGTTCCAGTTCTTCTTTGGAGGTCTTTGAACTTCAAACAATGTTATATGTTTTATTGAAAGTCATCTCAGCTTCATTGAAAACTACATCTCGACTTGTGATACACCTCCTATGACCTGGCTCTAGGCACCACAACATATAAGCTTTTACTTTTTCAGGGTATCCAAGGAACATACATCTCAGAGCTCTAGGTTCGACCTTGTCTTGCCTAATATGAGCATAGGCTAAGCAGCCAAAACTCTAAGACTGTCGAGACTAGGTGGATGTTCCGACCAGACTTCTTCAAGTGTCTTCATTATTAAGGAAGCCGAGTAAAACCTGTTTATCAGGTAAGTTGCAGTCACAACAACTTATGCTCAAAACACCTTATTCAATCCTGCACTTACCAACATGCACCTCACCCTTTCCAAAATTTTTTGATTAAATCTTTTAGCCAAACCATTTTGTTAGGGAGTCCCTGCAGTAGCTTTGTGCCTTGAAATACCATACATAGCATAATAGTTGTCAAAAGCCTCATTGCTAAATTCAAGACCATTGTCGGTCCTCAACCTCTTCACCTTCCTGCCAGTTTGGTTTTCGACCAGAGTCTTCCAACTTTTGAACTTTTCAAAAGTTTCATCCTTAGTTTTATGGATGAATACCCATAACTTTCTGGAGTAATTATCAACTATGGATAGAAAATACTTTGCACCTGAGTGTGAAGGATTCCTTGCAGGTCCCAAAGATCAACATGAATGTAATCAAGGGGTTCATGTGTTCTTTGTTTACCTTTATTAAACTTCATTCTACAGGATTTACCAAATACACAAGGTTCACAAAACTCCAGTTTTTCGACCTTGTCACCACACAGCAGATTTTGTTTCGACAATTCGACCATGCCTCTTTCACTGACATGGCCAAGTCTCTCGTGCCATAGCTCAATCTTCGACACGTGTTTTATGGATGCCACATCTGCTGAACCACTTACAACCTCATCCTTAAGGGTAAACAAGCCTTATTTCTTCATTCCTTTCAAGATTTCCTTTGACCCATTCATTACCATTTGGATGCTTTGCTCTCCTTTGGAAACATATCATTTCTTGTCAAATTCACCAAGAGAAATCAAATTCCTCTTGAGATTAGGTACATACCTAACATCAGTCAATAGCCTTAGAATGTAATCAAGGGATCCATGTGTTCTTTATTTACCTTTGTTAAACTTTATTCTACAAGATTTACCAAATACACAAGGTTCACAAAACTCCAGTTTTTCGACCTTGTCACCACACAAGAGATTTTGTTTTGACAATTCGACCATGCCTTTTCACTGACATTGCCAAGTTTCTTGTGGCATAGCTCAGTCTTCGACACAGGTTTTGTGGATGCCACATCTGCTGAACGACATACAACCTCGGCCTCAAGGGTATACAAGCCTTGTTTCTTCGTGCCTCTTAAGACTTCCTTCGACCTATTCGTTACCCTTAGGATGCTTTGGTTTCCTTTGAAAACATATCCTTTCTTGTCGAATTCACCAAGAGAAATCAAATTCCTATTGAGATCAGGTACATACCTAACATCCGCCAATAGCCTTATTGACTCATCATAGAGATTGAATCTCACAGATTCAATACCTGTAATTTTGCAAGCTTTGTTGTTTCCCAACAGCACCGATCCACCATCTTGATCACACAATTCCTCAAACACGTCTTTGTTTAGAGTCTTGTACCAAGTACATCCTAAATTCATAGTCCACTCCTTGCTAGAGTCACTACTTGAAACCACCAGGACATCAGAGGATTCATAACCATCTTGCACAGTGGCTGCATTACCATTATCCTTTCCACCGTGAATGTTCAGTCGATCAGGGCATACTTTTCTTGTATGACCCTCCTTTTTACAATGATAACACTTAATAATACGAGCATTACCACCATAAGAATTTTGTAGAACTTTACCTTTCTTCTTCTCAAACCTACCATCTTTCTTCAAGAATTTCCCATTAACATATAAACCTTCACCAATTGAAGATGGTTTGCGCTCCTTTCCTTTGTTCAAACCCTTATAGTACAAGGCAGATTGAACTTCTTCAAAGGTCAACAACTATCTTCCGTACAAGAGAGTTTCTTTGAAGTGAGCATGAGACTTAGGTAAAGAGCACAACAGCAACAATGCTTGATCTTCATCATCAATCTTGACCTTAATATTTTCAAGATTAAGAATTAACTTGTTGAACATATCCAACTGCTCAGCCAAGGCTTTGTCTTTACTCATCTTGAATGGATACAAAGCTTACTTCGGGTAGAGACGGTTAACCAATGATTTCATCATATAAAAACCTTCAAGTTTCTTTCACACACCAATTGCAATTTTCTCCTTTGAAACCTGCTGGAGAACCTTATCACCAAGGCTCAACACAATGGCACTGTGGGATTTTTCAACCATCATTGTCTTCTCCTTCTCTGATAGGGAAGCATTCATCTTCTCTGATCTTTTCAATGCTTCTAACAAACCCTATTGAACAAGAAGGGCTTGCATCTTCAAGCGCGACAAACCAAAATCATTCACACCGATGAATTTCTCAATCTCATACTTCGTTGACAACATCTTCTTCTCCATGCTCACCGCTCCGGTTTGTTGAGAATTGATGTCGTTAAGAAAAAACCAAAATATGAGAAAAAGATTGAGTTTCTTGAACAAAAGCAAGAAACCCTATTAGGTTTTACAAAAGATAGAGAATAAGGAAGAAAAAAGAATAAGAATTGGTTAAAATTGTTTTACTAGTCACTTACTCAATAAGGGTTCAAAGATTACAAGTAAATACCAACAATTAACCGCTCTTAACAACTCGAGAGAACTAGTCTATTTATAGACTACTAAGCTAACTTAGGTTACAAGCTAACTTAAGAATTAGGCTTACAAGCAAGGCCCAAATTTGACGTGCTAACTTAAACACAAAGCTAACATATTTCAACAGCATGCTTGAACATACTTCGACTCCAACATGCACAACTCCTGTCAAACCATGAAACTGCCCTTGTCGACACTAGAGTTCGATCCAAAATACCAGAGATATAATCATGAACTTCAAATAGAGTCTTAGGAGACAACTATTTTCTAGGAAAATTAGTAAGGCAAATCTATATCTCGACATTGGTTTTCTTTTGAAAACTTTAGCAGAAATCCACCATCTACTATGACTATTGAAAAACTCTAATTTAAAGATTTCACTCGTCTCTTGACATGATTGAATTTAGGTTCTCCGACGATGAGGATACATATTTAACGAATTTCTTTTCTATTGAAATTAACTTCTATTTTGAGATTGATTTTCAAGATGACTTTATCGTCTTTTGGAACATTTTGGTGGTAGGTTTCTTCTCACATTTTTTTCAAAATCAATCTCTAATGTAGGTTATTTTTTCACTCCTCCACTCTTTTAATGGAGAGGATATCAAATCAACCTTTAAGTAGGGTTAAGGCAGAGTTGAAATAGAATAATCAAAGGAGTTGTTGAGAGTTTGAGCGAATGATTTCGATGAAATTTTGGGATGAGTACGTGCTTAAAGTATAAAGTAGCTGCATAAAGTTTTTGAAGTCTTTTTCAAACTTATAACAACCTCACCATTTTTAGTAACTAGTTTTAAAAGTTAGTTGTTAAATTTCGATTTTAGGAAATTGGTTTGTTATAGTAGTTTTAAGCTTGTTAAACTTAGTTGGGATTATTTTGGTTAGTTGGAGATAAATTGTATGCCATCATTGGAACTTGGAAATAGGTTGAGTTTCCACCAAATGTTAACCCTATTGGTAACAAATGGTTTTACAAAATTAAGCACAAAGTTTATGGATCTATAGATAAATATAAGGCAGTTTTGGTTGCAAGAGGTTATAGCCAAGTTGAGGGTTTCAATTTTTAACACATTCTCACCAATTGCAAAGTTGTCTAGTATCATAGTTTTACTTGCAGTAGATACTATAAAAAAACAAAAACTTACATCAATTAGATGTAAACAATGACTTCCTGCTGTTTACTTGAAAATTTGGTAAACAAACGCTAGTCTCTTATTGAAGGTTACTTGCAGGATCGACCGGAGAATCCTAGGACATAGTGTGAAACCTTTTGTGAATTTTGTGTAGAAAAGTAAAGGATTTCGACTTGGTCGAAATCTCTAAGTAAAACAGTATAAAAAAAGTATTTTTTTTTGGAAATGTAGAGAATTTTGACAATGATAAAATGATAAGAATTTAGTAAAAGACAATGTAAAGTGACAAGAAATTAACAAAGGAATGAAAGCAAAACTACAAAGAAGGTAAATTGGAATAAAATACTTTGCATTTAATTGAAATGGTGGATTTGAAATCATACATTTTGCTCAGTTGAACTCATTTCTCTCTACACTGGGTACTTTGAGTTTTTTAATTTTTATAGTGAATTCAACACAACACACTGAATTCTAACACTAGAACTCCTATTTATACTAAATGTACAATAACTACTTGTAACGTTTTACTCTCAAGCATTTGACACGTAATTCTTGCATGCTTTCCGCCTCTAAAATTTCTTTCGTGTGTCTTTTTGGATAAGGCTGAAAAGTAGTTACTTGTTTTTGAAAATATTTCTTCGCGCTACACACTACTTGTCGACATGTCTTGTTGTCATCGCAATCTTGAATCAAGGTATTTTCACAATGTCGAACTAAAATCCCTTTTCAGAAAAATTATTAAGTCCCAATGTGTATTTTTCTCTTGAGACTTCAACTTCCCCAACTAGAATGCTTGCATCAAAATGTCATCTTAGACTTCCAAATTTCCTAATTCATCCCATTAGGCTGAGATTTGAACCTGTCGAAAATCGCAGCTAACACCTGCATGGTGACTTAGAGAAAGATGTGTACATGATTGTTCCTCAAGGAATAAAATGCACCAAGCCAAATCAGGTTTGTAAGCTTATTAAAAGTTTTTGTGGTTAGAAACAAGCAAGCCGGAAAATGGTATGAGAAACTTACTTCCTAACTTTTGAAACTTGGTTATAATCAATCAAATTCATATTATTCTATGTTCAATCTTTCCAAAGATAATCAAATCACAGTTCTACTTGTTGTTACACCCTAATTTTGACCCTGAATTGTCGGCCATGTATTTCATAGCATATTCATCATTTGTGCATCATATCCATTTATTCATGACATCTAGCCATTGTGCATCCAGATACTTGTCTTTTGTTGCCTAAGCTCAGTTCTTCCAATATCGAATCAAGATTCGAGCAAAGTTATAAGTTCAAGGGTGTGTGCAATGTGGTTTGAAATTCAGTGGAGGTTTGACCTAATCTTGGTCAAAGAATTAGTTTGTTTTATTAGGTTGTGGCAAAGGCAGTTGTTTCAAGGTGGATAATCATCAGGGCCAAGTGAATTTCGATTAGGGTATTAGTGTAGTGGTAGTATGGTTCATATCCCAAGTGATATGTGGTATGAATCATTGTGAGGGTAGGGAAATGTCAGACTCAAGTAATTTATGGCCGAAAATCTTCAAGTGATCAAGATTAGGGTTTTGTGCCAGATCAAGGTTTATCTAATGAAATAAAATTACAGTGCCATCAAAAGTCAATACATTTGGTCACTAATTCAAGTCATTTGTTGTTCATGTTCTTGTCTTAGGAGCATCCAAGTTTTCTAATTCAATCCAATCCATTTTCAGTTCAATTTTCAAGTTCAAGTTCATCTTCAAGAATTCCATTCAATCTCGTTCCATTTCCAATTCTATTCTAGGATTCGAGTTCAAGATCCAAAATTCAAAATTCTTTTCAAATTTCAATTTCATAATCACCTTTCAGATTCTTTTCAAATTTAAAGTTCATAACCTCCATTCAAATTCTTTCCAAATTAACCACATTCAAATTCAGTTCAAGTGTCATTTTCAATCTTCAATTCAATCCTATGTCATTCCAAATCCAAGTTTAATCTCAAGTTTCAACTTTAATCCAATTCAAGTTCAATTCAAGTTTCAAGTTTAATTCCATTTTAATTTCTTTCCAATTTCATTCAAGTTTTAAGATTAAAACTAAAGTTCATGATCAAGTTTCAAGTTTCAAATTTCATGTTTTTATTCCATCCAAAGTTCATGATACAAGTTGCCATTCATTTCAAGTTCAATGTACATTCATTTCAAGTTCAATGTAAATTCCAATCAAGTTCAAATTTGATTCCATTCAAGATATCAAGTCCAAGTTTCAATTCCATTCAAGTTCAAGATCATTTCAATATTCCATTTCAAAATTTCAATTCTCAATTTCAAATATCAAACTCTATCCAATTTGTACTTCAATTCAAATCAATTTCGATTTTTTCCATTTTTTTAAAGTTCAAGTTTTTTCCATAGTCCATCATACAAGTCCATTTACACCAAAGAAAAATTCTCTAAAGAAAAGAACATAGTCCTTGGGCCTAAACCAAATCCCATTACAAAGCTCTTACAAAATCAAAAAAATAAAAGAAAAAGGAAGCAAAAGCTTCACACAGCCAACGAGACACACATACAACACGACCCATCTCAAATGTCTTTCAAATCTCACAATACTATGTCACACATATCTTCACATTACTTCACATGACCAAGAAAAAACCACCTGTAGCAAGTTTCAAAAGAAAAGCGCATAACTTCATTCCAAGCCATAACTTTCTGCTTCAGCCATATCCCCTCAATTCACACCTGGTCGGTCCCACATGTTATACATAACGCCAAACACCATCAGCATCCATTCATATTTCACTTCAGCACCAAACTTCAAAGTTTTCCACCTTGCCTTACTACACACCACAACACTTAAATAAGCATGCTACTTCACTGTACATTACGACAACACCTTGCCTTACTACACACCACAACACTTAAATAAGCCTGCTACTTCACTGCACATTACCACAACACATCCAGCCCTCACACTACTCAACTGTCACACCGTTCCTTGCAAAAAAAAGTCACCATTCAATATACAATATGCCATGAAAGCACTATGGGTATTCACACGTCACAACCATCTGCAACCACTTTTCTTTTTAAAAAGAGAAACTTTCAACACATGATACCAAGACCTGTACCTGAAAACTACATCCATACACTACTCAAAAACCTGCTTCCAATGCAAACCGCCACATCTTCGTACAACTTTCCAACCTGCACACTGTATTTACAACGAAAATACACAAGCCTTCAATTTTCTATACGCAGACCGTTATACTGAACAACAATAACTCCAAATCAAACCTGCAATCACCACTCATAAACCCTCAACCATCAACCCAGAAATTGAAGAGTAGAAGAGAGACGAGATCGAGACAAACCCGAAAACGAATCTGAACGCAATAACGAAACAGAACACAAACCTGAGAATCGAGGGTCGAAGTGAGAAAGAGAAGAACGGTTGAGGCGAAATCGCGAAGAGGTTGGGGTGTCGGTCTTGATTTTCACGGATCTTTCTTTTTTCACTGATGATGTGGTTGTCGTTTTGATTTATTTTTTCAACCGTGTTGCTCTTCCTATTCTTCTTATTTGACCAATTTTTTTGATTAAAACTGATGTTGAATTGGTACACTGTGGAGCTTCTTTGCTTTTTGTTATTCTTTTTTAAAAAATTGGAAGAAATGATGAAATGGTTTGCTGATGATGTTAAAAAGGGTGTCACGGTGGAGGTTATAGGGTTTCCTTTTGACCACTCATTTTCCCCATCCCTTTTAATTTGTTTTTTTTTTAAAACAAGGAGTCTGGTTGCCTACTTAATGGGCCGTGAGACCCATTTTGGGTTTTTATATCTTCTTTTTTTCCACCAACCGTGTTGTTTGTGAAAGGGTGATGGGTCCTTAGCCCATAGGATCTCTTATACACACCCAATTTTTATCCACACCCTTTTTTCTATGTCTTTTATTTAAGATTTCATTTCTAACTTTTCTTTTTTTATTTTATTTTCAAATCACTTGGTTATTACTATGTTAAGAGAAAGAATTTGGATTTCGGCATAGTGGTTTATTTTTTTTTAATTATTTTGTGTTCTTCTCCTTATATTATTTTCATTTCATCTTGGTTCATTTTTATTTTGGGTCAATGATATAATAAAAAGTCATGATTGGTTGATTTAATCAAATCGATAAAATCTTGATCAATATGAGACCATCTTCTTTTTCTTTTTCTTTCAATTATTGGTCAATAAAAGTCTAAAATCATAGATTGTAAATCATGATTAAAATGAGACCATTTTCTTTCTCATTTTGATTTTATTTCTCTTTCCGTTTCATTTCACATTATCTTCTTTTATTTTCTTTTTCTTTTTCG
Source organism: Lathyrus tuberosus (assembly GCA_022829125.1). Taxonomy (NCBI): domain Eukaryota; kingdom Viridiplantae; phylum Streptophyta; class Magnoliopsida; order Fabales; family Fabaceae; genus Lathyrus; species Lathyrus tuberosus. The sequence continues at coordinate 1,458,502 of JALAZF010000112.1, forward strand.
ACCGATGAAGTCTTTCTATTCACGAATGTTAATTATCGAGGTAGTTAACCTTAATTATTTCAAATCTGTAGTGAGTGATCATCAAGATCACTTTCTATACTTTGGGATCATGATAGGTTACCTTCGATTAATCAACGCAAATTTGTGATTAAGACGAGACCGTCACATTTTCTTTTCGTGTGGCATGATTTCTTTGAAGAATGATCCTCAATATCATTTCTCTATCGTGTTTTAGCACAAAGATCAATTGTGCGGCCTCCTATAGTATGATCTTTGTCATGAATCGTGCTACGATGGTTTAGCGCTACATGTCCTGTATCCGAAAATGATTCTTCGTGGCCCAAACCTATGTTTGAAAGCCCAAGGATGGTTTTAACCATCGCGGATCATTTGTTCTAACAACTAATCAACTAACCACTAACTTTACTTTCAATCAATATATTCTTGATTTTATTTTCCGTCAAATATTATTATGCATCTGTTCATATTCACCATATTCATACTTGTTCATCTAACCATTTTCTTTGTTCATACCTTAATCAAAACACAATAAAAATATTGAGACCCTTAAAAAACTTTCAAGTGGTGGACTGTGGCTATTAGCTTTGGCATTAAGGAGTTGAGACACCGAACAGAAACCCTAGTAAAGTTGCTGCATATCGTGGTTATCTCTATTCTCTTACTTTAGCTTAGGACACTTGCACACGTACGACTTCCTCTTGGGCTACCTGACAACGAGACCCTTTATTTCTCGCATTCAATTTTCCCTTGTATTTTGTACCCCGCTCCCTTTGGTTGTAGTTCTTTTATTTTCTCGCTTTGTGTGGTTGTGGTTTCGTACTAGGAGCACCCTTAGGGACTAGGATCGACCAAACTCTTTCACAAGCCCTTGATCCAACGTCAAGTGGCTCTTTCTCACTCTTGTAAGTCGACCGCCTCGTGCGTCGCCATCGACCTTACCTTGCCAATTAGGACCTTCATTTCCTTTGGTTCAAACTCTTACAAACGCCATGAACAAACCCTTGATCCAACGTCAAGTGGCATTTTCTCAGTCAAATTAAGACACTTAATAATAATGAAACTCTTTTCAATAAAAGATGAAAAAGGAGCGGGGTGTAGTCAACGTCTCCCCGAGAGTGAGGATACGAGAGGTACTCGTCATCCTTAAATTAACCAACCTTTTCTATTGCCCCAGTGCGATCGAGATCGTTTCTCAACTATAGTCAACGTGTCCCCGAGAGTGAGGATCCGAGAGGTAGATCTCGTGATTCGAGCTCTCGTCACCCAAACAATACTTCAACTCATAAAATCCTTTTTTCCTCGCCACCATGCGATCCTTCAAAAGTTTTAATAAACGTGAGATATGGTGTCTTGAGACGATGTAAAACATTGCTTCGTCCACAACCTACTTAAGTCGACATAAGTGGCGTGTCCCCCATGAATGTTAATATGTGGAAATCCGTTCAAAGTGGTGCAAGCGTCCGCTCCTCACCCGTTTGGGTAAAGTAATGTTTTCTGTCGAATGCGACTAAGTATCTTTCGATAAAGACAAACCAATAACCCGCAGTATGCCGAACTACAAACACTCTGATTTCTCATTTGTCAATGAGAATACGTAGGCATAGGATTGCAAGATCTTAGCGAGCGACCTTCTCTTTTTCTTAGTCGTAGTTACCAGAACTACGATTGCTCTGACTTCCTCATTGTACTATGAGGATACGTAGGCACGAGATTACGATGATCTTGGCGAGCACCCTAGGTAAATAAACCATCTAGTCCCTATTCTCTTTCCTTCCTAATAACTTGAAAAGCGTAACACTTATAAGCAAACATTAATACGCAAACCTAACCTAATAGTTCCCGTTGAGTACAACGGACGTGAGGGGTGCTAATACCTTCCCCTCACGTAACCGACTCCCGAGCTCAGACTTTTTGGTTGCGATGACCACGTCTTTTTCTTTCGTTTTAGGGGTTTATCGATATTTTCCCTTTCCCATTATGGGAATAAATAAAGTTCGGTGGCGACTTTTTTAGTCCAGTCTCGCGGGCGTGCAATTGTGCCTCTCGAAGGATCGTGCTTTTTTTGAGGTTCGATAGCTGGCGACTCTGCTGGGGATTTTCCTATCCCTAAGTGAGTCAGGCCTAGTTAGGTTTCGTTTGTGTGTTTATGTTTGCTTTACTTGTATGGCTTTTCTTTATCCTATTGTTATTATCTATATTGATTCATTGCTATATAATCCATTGTTCCATCATTACTGTGGTATTGGATTGTTACGCTGATTGCAAGAAACCTTGTGGGAAAGGCTCAATACCCAAGGCTTGAGAGAAAACAAAAGATAGGATGATGGTTGAGTAGTGTGGGTCCGCGAGAGGTAGATCTCGTGGGGTCTACATGAGAAACTCACTTAAAGTAGATCCTTTGAGAATATTGGCGCCCGACATGTATTTTTCCTAGGCCTCGATATTTGCATAAGGATCAATTACTCTAAGGACCTCTGTAAACCCCTTAACCTTTTGGCCTACTAGGAACGATGGTCGCGTAGTGCGGGCCCCATGAGAGGTATATCTCGAGGGTCGGTATGAGGATCTCGCTCAGAATAGATTCTCTCGATGGAGTTGAAGCCCGACATGTAGTTGTCGATGGCAACAAACATTCGTGCAAATTGATGACTCTGAGAACTTTGTCTAGAACCGTAGTCGATGGTCACGTAGTGCGGGCCCCACGAGAGGTAGATCTCGAGGGTCGGTACGAAGATCTCACTCAGAATAGGTTCGTGTGACGGAGTTGAAGTCCGACAAGTAGTTGCTGATAGCATCAAACATTCATATGAATCCATGACTCTGAGGACCCTTTTAAACCTTAGATCATACCCAGTGAGAACCTTGTTTCGTGGAAAGCAATAAGCCTTATCCTTCATCTGTACTTCAAACTTATGAGATCCTGCACTTAGAAAATTGCGAGTTTTGCATCCGTTTTCATATCATAGCATCTGCATTGCATTTGTATCTCATTTGCATTGCATTTCATTCTTCCGGCCAAAAAACTCATTCCGTTCTTTGTCCCTGACCAGCAAGTTGATTCCTGACACTCGTTTAGAATGAAGAACCGTGTCTCAAGAAATGATGGATAAGCTTGTGAGAGGACAAGAAGCCTTGAAGGAGGAGATCAATCTGTTGAAAAGCCAAATGAATTGGGTCTTGGAAACTGTGCAAGCTTTGTTGACAAAGAAGGGTCACTTTGTGCGAATTGCTGCAGTAAAGGGATATCATTCTCTACATTCATATGGTGTTAATCCAAGTCAATAGCCATTCCACATGGAAACTCCTCACTTTCCAACTCATGGCCCTCCTTCAAGATGTCATCTTCAGCCTTTGACCGTCAGATCACCACACCGACATCCTATGGATTTCTTCCCCCAAGAGCATCAGAGTCAGGATCAGTGGGCTAAGGTTCTTGAAATTCTGGTATCAGATGTGTGATGTTAAGTGTGATGTCACAACAACACAATCTGCTATATGAACAAGGTAAAAACAACAGTAAATAACACAAAGAATTGTTCACCCAGTTCGGTCTAACTACCTACGTCTGGGGGCTACCAAGCCAGGGAGGAATTCCACTATTAGTAGTATTAATTTACACTCTCAACAATCCCAGTTGACATCTACTAAACTTAATCACTACCCAATGAACTTTCTACCTAAGAAACCACTTAGATATGAGAAACCACTCACTCCCTAAATCACCACAGTGACACAATCCAATGATTACACCTTAAACACACAACTTGATTCTGCTTAACAGCTTTGATCAAGACCACCACACTCTTGCTTAAAAGCTTTAGAATAAATACACTATTACAACTCAAAATAGTAACACCAATTCACACACGAATGGTTTACAAAAACACACACGAAGACACAAACGACACTCAGTCTTTAGCTCCCTTTCTTCGTTCCTTTAACTTAGGGTTGAGGCTGCTTTAAATAGCTATTTGATTTGGGCTTGGACCTGCTACAATATCTGACCTGATTTGTTATTTAAAACTGAATCTTCAAAACAGATTTTCTCTCAAAATCTTCTTAAATCTTCAGCCTTTAAACACTCCTACAAATCTGCATCAAATCTGTTTGCAACAGAAAATATCTCCTCCAAGATATTCGCATCCAATAACTCTAACATCTCTCCCAAAATCCAGCTAATATGGTTAACCCTAAAAACATCTCAAACTTGATGTTTTAATGATCTACATATCTGATGTCATGACATCGCATGTGACATCAGACTTCAAAACTTCAACCACTTAAACACTTAACATTATCTAATGTTAAGACTCAATGTTAAGACATCACCCAATGTTAAGACTCAATGTTAAGACATCACCCATGTGACATCAACATTGAACAACTTTGTTTTACCAAAATTCTAGCCAATCCAAGAACTAACAATCTCCTCCTTTGGCTAACTTTGGCTAAAACAATCTCTGCAACATCAGAGACTTCAGCAGCGGATAAATTTTTTAAAACAAACAGCTCCCACTGCAAAATGCTGCACACCACCTATCAGCAAAAGGCAAACTCCCCCTCAAAACCAGAACCAGCTGTTCAACATGCACACTCCCCCTCAACATCTGCACCACACCAGAACTGAGATAGGTCACACTCTACACACAAAGGCTAGGCTAACTCTCCCCCTTTTTAGCCACAATTGGACAATCACCAAACACAATGTCCTGACATAATAAATGACACAGTCAAACACCAAGCTTTCCCAAAAAAAAAGTTCCAACACCTTGACTGGTCAGGCGATACAAACAATGCTCCTTGTTTGCATTATAAAAACAAGCTTTCTTCCTTCTAGCATCACCACACAACAACCAAGAATGAGTCAGTCAAACTCCAAAGATGCAACAAAGAACCTCAAGTAGGAGGATAAGAAACCAGATCCACTGAAAAAGAAGATCAAAACACAGACAACAGCTAGAACTTCTTCAGGAGCAATAAGAACAGGCAAAACATCTGAGACAAGGATGAAGACCATCAAGAAACCTCCAGTGCAACAATATGATTCCGATGAAGGAGATGGTGATGAGGACTAGATTACATTTAAAAACTCAGAAGGTTGGGACAGATTGAATAAGAAGAAGAAACAAAACTCTATATTTAAAGCTTTAGATGAACTAATACTTCCAATCTTGTAAACTTTCTGCAGTTAAATAATTGTTATCTTTAATCACACACATAAGACAACTGCATCCTAACACATCTTCCAACTAATCCTTATATATACAACTCCCCAATTTTAAACTATCAAATTGGTTTGCATCTAAGAACTCAGTACAAATATCTGCTAATTGCTTTTCAGTAGCCACATGTTCCAAAGCCACCTTATCTTCAACCAAGTCCTTTATATCAATATGCTTTACCTTACTGTTATGAGTAGGATTCTTGGAGATACTCATGTCACTGTGCAATGTCATAACATCTTGCTTGACATTGTTTTTAGTCAATAGTTGCTTCATCCAAACAAGTTGAGAGCAACTACTCCCTGCTGCTATGTACTTTGCATTACCATAACCTATAAGCTCATTCCCTGATCCATGATTGTAATTCTTCTTAGATCTATTCTCATAAAGAGACTTCTCTAATCCATCAAAAATAGTTGTTTTGTGATTAATGAGGACCAATTTTGCAGCAGCCATCTTGAGAACGATGACATAATTAATACTAATACGCCCAGCAGATAATTTTCCCTTTAGGAACTAAATTTTTGCGGATATGTCTGTATCCTTCAACTTACATTCATCTCTCTCACTTCTTCTATCAGCAATGTCAACAGAATTGAATTCATTGACAAGTCTCTCATAGCACTTGTAAAAACTAGGACCAGTTTCCATCAGCCTAGCAAACTTAATCATATTCAGAGCATCTTTACCAAATTCTTTTTCTAGATTAAGCCCTCTTTGAAAAACATACTTCCACCTTTTTATGAAATGCAAAGGAATGTTATCTAGTGAAGCCTTTTGAGTTTTCTCAGAAGTTCTAACAACAACAGCTTTCTTCATATGAGAGATGTCCTTTGGAGGTGACTCAATAACTTTCCCTTTCCTTGATTTCAGTCTTTTAGCAACCCCAGGAACTACTTTTGCAATCAGCTCATTGTCAGACAGATCAACCACTTCAACATTCTTCTTTATTTTAAGGCTAGGAGATGTTTCAACCTTAACTCCAACATCTCCATCTTCCAAAATAGAGATTGCCAACCTGTGATGGTTGTCTTGTGAGTTATCAGTCTGCTTATCATCTTGCTTCTAAAACTTCTTAAGATCACCACTACCAACACCCATATCTTCAGAGAAATCGTCATTACTCTTCATATCTGAGTGATCATCCTCTATGACCTTAGGTTCCTCAAGATTTCCTGTGAACAATTGCATAACACTAGGTTGTTAGGTGATCCTTCTGATGTCACAGTCAGATGTCATAACATCATCCTCAACATCACTTGATGAGCTGAACTCTTGAGGTACCCATTGATAGCAATTATCTCTGGATCTGACTCCCTTCATAACTACCTTATTCTTCTCATTAGTCACCAAACACGCATCCTTAGTGTAGCTGACCTTGTGTCCTTCATCACAAAGCTGACTTATGCTAATCAAATTAGCACTCAAACCTTTGACAAGAAGCACATTGTCAAGATCAGGTCCATCATGACACTTCACTTTTCCAACACCTTTTACCACCCCTTTCTCTCAATTTCCAAAAGTAACATCAATTGAGGAGCAAGAATTGACATCCACCAATTGGTTTTTGAATCCAGTCATATGCTTTGAACAGCCACTGTCAAAGTACCATCCATCCTTAGCAGAGTGTCTATCTGAAATGTGAGCCAATAGACATGTAACCTCAGCTTTAGGAACCCATTTTTTAACAGCCTTAGACCTGTTCTGATTCTGTCTAGGTTGATGGACAGATTTGGGATAGCCATGCATTTTAAAACAAGAATATTGCTTATGGCCAAAATTTCCACAATAAAAACACCTAACTCTTTTAACCTCTTCTCTGCAGTGATTAAACTTCCTGCCACCTTGATGATGAAACTGCTGAGGCTGCCATCCAAAGTACTGGGGTTGTCTTCTTCCATAGTTAGCCTGTCTTCTGTAGTGATGATTTTATCTCTTAGGCTGTCTTCTACCATGATGATGTGGCTTTCTTCTCCCATAATCATGAGGCACAACATTCTTAGGTCCAAACCCATACATTTTCCCTTGATGTTGTGACATCGGATGAAACATGTTATGTTTGAAATTATAAGCCTGCATACTCCTATGGTATTGTGGAGGCATATACTGCCTAGCTCCAGAAGCCTGTGCCTTCCCATGATGAGGACCATGAGCATACCCTTTCCCAACATTTTGAGGAGGTTGATGAACAAACTGCTTAGGTTTAGGATTATGTCTTCTTCTGTTATGTTGAGACATTGGTTGAGACATGTCCTTTTTGGTTCCAGAAATACTAGCTTCACCAGAGACCTTCTCCTTAGTAACAAATCCTAGGCCAGACTTGTCTCCTGCACCCTTTTCAGCCTGAAGAATCTTATCAAGAGTATCAGACCCACTGTTCAACATCCTGACAGACTTGGTCATTTGATCAAGTTGAGATTTTAACAACAAAACTTCATTCTTAAGTTCCTCTTTTTCAGTCTCAAGCTGTACAATAATCTTCTTCTGCTTCTCCCCTTCTTGGAGTACCTCTTCACTTTTCAGGCACAACTCTTGATAAGAGGCTGCTAACTCCTCAAAAGTCAATTCCTCATCACTAGATTCTCCATCAGAAATACATGTTCCTGTCAACACCCTAACATGCTTGGCAGACTCTTCTTCACTTTCACTGTCAGTATCAGACCAGGAAACAACCATGCCCTTTTTCTGCTTCTTAAGGAATGTAGGATATTCTTTCTTGACATGACCATAGCCTTCACACTCAAAGCATTGAACTCCTTTGTCTTGAACATTCTTCTCTTCATCCTTCTCTTTTGACTTGTTGATGTCAGAGGAGATGTTCTTAACATTAGGTTTGTAGTTTCTATTCATCCTCTTAAACACCTTGTTAAACTGTCTTCCCAACAGAACAATAGCCTGAGACAGCTCCTCCTGAGACTCATCACCATTCCCTTTCTTATCTTCTTGAGTATTAGATACCAAAGCTATACTCTTGGTCTTCTTTTCAGGTTCCTCTTCACTCAATCCTAACTCAAAAGTTTGAAGAGATCCAATTAGCTCATCAACCCTCATTTTGCTGATGTCTTGAGCTTTTTCAATTGCATTCACCTTCATCTTATATCTCTTGGGAAGGGATCTAAGAATTTTCCTCACCAGCTTTTCTTCAGTCATCTTCTCTCCAAGAGCACTAGATGCATTGGACAACTCAAGAATATTCATGTGAAAATCATGAATGGTTTCATCTTTCTTCATCTTTAGACTTTCAAACTTTGATGTCAGAAGTTGAAGTCTTGACATCTTAACCTTTGAAGTTCCTTCATGAGTAGTCTTTAAAATGTCCCAAGCATCCTTTGCCACTTCACAAGTGTTTACCAACCTGAAGATGTTTTTATCAATCCCATTAAAGATGGCATTCAAGGCCTTAGAATTGCCAAGTGCTAGCTCATCCTCTTCCTTGGTCCACTCTTCTTCAGGTTTCAGCTTGGTGTTTCCTTCTTTATCAGTAATAACAGGGTGCTTCCACTCTTTTACCACAACCTTCCAAGCCCTGTTGTCCAGGGACTTCAAGAAGGTAACCATCCTTGGTTTCCAATAATCATAATTAGAACCATCCAGAATAGGGGGTCTATTCACAAATCCATCAACTTCCTTGTCCATCTTACCAGAAAGTATCAGCCCTAGATCTCACCCAGATGCAGAGTAGGATGCCTGCTCTGATACCAATTGAAATTCTAGTAACAGATGTGTGATGTTAAGTGTGATGTCACAATAACACAATCTGCTATATGAACAAGGTAAAAACAACAGTAAATAACACAAAGAATTGTTCACCCAGTTCGGTCTAACTACCTACGTCTGGGGGCTACCAAGCCAGGGAGGAATTCCACTATTAGTAGTATTAATTTACAGACTCAACAATCCCAGTTGACATCTACTAAACTTAATCACTACCCAATGAACCTTCTACCTAAGAAACCACTTAGATATGAGAAACCACTCACTCCCTAAATCACCCCAGTGACACAATCCAATGATTACACCTTAAACACACAACTTGATTCTGCTTAACAACTTTGATCAAGACCACCACACTCTTGCTTAAAAGCTTTAGAGTAAATACACTATTACAACTCAAAATAGTAACACCAATTCACACACGAATGGTTTACAAAAACACACACGAAGACACAAACGACACTCAGTCTTTAGCTCCCTTTCTTCGTTCCTTTAACTTAGGGTTGAGGCTGCTTTAAATAGCTATTTGATTTGGGCTTGGACCTGCTACAATATCTGACCTGATTTTTTATTTAAAACTGAATCTTCAAAACAGATTTTCTCTCAAAATCTTCTTAAATCTTCAGCCTTTAAACACTCCTACAAATCTGCATCAAATCTGTTTGCAACAGAAAATATCTCCTCCAAGATATTCGTATCCAATAACTCTAACAGCTCTCCCAAAATCCAGCTAATACGCTTAACCCTAAAAACATCTCAAACCTAATGTTTTAATGATCTGCATATCTGATGTCATGACATCGCATGTGACATCAGACTTCAAAACTTCAACCACTTAAACACTTAACATTGTCCAATGTTAAGACTCAATGTTAAGACATCACCCAATGTTAAGACTCAATGTTAAGACATCACCCATATGACATCAACATTGAACAACTTTGTTTTACCAAAATTCTAGCCAATCCAAGAACTAACAGTTCCCCTTCATCATCAACAAGTGCTTGTCGTGCCAGCTTATCAGCAACCGAGAGCTCAAGCTCCTCGTCCGCAAGGTGTTCCCAACCAGAACAGAAGGCAAGAGGGTAGACCGCCCTTTTATTCGATCCCAATGACATACGCTGAGCTCTACCCTTTTTTATTGGAAAAGGAACTAGTGGTTCCAAGGCCTCTAAGACCTCCTCCTGATTGTATACCTTTGTGGTTTAATCCAAATGAGTGTTGTCCTTTCCATGAGGGTGCTCCCGGACATGATTTTGAAGGTTGTCATGCTTTGAAGCATAGGGTGCGAGAGTTGATTGATCTGAAGATTTTGTCCTCCCCTGATAATACCACATGTTGTCTTCCCGGTGCATGGAGCGTGAAGCATGAATCAAGATTCAGAAGTCATTGCCTAAAGTCTGAAGATCAGACCATGAAGTTCAATTCCTTAAATCTGGAAATCATTTGGTTGTTCATTGTAACTTCTATGCATGTTAGACACTGTTTGCTTTTAAGCATTGTTATTTTCTTTGAATGGTAATATTAATGATGCATTCATGCACTTTTTGAATTAATCATGTCGCATTCGCTCTTTTTCTTCACTTATATAAAAAACAATACATCCATATACCTCTTATCCACTTTCTTTATCAAACTGTTGTTTTAGTAAAGATTGGAGGGAGGATGACAAAAACTGATACCCATAATTGCTAAATGGTATGCTTTCGAATAAAACTCTGTTGATGATATACATGCATTATTTCAAATCCCCAAACACTGGAGAGATAAGGAGTTAGTCCCTAGTTAACCACTTCGAGCCTAGAAGTAGGAGTTCCCTTCGGATTTCTAAACCCTTACGCTTAACCTGGGGCATGGATAGTGTTCAGTTGATATGGATACAAGGTAAAATTTCCCGTCAAAGGAGCAAACATATGGTATTCTTCGGCACACATCCTGAAGTGTCGAAAGAATCATTCAAAATCAAACGTTATGTCGGTTGTTCCTCAATATCCAATGACTTGGCAGTCACATTCCCTCAGTAAAACAAGATAATAATAATAATAATAATAATAATAAATATATATAATAAAAAGCCCGCTAAGTCGAACACCTCAAGAGGCAACTTAGGCAAAGATCAAGGCTATCCCGATGGACTTAAAAAGCAAAATCTATCCATGCAAATGTTAGGGATCAAATAAAAATAAAAAAGAGGTCCTTAAATCCTCAACAAAAACAAAATAAGACGCAGTGACCACCATTCAAAAATCAAAGGGTCGCTGACATCCATGACAAAGGCAAAATGAGGTGACTGCCATTTCAAGAAAATCTTGAATCATCGTTTTCACTCTCTTACACCGTCAAACTCTCTTATAAGACGAGTGTGTCAATTTAACTGAACGTAGGACTAGAGATCATCACGAAGAAGGGGTGGGTACAAATCAATTTTGAGCCTTTACATCCTTTGTTTCTATAACCGTGAACCAGACCACATTACAACCCTTAAAAGACCTAATTGAGGCAGGGTTTATTCTGAAAGCATACTACAGCAAGGTTGCAAAAACTGACTCCTATAAGATTTTCTAACCTTTTTCTTGTTGTATCTTTTACACCAGCTAAATCAGCATTACGTTTGGACCAATGGTCCATTCGTCACACACTATCACATCATTCTAATAATGATTGATTTTTTCAAAACTTGCATGAGCATCGCATTAAAATTACCATTTGTGAATGAATAATTTTGATTACAAGTCAGTACTCGACATCAGGGAAATTCTATCAAGGAGCAATCTAAGAAGGCTTGGTCATCCAGCAAAGTTGACCAGAATCAAGATCACATTATAACCCTATGGGTCAGAGGCGTTGGCATCCAGTGACTATGGAATCAGTCAATCTATAGTAAGTCCTCAAATATCAGTTGGTTAAGGGGAAAATCATTCAAGTATCGGTTGATCAGAGCAGGTCATCTCAAGACTCTACCGACTAGGGACAGGCCACCCAGAAGCTCTTTTGAATAAGAGAAAATCCCTTCAGTGCTCAATCAGCACAAGTTAAGTAGTTTCAATGCTCATTCTGGGGCAAGCTACCTTAAGAGTGCACATAAGCCAATCACTCCGAAAGTCAAGTAACCGAGAGAAATTGATTCAAGACTCAGACTGGGGCAGACTACCACAAAGAGCAGATATAGTCTAACCCCCAAAGGGCGGTCAATCATAAGTCTACCATCCCAAGAATTGGGTAATCAGAGGTAGACCATTTCAAAGTTCAAGATATTGGGGCAGGCCACTTCAAAGTCATGACAAGATGCTTCCAATTTCCTTTCAAGGAGAACACTTTCAGATACCCAACAGACTGGGGCAAGGTAAGTCGCAGACTGGGGCAAGGTGTGCTACAAAGGGGAAATCCTTTCCATCCCTTCAAGCCAGCAAACCTTACATCAACAACTTCTGAGTTTAAGACGAGTGTCGGGGAATCATACCATCACCCTCCATCAAATGACCTTTTGCCTTCTAACAGACCAGAAGCCTTTGCTGCCAAGAACCTTTCCACCCACTACCCACGTCTGGGGCATTTGTGGAAAGCTGCAAATCATTGCATAAATTATTCTCATACATTAGTCATGTCGCTTCGCTCTAGCGTTAAGCCATGCATATCATCGAGCATATGCCCATTGCATTAAAGACCAACTTCAAAACCACTATTCATCTAATTTGTAATCCAGTCAGTCTTAAACACCAGTTCCCTCCTGGTAGTCTATCATCCAAGACCAGTTCATACAGTCTGTCTTGTGTACTCTTACATCATAGTCCAATGATCACTGACATATTCAAAGTCCAATCTTGTTGGCAATTACTCAAGCAGATACTTGTCAAAGTTTATCTCTTTTATCGATCTGAGGTTTTTTTTAGATCATCTACTAGATAAGTCATAGTTTCAATTACCTTCTTGTCTGACAAAATTTCCATATATTCCTCCAGATGTCATGTTGTCAAGTTTTACTATTAATTTGGTTCTGTACGAATTAGGAACTTTAGTTTTATACTCTGTGCGAATCCGGAGTCTTTTGTTTGTTTTGTGCGAATCCGAAACTTCATTTTATGGTTATGCGAGAAGCATTAACCCATCTCTCTTTTGTACTCTGTGCGAATCCGGAGTCCTTTTTTTTGTTAGTTTTGTGCGAATCCAGAACTTTCCTATTCATACTCTGTGTGAATCTAGAGTCTTTGCTTTTTTATACTCTGTGCGAATCCAGAGTCATTTCATATGGTTATGTGAGAACCCGTAACCTATTTCTTTGTTCTGTGAGAAGCCAGAACCTTTTTTCTTTACTATGTGAGAACCCGAAGTCATTTCATATGTTTATGTGAGAACCCGTAACCTATTTCTTTGTTCTGTGAGAAGCCATAACCTTTTTTCTTTACTATGTGAGAACCCGGAGTCATTTCATATGGTTATGTGAGATCCCGTAACCTATATCTTTGTTCTGTGAGAAGTCGGAACGCTTTTTCTGTACTCTATGAGAATCTGAAGTCATTTAAGATGGTTATGTGAGAACCCATAACCTATATCTTTGTTCTGTGAGAAGCCGGAACGCCTTTTTCTTTTACTCTGTGAGAACCCATAGTCATTTAAGATGGTTATGTGAGAACCCGTAACCTATATCTTTGTTCTGTGAGAAGCCAGAACGCTTTTTTCTTTTACTCTATGAGAAGCCTGAATCGTTTTAACTACCTTGTGAGAATTCGAGGTCTTTCATTTACAATTTACAATTTCTTTTTGCTCCGTGAGAATCCAGATCATGCCTTTCACCATAACATGTCAATAACCTTTGGTTTGTTCCGTGAGAAGCCAGAACTAACCATTTTCCTCAAGTATCCCCAGTGAGTCAGTCTACCATGCTGTATTCAATCCCCAGCAAATCTCATTTTTCAGTCATCTCAACAATCCCCACAGAGTCCATTTTCCTTCCCAAACATATAGAATAGAGTCCTGCATACTTGCATCACATATCATATCATGTCATTTGCATTCAGGATCAAAATTCGAGTCTTCTTAATATTTAACTATCTCCCACTACGATCATATGAAGAATATCCTTCTTCATACTCTCTAGTTGAAGATATTTAATTAGGGACAACTGTTACACCCTAATTTTGACCCTGAATTGTCAGCCATGCATTTCGTAGCATATTCATCATTTGTGCATCATATCCATTTATTCATGACATCTAACCATTGTGCATCCAGATACTTGTCTTTTGTTGCATAAGCTCAGTTCTTCCAATATTGAATTAAGATTCAGGCAAAGTTATCAATTCAAGGGTGTGTGCAATGTGGTTTGAAATTCAGTGGAGGTTTGACCTAATCTTGGTCTAAGAATTGGTTTTTTTTATCAGGCTATGGTAAAGGCAGTTGTTTCAAGGTGGATAATCACCAGGGCCAGGTGAATTTCGATTAGGGTATTGGTGCAGCGGTAGTATGGTTCATATCCCAAGTCATCTATGGTATGAATCATTGCGAGGGAAGGGAAATGTCAGACTCAAGTGATTTATGGCCGAAAATCTTCAAGTGATCGAGATTAGGGTTTTGTGCCAGATCAAGGTTTATCTAATAAAATCAAATTACAGTGCCATCAAAAGTCAAGACATTTGGTCAGTAATTCAAGTCATTTGTGGTTCATGTTCTTGTCTTAGGAGCATTCAAGTTTTCTAATTCAATCCAATCCATTTCCAATTACATTTCCAGTTCAATTTTCAAGTTCAAGTTCATCTTCAAGAATTCCATTCAATCTTGTTCCATTTCCAATTCTATTCTAGGATTCGAGTTCAAGATCCAAAATTCAAAATTCTTTTCAAATTTCAATTTCATAATCACCTTTCAGATTCTTTTCAAATTTAAAGTTCATAACCTCCATTCAAATTCTTTCCAAATTAACCACATTCAAATTCAGTTCAAGTGTGATTTTCAATCTTCAGTTCAATCCTATGTCATTCCAAATCCAAGTTCCATCTCAAGTTTCAACTTTAATCCAATTCAAGTTCAATTCAAGTTTCAAGTTTAATTCCATTTTAATTTCTTTCCAATTTCAATCAAGTTTCAAGATTAAAACTCAAGTTCATGATCAAGTTTCAAGTTTCAAATTTCATGTTTTTATTCCATCCAAAGTTCATGATACAAGTTGCCATTCATTTCAAGTTCAATGTAAATTCCAATCAAGTTCAAATTTGATTTCATTCAAGATATCAAGTCCAAGTTTCAATTCCTTTCAAGTTCAAGATCATTTCAATATTCAATTTCAAAATTTCAATTCTCAATTTCAAATATCAAACTCTATCCAATTTGAACTTCAATTCAAATCAATTTCGATTTTTTCCATTTTTTCAAGTTAAAGTTTTTTCTATAGTCCATTATACAAGTCCATTTACACCAAAGAAAAATGCTCTAAAAAAAAGAACATAGTCCTTGGGCCTAAACCAAAGCCCATTACAAAGCTCTTACAAAATCAAAAAAATAAAAGAAAAAGGAAGCAAAACCTTCACACAGCCAACGAGACACACATACAACACAACCCATCTCAAATGTCTTTCAAATCTCACAATACTATGTCACACATATCTTCCAATTCCTTCACATGACCAAGAAAAAACCACCTGTAGCAAGTTTCAAAAGAAAAGCACATAACGTCATTCCAAGCCATAACTTTCAGCTTCTGCCATATCTGTCAAACCCCAAATTTTGACCATCAAGATTTCCCATCATTGTACAAATCATCATCACAATATGGATGTACTTTCATGCCTCATCAATCTCCTCAAAGAGGAGTGAGCATTCACTACAATCAAGAATTAGGGTTTTAAGCCCTCTCGGAGCATTTAGACAAAAGACCAATCAAGAGATGACATGATCTTCAACTTGTCTAACCTCTCAAACACCTACAAAGGATCTCAAGAACCCATCCACAATGGCAAAATCACCTTAAGGGTCCATCTATAAAAAAAAATCAGGAATTAGGGTTTTGACCTAATTCAACCCTTGAGTTAACTTGTGAAGTGAGGCATGGCTTGAAGCTTCAAAATGAACTTCAAAGATCTCAAATACATCATATTGACATATTTACAAGATTTGATTGAGTCAAAAGAGCTCAAGTTATAAGCCACAAGAACTCAAAACCATCTGATCACAAATTAGGGTTTCTGATGAAAAAAGTCAACCCTACCCTTGACTGTTGACCTATCCTTGATTTCAAACCTTGGGGAGGGGTCCAAGACATCCCTAAATACCCTTGGAGGCCATCCAAGGATTGATTTCATAAAGGGATCACAAAGTCAACATTTCATCTGATAAAAAAGTTAATTGTACAAAAATCCAAGTTTGACTTTTTGGATTTTTGGTCAAACAAGGTTCCTTAACCCTAAAAAAATGTTAATATGTGATTTGAATCATCATTCATCAAGTAAAATCAAAGAAGGTGAGTTAACTTGTAAAAGGGGTAACCATAAAAAACTTAGAATTTTTCTAAGTTATGGAACAAAGTGGCTAGGGTACCAACTTTGCAAGGCCATATCTCCCAAACCCTAAGGCCTTTTTCTCCCATTCAAAGCTCAGATTGAAGTTCATGTTACATACTTCAAATATGTCAACTAGACCTCATTCCAATTCATCATGGATTTTGAGTTATTGTTTGAGCAAAATCACAAAAAACATGAAAATGACATTTTTCCAACACTAAGTGAAATTTTCACTAAGTCAGAATCTGCCTTACTTTTTCCAAAATGTAGGGAGATTTTTCACCTTGATCCAAGTCAAACCAGGTCTAGGGGTGAACATCAAAGTTAAAGTATACCATAAGGGCTTTCCAATAAGTACCAGATCATCTCCAAATTCAATTTGAGCAGGGAGATACAACCCTTGAAACATGGCAACATGGACTGGTTTTACAAGGCAGAATTGTGCACATTTGCTCGATTTATCCAAATCTGATAACTCCAAGCCTTGTCATCAATTTGGACACATCAGAGGATCAAATCCAAGGGGGATGATCTGATCCCCAAGCCTCCCAAGTCCAAGGATCTACATATAGCCATGCCAAACCTAAAAGGCTACAAAGATGCCAAGACTCCAATTTTGTTTCCAAGCCTTTAATGAATACATCAAGGTGGCATGAATTGAGCCTATTCCAACTGAATTCAGTCAAGACTTATCTCTGAACCAAAGCTACAAAGCTTGTGCTCTAACCTCAAGTCAATGGCTAGAGGAGACTTGAGATTCCATTTGATCACAATTGGCCACAGACCTGTACCAGTTGCCATTCACTATTGATGCCAAAACAAACTTGTTGCACTATAAATAGACATCAATTGTGATCAGTTTGAGTACACCAAAGCACCCAAACCGATGCTTTCCTCAAAATCTCCATTTCACTCCAGTTTTTCCTTCTAACTCAAGTCACTATCGGGTTTTAAGTTTGAGAGCAATTCCAACCAAACCAATCACACACACACCTCATAAACATCATATATAAGTGATCCATAACATAAAATCACATCTGGAACATCAGATTCTTAAAATCACCAGCCAATTACTCAAGTTCTTGACAGATTTGCAGTTGAGGTACCATAATCAGTTCCAGATCATTTCCATCCATTCCAAGCATTCAAACACACTCCTTGGCACCTAAGGAAGCTGTCCAGATCATTGGAACCTAGCTGTAACACCTCCATCACAGAACTCGATCACCAGCTGCAAGAGGCAAGCATGAACTCTTCAAACTCCATGATGGATGCATATTTTACTGCACAATAATTTTGCCACATGTTCATAATCATGTATGGAGTGATAACCCTCAATAAATTGCCATGAATCAATCGCGTATGGAATTTCATTGAGTTCTGCTGAAATTAGGGTTCTTGAGGTTTTCTTCTGATTTCTCACTCAATACTTAATATAAATGCAATTAATCTATATGGTTGTGATCCTTGTTCAAAAACGAACAAGATTGGTACTTGAATCGTGCAAAACCATAGAGAAATCATGGAGAAAAGTGAGAAAATGCAAATCTGCAGAAACAGGGCACGCGGGCAAGAACCTGGTGTTCTTGGCGCCCTTTTTCAAAATTTTGAATATTTGAATATTTTGATATTTTTGTTAATTGATTCAAAAATTAATTTCTCTCTGAATATTTATGTTTTTGAATTGATTCTTTTTCTCAAAATTCACTAAAATGTTAAAATATTTTATTTTACAAAAAAAATCCAATTTATATTATTTATTTAATATAGTTAGAATTTTTGTAATTAATTTCATTTTATTTGTTTTTTAACATTTTTAAATGGAATTCCCACTTTCATCTTTCAAAACCAATTGAATTTAAAACTCTAATGTAATTAAACATGATTTTTCAAAATGTTTTTCAAGGTGTACAACTTATTTTTGAATATATTTGGTATTTTATATCATTTTTTCATTTAATTAATTTCCTTTGAAAAATAACACTTTTATTTATAATTAGGGTTTCCTCTCGATTTTAAATTTTCAAATCTTTTGGACCTCTAATAGAGTATAAGACCCAATCCTTTTCTTAACCAAAACCATTTTGGGCCTCAGACATTGTATAAGTCCCACTGTGTTTTCAAAAATCTCGGCGCAATCGCCAGTTCAAAACCAAATCACCTGGGCCTCTCCCTGAGTTGTAAGCCCCATCACTTGTATAAAAATAAATCTTTTGGGCCTCTAATAGAGTGTAAGACCCAACCCCCTTTGTACATAAACAATTTTTGGGCCTTAGACATTGTATAAGTCCCAACACATTTTCAAAAACTTCGGCGCGATCGCCAGGTCAAAATCAAATCATCCGGGCCTCCCCTCGTGTTGTAAGTCCCATTCTCTTTTCTTTAAAAACACCTTGGGACTCTCCTTGAGTTGTAAGACCCAACCCTTTTGTAAATAAACCGTTTTGGGCCTCAGTCATTGTATAAGTCCCAGTACAATTTTCAAAACAACGGTGCGATCACTGTTAAACCTTGGGCCTCTCTTTGAGTATAAGCCCCAACAATCTTTTCAAAAACAACTTCTCTTTTGATTTAGATTCAAATATACAGTTGTTATAAAAAATTTCTTTAATTTCTTTGAACAACTACCAATACAACATGGAAGCTTGCTCACCTGTAAGTTTTTATCCGCTTTCATTTACATGCTTTAATATATATAACTGTATTGTGGGAAACTGCTCCTCTGTAAGTCCTTCTTTCATTCCCTTTTAAATACTTGTTATATATATATATATATATATGTACTAGTATAGTTATTTAGAGTCTTCCCCGGCAACTAGGTCTAGAACTAGGTAGAGCCAGTTGGTCACTCTTTAATACAGTCAAAACTAGATCCCCATAGGATTGCCAGATACAGTCTTGCCTTCTCTTGGGCTTAAACAATATGGAACAAAGAGAAAGGCAGTATTCTCGGTGAACCTTTTCTCAAACTGTCACTATTAGAACTTGTAAAAGAAATTCAGTTTCCCCAGAGAGGATTAATTCCCGGTGAAACCTCTCTTGAATTTCTTCAAACCCTAGAACTGTTCACTAAAGAAAAGATTATTCCCGGTGAAAATTTTCTTGAACTCTTCTTAAGTTTGGACCCACAGGCTTCCTAAAAGCTTCCCCGCATCCTCTTGGGCTTTGTACAAGGACACTCCGGCTTCTTAGAAGTTCTCATGCCTTCTCTTGGGCTTAATACAAGGACCTTGAAGATCTCTTAAAGGTATAGGACATAACCTAGTTATCCTTTGTTAGAGCAGTCTTTCTAAAAAGTCAAAACCTCGGACAATTTAGGGTTGATTCTCATCCCTTAAAACATTTGCCTCCTCTTAGGCATCATACAAAGATAAACTCTTCATTACCGTTAGACTTGGATAGTCTAAATCTCCTCTTGAGTCTCAAAGACATTCTCAAGTTCCCTAAAAACATAGGAGAAACCCTGATCATCCGATCAATCCCCAGCCAGGATCAGTTTACCATATGTATAACACTATCCCAAATCAGAACCTTAAGGTATCTAATATCTCAGCTCTTCTGTAACCCTTAGCAAGAGTTGATTCCCCATTTGGACCTGCCCCGGGATCTCAATAATCCCCCAGCAGAAGATAGCCTCCTCTTAGGCTTTGTATAATGATCTTTCCTCAGCATAACCAGCCTCCTCTTGGGCTATGTACAATGATTCTCCCCAGCGGAGCTAACATTTTCAGACTCTCTTGTTGAGTCAATCACTTTTACAGACTCTCTTGTTGAGTCAATGACGTTTCAAGTACTCTCTTGTTGAGTCAACCCTTTTAGCCTCAATATTGGGCTTTGTACAAGATAGATAAACACTCTCTTGTTGAGTCAAATCTTTTCCAGCCTCCTCTTAGGCTTGGCATAAAGATTTCCCCTAGCAGAAACTTTCAGCCTCCTCTTAGGCTTTGTATAATGATTTCTCCAACTTGTTCAGCCACACTCCTGGGCTTCGTACAGGACAGATAAAAGCACTCTCTTGTTGAGTCAAACCATGTTAGCCTCAATCTTGGGCTTTGTACAAGATATAAATATTCATAACCTTCTCTTAAGCTTGGGACAAATATCTTCCCCAGCTGAGTCAATTCCTCTCAGCCTTCTTTTAGGCTTTGAGAAATAATATCCCTAAGCAGAGTCAATCCTCTCTTTTTCAACCTCAATCTTGGGCTTTGTACAAGACAGATAATACTCTTCAGCAGAGTCAAACTCATTTCAGCCTCAATCTTGGGCTTTGTACAAGGCACCTATAATACCCTCAGCTGAGTTAGTCGAGTCATTTTAGCCTCAATCTTGGGCTTTGTACAAGACAGATAAAGATTTCTTTCCCACCGAGTCAGTCTTCTTTTCAGCCTCAATCTTGGGCATTGTACAAGACACATACAAACCCTCCCCCAACGGAGTCAAAATCCACTTTTAGCCTCAATCTTGGGCTTTGTACAAGACAGACGGAACACTTTCCCTGGAAAAGTCATGCTTTTAGCCTCCTCTTAGGCTTTGTATAATGATATCCCCCAAAGAGTCAGTCTCTTTTAGCCTCAATCTTGTTCGTCGTACAAGACAAATAAACACTCTCTTGTTGAGGTCAGTCTTTCTCTAGCCTCCTCTTAGGCTTTGTATAAGGACTTCCCTAGAGGAGTCAATCAACCTTTTAGCTTCAACCTTGGGTTTTGATCAAGGCACATAAAAATCAACATCCCCTAAGAGGAAATCAAAATATCTATGTAGGAAGTCATTGCTCTATTTATCACTCATCAAAACAGACATTCAAAACAAACCCTAACCCTAGATAACTGCTGTAAGAGGCATACTTGTTGATACAAATGTCCAAGTTGTTGTCCATCTTTTATCCTGGTAAATCCTCTCTTTCATCTAATTGTTGTAAGCAACAAGCCTCTGGATTATTTACATCCATGCCACCGTCCCTCTCTTAGCATGAGAAATTCCTAAGGAAAAATGGCATTGCTCAACACTGAGTTAAAGTTTTCCCCTTAGGACAAATCTCCATAAAGGAAATTATGGCATTGCTGGATTCTCATATCTCAGTTAAAGTAATCCTCCTTTATAAACAGTCACCCAACAGTTGTGATAAACAGACAAGATGTCTCCCTTTAGAGATGACAAATTCTCTCTTAGTCAAACCTTTTAGCTTCAATCTTGGGCTTTGAACAAGACTCAAATACTCAACCTTTTAGCTTCAATCTTGGGCTTTGAACAAGACACCAAAAATATCTTTTTCCTCCCTTAGAATATGAGGAACTACGATTGCTCTGATTTCCCTGTTTCGTTTAAACAGGAATGCGTAGGCATAAGATTGCGAAATCTTAGAGAGCATACCAAACAAAAACTCTAGGTCCAATACCTTCATACTAATCAAAACTTAGGTCCAGTACCTTACCAAAAACATCGAACAAAACTGAACATCAACAAAAACCCACTCACTCTCTCATATTTCCCAAGAAAATTTCCCAACCCATTAACGGATAAACACCATCAAGTACAAAGCAAAGCCTAAAGCTAACAACCTGTGGATAACCACATATAGGATAGGTAATTGACAACTCCCCATTGTATAACCTGATCCCGAACTCCCCGAATCTCTTTAAGCGTTTGTTCAGTTAAACATTCGCGTGCAAGGTTAGTTTGAGATATCTTCCCTTTCCCTTCCAGCTTCATGGGATAAATAAGAAATCAGAAAGTAGCACCCCCTTCTCTTCATTGAGGAGAAAACCCAAATTTCGCGATAAGATGGTCGCGTCACCGACAATAATCGTGCGCTACAGATAAATGGCGACTCTGCTGGGGAGTCACTTTTTCTGTTAGGATTATAGACTAGAATTCTTAAGAGGTCTAGGATGTTAGTTTTAGGAATAAATATATATATCGCTTTTCCTAATTGATATCCATGTTTATTTTTCTGCTAATGGGACTGCGGGTGATGCCGCATGTGGAAAGTTTGAGTGATATCTAAGATAAGTGATGGCATAGACGGGTGGTCTTACAGGGAGTGATTCCCGAATAAGCGATCCTGGTAAACCATTGAATCAATGGAGGTACCCTTTGCGGATTGAATGTCTAAACGACTTCGGTTGTTGAAAGCAGATTGTTCGATTGTGGTATCCATGAAACTGAGGATTTAGTAGACTGAGACCATGTGAATATTTTGTAGTGCGGAGGCTATCAGAAATAGTTTTCACGCGATACTACCCTCATTTGAGATTAACCTAAGATACTGCAGCTCGCTCGGGTGAACCAGCATGCTGTTGTCATCCCAAGGGGGGTCAATGATTTTGAGGATAGGTACAAAAATTCACCAGTACAACTTTTGGGAATGGGTAGAGCCATGACTCCATGCTCGTGACGCTGAACCTTTGACCCCATGTTTTTTCTATGTTTTTGTGTGCTGCATTCATTTCATTAAAAAACTTTAAAGAAAAGATTTTCTTTTCTAGTCTCTCTTTTTCAAATTAAAGTAATACAATAATTGCAAATATCAGAGAGAAAGATTGCGTTATGGACTTCAGTAGAAGGAAGACTCACAAGTACACCTTCAAGGTTCCAAAACTAGAGGATTTAAGAGGGTTGGCAAGGATGATCACCAACCCTGATGCTTTCAGAGCTAAGTACGGAGGACTGCTATCTCTGTTAAGGGTCCATGTAATTAAAGGAATCCTGTCTACTCTGATTCAGTTTTACGATCCGGTTTATCACTATTTCACATTCCCGGATTATCAACTATCACCAACACTGGAGGAGTATTCTCACCTGACTGATTTACCCATTACTAACCAAGCTCCTTTTTCTGGACTGGAAGAAATTCCAAAAGATCAAACCATTGCAAGAGCAATCCATTTGGACGAGTCAGAAGTTAGGACTCACATGACCGCTAAGGATGGAATCCCAGGTTTACCAGCCAAGTTTTTTATAGAGAAAGCCCTGTGCTTTTCCAGTATAGGAAACATTACTGCTTTCGAAGATATCTTTATTCTACTCACCTACGGGTTATTTCTGTTTCCCAACATTGATAGCTTCATTGATATCAATGCCATTAAGATATTTCTGATTGGAAACCCCGTACCGACCTTGCTCGCAGATGCTTACCATTCTGTACACTTAAGGAATTTGTACAACGAAGGAATGATCACAAGATGTGTACCCCTGCTATACAAATGGTTCACTTCCTATTTACCAAAGTCTGCTGCTTTTTGGGATCATAAGAGTACTTTTCGTTGGTCACAGAGAATCATGTCTCTTACCAACTCTGACATCGATTGGTACAATCGGATCTATGACGGGGTAAGAATCATTGACCGTTGTGGAAATTTCCCTAATGTACCCCTCATAGGAACTAAAGGAGGAATCAATTATCATCCAGTTTTAGTTCTTCGTCAATTCGGATACCCGATGAGACACATTCCGCGTAATGCTCATCTGGAAGGTCTTTTCTTCAAGGAAGGAGAAAGTGACATGGCACTAAAGACAGAAATAGTGCATGCCTGGAAACGTGTTCATAGGAAAGGAAGAAAGTCTCTAGGAAAACTAGACTGTGTCTCTGTGGAACCTTATCTCCACTGGGTACAAACTAGAGCCCTCAAGCTGAGGATGCCTTACCCTCATCAAGAAGTTCTCCCGTTAAAGGAATCTGTCCTTTATTTTATGTCTGATATGGAAAAACTCCAGGTCGCTCTCAACAAAGTTCAACGGGAAAAGAAGTCTTGGAAGAACAAGTATCGTATTCTCAATGTGGAGTGTACCAAAATACAGCAACTGTTAAAAGAAAAAGATGCTCTGATCGAGATTTTAGAGCAACATGCGAAGGAATTTGGTCACTCCTTTCACTTGGCAAAGGAATGACAACCCGACAACGGCTCAAGAGCCCCGGTCAAAGAAAAGGAAAATACCAGAACCAGCACCCGAGCTCTCCTCAGAGAGGACTCAGGATCCATAAGTCTAGACATTTCCTTTTACAGCACTTTGTAAAATTACTGTATTTCCATTTCCGTAATCTTTAAATTCAATAAAACGGGGTCTCCCCACTGTATGATATTTGCAATCCAATTGTTGAAGTTTCTTTAGATTAAAACAAATTAATTAATATAATCATTGCATATCATTTATCATTCTCACATAACGCATTCTTCTTCCTTACGAATCTCACATTTGTGTCTCGATTCTAGAGTCAAACTGTCTCATTCGTACATTACTCGGGCCAATCGACAAAAGAAAATGGATGATCTTGAGGAAGAGAACATAGAGCTGAGAGAAGAAATCGACGCTCTGAAAGAAGATCTGAGGAAACTTCACAATGACATGCAATCTCTGACAGCAGCTCAGATACAACAACAAAGGACTGTGATCTCAGAGATCACATTTGCACCCATAGTGGAAAAGTATGATCCTCGGTATAACATGCCTAAAGATCATCCCTGGGGCATGCCACTCAACTATATCCCGGAAGGATATATTCTGCCGATCACGGAAGATCCAGAAACTGCAGCAGGAACCGCTGGGCCTGAAGGTTACAAACTTCGGGAAAGCGAAGATGCAAGAGGCACGACAGCAACTCCTGAAGGTTACAAACTTCGGGATAAGGAAGTACTAAGAGTCACTGCCGTAATGACTATACCACCACCCGTGGTACACACTATCCCGGAAGGACAGATTCCATAGATACCCTATGGTGGAAACGAAAGTATGTATGATAGAATGAATGAGTTCCAGGAGCAATTCCTGGAGATGCAGAAGGAACTGCATGCCATTCGCGGTCAGGATCTATTCGGAAAGGACGCCGCAGACCTTTGCTTGGTCCCCAATGTGAAAATTCCTCACAATTTCAAAGTGCCCGAATTTGAGAAATACAAGGGCAACTCTTGCCCTCAAAGTCATTTGGTGATGTACGCTCGAAAGATGTCAACTCAGACAGAGAACTAACAACTACTGATCCACTATTTCCAAGATAGTTTAACCGGTGCCGCACTCAAATGGTACATGGGTTTAAACCGCACTAAGATCGTCACTTTCAGAGATCTTAGAGCTGCCTTTATTCGGCAGTATAAGTATAACCTGGACATGGCACCGGACAGGGATAAACTCAGAGCCATGTCGCAGAAGGACAAGGAAACCTTTAAGGAATATGCTCTAAGATGGCGTGAAATTGCCTCCCAGATTTGTCCACCTCTTGAAGAAAAAGAGATGACAAAAATCTTCTTGAAAACCTTGAGCTCATTTTATTACGATCGAATGGTCGCCAGTACGCCCAGCGACTTTACTGAAATGGTAAATATGAGAGTACGTCTTGAGGAAGCAGTCCGAGAAAAATGTCTGGTCAAAGATACAGGACCATCAAGCAGTACCAAAAGATACGGTAGTGTTTTCCCTAAGAAAAAAGAGCAAGATATTGGTAATATCTCTCTCGGAAAGCAAAGGCGAAGAT
Organism: Lathyrus tuberosus; assembly: GCA_022829125.1. Taxonomy (NCBI): domain Eukaryota; kingdom Viridiplantae; phylum Streptophyta; class Magnoliopsida; order Fabales; family Fabaceae; genus Lathyrus; species Lathyrus tuberosus. The sequence goes on from JALAZF010000112.1 coordinate 1,484,415, forward strand.
ACAAATCAGTAGCAGCTGTAACTCCTGCTATCAACCTCAGGTTGCTCAGAGCCAACCGAATCAACAACAATATCAGCAAAGGACACAACAGCCTCTTCAGCAGGCTCGTCCTCAGTACAAAAACAACCTTACAACGCGAATACCAGGGTTTGACCCTATACCAATGTTGTACGCATAACTGCTTCCACTACAACTGTTCAAGGGGCACATCCAAACCATGTCTCCTCTTAAAGTACTGGAAAATCCACCTTTTTAGTTCAAAGCAGATCAGACTTGCCCTTACCATCAAGGAGGACCAGGGCATAACATAGAAAACTGTCTCAGCTTCAAATCTGATGTGTGGAAGCTTGTTAGGAGCGGGGTCTTATCCTTTAAGGATACAAATCTAAATGTTCAGACGAACCCGTTGCCTCAACAAGAGAAGGCTGCCGTAAATTTAATAGAGGAAGAGTCTAACCGCAGCTATCAAATTCATGATGTACTCTTATTGGGAACCAACCTGGTCAAGATGCATTGCAGACAAAGTGGATACGGTCATGTACCGTCTCATAATTATCACCAGTATGATATCTGCTCTAAAAATAATCAGGGATGTTCTGTGGTGCAATCAGCTCTACAAGGACAGATGGATCTCGGATGGATCCAAGATCACCAAATTCGTGAAGTCAACATGACTTACGTAAATTCCAACATCATTCAAAACCACGACATCCATGCGATGAATGTAAACTTAGTGTCAATGTACACAAGGCAAAGCCAACATCATGATCTGCCGCAGCACGATTATGATTCCTGTCTGATTTGCTTGGTAAACAACCAGGGATGCTCTTTTATACAAGAGGCCCTCCAGCGGTAGATGGATCTTGGATAGATTCAAGACTACAGGGATAGAAGTCATTATCAAGTTAATATGATTCAAATCTTTAATATTCGCTTGATGAATACCAGTCTGGTGGAATTACACGCTAAGCAAGTCCATCTCAGTTTTTTGACTTCCCATGATTATCAGAACTGTAAGGTATGTCGTGAGAGTGACCAAGGATGTGCACTCATTCAAAGAACACTGCAACATTTGTTGAACCACTGGTGGCTTCCGATCTATCTAGATGAAGACACACAACAAGTCAGTATGGCTGACAGGAACCCTACTAGGCATCAAAGTCAGGATGTTCGATCAATAGAAACAGATCTAGTAAGGTTACACTGCATGCAAAGTGGACGTGGTCGGGTGCCACCGTACAACTATGAGCACTGTAGAGTTTGCTCTGAGAATAACCAAGGATGCTACCTCGTGCGAGCAGCCCTTCAGAGTCAGTTGGACCACAAAGAAGTTCAACCATGTCCAAGCTCTGGTCCGATCAACATAACGTCAGACTATCTTCCCGATCAAGGCAAAAATGTTGTCTTAATCCCGAAATGAGAAATGGCCAGAGATGTATGCGCCATAATCCCTTTACTCCATGAATCAAGAGTTCCCCTTGATAGTGGAAAGATTCTCAACCTCGAACTAATTGAGGTCGGCTATGATGGTCATAAAAATCAAAAGGCTCTTGTAGTTATCTATCTGCTGGGACCAGTACCGTACAAAGCCGATAAAGCTATCCCTTATAAATACGGTGCAATAATAATTGAGAATGGAAAGGAAACTCCATTACCCTCCATCGTGAATATTGCAGACATCAGTCGAGTGACACGGAGCGGTCGGATCTTCAACCGAGGAGTTGGAGAACCCACCAGAGAAAAGGAACCTCAAACAGAAGGTTTGAATCAACCAGTCAGTCAATCTAGTAGTCTCGACCTTTCAAAGAACAATGATGAGATGCTGAAGCTCATCCAGAAGAGCGAGTACAACATTTTTGATCAATTATTACAAACTCCTTCAAAAATCTCTGTGTTATCTTTTTTACTCAGTTCCGAAGCTCACAGAGAAGCTCTACAGAAAGTCTTAGAGCAGGCCTTTATGAACCAAGATGTAACAATAAGACAATTTGTTAGCATCATCTCCAACATCACTTCCTGCAACAACTTGGGGTTTAGTGATGAAGAACTACCGAAAGAGGGCCAGAATCACAATATGGCATTCAACATTACAGTCAACTGCCAGGACGATGCATTAGCCAGCGTATTGGTAGACACCAGATCAGCTCAAAATGTTATGCCAAAATCTACTCTGATGCAATTATCATTTCAAGGATCTCCGATGAGGGGCAGTGAGGTCATCGTCAAAGCATTTGACAGATCCCAAAAAACAGTTGTCGGCGAAGTCGACCTTCCCATAACTATCGATCCTCACACTTTCCAAGTCACTTTCTAGGTCATAGACATCCGGGCAGCATACAACTGTTTGTTAGGAAGACCTTGGATACACGAGGCTGGGGTAGTCACTTCAACACTTCACCAGAAGCTGAAGTTCGTCAAGAATGACCAACTAATCACAGTCTGTGGAGAGCAAGCCTTGACCGTGAGCAACTTATCATCATTCACTTGTGTAGAACCAGAGGAGGTTATTGGAACCCAGTTCCAAGCATTTTCGGTGAGCAACGACAACCAGTCGTAAAAAGGAACATCGATTTCCTCGTACAGAGATGCTCTTGAAGTAATCAAAAGTAACAGTGCAAAAGGATGGGGACAGCTTGTTATTCCTACTGACAACAAGACAAATAAAGGTCTTGGTTTTTCCTCAACCTGTACCCAGACTACTACTAACAATGAAAGTCTTCATCCTATTTAGGACTTCTTCCACGATGGAGGTTTTCTTCACCCAATATCTCAAGAAGTCCATACCATCAATGAGGGTGATTCTCCGATACAGATGAAGAGTGGAAGTCCTATCTTAACGAAGACGATTATATGTCTCAGGGAGAGGTGCCTACGCCATTTTGCTATTCCGCACAGAGTCCGAGATATATACCGAAATCATATGTCAAAATGATATACGGAGATTGTGATCCGGAAGGATGCCGTGCTCCACCAAACTCATTAGAGGAGGACACTCTGATGAAAGACAACTTTGACCATGACTATTATGGCCCAATGGATGGCCTACCTATCTGGCAGCCATACCCAAGAGACTTGGGGCAAAAGAGTCAGCCCAACGACGCTTATCAACTGAGCATCATTGAAAAGAATACTTGCGTCCCCACCGAATCATGGAATCATTACTTAGGGCATTCTGAGGATATCCAGTACAACGATGAATTTTCAAAGAGTGCAGGACAACAGTTTATCAACTACGTCTTTCCTGAGGTCAACGTCATCGAAAGGGATGACTCATCCAGTTCCACTGAAGTATGGGACACCATATGACAACTGAGTGGCAAGTACGACTTCTTGGTCAAGTACACCGCTCCTGAAAGCTCTCATATCAGGCTCAAAGACATTCAGCCAACTCGATGGGGAGATCCACCTGAGAGTGCAAACACCGTGCAAGATACAACAGAAGAGTTCGTCTACGACAACTCTGTCTAGAAGACAGACTCCAACGATCCTTCTCCACCAGAAATCAACGTTATTTATGAAGACAAATCAAGAAGGAAGGTACCAGACTTTCTGATTCACTGAGGAGTTTGTAGCGCGGTTTTTGTGTTTTCGAATCACTGTCGCTTTGGTACTACAGTTCGATTCATTTTTTATCCTATTGAAGCTGATGAAGGAAGGGAAATAGATGTCTCCAATTAACCCTGCTTGCAAACTGAGGTTAAACAATCAAAACTGTTGGTTTACAGATGCGGCTTTAGTTCGTGGGTCTCTCTCTGCTTATTTTTTTCAGAACGAAATATCAGGACTGTTCATGGGGAATTTGTTGGGATACTGCGCCAGATTGGATGGAGGTAGGGGACTTTGGGGTTTTTTAATAAGTAAGCTCGCTAAGATTCTTTTTCAATCTTATGCCTACGTATTCCCGGGATAGGGAAATCAGAGCGATCGTAAATGCTGTTTTGGTGTCTTGTTCAAAGCCCAAGACATGAAGCTAAAGGTGGTTTATATCTTGTTCAAAGCCCAAGGTGTGAAGCTGAAAGGTCTATTTGTATCTTGTTCGAAGCTCAAGATGTGAAGCTAAAAGGGTGTTGACTTTAGAGAGAATTTGTCATCTCTAAAGGGGTCTGTTTGTCACAATTGTTGGGTGACTGATTATGAAGGAGAATTACTTTAACTGGGATATGTGAATCCAGCAATGCCATAATTTCCTTTATAGGGGATTTTCAACCTGAAGGAGAAGACTTTAACTCAGTTTAGAGCAATGCCATCTTTCCTTAGGAATTTCTCATGCTAAAAGAGGGACAGTGGTGTGGATGTAAATAATCTAGAGGCTTGCCGCTTACAGCAATTAGAAGAGGGAAAAGGAGTTGTTGATGTTTGTATGCTGTGACCAAAGCATAATTTGATACTAAAAGGTTGATTGAATCAAACGGGGATTTCTTTATACAAAGCCTAAGAGGAGGCCATTGACCCAACAAGAGGATGCTTTTGTGTCTCGTACGAAGCCCGAGATAGAGGCTACAAAGGGTTTGACTCAATAAGAGAGTCTTTTATACTCACCAAGAGAGTGATTTGGTATCTCGTGCGAAGCCCGAGATGGAGGCTAAAAAGGATTAACTCAACAAGAGAGTCTTTTATACTCAACAAGAGAGTGATTTTGTATCTCGTACGAAGCCCGAGATGGAGGCTAAAAAGGTTAACTCTGCTGGGGAGAATCATTATACAAAGCCCAAGAGGAGGCTGGGGTTACTGTTTCAGTTGAGTGACAGGTCCAGTATGTTGGTTAAAAGAGAAAATCAGTTCTTATATGGGTAATGTTGTACTCATGGATTTGATCTGAGGACCGGGATTATTTCCTTTTCTTTAAGGAAACGGGGAATCCGAAGGGTATTGAGACTGCCCAAGTCTACGGGTGTTTTTTCCTATTTTTGAAAGGAACTTGAGAATGTCTTCGAGACTCAAGGAGATTAGACTGTCCAAGTCTAGAGTTTTATCTTTTGTACTATGCTTAAAAGAGATCAAGAGATAGTACGTTCGCGGTAGAAAGATCTAGACTCTTTGAAAGACTGTTCTATTTAAGATGACTAATTTCTGTTCCTATACCTTTAAGAGGTCGTCAGGACAATTTGTACGAAGCCCAAGAGGAGGCGAGAAAAAACTTTTAAGAAGCCGAAGGGACAATTTGTACGAAGCCCAAGAGGAGGCTATCTTCCCGGAGGAAGAATCATTATACGAAGCCTAAGAGGAGGCTGTGAAAACTTATAAGAAGCCGACAGGTCCTTGTACAACGCCCAAGAGGAGGCAGGGATGCTTTTAGGAAGCCTGTGGGTCCCCAAATCCTGATAAGTTCAAGACATGCCATTCACTAAGAATAGATCAAGCCAGGAAAGTTCGAGAATTTGGAAGAAACTCAAGATATGCCATTCACGGAGAAAAGATCATCTCTGGGGAGTCAGAGTTTCTTTGACAATTTCTAAGGATGACAGTCTGAGAAAGGGTTCACCGAGAATGCTGCCTTTCACGTCTTCATATTGTTTAACCCCAAGAGGAGGGAAGACCGTGTCTGGTAATCCTATGGGGATCTAGTTTTGTTTGCATTTAAGAGTGATCAACAGGGCTTTACCTAGTGCTAGACGTAGTTGCTGGGGAAACTCTAAATATCTATACTAGTATTACACAATCGATATGAGTTTATGAAAGAAGACTTACAGTGAAACAGCCCCACAATACAGTTATATACATATGAAAGCGGTAAATGAAAGCGGGTAAACACTTACTCGGTTGTAGAGCTTCCATGCTGTTTTGTTAGTTGTTCAACAAAGAAAACTTTGATAACAATATTATATTCAAAATCAAAGGAGAAAGTGCTTTGAAAAGATTGTTGGGGCTTACAGCTCAAGGAGAGGCCCAGGGTTTTATCAGTGATCGCACTGTCATTTTGTACAGGGACTTATACAAGTGACTGAGGCCCAAGAAAGGTTTTCTGTACAAAGGGATGGGTCTTACACTCTCTCAAGAGGCCCAAAATGATTGAAAGTGAACAAAGATGGGTCTTATAGCTCAAGGAGAAGCCCAATGGTTAATTTTGAAAAGGGCGACGATCGCGGCAAGGTTTTGAAAGCACCGTGGGTCTTATACAACGACTGAGGCCCAAAAGTTTTTGGTTTCAAAAGGGGATTGGGTTTTACACTCTATTAGAGGCCCAAAATGGTTTTGAATGGGTCTTATAGCTCGAGGAGAGGCCCGGATGGTTTGTTTTAAACGAGCGATCGCGCCGGGATTTTTGAAATACAACGGGACTTATACAACATTTGAGGCCCAAAAAAGTTTTCCAAAGGGGTTGGGTCTTACACCCGAATAGAGGCCCAAAATTTGAAAATGTTTTGTGAGGGTGAAGATCAAAGAACCCTAATTTTGCATTTCTTTAAAAGTAAATATTTAAAGGAAATCAAATAAAAATCATAAAAATGCTAAATAAGTTTGAATAAACCATTTGTGATTTTTGTTTAGGGTTTGAAAAATGAGGGATTAATCACAAGATGAATTAAAACCTACTTGGTTTTGATTTTCCAAAATGGATATTTATTTTTAAAAGGTTTAAAAACAAATAAAAGGCATTTTATTCACAAAAATACTAATTATATTAAATAAATAATATAAATCTAATTTTTTTGTGGAACAAAATATTTCAACATTTTTGTGACTTTTTGCAAAAAGAACCAATAAAAAATAATTAAAATTGAAGAAGTCATTAATTTTCCAATTAATTAATAAAACATGAAAATATTGGAAAAATAACAAAAATGTGAGAAAACACAAAATGGTCTGGGTGGGGTTTGAACCCACGACCACAAGGTTATAGGGCGCGCGCCTTACCACTGGGGTGGTGATACATCCGTTGATTGAAACAAACCAACAAATACACAAGGCTTGCCTTGTTTTCTAGGTCTGGCCAAGGCAAGGCAAGACAAGTTTTGGCAAGAAACGGGAAGGTCCATACTTTCTCATTTCTCCATGGTTGGGGACAAAATTTATATGCATCTGGCCTAGAATTTCACCAGGAATCCAATGGTGGTGGTATTTTTTTCAGATCATACTCCCTCCTCAAAATCTGATAGTGGTTTTGAAATAGACCATATTTTACATTTTTTATGCCATCTCTTGGTACAAGCATGAATTACATGATAAATTGGTGCAAACACATCACATATAACATGTAGAAGAGATGCATGAGCAGTGGACTTCAAAGCAATGCATATTTTGGAAAGTTCAAGTCATGATGCTTACCTCTTTTTGAGCTTTTGGAGTTTTTTGTGTAATCTGCCAAGTTTCTTGTTCCAGAAATGGTTTGATGCTTTGGACACTCTCAAATGATCTCTTAGAAGCTTTTAGGATGATTGGAATCAGCTGGAACCTGCAAAAACAAAAACTGGCCCTTTCTTGCAAAAGGGGTTAAAATGGCTAAAATAACAACTCTCTCAAATGGTGTTCCAGATGTTGGGAGCCATTTGGGACAGTTCAAGGATGATAATTGGAGTGTGTTTGAGCTTTTATCTGGTTTGAAAAGTGACTGAATCAAGACATGGCTTGAAAAATGCAAAAAAAAAAGCCTATTTTGAGGTTTTGAGAGGTGACTTTGAGATTTAAGGATTACAGGTCACTTGTGTGAGTTTGGAAAGCCTAGATATGACATATTGGATGTGTTTGGATCATGAGATGTGATGGCAATTCTCTCTAACTCAAAAACTCAGAGTTACCTTGCTAAAGAAGGTATTTTTGCCTAAATAAAGTGATTTTGAGGAAAGCATCTGTTATAATGCTTTGGTGTACTCAAACTGAGCACAAATGAGCTCTATTTATAGTAGAGCAAGTGTGTTTTGTAAGCAATAGTGAATGGCAACTGCTGCAGAGGTTTGGCCAATGGTTGCACTTTGGAATCTCAAGTCTCCTCCAGCCATTGACTAGACGTTAGAGCACAGAGCTGTGGTTCCCTAGTTGTTGGATCATTCTTGACTGAATTCAGTTGTAAATGTGTCAGTCCATGCCACCTTGGTGCATCCATTAAATGCTCCAATCCAAAATTTGAGTCTTGTCCCTCTTTTAGGAATTTCTAGGCTTGGCATACTACTTCTTGTTCCAAAGACTTTGGAGGCTTGGATCAGTGTTTGTTCCCTTTAGATTTGATCCTAAGATGTTTCCAAAGTGATGACAAGGCTTGGAATTATCTGATTTTTCCAAATCGAGCAAAAGTGCAAAATTCTACCTAGCCTTGGCAGTTTTCAGCAAGGCATATATATTGCCATTGTCATATCTCATGGTTCAAGTGAATTTGATGGAGTTCTTGGCCATTTTGGCAAGCCCTCATATGATACAATAACTGTTTAATCATAATTGGTTTTGATACTTTTTGGATCCAAGTGAAAAATCCCCCTACATTTGGGAAAAAGTGAAAGCAGATTCTGACTTAGTGAAAATTTCACTAAGTGTTGGAAAAAGTGGCATTTCATGTTTTCAGCCATTTTGATCATTCCATAACTCAAAATCCATGATGAATTGGAATAAGGAGTAGTTGAAGCTTTTGTAGAGGGCCATGAGAGCTATAAATCCAGCTTTGAATGGGGAAAAATGGCCTTGTGGTTTAGGAGTTATGATCCTCCAAAGTTGGTACCCTAGCCACTTTATTCCATAACTTAGAAAATTTCTAAGTTTTTTATGGTTACCGCTTTTACAAGTTATCCCACTTTTCTTGATTTTTCTTGATGAATGATGATTCTAACTATACATTAACATCATTTTATGGTAAAAAAAACCATAATTGTGAAAAATCTCAAAAAGTCAAAGTTTGACTTTTGTGCACGATTGACTTTTTGTCAGATGAATTCCAAACTGTGCGATCCTCTATGAAATCAAGTCCTTTACCTAAATCAAACTTGATAGATTGATTTCATAGGTGTTATAGGGTGTATTGAATCATGTCTTAGGGTTTGGGAGTATGTCCTAGTCAAAAGTCAAAGATACAGTTGACTTTTCTCGCGAAACCCTAACTGTGGTTCAGATGAAATTGAAACTTGTTGCTCAAGCTTCTTGGCTTAATCCATTGTTACAAATGGACCAAGGTGGTGTGTTAGGGACCCTAAAATTATCTCTTGAGGTCTTGGCTCATGTTTTGTCCCAAAAGTCAACTTAGGGGTGAATTAGGTCAAGAAACCCTAATTCCTGATTTTTTTGATGAATGCATCCCCTGAGGCTAAATTGACTTGATGATTGGGTTCATGAGATCCCTTGGAGCATCATAGGTTATGCTTTGAAGCATTGGCTCATGCCCAGAGGAAAATTTCCATCTGGAGGCCCTGGTCGACCAAACCCTAATTTTGGTGACACTGGCGATCTTGAGGCTTGATCCACTTGGAATGCTGCAGCCTTGTGCTTGATTCTTGAAGTGGGAGTCCTCTTTATCCTATGTGGATGTTTGAGAGGCTAGACAAGTTGAAGATCATGTCATTTCTTGATTGATCCTTTGTCTAAGAACTTTGAGAGGGCCTGAAACCCTAAATTTGATTGTAGTGGATGCTCATCCATCTTTGGGGAGACTGATGAGGCATAATGATTTATCCCTATTGTGATGAGGATTTGCCCAATGATGGGAAATCTTAGTGGTCAAAATTTGGGGTATGACAGATGCCCCTATTTAATCTTCTTGGACCCGAAGGTGTGAATGGCGAAGGTATTCGGGCATTCGGGGTGCAAGAGGATTAATATCGAAATACCCGAAATTTTGATGGTGGTTAAGAATGGCCGTTCACACATCCTTTTTCTTTTGCTAAGAAATGATGCTTATAAAAGGTAAACTTCCCCTCGATCCTGGTTTCCTACCAAGGAACTGGTCTAAGTTTCTGAAATAAACCTCCCCTCGATCCTGGTTTCCTACCAAGGAACTAGTCTAAGTTTCTGAAATAAACTTCCCCTCGATCTTGGTTTCCTACCAAGGAACTGGTCTAAGTTTCTGAGATAAACTTCCCCTCGATCCTGGTTTCCAACCAAGGAACTGGTCTCAATTTCTGAAATAAACTTCCCCTCGATCCTGGTTTCTTACCAAGGATCTGGTCTTGGTTTCTTTTGTCAATAAACTTTATTGATAAGGAACACTATTTGTAGCGGTTCTCCTCAAACTTCTCGCCGAATTTTCCTGGGGAGATGCCATTTGATGGAAAAAATTTGATTGTAGAGAAGCACAAACTTCTCTGCTTGAGACGCCATTTGCCGACTCTACCGGGGAAAACGAGTCTCTTAAGAGACTGCCTTTGCTTGGGGATATTACATCATAGTTTTCTTCGAGACCTTCTCGGAGAAATGCCATACAATGTATTCTAATTTTGAGGTGCCGATGACTTTGTTGACATTGACATTCTGGAGAGAAGGACCAATGTGTTGCTGAAAGTCTTTAGTTGAGAGGCTTTCTCTAGGGATTTTCCTTAATCTGGGAAAGCGAAGACATCATCTTCAATGGCGAAGAATGATGCTGGCTGAGGGTTCTCTGGTTTTTCAGAGGTTTAAGTTATCAAAGTGGTCAAGGGCCGACTTCATCCCAGAAATAAACTGGAGGAGAGAGGTAGTGCAGACGCAACATTTCCTGACGGGGAAAGAACTGACGACTCAATTGAGAGGACTCTTATCACTAGGGAACAAGACCAACTAGAGTGATAGTGATGCAATATGAACATGAATGTAAATCAATAATGCATGATGTATGTATATCTATGCTAACAAAACTGACGCGAAATACAGACTAGTAGATGAACACGACTAGATACTCGGCCACAGTGGGGGATGAAAAGTATCACTGGTTCACGATAGCAATTCTTCCTTGCTTAGGAGAGATAGTCCTTGTCGGGAGCTATGTTGGTTGGGCTTAGGAGATAAGAACTCTGTCGGGGGTATCAGATGGGAAAGTCGCATCTGATACAGCTGATCCTTCATTCAGGCGCACTGGCTTAGAAGGAGTACTTTGATTCTGCACTTTGAAGCTCGATTACTTCTGGAGGTGAGCGACGTTCTTCCGATGTTCAACAGTTAGAAGAAATTTCCATCTTTATTAAAAGCAGAAAATTTTTACAAGTAAATTCATTTTTGTTTCATTTCAAGAATCGTTGATCATGTTAAAATGTCGTTCTATAAAGCTAAAACAAATAAGAATTGCAAACAAAAGCACTAGGGCTCAAATTTTATTGATAGGATGGAGATCAGCCAAACGCGTGATTCCAAATAGTATTTACAAAGTTAGAAAATGGTAATTTAAGGTAAAAGGGTTACATTGAAACATGACGACCACTATCCTTCTACCAACTTTGAATTCTGGACATCCTGAGCTTCTGTCGAAGATGACCGTGACTGGAGTTTTTCTTCTGATGGATGGCATTACCGCTGCTGAAGGACTTGCCCCTGTTGAACATAGTTACTTGCCATTATCCCTAACTTTTGCCTAGATTGTACTTTGAGATTTCCAATCCATCGGGATGATTTTTGATTCTGTCTCTAATTTTTGCCTGGACCGCCCTTTCGGGTTTTCAATCCATCGAGACATTTTTTTTAGTTTAGGCGAAGTATTTCTTGACTACGTCAACATTCGTGGGGTAGGAAAATTCCTCTCCGTCCATGGTTGCAAGTCTCAGGGCACCGCCTGAGAAAGCTTTCTTGACCACATATGGGCCGTCATAATTCGGAGTCCACTTGCCCCGAGAATCAGTGAGAAATGATTGTATCTTCTTGAGCATGAGGTCTCCTTTCCTGAAGACGCGAGGTCGAACCTTTTTGTCGAACGCATTATTCATTCTTTGTTGATACAACTGACCATGGCATAGCGCCGTGATTCGCTTCTCTTCGATCAGATTTAATTCGTCGTGCCAACTTTGGCACCATTTAGCTTCTGTTAGCTTAGCTTCCATCAATACCCGGATTGATGGGATCTCTACTTTGATGGGGAGCACTGCTTCCATGCCATATACTAGAGAGAAAGGGGTTGCCCCTGTTGAAGTGCGGACAGATGTACGATAACCGTGAAGAGAAAAGGGAAGCATCTCGTGCCAATCTTTGTAGGTTACAACCATCTTTTGAACAATCTTCTTGATGTTCTTGTTAGCTGCCTCTACCGCTCCGTTCATCTTGGGTTGGTAGGGAGATGAGTTATGGTGTTCAATCTTGAACTCATCACACAACTCTTTCATCATCTTATGGTTCAAGTTAGATCCATTATCGGTAATGATCTGGCTTGGAACACCATAACGACAGATGATATCGTTTTTGATAAATTGAACTACCACTTGTCAGGTTACATTGGCGTATGATGCTGCTTCGACCCACTTGGTGAAGTAATCAATGGCCACCAGGATGAACCGATGTCCGTTCGAAGCCTTAGGTTCGATCATGCCAATCATGTCGATTCCCCAAATGGAAAAAGGCCATGGGGAAGAAAGAACTTTGAGATGTGTTGGCGGTACATGGATTTTGTCTGAGTATATCTGACACTTGTGACATCTCCTCATGTACTTATAGCAGTTAGATTCCATGGTCAACCAGTAGTACCCTGCTCTTAGAATTTTTCTTGCCATTGCGTGTCCGTTGGCGTGAGTGCCAAAGGATCCTACATGAATTTCTTTTATCAGCATGTCTGCCTCTGGTCTGTCGACGCATCGAAGCAAGACCATGTCAAAGTTCCTCTTATAGAGTGTATCACCGCTCAGGAAGAAACTGCCTGCTAGCCTTCTGAGAGTTTTTCTATCTTTCCTGGATGCCCCAGGTGGGTACTCTTGTTTCTGAAGGAAGCATTTGATATCGTGGTACCAAGGTTTGTTGTCTATGACTGCTTCAATCGTGAAGATGTAAGCGGGCTTTTCAAGGCGCATTATGTCGATCTTAGGTAAGTCGTTCCATTGACCTATACTAATCATGGAAGAGAGGGTGGCTAAGGCATCAACCATGTGATTCTCTTCACGAGGGATATGATGAAACTCGATTCTGTCGAAGAATGGTAACAACCTTCTCACATAGTCTTTATAAGGAATCAATCCTGATTGGTATGTGTTCCAATCTCCTTTGATCTGATTGATAACCAGGGCTGAGTCACCATATACATCCAAGTTCTTGATTCTTAAGTCGATCGCTTCTTCGAGACCCATGATACAAGCTTCACATTTGGCCTCATTATTTGTGCACTTGAACGTCAGTCGTGCGGTGAAAGGAATGTGGGTACCCTGAGGTGTTATGATAATTGCCCCAATTCCGTTTCCGTAATGATTGACAACTTCGTCAAAAATTAGTCCCCATTGGGAACCTGGTTCTGGCCCTTCAATGGGTAGTGGTTCATCGCAATCTTTCATTTTTAGATACATGACATCTTCGTCTGGGAAGTCAAATCTGACTGATCCCTGATCGTCAATCGGTTGATGAGCCAAATGATCGGCTAAAACACTTCCTTTAATGGCTTTCTGAGCGTGGTACTCTATGTCATATTCTGATAACAAAATCTGCCAATGGGCAATCCTTCCTGTGATAACAGGCTTTTCAAAGACATACTTGATTAGATCCATTTCAGATATTAACCAAGTAGTGTGACGAATCATATACTGGAGAAGACGTTTGGCTGCCCAAGCCAAAGCACAACAAGTTTTCTCGAGCATAGTGTACCGAGTCTCGCAGTCGGTGAATTTCTTGCTCAAATAATAGATGGCAGACTCTTTCCTTTTGGTTTCGTCTTGTTGGCCAAGTACACAACCCATGGAGTCTTCCAAGACTGTGAGGTAGATGATCAGTGGTCTTCCTTCCACTGGAGGTGATAGAATCGGTGTGTTCAACTGGTATTCCTTAATACTGTCGAAGGCGGTTTGGCAATCTTCTGTCCAAACGCAATCCTGGTTCTTTTTGAGTAATTTGAAAATCGGCGCACACGTCGCGGTCATGAGGAATATGAATCTGGAAATGTAGTTCAAACGTCCCAGGAATCCTCTGACTTATTTTTCAGTCTTTGGAGAAGGCATTTCTTGAATGGCCTTGACCTTGTCAGGATCAACCTCTATTCCTTTCTGACTGACGATGAACCCTAAAAGTTTCTCTGAACGGACACCGAATGTGCACTTGTTGGGATTCAAGTGAAGTTTATATTTCCTCAAACGCTCAAATAATTTTGACAAGTGGGTCACATGCTCCTCCTCTGTTTTAGATTTTGTAATCATATCATCGACATATACCTCAATTTCCTTGTGTATCATGTCATGAAACAGAGTAGTTGTGACCCTTTGATAGGTTGCCCCGACATTCTTCAGACCAAACGACATTACCTTGTAACAAAAGGTACCCCATGGGGTGATGAACGAAGTTTTCTCCATGTCTTTCGGCGCCATTTTTATCTGATTATAACCCGAGAATCCATCCATAAAGGAGAAAACTTTGAACTTTGCTGTACCGTCTACCTGCATGTCAATGTGTGGTAAAGGAAAGTCGTCCTTTGGACTAGCCTTGTGTAGATCTCTGTAATTGACACACATTCTGACTTTTCTGTCTTTTTTCAGAACGGGTACTATGTTGGCTAACCATTGAGGATATTTTGACGTGGCGAGGAAACCCGCGTTAATATGTTTCTGTACATCCTCTTTGATTTTGATGGCCATGTCCGGGTGAGTCCGTCTCAACCTCTGTTTGACTGGCGGACATCCTGACCTTAATGGTAGATGATGTTCCACGATGCTGGTATCCAACCCTGGCATGTCCTGATAGGACCAAGCAAACACATCGGGAAATTCTCTGAGAAGCTTTGTCAAACTCTCTTTGGCAGTTGGACTGAGCAGTGACCCAATCCTGATTTCTTTTCTCTCTTTTTCTGAACCCAAGTTGACCGTTTCCAACGGCTCTTTGTGAGGTTCGATAGACCTTTCCTCTTGTCTGAGTAGTCGGGAGATCTCCTCTGGAATTTCGTCGTCATTTTCTTCTTCATCCCCAAACATCGGGAACTCAAAGTTGGGAGAAGGCATCGGATCGTATGTTTCAACGGGGTTTAAAACAAGCAATCTGCATGACGACATGATTTGTGTTTAGAAGAGATAGAGAAAATGCAAGTATGTGCAGTGTATTTCTTTTACTGCTTGTTTTTATTATTGACTTGTTTTTTAGGATTACCATTTTCTGAAAAAAGCAAAAAGAGAAAACAGCAATTAATGCGGAAATTACAGAACGACGTTATTTTATTAATGAACAAGTCGATTCTTGAAACTACAGCCCTATAAAACAAAACTCTGTCGCTTTGGGCGAAGCGAAGAGGGAAATTTACAGAAAGTGAGCCCTATCAAAACATCCATTTCACCTGGGCAAGGTGAAAGGTTAAAGACGACAATTACTTTGACTTATGAACAATCTTCGGAACATCGACAACAACCCATTGGCGACGAACTCCTCGCTGAATCACAAAGTCTGGTACCTTCCTTGATTTATCTTCAGAAATGGCGCAGATTTCTGGTGGAGCAGGATCATTGGAATCTGTCTCCCAGGCAGGGTTGTCGTAGGAGGATTCCTCAGTTGTATTTTGCGTAGTATTGGTACTCTCAGTTGTATCTCCCCATCCAGTTGGTTGGATGTCTTCGAGCCTGATACGAGAGCTTTCAGGAGTGGTGTATTTGACCTTGAAGTCGTATTTTTCACTCGGTTGTCCCAAGGTGTCCCACACTTCTTTGGAACTGGAGGAGTCATCCCTCTCGATGAAGTTGACATCGGGAAAAGCATAGTTAATGAATTCTAGTCCTGCAAAAGTTGCAAATTCATCGTCGTGCTGGGTATTTTCAGGATAACCTGGGTGTTGATCCCATGACATGGTGGACGTGCAGGTATTCTTTCCAATGATGCTCAGCTGATTTTCATTGTTCGGCTGACTTTCTTGCCCCAAGTCTCCGGGATACGGCTGCCAGATAGGCAAGCCATCCATTGGGCCATAATAGTCGTGGTCAAAGTTGTATTTCATCGGAGTGTCTTCCTCTAATGAATTTGGCGGAGCACGACATCCTTCAGGATTACAATCTCCATATATCATTTCGACGTCTGACCTAGGTATAAATCTCAGACTCTGTGCAGGATAGCAAAATGGCGTCTGTGTTTCGCCCTGAGACGTATAACCGTCCTCGTTGAGATAGGACTTCCATTCTTCCTCCGTATCGGAGGAATCATCTTTATTGATGGTATGCACGTCTTGAGTCACTGGTTGAAGGAAGCCTCCACTGTGGAAGAAGTTCTGAATGGGATGAAGACTTTCATCGTTAGCAGCTGTCTGGGTGCAGGTTGCAGAAAAACCAAGACCCTTCTTTGTTTTGTTATCGGTGGGAATGACAAGCTGTCCCCATCCTTTTGCATTGTTATTTTCGATCACTTTGAGAGCATCTCTGTATGAGGAAATCGAGGTTCCTTTCTCTGATTGATTCTCATTGCTCACCGTAAGCGCTTGGAACTGAGTCCCAACAACCTCCTCGGGTTCTACACAAGTAGATGATGATAAGTTGCTTACGAGCAAGGCCTGTTCTCCACAAACTGTGACAAGTTGGCCATTCTGGACGAACTTTAGCTTTTGGTGGAGGGTCAAAGTGACCGCCCCAGCTTGATGTATCCAAGGTCTTCCTAATAAACAACTGTATGTTGCCTGGATGTCCATGACCTGGAAAGTGACCTGGAAAGTGTGAGGACCGATAGTTATAGGAAGGTCAACTTCGTCGATAACTGTTTTTCTGGATCCGTCAAATTCTTTGACGATGACCTCGCTGGTTCTCATCGGAGGTCCTTTGAATGATAGTCACATTAAAGTGGACTTCGGCATAACATTCAGGGCTGAACCTGTGTCTACCAGTACGTTGGCTAAAGCATCGTCCTGGCAGTTGACTGTAATGTTGAGCGCCATGTTATGACGGCGACCTTCTTTAGGTAATTCCTCATCACTAAATCCCAAGTTATTGCAGGAAGTGATGTTAGAGACAATGCTATCGAACTGTCTAATTGTTACATCCTGTTCCACAAAGGCTTGCTCCAAGACTTTTTGTAGAGCCTCTCTGTAGGCTTCAGAACTGAGTAAAAGTGATAGGACAGAGATCTTTGAAGGGGTTTGTAACAGTTGATCAACAATGCTGTATTCACTCCTTTGGATGAGCTTCAGCATCTAATAATCATTTTTTGAAAGGTCGGGATTACTGGATTGACCGACTGGTGGATTGGGAACTTCTGTCTGAGGTTCTTTTTCTTTGTTGGGTTCTCCAACTCCTCTGTTGAAGATTCGACCACTCCGTGTTACTGGACTGATGTCTGCAATATTCAAGACGGAGGGTAATGGAATTTCCTTTCCATTCTCAATTGTTGTTGCACCGTATTTGTAAGGGATAGCCTTAGTTGATTCATACGGTAGCGGTCCCGGTAGATAGATGACTATGGGAGCCTTCTGATTTTTCCGACCATCGTAAGTAATTTTGATCCGTTCCTGGTTGGGAACTCTCGATTCCTCAAGTAGAGGGATGATGGCACAAACATCCCTAGCCCTCTGATGATCAGAGATTGCGACAACCTCCTCGATTTGATTAGCGAAGTAGTTGACTGATCCAGAACTTGACCATGGTTGAATCTCTTTGTAGTCCAATTGACTTTGAAGGGCTGCTCGCACGAGGTAGCATCCTTGATTATCCACTAAGCAAACTCCACACCGCTCATAGTTGTGTAGTGGCACCTGGCCACGTCCGCTTTGAATATAGTGTAACCTTACTAGATCTGTTTCCATCGACCGAACATCCTGACTTTGATATCTAGTAGTATTCCTGTTAGTGATACTAATTTGCTGGGTGTCTTCATCCATATAGATTGAAAGCCACCAGTGGTTCAACAAGTGCTGAAGTGTTTCCTGGACAAGGGCACAACCCTGATCGTCTTCGCAACCCGCTTTACAGCTCTGATAATCATGTGATACCAGGAACCCGAGCCGGACCTGTTTAGCATGTAACTCCACCAGGCTGGTATTCATCAAGCGGATATCGAAGATTTGAATCATGTTTATTTGATAATGATTCCTATCATGGTAGTCTTGAATTCATCCAAGATCCATCTGACGCTGGAGGGCCTCCTGTATGAAAGAGCATCCCTGTTTGTTTACCGAGCAAGTCAGGCAGGAATTATAATCGTGACATGGCAGATTATGATACTGGCTTTGGCTTGAGTGCATTGCCACCAAGTTGACATTCATCGCACGGATATCGTGGTTTTGAATGATGTTGGAATTCATATAAACCATGTTAACTCCACGAACTCGGTGCTCTTGGATCCATCCGAGATTCATCTATTCCTGTAGAGCTTATTGTACCACAGAAGATCATTGATTGCTTTTAGAGCAGATATCACACTGGTGATAATTATGAGTTGGCACATGTCCATATCCACTCTGTCTACAATGTATCTTGACCAAGTTGGCCCTCAATAAGAGTACATAGTGAATTTGATAGGTGTTGTTAGACTCTCCCTCTATCAAATTGACTGTAGCCTTCTCGTGTTGAGTCAGCGGGTTCGTGAGAACATTCAGATTCATATCTTTGAAAGATAAGACCCTGCTCCTAACAAGCTTTTGCACGTCAGATTTGAAACTGAGACTGTTTTCTATGTTATGCCCTGGTCCTCCTTGATGGTAAGGGCAAGTCTGATCCACCTTAAACCAAAAAGGCGGATTTTTCGGTGCTGTAAGAGGAGACTTAGTCTGGACATGCCCCTTGCCCAGTAGTAACAGAAATAGTTCTGCATACGATACGGGTATAGGATCAAATCCTAGTGGCCGCGTTGTACGGTTGTTGTTGTTGTATTGAGGACGAGCCTGCTGAAGAGGCTGTTGTGTCCTTTGCTGAAATTGTTGCGATTGTGGTTGGCTTTGAGCAACCTGAGATTGATACGTAGAAACAAGCACGGGGTTGATAGCAAGAGTTACAGCTGCTACTGGTTGGTACCGTCGCCTTTGCTTTCTGAGAGAGATATTCCCAATATCTTGCTCCTTTTTCTTAGGGAGAGCACTACCATATTTTTTAGTACCGGTTGTCGACCCAGTGTCTTTGACTAGACGTCCTTCTCGAACGGCTTCCTCGAGACATACTCCCATACCGACCATTTCGGTGAAGTCGCTGGGCGCACTAGCAACCATTCTGTCGTAGTAAAATGAGCTCAAGGTTTTTAAGAAAATCTTTGTCATCTCTTTTTCCTCAAGAGGTGGACAAATTTGAGCGGCAATTTCACGCCATCTCTGAGCGTATTCCTTAAAGGTTTCCTTGTCTTTTTGTGACATTGATATGAGTTTATCTCTGTCTGGCGCCATGTCCAAATTGTATTTATATTGTTGGACGAAGGCAGTGCCAAGATCTCTGAAAGTGCTAATCGTAGTCCGGTTTAAACCCATGTACCATTTTAATGCGACACCGGTTAAACTATCTTGAAAGTAGTGAATCAGTAGATCCTGGTTCTCTGTCTGAGCTAACATTCGCCGAGCGTATATCACCAAATGGCTTTGAGGGCAAGAGTTACCCTTGTATTTTTCAAAATCGGGTACTTGGAATTTGTGCGGGACTTTCACATTGGGGACCAAAAAAAGGTCTGCGGCGTCCTTTCCAAATAAATCTTGACCGCGAATAGCTTGCAGTTCCTTCTGCATTTCTAGGAACTTCTCCTGGAATTCATCCATTCTATCGAACATACTTTCCTTTCTACCAGAAAGTATCTGTGGAATCTGTCCTTCCGGGACAGTGTGCACCACAGGGGGTGGTACCGTTACTACGACAGTGAATCTTGGTGTTTCCCGAAGTTTGTAACCTTCAGGAGTCCTCATTATGCCTCTGGCATCCTCGCTTTCCCAAAGTTTGTAACCTTCAGGCCCAGCGGCTTCTGCTATGATTCCCTAATCTTCAGTGATCGGTGGAACATATCCTTCTGGGATATAGTTAACAGGCATGCCCCAGGGACGATCTTTCGGCATTTGATACCTAGGATCATACTTCTCCACTATGGGCGTTGAGGTGATCTCTGAGATCACAGTTCTTTGTAGCTGAGCTTCTGCCATGGCTTGCATGTCATTATGAAGCTTTCTCATATCCTCTCTTAGAGCGTCAATATCTTTTTTCAACTCACTATTCTCTTCCTCGAGGTCATCCATCTTTTTCTGACGATTGCCCCGAGTATTGTACGAATGAGACAGTTTGACTCTAGAACCGAGACACAAACGTGAGATTCGTAGGTAAGAAAAATATGTGATGTGAGAATGATGAATGCAATGATTATATTAATTGTTTTTTTGGTTTAATCAAAATAAACTTCGACAATTAGATTGCAAATATCAAACAATGGGGACACCCCCATTTTATTGAATTCAAAGGATTGCGGAAATGGAAATACAGTAAATTACAAGGTGCGGAAACAGAAACCTAAGCTAATGGGTCCCGAGTCCTCTCTGAGGAGAACTCGGGTGCTGTTTCTGGTACTTTCCTTTTCTTGGACCGGGGCTCTTGGGCCGTTGTCGGGTTGTCATTCCTTTGCCAAGTGAAAGGAGCGAGCAAATTCCTTTGGTCATCCTGATTTTCTACAGCATGTTGCTCCAAAATCTCAATTAAAGCATCCTTATCTTTCAGCAGTTGCTGTATTTTGGTACACTGCACATTGAGAATGCGGTACTTGTTCTTCCAAGACCTCCTCTCTTGTTGAACTTTGTTGAGAGCAACCTGAAGTTTTTCCGTTTCAGTCATGAAGTACATGACAGATTCCCTTGGCGGAAGAACTCCGTGACGAGGATAAGACATCTTTAGCTTGAGAGCTCTAGTTTGTACCCAGTGGAGATAAGGCTCCACCGATACACAGTCTGGTTTTCCTAGAGACTCCCGTCCTTTCTTATGAACATGTTTCCAAGCGTGCACTATTTCCATTTTTAGTGCCCTGTCATTTTCTCCTTCCTTGAAGAAAAGACCTTCCAGATGAGCATTACGCGGGACATGCCTCATCGGGTATCCAAATTGACGACAAACTAAAACTGGATGGTAATTAATTCCTCCCTTAGTTCCTATGAGGGGTACGTTGGGGAAATTTCCACAACGGTCAATGATCCTGATCCCGTCATAGATTCGATTGTACCAATCGATGTCAGAGTTGGTAAGAGACATGATTTTCTGCGACCAACGTAAGGCACTCTTATGATCCCAAAAAGCGGCAGACTTAGGCAAATGGGAGATAAACCATTTATATAGCAGGGGTACATAGCACGTGATCATTCCTCCGTTGTATAAATTCCTTAAGTGTACAGAATGATACCTATCTGCGAGCAAGGTTGGTACGGCGTTTCCAATGAGAAAAACCTTAATGGCGTTGATATCGACGAAGTTATCAATGTTGGGAAACAGAAATAACCCGTAGGTGAGCAAAAAAAAGATGCTCTCGAAAGCGGCCATGTTCCCTATAATAGCAAAGTATATAGCCTTCTTTACCAGAAACTTGGCTGGTAAACCTGGGATTCCTCCCTTGGTGGTCATGTGAGTCTTGATTTCTGACTCATCCAAATAGATTGCTTTTGCAATGGTCTGATCCTTTGGAATTTCTTCCAGTCCAGAAAATAGAGCTTGATCAGTAATGGGTAGATCAATCAGATGAGAATACTCCTCCAGCGTTGGTGCGAGCTGGTAATCCGGGAATGTGAAACAGTGATAGACCGAATCGTAAAACTGAATGAGTGCCTCCAGGATTCCCTCAATTACATGCACCCTTAACAGAGGTAGCAGACCTCCGTACTTGCCTCTGAAAGCGTCAGGGTTAGTGATCATCCTTGCTAATCCTCTCAAATTCTCTAGTTTTGGAACCTTGAAGGTATACCTGTGAGTTTTTCGTCTACCAAAATCCATGAGCGCAATCCTTTTCTCTCTGACATTTGCAATCATTGTCTTAGTTTAATTCGAAAAAGAGAGACTAGAAGAGAAAATTTTTCTTTGCTTAATGTTTTTAAAATGAATGCATGAATGTAGCACACAAAAACATAGAAAAAACATGGGGTCAAAGGGTCGGTGTCATGAAGTCAAGGCTCTACCCATCCCAAAGGTTTATACTAGTGATTTTTGTACCTGTCTCTCAAAATCATTGATTCTTGTCGAGATAACATCAGCGGGCCGGGAACCGTGCTAGGTGATGTATTTCGAAGAATCTCAGAAGAGGGTAGTATCGCGTGACAACTATTTCCGATAGCTTCTGCACTACTGAAAGAGGTTTTTCCTAGGTGTATACTCAATCTTTCCACATGCGGCATCACACGCATTCCCATTAGCAGAAAAATAAACACAAATATCAATTAGGAAAAGCAGTATATATATTTGTCCTAATGTCCTAGACTTTTTAAAAGCTATGAATCCTATGATCCTAACAGAAAATGGCTCCCCAGCGGAGTCGCCATTCTGTGGTACCTTCCCAACTTAAAGGTTTTTGACCTAAGATCCTAGTGAGGGCCGATCCTAGCAATAATGACATTCTCCGATGGAACCGTCATTCGGTGATACCTTGTGAACCCAAGGACTCGTCCTAAGAGAAGGTTTCAACCAGAGAGATAAGAGAGACAAGATTCCTTTGTTTAGCCCCACGGTGGGCGCCATTTTTTCTGTGAAATTGTCTAAACTTAAGGTTTCCTCCTAAGAGACGGGAGAAGAACAAGTAGATCCCACTGTGGTCGCCATTCTTCTGTGGAAAATAGGGACGACAAGATCTTACCAAGTCGCTCCCACTATGGTCGCCATTCTTCTGTAGCGCGGTTTTTATGGTTTCGAATCACTATCGCTTTGGTACTACAGTTCGATTCATTTTTTATCCTATTGAAGCTGATGAAGGAAGGGAAATAGATGTCTCCAATTAACCCTACTTGCAAACTGAGGTTAAACAGTCAAAACTGTTGGTTTACAGATGTGGCTTTAGTTCGTGGGTCTCTCTCTCTGCTTATTTTGTTCAGAACGAAATATCGGGACTGTTCATGGGGAATTTGTTGGGATACTACGCCAGATTGGATGAAGGTAGTGGACTTTGGGGTTTTTTGATTAATGTGCTCGCTAAGATTCTTTTTCAATCTTATGCCTACGTATTCCCGGGATAGGGAAATCAGAGCGATCGTAGTTCCTCCTATTCTATGGGAGGAAATAGTGTTTTGGTGTCTTGTTCAAAGCCCAAGACATGAAGCTAAAGGTGTTTTATATCTTGTTCAAAGCCCAAGATGTGAAGCTGAAAGGTCTACTTGTATCTTGTTTGAAGCCCAAGATGTGAAGCTAAAAGGGTGTTGACTTTAGAGAGAATTTGTCATCTCTAAAGGGGTCTGTTTGTAACAATTGTTGGGTGACTGATTATGAAGGAGAATTACTTTAACTGGGATATGTGAATCTAGCAATGCCATAATTTCCTTTATAGGGGATTTTCAACCTGAAGGAGAAGACTTTAACTCAGTTTAGAGCAATGCCATCTTTCCTTAGGAATTTCTCATGCTAAAAGAGGGACAGTGGCATAGATGTAAATAATCTAGAGGCTTGCCGCTTACAACAATTACACGAGGGAAAAGGAGTTGTTGATGTTTGTATGCTGTGACCAAAGCATGATTTGATGTTAAAAGGTTGATTGAATAAAACGGGGATTTCTTTATACAAAGCCTAAGAGGAGGCTATTGACCCAACAAAAGGATGCTTTTGTGTCTCGTACGAAGCCCGAGATAGAGGCTAAAAAGGGTTTGACTCAACAAGAGAGTCTTTTATACTCACCAAGAGAGTGATTGGTATCTCGTGCAAAGCCCGAGATGGAGGCTAAAAAGGATTGACTCAACAAGAGAGTCTTTTATATTCAACAAGAGAGTGATTTTGTATCTCGTACGAAGCTCGAGATGGAGGCTAAAAAGGTTAACTCTCCTGGGGAGAATCATTATACAAAGCCCAAGAGGAGGCTGGGGTTACTGTTTCAGTTGAGTGACAGGTCCAGTATGTTGGTTAAAAGAGAAAATCAGTTCTTATATGGGTAATGTTGTACTCATGGATTTGATCTGAGGACCGGGATTATTTCCTGTTCTTTAAGGAAACGGGGAATCCGAAGGGTATTGAGACTGCCCAAGTCTACGGGTGTTTTTTCCTATTTTTGAAAGGAACTTGAGAATGTCTTCGAGACTCAAGAAGATTAGACTGTCCAAGTCTAGAGTTTTATCTTTTGTACTATGCTTAAGAGAGATCAAGAGATAGTACGTTCGCGGTAGAAAGATCTAGACTCTTTGAAAGACTGTTCTATTTAAGATGACTAATTTCTGTTCCTATACCTTTAAGAGGTCGTCGGGACAATTTGTACGAAGCCCAAGAGGAGGCGAGAAAAACCTTTTAAGAAGCCGAAGGGACAATTTGTGCGAAGCCCAAGAGGAGGTTATCTTCCCGGAGGAAGAATCATTATACGAAGCCTAAGAGGAGGCTGTGAAAACTTCTAAGAAGCCGACGGGTCCTTGTACAACGCCCAAGAGGAGGCAGGGATGCTTATAGGAAGCCTGTGGGTCCCCAAATCCCGATAAGTTCAAGACATGCCATTCACTAAGAATAGATCAAGCCAGGAAAGTTCGAAAATTTGGAAGAAACTCAAGAGATGCCATTCACGGAGAAAAGATCATCTCTGGGGAGTCAGAGTTTCTTTGACAATTTATAAGGATGACAGTCTGAGAAAGGGTTCACCGAGAATGCTGCCTTTCACGTCTCCATATTATTTAACCCCAAGAGGAGGGAAGACTGTGTCTGGTAATCCTATGGGGATCTAGTTTTGTTTGCATTTAAGAGTGATCAACAGGGCTTTACCAAGTGCTAGACGTAGTTGCCGGGGAAAATCTAAATATCTATACTAGTATTACACAGTCGATATGAGTTTATGAAAGAAGACTTACAGTGAAACAACCCCACAATACAGTTATATACATATGAAAGCGGTAAATGAAATCGGGTAAACACTTACTCGGTTGTAGAGCTTCCATGCTGTTTTGTTAGTTGTTCAACAAAGAAAACTTTGATAATAATATTATATTCAAAATCAAAGGAGAAAGTGCTTTGAAAAGATTGTTGGGGCTTACAGCTCAAGGAGAGGCCCAGAGATTTATCAGTGATCGCACTGTCGTTTTGTACAGGGACTTATACAAGTGACTGAGGCCCAAAATAGGTTTTCTATACAATGGGATGGGTCTTAAACTCTCTCAAGAGGCCCAAAATGATTGAAAGTGAACAAAGATGGGTCTTATAGCTCAAGGAGAAGCCCAATGGTTAATTTTGAAAAGGGCGACGATCGCGCCAAGGTTTTGAAAACACCGTGGGTCTTATACAATGACTGAGGCCCAAAAGTTTTTCGTTTCAAAAGGGGATTGGGCCTTACACTCTATTAGAGGCCCAAAATGATTTTGAATGGGTCTTATAGCTCGAGGAGAGGCCCAAATGGTTTGTTTTAAACGGGCGATCGCGCCGGGATTTTTGAAAGCGCAGTGGGTCTTATACAATGACTGAGGCCCAAAAAAGGTTTCCAAAGGGGTTGGGTCTTACACTCTAATAGAGGCCCAAAATGATTTGTGAGGGTGAAGATCAAAGAACCCTAATTTTGCTTTTCTTTAAAAGTAAATATTTAAAGGAAATCAAATAAAAATGATAAAAATGCCAAATAAGTTTGAATAAACCATTTGTGATTTTTGTTTAGGGTTTGAAAAATGAGGGATTAATCACAAGATGAATTAAAACCTACTTGGTTTTGATTTTCCAAAATGGATATTTATTCTTAAAAGGTTTAAAAATAAATAAAAGGCATTTTATTCACAAAAATACTAATTATATTAAATAAATAATATAAATCTAATTTTTTTGTGGAACAAAATATTTCAACATTTTTGTGATTTTTTGCAAAAAGAACCAATCAAAAATAATTAAAATTGAAGGAGTTATTAATTTTCCAATTAATTAATAAAACATGAAAATATTGGAAAAAATAGCAAAAATGTGAGAAAACACGAGATGGTCTGGGTGGGGTTTGAACCCACGACCTCAAGGTTATAGGGTGCACGCCATACCACTGGGGTGGTGATACATCCGTTGGTTGAAACAAACCAACAAATACACAAGGCTTGCCTTGTTTTCTAGGCCTGGCCAAGGCAAGGCAAGGCAAGTTTTGGCAAGAAACGGGAAGGTCCATAACTTTCTCATTTCTCCATGGTTGGGGACAAAATTTATATGCATCTGGCCTAGAATTTCACAAGGAATCCAATGGTGGTGGTATTTTTTTCAGATCATGCTCCTTCCTCAAAATCCGATAGTGGTTTTGAAATAGACCATATTTTGCATTTTCTATGCCATCTCTTGGTACAAGCATGAATTACATGATAAATTGGTGCAAACACATCACATATAACATGTAGAAGAGATGCATGAGCAGTGGACTTCAAAGCAATGCATATTTGGGAAAGTTCAAGTCATGATGCTTACTTCTTTTTGAGCTTTTGGAGTTTTTTGTGCAATCTGCCAAGTTTCTTGTTCCAGAAATGGTTTGATGCTTTGGACACTCTCAAATGATCTCTTAGAAGCTTTTAGGATGATTGGAATCAGCTGGAACCTGCAAAAACAAAAACTGGCCCTTTCTTGCAAAAGGGGTTAAAATGGCCAAAATAGCAACTCTCTCAAATGGTGTTCCAGATGTTGGGAGCCATTTGGGACAGTTCAAGGATGATATTTGGAGTGTGTTTGAGCTTTTATCTAGTTTGGAAAGTGACTGAATCAAGACATGGCTTGAAAAATGCAAAAAAAAAGCCTATTTTGAGGTTTTGAGAGGTGACTTTGAGATTTAAGGATTACAGGTCACTTGTGTGAGTTTAGACAGCTTAGATATGACATATTGGATGTGTTTGGATCATGAGCTGTGATGGAAATGCTCTCTAACTCAAAAACTCAGAGTTACCTTGCTAAAGAAGGTATTTTTGCCTAAAGAAAGTGATTTTGAGGAAAGCATCTGTTGTAGTGCTTTGGTGTACTCAAACTGAGCACAAATGAGCTCTATTTATAGTAGAGCAAGTTTTTTTTGCAAGCAATAGTGAATGGCAACTGCTACAGAGGTTTGGCCAATGGTTGCACTTTGGAATCTCAAGTCTCCTCTAGCCATTGACTAGAGGTTAGAGCACAGAGCTGTGGTTCCCTAGTTGTTGGATCATTCTTGACTGAATTCAGTTGCAATTGTGTCAGTCCATGCCACCTTGGTGCATCCATTAAATGCTCCAATCCAAAATTGGAGTCTTGTCCCTCTTTTAGGGATTTCTAGGTTTGGCATGCTACTTCTTGTTCCAAAGACTTTGGAGGCTTGAATCAGTGTTTGTTCCCTTTAGATTTGATCCTCAGATGTGTCTAAAATGATGACAAGGCTTGGAATTATCTGATTTTTCCAAATCGAGCAAAAGTGCAAAATTCTGCCTAGCCTTGGCAGTTTTCAGCAAGGCATATTGCCATTGCCATATCTCATGGCTCAAGTGGAATTTGATGGAGTTCTTGGCCATTTTGGAAAGCCCTCATATGATACAATAACTGTTTCATCATAATTGGTTTTGATACTTTTTGGATCCAAGTGAAAAATCCCCCTACATTTGGGAAAAAATGAAGGCAGATTCTGACTTAGTGAAAATTTCACTAAGTGTTGGAAAAAGTGGCATTTCATGTTTTCATCCATTTTGATCATTCCATAACTCAAAATCCATGATGAATTGGAATGAGGTGTAGTTGAAGCTTTTCTAGAGGGCCATGAGAGCTACGATTCCAGCTTTGAATGGGGGAAATGGCCTTGTGGTTTAGGAGTTATGATCCTCCAAAGTTGGTACCCTAGTCACTTTATTCCATAACTTAGAAAATTTCTAAGTTTTTTATGGTTACCCCTTTTACAAGTTATCTCACTTTTCTTGATTTTTCTTAATGAATGATGATTCCAACCATACATTAACATCATTTTGGGGTCAAGAACCATAATTGTGAAAAATCTCAAAAAGTCAAAGTTTGACTTTTGTGCACAGTTGACTTTTTGTCAGATGAATTCCAAACTGTGCGATCCTCTATGAAATCAAGTCCTTGACCTAAATCAAACTTGATGGATTGATTTCATAGGTGTTATAGGGTGTATTGAATCATGTCTTAGGGTTTGGGAGCATGTCCTGGTCAAAAGTCAAAGATACAGTTGACTTTTCTCGCGAAACCCTAACTGTGGTTCAGATGAAATTGAAACTTGTTGCTCAAGCTTCTTAGCTTAATCCATTGTTACAAATGGACCAAGGTGGTGTGTTAGGGACCCTCAAATCATATCTTGAGGTATTGGCTCATGTTTTGTCCCAAAAGTCAACTTAGGGGTGAATTAGGTTAAGAAACCCTAATTCCTGATTTTTTTGATGAATGCATCCCCTGAGGCTAAATTGACTTGATGATTGGGTTCATGAGATCCCTTGGAGTATCATAGGTTATGCTTTGAAGCATTGGCTCATGCCCAGAGGAAGATTTCCATCTGGAGGCCCTGGTCGACCAAACCCTAATTTTGGTGACACTGGCGATCTTGAGGCTTGATCCACTTGGAATGCTGCAGCCTTGTGCTTGATTCTTGAAGTGGGAGTCCTCTTGATCCTGTGTGGATGTTTGAGAGGCTAGACAAGTTGAAGATCATGTCATTTCTTGATTGATCCTTTGTCTAAGAACTCTGAGAAGGCCTAAAACCCTAAATTTAATTGTAGTGGATGCTCACCCATCTTTGGGGAGACTGATGAGGCATAATGATTCATCCCTATTGTGATGAGGATTTTCCTAATGATGGGAAATCTTAGTGGTCAAAATTTGGGGTATGACAGAGTTCGCCGCCAATGGGTTGATGTCAATGTCCCGAAAGTCGTTCATAAGTCTAAGTAATGTCGTCTTTGTCTTAACCTTTCACCCTGCCCAGGTGAAACAGATGTTTTGATAGGGCCCACTTTCTGTAAATGTCTCTCTTTGCTTTGCCCAAAGTGACAGAGTTTTGTTTTATAAGGCTGTAGTTTCAAGAATCGACCAAATCATAAATAAAATAATGTCGTTCTGTAATTTCTGCATTTATTGCTGTTTTCTCTTTTTCAGAAAATGGTAATCCTAAAAACAACTCAAATAATAAAAACAAGCAGTTTTCAGAAAATACACTGCACACATTATTGCATTCTCTCTATCTCTTCTAAAAACAATCATCACGTCATGCAAATTGCTTGTTTTAAACCCCATTGAAACATACGATCCAATGCCTCCTCCCAACTTTGAATTTCTGGTATTTGAGGCTGAAGAAGAAAATGACGAAGAAATTCCAGAAGAGATCTCCCGATTACTCAGACAAGAGGAAAGGTCCATTGAACCTCACAAAGAGCTGTTGGAAATGGTCAACTTGGGTTCAGAAAAAGAGAGAAAAGAAGTCATGATTGGGGCACTGCTCAGTCCAACTGTCAAAGAAAGTTTGATAAAGCTTCTCAAAGAATTTCCCGATGTATTCGCTTGGTCCTATCAGGATATGCCAGGGTTGGATACCAATATCGTGGAACATCATCTACCGTTAAGATCAGAATGTTCGTCGATAAAACAAAGACTAAGACGGACTCATCCAGACATGGCCATCAAAATCAAAGAGGAAGTACAGAAACAGATTGACGCGGGTTTCCTCGCCACATCAGAATATCCTCAATGGCTAGCCAACATAGTGTCAGTTCCGAAAAAGTATGGAAAAGTCAGAATGTGCGTGGACTACAGGGATCTAAACAAGGCCATTCCAAAGGATGACTTTCCCGTACCGCACATAGACATGTTGGTAGACAGTACAACAAAGTTCAAAGTATTCTCCTTTATGGATGGATTCTCAGGCTATAATCAATTCAAAATGGCGCCGAAAGACATGGAGAAAACTTCCTTCATCACTCCATGGGGCACCTTTTGTTACAAGGTAATGCAGTTCGGTTTGAAGAACATCGGGGTAACCTATCAAAGGGCCATGACTACTCTGTTTCACGACATGATACACAAAGAAATAGAAGTGTATGTCGATGATATGATTTCCAAATCTAAGACGGAAGAGGAGCATGTAACCCACCTGTCAAAGTTATTCGAGCGTCTGAGGAAATACAAACTCCGCTTGAATCCCAACAAATGCACGTTCGGTGTTCGCTCAGGAAAACTGCTAGGGTTCATCGTCAGCCAGAAAGTAATTGATGTTGATCCTGACAAGGTCAAGGCCATTCAAGGAATGCCTTCTCCAAAGATTGAAAAACAAGTCAGAGGATTCCTGGGACGTTTGAATTACATTTCCAGATTTATATTCCTCATGACCGCGACATGCGCGCCAATCTTCAAATTACTCAAAAGGAATCAGGACTGCGTTTGGACAGAAGACTGCCAAACCGCCTTCGACAGTATTAAGGAATACCTGTTGAAACCACCGATTCTATCACCTCCAGTGGAAGGAAGACCACTGATCATCTACCTAACAGTCTTGGAAGACTCAATTGGTTGTGTACTTGGCCAACAAGACGAAACAAAAAGAAATGAGTCTGCCATATACTATTTGAGCAAGAAATTCACCGACTGTGAGACTCGATACACAATGCTCGAGAAAACTTGTTGTTCTTTGGATTGGGCAGCCAAACGTCTTCGCCAGTACATGATTTGTCACACTACTTGGTTAATCTCCGAAATGGATCTGATCAAGTACGTCTTTGAAAAACCTGCTCCTACGGGAAGGATTGCCCGTTGGCAGATGTTGTTATCAGAATACGACATCGAATACCATGCTCAGAAAGTCGTCAAAGGAAGTATTTTAGCCGATCATTTGGCTTATCAATCGATTGACGATCAGGAATCAGTCGTGTTTGACTTCCCAGACGAAGATGTCATGTACTTGAAAATGAAAGATTGCGATGAACCGCTACCCAGTGAAGGGCCATAACCAGGTTCCCAATGGGGACTAATCTTCGACGGAGCTGTCAATCATTATGGAAACGGAATTGGGGCAATCATCATAACACCTCAGGGTACCCACATTCCTTTCACTGCCAGATTAACATTTAAGTGTACAAACAACGAGGCCGAATACGAAGCTTGTATCATGGGTCTCGAAGAAGCGATTGACTTGAGGATTAAGAACTTGGATGTGTATGGAGACTCAGCCCTGGTTATCAATCAGATCAAAGGAGATTGGAACACATACCAATCAGGACTGATTCCTTACAAAGACTGCGCGAGGAGGTTGTTACCATTCTTCAACAGAATCGAGTTTCATCACATCCCTCGTGAAGAGAATCACATGGCTGATGCATTAGCCACTCTCTCTTCCATGATTAGTGTAGGTCAATGGAACGACATACCTAAGATTGACATAATGCGCCTTAAAAGGCCCGCTTACATCTTCGCGATTGAAGCAGTCATAGACGACAAACCTTGGTATCACGACATCAAATGCTTCCTTCAGAAACAAGAATACCCACCTGGGGCATCCAGAAAAGACAGAAAGACCCTCAGGAGATTGGCAGGTAGTTTCTTCCTTAGTGGTGATACACTCTATAAGAGAAATTTCAACATGGTCTTGCTCCGATGCGTAGACAGACCAGAGGCAAACATGCTGATAAAAGAAATTTATGAAAGATCCTTTGGCACTCATGCCAATGGACATACAATGGCAAGAAAAATTCCGAGAGTAGGGTACTATTGGTTGACCATGGAATCCAATTGCTACAAGTACATGAGAAGATGTCACAAGTGTCAAATATACTCAGACAGAATCTTTGTACCGCCAACACATCTCAAAGTTCTTTCGTCCCCATGGCCTTTTTCCATATGGGGAATCGACATGATTGGCATGATCGAACCCAAGGCTTCAAACGGACATCGGTTCATCCTGATAGCCATTGATTACTTCACCAAATGGGTCGAAGCAGCATCATACACCAATGTAACCCGACAAGTGGTGGTCCGATTTATCAAAAATAACCTCATCTGCCATTACGGTGTTCCAAGCCAGATCATTACGGATAATGGATCTAACTTGAACAACAAGATGATGAAAGAATTATGTGTTGAGTTCAAGATCGAACACCATAACTCATCTCCCTACCGACCTAAGATGAACGGAGCGGTAGAAGCGGCTAACAAGAACATCAAGAAGATCGTTCAAAAGATGGTTGTAACCTACAAAGACTGGCACGAGATGCTGCCCTTTTCTCTTCATGGTTATCGCACATCTGTCCGCACTTCAACAGGGGCAACCCCTTTCTCTCTAGTATATGGCATGGAGGCAGTGCTTCCCATAGAAGTAGAGATCCCAACAATCCGGGTATTGATGAAAGATAAGCTAATAGAGGCTGAATAGTGTCAAAGTCGACATGATGAACTGAATCTGATCGAAGAAAAGCGAATAACGACACTATGCCATGGTCAGTTGTATCAGCAAAGAATGAAGAAAGCGTTCGACAAAAAGGTCCAACGTCGCGTCTTCAGAAAAGGAGACCTTGTACTCAAGAATATACAATCATTCCTCACTGATTTCCGGGGCAAATAGACTCCGAATTATGATGGCCCCTATGTGGTCAAGAAAGCCTTCTCAGGCGGCGCCTTGAGACTTGCAACCATGGATGGAGAGGAATTCGCCTACCCCACGAATGTTGACATAGTCAAGAAATACTTCGCCTAAACAAAAAAAACGTCTCGGTGGATTGAAAACCCGGAAGGGCGGTCTAAGAAAAAATTAGAGACATAAACAAAAATCATCCCGATGGATTGGAAATCTCAAAGTACAATCCAGGAAAAAATTAGGGATTAATGGCAAGTAACTACGTCTGATCAGTTCAACTCCTCAGCAGTAATGCCATCCATCAGGAAAACTCCAGTCAAGGTCATCTTCGACAGAAGCTCAGGATGTCCAGAATTCAAAGTTGGTAGAAGAATAACGGTCGTTATGTTTCAATGTAGCCCTTTTCCCTTGAATTATCATTTTCTAACTTTGTAAATACTCTATGGAATCACGCGCTTGGCTGATTTCCATTCTATCTGTCGTACCCCAAATTTTGACCACCCGTCTATTGTTTTTTACTTTTTGTTTTGAGGGGTTTATCTATTTTAATAGCATGGGTAGAATAAATTATGATGGAGTTATGAGTTAAATAGGGTTAGATTACTGTTATTTTTATATATAGGGATTAATTAGGGTCATATTAATTTTTAATCGAATTATACCAGGGTCATAGTGGGGTTATTAGAGGATTAATGTTAATATTAATATTATTATTAATATTAATATTATTATTGAATTATTATTAAAATACCCGCTAATGTTGTTTTATTTTGAATAAATAAAATGGTACAGTTGGTAGCAAGGGGAGTATAGGGAGTTACAAGACGGAGAGGTTGTGAGTCCGAATCCCACCTTTTTCATTTTTAATGTTGTATTTGTTTTATCTTTACTACTAACTTTTTTTATTTTTATTTTTAATAAAAAATACAAAAATATCATTTTTTAATATTTATTTTTTTAATTTTCGTATTTGTATTTAATGCAATTTTAAAAATATGATTTTTTCATTAAAATCAATATTTTATGGAAAAAATCTCAAAAAATCATAAAAATAAAAATAAAAATCAATCAAATCTTTTTTTCTCATTATCATTATTAGGATATTTCTTTTATTTAAAATATTAATTTTTTTATTTAAATTCACCAAGCCATGAATCCATCCAGATTCATTTGCTTGGGCTCCAAGAAATAGAGGAAAATCAGGTCAAATTAAAACCTTCCTAAACTGAAAAATTTTATTCAATGTCTGACCTAATTTTCATCTATAAATAGACTCTATTTTCCACATTTTAACAGATCCACAATTCTCAAATAAATCAGTCTAAAAAGTTGTGGTTCTTCACATCGAAGAACAACACTAAAGGGAAAAAGGATCTTGCACTAAAACAAATAAGAGAAAAATACGAAAGAAAGTGGAAAGAGGGAGAAAGGGGCAAGAAGAAACAAATGGGAATTATTTTGCTAACCGGGATAAACCTCGATCCCTTAGGTTGGTCTCACTTTTAGTGCTTTTCTTGCTCGATATTTTTATTTTGATGTTTTATATTTAGTGTTGCTCCCAGGATTTTCATCCAGGTACAAACGCGAGAGTGGCGCGGAACACAGAGTCGCCAGCAATGTATATTTATCCCACGAGAGGGAAAGGAAACACCGCATAAACCTGAGGAAGAGGAAAAGGAATGGTCATCGCAACCATAACCTGGGTTCGGGAGTCGGTTACGCGAGGGGAAGGTGCTGGCACCCCACGCGTCCATCGTTCTCGATGGGATCCACGCTTGTTATCTAATCTAAGGGTGAGTTATCCTAAAATCTATGGCTGTACTAAGACGCGGGGGGGGGGGGGGGGGGGCACAAAGACAGACTCGGTAGGACGTCGTCGTCCTAGGCCTACGTACCCCCTTTGTGCAATGAAGAATTCAGAGTCAACGTAGTTCGGACCAAGTTCTTTTTGTGTTTTTTATGAGCGACGTTAAGTTCGTGTTCGGCAGTTAGGGTCGATGCCTGTTTGCGACTCAGACGGAAAGTAACGTACCCTTTTTGAAAATAGCCTTTAGTTTGACAATCCCGAAGGACAAAAAAGTTTTGAAATTTGTTTGTATTTTTTTAGGACAGAAGTGACTTGAGTTAGTTCGTAACTCAACTTGAACCAAAGTCTATAACACGGGAGCGAATGCGTCGCATGGTCGCCCCCAATGGGATGTATGCTTAACACTCTAGAAGAGAGAAGGGGGACCCCTCAATCTTCATTTCCTATGTTTAAGGCTCGTGTGCAAGGCAAGTTGACCTTATTAAGTATCTTAGAGATGTTATGAGATGAGAAGAGGGACTCAAAAGAAAAGAAAAAAAAACTAAGGGGAAATCTATCCTAATGTTATCATGCAAAGGTGGCCCTAAGGGGAAGTTTAGAGGGAGACTATCCTATGGAATTTAGTCCTAATGTTATCATGCAAAGATGGCCCTAAGGGGAGGTTTGACAACAACCTAAGCCTAAAGAAAAGAAAAGACGAGAGAAAGAAAGAATGAGAGTGGACATGGATACTTATCCACACCCTCTAATAACTTACCTCAGCCTCTGCATAAAAAGTTAGTACAAACCAGACATAAGTACAATAAGACAAATGAAACCCAAGCAAGTCACAAACCAAAGAGAAAAGGTTACAAACCAAATGAAACTCATCCAAGTCAGAATGTAGACACCCTAAACATGTGCCTAAACATGCTATGCAAATGTCGCATGAGACATGCAAACAGATATCCAAACATCAAACATTAATAGAAGAAGAAGGAAACATATAAGTGAAACATGTTCAAGTATGTAAGATGAAACATGAATGACATATGATAGGAATGAATGCAAAGCTCCAAGGTCAGAAACATACATCAAATGAAATACAAATGAATGATATGGCATGGCATACATAAACCAAACATAAATCATGAAGAGACACAGATGAGAAGAAGTGAGAATATGAAACACAAAGAGGCATGTAAATCAAACATTGAACATATGCACAAAGTATGCAGCAACCTCACACCAATAACATATAATGGCAATCAAATGACCTATAACAATTCAAACATGGTTTATGAAGTCAAAGAAGCAATCTCAAGCAATGGCACAAGTGCCTTCTCAAACAAGTAATCAGACATGACCAAGGATGTGCATACAAGAAGACCTCAAACAAAGAGCAATCACATAATTAGAAAAACATCTTCTAAAATTACCAAATTAAAACCCAATACACCTCAACCAGATACAAACATCATATTAAAAGCTCATGCCAAAATTCCCCAGATAGGTCACTCAAACAAATATGCAAATTCAAATGAGAAATATGGTTCAATATGTAAAAGAGGAGGACCAAAATGCAATATGAAAAAGTTTTAAAAATGTGAGAAAAATGTTTTAATGCAACTCAATGTGTTGGTGAAGCAATGCAAAAAGAATGAACTCAAAAGGTTTCATGGATGGTGAGAAATAAAATAAACAAGTATTGGTATGCATATATGAAATAAATTCAAAAATAAATTATTAAAATAATTAATTCAGAAGCCAAAAATAAAATAAAATAATAAAATAAAATTTGGTAAAATTTTATAAAACTATAAATATGATTCATGAATTTTTTGGGAATGTTTTAATGCAAGAAACTATTTTTAAAAAATAAAAATGAAATGCAATAATTAAATAAAAATAAAAATAAAGAAATAAGCATGGGGGGTTGTGTTTAGCAGCCCAAATACGTTGAAAAATAAATGGATCAAGCAAAGGGGGGTGTGAATAGAGGGCCCATACACTAAAACCCATCAAAAAATAAAATAAAACGAAAAAACACACGTGGGCTTCAGTCCACCACGTTGACTCCATACTTACCCTTTGATCAATCTGACGCGCCATGATCAGTCAACACAATCTCAAGATAAACAAAACCAATGGTCATGATTAAAAGTGCATCATAATTATGAAACACGCGCACACAACTAATTACCCAGAATTTAAATAAGAGAACACGTGATCCACACCATAATTTAATGCGTTGTCACCATCTTATCTATCAGAGTAAAGCAACGTCCCAGATTAATTAAACCAAAGCGTGATGTGTGATTTAGATTAAAGGTGCACACTAATTATCATGGACTAGCAAACACATAAACCATAAAATAAAAACAAATTTTAAATGAGGTGGCATCATGTGGAACGTTGGATCAAAGTCACGGATGGTGGGGATTTCATCTTCCTCACCCAAACCCTAGCCTGGCCGGAGAAAGAACCAGACGCCGGAGCCCTAGCTCCGGTCGTCGTCTCCGGTGACCACCACCCCCAAAATCCCCAGAACACGCAAACGAGTACATCATTTCAATCAGAAAAACACGAGGATTCCAAATATCATGCTACTTTTAAAAAATAATCAACGTACATGGC
The DNA here is from genome assembly GCA_022829125.1 of Lathyrus tuberosus. Classification (NCBI taxonomy): domain Eukaryota; kingdom Viridiplantae; phylum Streptophyta; class Magnoliopsida; order Fabales; family Fabaceae; genus Lathyrus; species Lathyrus tuberosus. The sequence goes on from JALAZF010000112.1 coordinate 1,521,445, forward strand.
AAATCGAAGGAAAAAAGTAACGGTTCAAAAATTTCAAACTCACCATACAATTAATATAAACGTCCAAACTCAAAACAAACTATATCAGGATTATCAGTACACACCGCAAATCATCATGCATGTTTAAAAAGAGAGTTTAATGATCATGAAAAATGCACCAACCTGAGATCGTGTAATCTGTATCCTTATTGTTAGCTCCAGATGGTGAGTGCTTTGTGCTCTATGGATTCCAAGGATCAAGACTATGAAGAAATTTTTGGAAAAGCTCTAAGGGATTGTGAGATTCGAATGATTGAAGTTTTAGGGTTCAAACTTTTGTTCTCCTCAAAATCACGTGTGTTCTCTCTAACCAGTGCATGAGTAAGTTTAAATACCTAGGGTTAATCCACTGATTAACATTTGGGCCTTGTTAATTCTTCACTTAATGAGTTTTGAGTGATTTTGGAAATTTGCACAATGTGAAATACACCCTTCTCCATGCATGTATATCCAAACCCTTGATAATGGATCACTTATTTAACAATTCCTAATCACACCTGAATTGGATTTGGGCCTTGAGATGTCTTGGTTCATGAGTTTTCAATGATCTTGCAATTTTGCATAATGGAAAATAAGTGATGAATAAACCATGGAATCTCTTGGTTCAAAGGCCCAAAATGATCCTTAAGGAATGTACTTTGATGCTAGAATGTGACATGAAGCAATGGAACCAAGTATAGGTCACTATGTCCCAAAATACAAAAGTTGTGAAAATGGAACCATAAGGAAACCCTAAAAACCACCTTGCCTTCTTTTGATCATAACTTGAGTTTCACAAATGATATGGAGACCATTTAGTACTTGTTGGAAAGGGGAGAAAAAGATCTTCAACTTTCATGTTTGATGAAAATTTATTTGAAGCTTCTTTGATGATGAAAAGTCAAGTTGAAAGTAGTGTAAGAACTTGCCCAAAATGGAAACTTTCAAATTATAGGTCATTACCATATTTAGTAACTTTTGTACCAACCCTTGATTCTTGATAAATGGTATGAAACTTGACCCTTGAAGACCATATGAGGATGTGAGACCTTGAAAACCTTGAAGAGAACCTCAAAATTTCACAGTTGACTTCCCCTCTCACTGTTGACTTTTCCCCAATTCTCCTGATTCCCAATCCATTGGCCAATTGAACTTCTCATGAACCAAACTGATGGACCATCTTCCATTCCTAGATACTTAGGGACCCAAGGAATACCATGGAATCAGGTCTTGCCCAAAAAATCAGAAATAAACTGACTTTATAGCAAACCCTAATTTTGGTACCCTCAGTCTTAGGTGGAAATAACACCGTCTCCAAACCAAATTCCTCTGAATATGATGTGTATCCTCTCCAACAAAGATAAGATATGCCATTTGGTGATGATAAAAACCCAAGAAGCTTGCCCATTAGAGCAATAAACCCAAGAATCTCAAAACCCTAATTTCTGCACTGGTTAGGAGAGAGTGATCCACTTGAGCTCTCTTGGACAATATAAGGACTCTTGCTTGAAGAACACCTTCTCCTCTTGAACTGCCTCAGGCATCTTGACCCCATGCTAAGAACCAATGATATGCACACATGATAATGCAAAAAAATGAAAAGAAACATAAGCCAGTTAGTACTAAAGTAAGGAGAGCAAATTTTGGGGTGCTACAGCTGCCCCTCTTCAATCAACTTGGTCTTGAAGGTATGATAGCGACGGCTCTCAGACATTCCAGGATACACGGGGATTGAATACCAAAAGAGCCCCGAAAATTTGTTGATGGTGAGAATAACGAAATGAAGCGTGCTGAAAGATAAGGAGTATGACCTCAACCATACCCACAAAAATAAGACGAATACGACCTCAATCGTACCCGCAAAGGAAGACTGACCTCAATCACTCCCAAAAAGAAAAAAGACGAATACGGCCTCTATCCTACCCACAAAGGAAGACTGACCTCAATCACTCCACCCACAAGGAAAACATGAATACGACCTCAATCGCACCCACCAAGGAAAACTGACCTCAATCACTCCTACAAAGAAAAAAGACGAATACGACCTCAATCGTACCCACAAAACGAATATAACCTCAATTGTACCCGCACAGGAAGACTGACCTCAATCACTCTACCCACCAAGAAAAAAAATGAATACGACCTCAATCGCACCCACAAAACGAATACAACCTCAATTGTACCCGCAAAGGAAGACTGACCTCAATCACTCTACCCACCAAGAAAAAATGAATACGACCTCAATCGTACCCACAAAACGAATACAACCTCAATTGTACCTATAAAGGAAGACTGACCTCGATCACTCTACCCACAAAGAAAACATGAATACGACCTCAATCGCACCCACAAAACGAAAACAACCTCAATTGTACCCGCAAAGGAAGACTGGCCTCAATCACTCTACCCACAAAGAAAACATGAATACGACCTCAATCACACCCACAAAACGAATACAACCTCAATTGTACCCACAAAGGAAGACTGACCTCGATCACTCTACCCACAAAGAAAACATGAATACGACCTCAATCGCACCCACAAAACGAATAAAACCTCAATTGTACCCGCAAAGGAAGACTGACCTCAATCACTCTACCCACAAAGAAAACATGAATACGACCTCAATCGCACCCACAAAACGAATACAACCTCAATTGTACCCGCACAGGAAGACTGACCTCAATCACTCTACCCACAAAGAAAACATGAATACGACCTCAATCGCACCCACAAAACGAATACAACCTCAATCGTACCCGCAAAGGATAACCAACATAAAGTGCACTTCGCTGGGGATAACGTGAAACAAAATTTCTGGTTTATACCACCCCTACCGAGAAAGGGAAATTGGCAAACAAAATATGTCAAGCGAGAACTGACTACCAGGCGAAAACTGGATTTCACAAAAGAGAAAGGCCAAACAAAGGCAAACTCCCAACCGACTCATAATTCATAGGCAAGATGACTCCGTTGGGGAAAGGAGAAGTCTAAATAAAAGACTCTGCCGGGGAGCACAAGTATGAGGAACGCATCCCTCTAAAATCTCCTGAGTTATGCCATCTCTGTTGAGAAAGAGAACTGGCAAGGAAAGTACCAAACCTGGCTTATGCTTCGAATACAAATGTTTGAATTTTGCCGTAATGCTCCACATGAAGTGGAAATGCTACGCGTTTGAGGATGCAATGCAAATGCTCATGATATGCAAAAGGGGTCCCTCCAGCAAAATAAATGCTGGAGAGAAAAGACCAAATCAGTTAGGGATGACAAAGATAAATTGTTCTCTGAATCCAAGAACTCTGTTGAGAAGGATCACGCTGACCGACCCTTTGGATCAACAACTTCTACTGGGGATGAAATCCCAAAAGAACATCCACACTACCGGGGATTACACCTGTCCTTTACTGAAGGTAACATCCAAAGCTGAGATTCCTCCTCTGCTGGGGGAGTTGAGAATGAACGCCAATAACGAAACCAGAAGTCTGTTACTGAGGATTGCCAATAACAGACGGGCTTAGGACCTGCTGGGGGATGCCAGCCCATAATACCATCCTGCTTGGGGAAAACAGTCCATAATACCATCCTGCTTGGGGATACTGCTGAACTTAACCTGCTGACGGGGAGAATGGCTTTACCCTCACCTTGCTGGGGGTTAGAACCTAACGTTGTTGGTGAAAGCACACTTCATGACTGGATGGGGAAGGTGAACACCCTGATTCTGTGGGGAAATAACGTCTTGATCTGGAGAAAATCTGCTCTGCTGAGGAAGGTGCAATCTCAATGCTGGGGAGAGCAACCCTGCTAGGGAAGTACAATCCTGTTACCATCCAACCTGACCTGTCCCTACGGTCATAAACGACCCTTTGAACTTTTCACTTGCCCCAGACCACCAGGTCTAATGGAAGAAATCATCTCAAGAGGATTTTATAGAAGACCGGGCGTTTCCACTGCCCCAGGGTCTTCAAACTCTTTGGAGAGATTTATCATATCTCGACATAACTGCCCCAGTCTTCATAATCCATGAAGTACATTACCTCGAAAGGGATTGTAATGACTTGAAAATACTCTGCGTTAGTATTTTGAACCTTGAGGAGGTGTTTTCAATTAACCGTTTTCAGGAGTGGACAATCTCCCACACTCTAGAGGTGGCCTGCCCCAATATGAGCTTTGAGGTGACTTTGCCCCTGATCTTAGAATGAATGCCCCAGAATAACTGAATTTCGGAGAGATTTCTCGACGTGACTGCCCCAGATTGGCTACATCTTTAACATTACTTGCTGGGGAGAGCCCACTCTACACTGAACCCCTTGGCAGCATGCCCCTTGATATGATTGTCCTTCTGAATTTTCAAGCATCCCAGCTTGGCAGGATCAAGCTTCTTGACTGACGTTCACTGTGTAAGCTGCATTGATGCTTAGGCACATGTATGCAAATAGAACAAGTTATTTATGAGAATGATAATTCTAATGCAACACTCATGTTAACCTTGAAGCTTTATTGAAAATGCATCGCCAAACCTTGTGAACGAATCACTAGCTGGGATGCGACCTTGATTTTTTGAATGGCAAAACAATGCGCACATGCAATACTAATAAATCTTATTAGCACAACTCATAGGAGTCAGGAACACTATCCTGTTGAAGTATGCTTTAGGAAAAAACCATATTTCAATTAGGACTTTTAAGGGTTGTAACGTGGTCTGGTTCACGGTTTCAGCAAAAAGGATTTATGGCTCAAAATTTATCGGTGCCCACCCACTCTTCGTGATGTTCTCCAGTTCTATGTTCAGTTAATCTGACACAAACACTCATCTCTCAAAGGTTTATGATCTTTAAGGAACCTATGCCACTAATGGTTAAGCACTTAAGGAGGTTTTGGAATGACAGCCACCCCTTTTTATCTTTTGTGTCTGTAATCACACGAATTTGTTCTTATCGAGGATTTTCTTTTGTAATGCTTTTTCGCTTTTTCTTTCTTTTGCCCCTTTTTCTGATCCCTAATTTTTGCCTGGACTGACTCCTTTGAGTTTTTCGATTTTGTAGTCCAGCGGGATGCCCTAACTTTTGCCTAAGTCGCTTGTTTTCAGGTTTCGACTTAGCGGGCTTTTTTTCTTATTCCCCTTTTTGAACAAAGCGTGTGACACTGGTTGTCTTACTTGCTTGAAAGGGTTGTGACTGCCTCACTCCTTAGTTGTTGATGGATAACCATCGTGGTTTCACATCTCTTGACCTCTTGACGGTGGGATAGAAGGTAATGGTTCCTCAGATGCACACTCTCCTTGAAATTTGAACGCTCGGTCAAACTAACTGACGCCTATCCTGCCCCAGGGTTAAGTATGAGGGTTTTTTTTCGTACGAAAGAAACTCCTACTTCAAGGCTCAAAGGGGTTAACGAGGGTTTATCTCCCTTATGTCTCTAGTGTTTAGGGGTTTGAAACAATGCCTGTACATCTTTAACAGGGTTCTATCCTTGAACATACAACCAGAAATTTTGCATTTTCGTCTCATCATCCTCCCTCAAGAGTTCTAAACAAGAAAATTGGTATTGCAGTGCATATAAACATTTAAGAGTGAACACGAATGGATTACTTCAAGAAAAACATACTCATTGCATTAATATCATCATTAAAAAATAAACAAGTCTTACATGCATACGATGCTTTAACAAGAAATGAAAAACTACAAATGAAAATGCAGTAAAGAAGTCGAAGATTGCCATTGCTGAGGAAGCTTGATTCTGTCTGGACGTATTTGCAGACTGAGTGCTCATTTGAGAAAGGAGGCTTCAATTGATGTACATATTATCCTCAGTGAATGCAATGATCTCTGAGTCTACTAGGTCTTGCACCTTGTGCTTGAAAACGTTGCAGTTTTTAATTGAATGACCCAGTGTGTCTGAGTGATATTCACATCTGGCATCCAGATCATAATCAGGAGGAATAGGGTCGGGAACAGGCTTGGCATCCCTTAGTTGAACCAAAGAACTTTCAAGTAGACGGGCAAGAACATGGCTGTGAGGAACAGGGAGTGGATCAAACCTTCTCTCAGGCCTTCGTGATCTTTGTTGTCTCTTTCCAGAGCAGTTCTCTTGTTGACCCTGATTCGAGCGCACAATCTTTTCAGGCACTTTTCTCTTCAGACTTGGTCGAGGCGTAGGCAGCATTTGCGGATGTGGGGATTCTAAGACCAAGGACTGCAAGAAATGCCCCTGACCTGATGTGGCTTTGGGAGAAGCAATGGGGATACCCACTTCTTTTTCAACAGTTAGAGTGGGACCACCTTGTATGCTTACGCCGCTTGGTGTGAATTCAATTTTCCTCGAATAAATCAGATCCTGGACAGCGTGCTGTAGGGCCCTACACTTCTCCACAGTATGCCCTGGTGCCCCAGAATGGAAATCACAACGGGCTCTTGCATTGTAGCCTGGTGGGGGATTACCAGTAACGGGAGCCAAAGTCCTTTTCTGTACCAGTTGCGACCGAATAAGATGCTGCAATAGTTGAGAATATGGCATAGGGAGTGGATGAAAAACTCTTTCAGGCTGCTTCGGTCTCTGTGCACACTTTTTATTCTTAGGCTTATCTTGGGAGACACGACCTGGTTGCGGTTGGGAAAGTCCTGGAACTTCAGCTTGTGGAAGAGATTCACGAGGCAATCCACGATCATATCCCGAAGAGATGGGAGGAGTAAGGACCTCTGTTACGGAAGCGAGCACATGACTATTTTCCTTCTTTAACACTGTTTTCAAAATTTCCGTGACCAAACCCAACTGAGCCTTCATCTGATTGACCTCCTCCTTCAGCATCTTCTGCTCCTGGGACATGACCAACATGTCTTCCCCAAATTGCCTCATCTGAACCTTCATTTCAAGCATCTCTGCATGGAGTTGTTCCATGGCTATCCTCTGGTTATCGCAGACTGAGTAGAATACCGATGAACTGGTTGATCAATCCTGACTGAGGAGGAGAACAAAATAAGAACACTAGAGATAAACACCTGTTATGCAAAATGATTATGAATATGCAAATGCAAATGAACATGTTTGAATATCCGCAGGGCGATCCACCCCTTGATTCCAGTTTAACAACCAGATAGAACGGAACTTCTGCTCATATATTAAGAAAACCAGAGGAAAACCAAATGTCAACAATCACAAATCCAAGATAACAAGTCTGAACACAATAATCATAGATCCCAACCAACAAGCCTGGCGGTGGTCCAAATATTGAAAGAAAATAGAAAACTACGGCATGTCATCAAAGTCCACAAGTGTCAATCCCCCCATCCATTATGCTTTTTGCTCCAGTCTTGAATTTCCTTGAACAACTTTTTGGTGTCGGGATGCTTCGGTCTCTGAATTAGCTCTTGAATGAGAACATCTCTCCTATGCATGATCCCTTCCAAGTATCGGCAATGCAACTCCCAAGCGTCTTCTCTAGAAACACCATCCATGTTAGGACCTTCATTTCTAGGTCTCTTCACTTCAGCTTGGATCTTCAATTCCTCTATGGAGGCTATGGCTTCATTGAGTCGACCCTCGACTGCTTGTCTCTGGAATACCCCTGATAGGATCTCAGCGTCTTTTTTCTTGAGCTTCAACTTCAATTGATCAATCTGAGCTAGATAATCGTCTTCCTTTCGCTTATTCTCAGCCATTGCAGTTTCTCGGTGAGCATTGAACTTGTGAATTTTCAACAAAGCCTTGTCTAATTCCTCCTTCTTAGACTCGATAACCTTACTGATACCCTCTAGAGCTTGTTTCATCCTTTGTCTGGCTGCGACCTTCTCAGCTAGCTCCTTTTTTGCCTTAACGAGAAGCTCTGTCTTCAACTTGGCGATATAAACAGCTTCACCCCGCTCATGTTTCAACTGGTAAATCTCTCTTTGTAGCTCACTGTTTTCTTCTTGCAGCTTTTCTTTTTCAGCCCACAACTTGTTAAACTTCTCTATCTCAACTGTGGTAGGAGGCTCAATTAGCAAGGGGTAAGATGGTGGTTCTTTGGAGAATGGCAAAAGCTCCTCCTCTACCCTTTCCTGAATCCAATCTTCATACGCAGGAAATGCTCTGTTGTTGCTCTTCCCAAAATAAGTCTTCCCTTTCTTATGACGATCTTCCCAAGTATTTGCAGCTTCTTTTAACAGTCCTGGATTGATTTCCCCACTCAGATACAAAGATTCTTGGACCTCCTCGTCTCTTGGTGGCTCTTTCAAGGCATACCCGAATTGCCTAATAGCAAGAATAGGGTTGTAGTTAATTCCCCCTTTCCTTCCTATTAGAGGCACATTTGGGAGACCTCCACAACTAATCATGATATCTTGGCCCAACAAGTCACGGTTAACCCAAATTAGATTATCTGCCCTCAAGCCCATTAATCTTTTGGACCAATCCAATGTTCCTTGAGTATCTACAAATGCCCCAGATTTGGGAAGACAATCAGCAAACCATTTGTAGAAGACTGACACGCAAAAATAAAGGGGTCCTCCCCTCCTCTTCTCATTCTTATAATGCACTGAATAATAGATCTCCAAGCAAAGTAGGTACCGGATTCTTCATGGTAAATATCCGGACAGCGTGCATGTCCACGAAGTCCTTCATACTTGGAAACAACATCGTTCCATAGACACACATAGCCAAGATGGCGTTGAAAACTGACCAACATCTAGCTTTAGCATACACAGCAACCTGTTCAATCAAAAATTTCACATGAAAGCCTTTACACCCTCCCTTACTGGCAATATTATTTTTCAACAAAGATAAATCCAAATGCAAAGCCTCGGAAACTTTTCCCAAATCAGGAAGTTCTTTAGAAGGATAGAAAGGAGCCTCTTTTTTAATAGAAACATCCAGAATGAGAGCAAATTCCTCCAATGCCGGAGCCAAAAGATAATCAGTGAATAGAAAACAACGCAGGTGAGGGTCATAGAATTGCACCAGAGTGTACAAAGCCCTATACTCGTATTCAGTGATGTTGCGAGCAAAATCCAGAATTCTTCCATACTCTCCTCTAAAGTCTTCCAATACCCCATGCTCTGCCATAGACACAATCTTGTGAACAGGATCTCGAATAAGTGATGGGAACTTGTACATTATGATGTTCTTTTTCTTCTCAGTACTCATCCTTAATAGTCTTCAAAAACCAGAATCAAAGTTAGGATGCAGCCCTGCAAATGAATAAACATGTTAGGATGCAAAATAATGATGCAAATGCACACATGGGATCAAGGATGCCACACAGACTGGACAACTGCTGCACTGAACAACTGTATAATCTCAAAGGTCTGCCCAAATGTCCAGAATACCAACATAACCATAGTACCACACTGATAAATCTGCTGATCAGAAAATCGGGTATGTTGAAGGTCAAGGTTACCTGCAAACCTGTAAACACCCTGCCCTCTCACATGTGGGTACTAGAAAGCCAATGATCCTCAATATCACGGGATCTCAGGTCGAGAAATGATGATACGTTCACCATTTCTGGTTTGGCATCATCACCAATCGAGGAGGCCTCAACTGATTCCCCTCAAAAAGAAAACATCCTATGGCAAGTCCTCGGTTTCGGTACTGAGGTCGAGAAGCAATAGTACATTCATCCCTCGGGGTACAGTACTATCGCCAATCGAGGAGTGCTTCCACTGATTCTTTCCCAAAAGGAAACCCTATAGCAAGTTCCCAGCATTGGGTCCTCGGATCGACATGTGTAATGGGTTTGCCATTTCTGGTCTGCCATTATCACGTCTCGGGAGGAGTACCGTTACTGAGTCCTCGGGAATGGCCGCCAGAGTCGACAATTTTCCAAGTTACATTCAATCATCTGCACTAATGTGCAGGATAGAACATTACCAAAGAAAACCTCGTCTGGATATGGAGTTTTCATGTATACTATGTCTGGCCAAATGCCACACGAGTCACACTACTTGCCACGCTAATCCTACGTGTACGCTCAAGCCTGGGTATTGGGCTTATCTCTCGGAACCCCCAACCCACCAAACAGAAGAACAGTGCAGCAGATGATAATAATATGTAATGCAAAAATGCAGTAAAAATAAAATACAACAAATAAAGCAAAACAAAAAACAAAAACACCCAAATAGAACAAAGACAAGCAAGCGCTAGGATTGACTCACTTAGGGATGGACCAGCATAGGTCAACCAGAATCCCCAGCAGAGTCGCCATTTGTCGCTCCCAGGATTTTCATCCAGGTACAAACGCGAGAGTGGCACGGAACACAGAGTCGCCAACAATGTATATTTATCCCACGAGAGGGAAAGGAAACACCGCATAAACCTGAGGCAGAGGGAAAGGAATGGTCATCGCAACCATAACCTGGGATCGGGAGTCGGTTACGCGAGGGGAAGGTGCTAGCACCCTACGCGTCCATCGTACTCGATGGGATCCACGCTTGTTATCTAATCTAAGTGTGAGTTATCCTAAAATCTATGGCTGTACTAAGACCGGGGGGGGGGGGAACAAAGACAGACTCGGTAGGACGTCGTCGTCCTAGGCCTACGTACCCCCTTTGTGCAATGGGGAATTCAGAGTCAACGTAGTTCGGACCAAGTTCTTTTTGTGTTTTTTATGAGCGACGTTAAGTTCGCGTCCGGCAGTTAGGGTCGATGCCTGTTTGCGACTCAGACGGAAAGTAACGTGCCCTTTTTGAAAATAGCCTTTAGTTTGACAATCCCGAAGGACAAAAAAGTTTTGAAATTTGTTTGTATTTTTTTAGGACAGAAGTGACTTGAGTTAGTTCGTAACTCAACTTGAACCAAAGTCTATAACACGGGAGCGAATGCGTCGCATGGTCGCCCCCAATGGGACGTATGCTCAACACTCTAGAAGAGAGAAGGGGGACCCCTCAATCTTCATTTCCTATGTTTAAGGCTCATGTGCAAGGCAAGTTGACCTTATTAAGTATCTTAGAGATGTTATGAGATGAGAAGAGGGACTCAAAAGAAAAGAAAAAAAAACTAAGGGGAAATCTATCCTAATGTTATCATGCAAAGGTGGCCCTAAGGGGAAGTTTAGAGGGAGACTATCCTATGGAATTTAGTCCTAATGTTATCATGCAAAGATGGCCCTAAGGGGAGGTTTGACAACAACCTAAGCCTAAAGAAAAGAAAAGACGAGAGAAAGAAAGAATGAGAGTGGACATGGATACTTATCCACACCCTCTAATAACTTACCTCAGCCTCTGCATAAAAAGTTAGTACAAACCAGACATAAGTACAATAAGACAAATGAAACCCAAGCAAGTCACAAACCAAAGAGAAAAGGTTACAAACCAAATGAAACTCATCCAAGTCAGAATGTAGATAACCTAAACATGTGCCTAAACATGCTATGCAAATGTCGCATGAGACATGCAAACAGATATCCAAACATCAAACATCAATAGAAGAAGAAGGAAACATATAAGTGAAACATGTTCAAGTATGTAAGATGAAACATGAATGACATATGATAGGAATGAATGCAAAGATCCAAGGTCAGAAACATACATCAAATGAAATTCAAATGAATGATATAGAATGGCATACATAAACCAAACATAAATCATGAAGAGACACAGATGAGAAGAAGTGAGAATATGAAACACAAAGAGGCATGTAAATCAAACATTGAACATATGCACAAAGTATGCAGCAACCTCACACCAATGAAAATATAATGGCAATCAAATGACCTATAACAATTCAAACATGGTTTATGAAGTCAAAGAAGCAATCTCAAGCAATGGCACAAGTGTCTTCTCAAACAAGTAATCAGACATGACCAAGGATGTGCATACAAGAAGACCTCAAACAAAGAGAAATCACATAAGTAAAAAAAACATCCTCTAAAATTACCAAATTAAAACCCAATATACCTCAACCAGATACAAACATCATATTAAAAGCTCATGCCAAAATTCCCCAGATAGGTCACTCAAACAAATGTACAAATTCAAATGAGAAATATGGTTCAATATGCAAAAGAGGAGGACCAAAATGCAATATGAAAAGTTTTAAAAATGAGAGAAAAATGTTTTAATGCAATTCAATGTGTTGGTGAAGCAATTCAAAAAGAATGAACTCAAAAGGTTTCATGGATGGTGAGAAATAAAATAAACAAGTCATGGTATGCATATATGAAATAAATTCAAAAAGAAATTATTAAAATAATTAATTCAAACGCCAAAAATAAAATAAAATAATAAAATAAAATTTGGTAAAATTTTATAAAACTATAAATATGATTCATGAATTTTTTGGGAATTTTTTAATGCAAGAAACTATTTTTAAAAAATAAAAACGAAATGCAATAATTAAATAAAAATAAAAATAAAGAAATAAGCATGGGGGGTGTGTTTAGCAGCCCAAATACATTGAAAAATAAATGGATCAAGCAAAGGGGGGTGTGAATAGAGGGCCCATACACTAAAACCCATCAGAAAATAAAATAAAAGGAAAAAACACACGTGGGCTTCAGTCCACCACGTTGACTCCATACTTACCCTTTGATCAATCTGACGCGCCATGATCAGTCAACACAATCTCAAGATAAACAAAACCAATGGTCATGATTAAAAGTGCATCATAATTATGAAACACGCGCACACAGCTAATTACCCAGAATTTAAATAAGAGAACACGTGATCCACACCATAATTTAATACGTTGTCACCATCTTATCCATCAGATTAAAGCAACGTCCCAGATTAATTAAACCAAAGTGTGATGTGTGATTTAGATTAAAGGTGCACACTAATTATCATGGACTAGCAAACACATAAACCATAAAATAAAAACAAATTTTAAATGAGGTGGCATCGTGTGGAACATTGGATCAAAGTCACGGACAGTGGGGATTTCATCTTCCTCACCCAAACCCTAGCCTAGCCGGAGAAAGAACCAGACGCCGGAGCCCTAGCTCCGGTCTTCGTCTCCGGTGACCACCACCCCCAAAATCCCCCAGAACACGCAAACAAGTACATCATTTCAATCAGAAAAGCACGAGGATTCCAAATATCATGCTACTTTTAACAAACAATCAACGTACATGGCAAATCGAAGGAAAAAAGTCACGGTTCAAAAACTTCAAACTCACCATACAATCAATATAAACGTCCAAACTCAAAACAAACTATATCAGGATTATCAGTACACACCACAGATCATCATGCATGTTTAAAAAGAGAGGTTAATGATCATGAAAAACGTACAAACCTGAGATCGTGTAATCCGTATCCTTATTGTTAGCTCCAGATGGTGAGTGCTTTATGCTCTATGGATTCCAAGGATCAAGAATGTGAAGAAATTTTTGGAAAAGCTCTAAGGGATTATGAGATTCGAATAATTGAAGTTTTAGGGTTCAAACTTTTGTTCTCCTCAAAATCACGTGTGTTCTCTCTAACCAGTGCATGAGTAAGTTTAAATACCTAGGGTTAATCCACTGATTAGCATTTGGGCCTTGTTAATTCTTCACTTAATGAGTTTTGAGTGATTTTGGAAATTTGCACAATGTGAAATACACCCTTCTCCATGCATGTATATCCAAACCCTTGATGATGGATCACTTATTTAACAATTGCTAATCACACCTGAATTGGATTTGGGCCTTGAGATGTCTTGGTTCATGAGTTTTCAATGATCTTGCAATTTTGCATAATGGAAAATAAGTGATGAATAAACCATGGAATCTCTTGGTTCAAAGGCCCAAAATGACCCTTAAGGAATGTACTTTGATGCTAGAATGTGACATGAAGCAATGGAACCAAATATAGGTCACTATGTCCCAAAATACAAAAGTTGTGAAAATGGAACCATAAGGAAACCCTAAAAACCACCTTGCCTTCTTTTGATCATAACTTGAGTTTCACAAATGATATGGAGACTATCTAGTACTTGTTGGAAAGGGGAGAAAAAGATCTTAAACTTTCATGTTTGAGTAAAATTCATTTGAAGCTTCTTTGATAATGAAAAGTCAAGTTGAAAGTAGTGTAAGAACTTGCCCAAAATGGAAACTTTCAAATTATAGGTCATTTCCATATTTAGTAACTTTTGTACCAACCCTTGATTCTTGATAAATGGTATGAAACTTGACCCTTGAAGACCATATGAGGATGTGAGACCTTGAAAACCTTGAAGAGAACCTCAAAATTTCACAGTTGACTTCCTCTCTCACTGTTGACTTTTCCCCAATTCTCCTGATTCCCAATCCATTGGCCAATTGAACTTCTCATGAACCAAACTGATGGACCATCTTCCATTCCTAGATACTTAGGGACCCAAGGAATACCATGGAATCAAGTCTTGCCCAAAAAATCAGAAATAAACTGACTTTATAGCAAACCCTAATTTTGGTACCCTCAGTCTTAGGAGGAAATAGCACAGTCTCCAAATCCGAATTCCTCTGAATATGATGTGTATCCTCTCCAACAAAGATAAGATATGCCATTTGGTGATGATAAAAACCCAAGAAGCTTGCCCATTAGAGCAATAAACTCAAGAATCTCAAAACCCTAATTTCTGCACTGGTTAGGAGAGAGTGATCCACTTGAGCTCTCTTGGACAATATAAGGACTCTTGCTTGAAGAACACCTTCTCCTCTTGAACTGCCTCAGGCATCTTGACCCCATGCTAAGAACCAATGATATGCACACATGATAATGCAAAAAATGAAAAGAAACATAAGCTAGTTAGTACTAGAGTAAGGAGAGCAAATTTTGGGGTGCTACATTTAGGATATCGATTTATTTTTTGCATGATCTCTTTGTTTTGTGGTCTGAATTTTGTTATAATATCGCTTAACTCTATTTTGATTCATGATTGAATTTTTGGGTTTTTTATTCTGTTTCAACAAATAATTTTAATTACCGTGTTAACTAGGTTTTAATGTATAAAAAAATCACTTAGTATGTTAGAATTACTCAAATCAATAATTAGACTTTCATGAGGAAAAATACAAAAAAATACAAAAAATTATAATACGAAAATATGCTATTCTTATTTATTAGGATTTTATTTTTAACTTAATATTAATTTGGGGTTTTATTTAATTAATTTTATAATCAATAGATTTGGGGTTATTATAATTTTATAACTTTAGAATTTGGGTTCATTATAATTTATCTATTATTATAATTAATAAGTTTGGGTTGTTTTTTTATTCTTGGAATTATTACGATTTATTTATTTGTATAAATAATAAGTTTGAGTCATTTCATTTAGTTAACTTATTTTTATAAGAAAAAATATGGGTTTATTTATTTTTCTATAAATTGGAATTTATTCACTTTTATAACAAGTTTGGGTAATTAATAAATTTGAGATTATTACAATTAATTTTTTTGGGAGTAGCTTATAATTTGGGAATTTATCATAATATGTTATTTTTTATATAATCTGGGATTTTTATAATATTTAATTAGTTTGGAGCTGATTTTTAATTTTTGTAGTTAATAAATGGGGGTTTATTATAATATTTAAATTTGTTTTTTTAACTTATTTTGATAAGTTAAATAATTAGGATTTAACTGGTATGGTATAGTTGGTAACATTAGTTTAATTAATTTTTATAATTAATTCATTAGGGATGAAAAGGGTTGACTAAAATTTAAATAATTCTTCATTATTTAAGGGTTCTTCTTAGGGGTAATAATGAGATAACGAGGGATATTATGGATAGAATTGGAATAGAAATGGGATAACCTTGTGGAGTATTTCTATGGGTTTAAAGGGGATATTAGGGATATAATTGGGATAAACTTTTTTTTCTTGGGACAAAACTCTTAAAGGGATATTAAATTTGAGATTTTTATAATTTTATATTATATAATTTATTTATTCTGGTAAATAAATTAAAAGGGGATATTTTAAAATGGGATAAGGATTTTGGGATAACACTTTTAGGTTCCAAGAGTATAAATATAGGCCAAGGGATCAGATTTAAGGGATAGAACTCTTGATATCCGAGAGTATAAATAAAAGGATTAAGGGATAAAGCTCTTGGTCCGAGAGCCTAAATAAGGGATGGGATATGGATTCTTGGGATAAAACTCTTCCTCCGAGAGTATAAACAATGAACAAAGGGATTTAAGGGATAGAACTCCTCATCTAGGAGTATAAACACTAGATTTAAGGGATAGAACTCTTTATCCAAGAGTATAAATAGTGGATGGGATTTAGGGATAGGATTTGGGATTTAGGAATAGGATTAGGGGATAGGAATAGGGGAGGTGAACTACGGTTACTCTGATCTTTCATTTTGAAGGTACGTAGGCATAGGGTTGCAAACCAACCCTAGCGAGTATAATTAGGAAAAAACTTAGGTTTTCTTTTCATTTAGACAAACAAATATGCCCTAAACTCAAAGGTGGATCCCATTGAGTACAATGGAAGTGAAGGGTGCCTAACACCTTCCCTTCACTTAAATGACTCCCGAACCATAGGAATCTCTACCTTAGGATAAGGATATTTAGGTTTATCATTATTTTCTTTTAAAAAGTATGGTGGCGACTCGAATATTTTTGCCGGCCGCGACAGCTGGCGACGCTGCTGGGGACTCCTTCCTAGCGAGAGTCAATCCTAGCCTTAGGACTTAGGGATTTGTTTGTCTTGGATGTTATTTTGGTTTTTTTTATTTTTTTATTGTTATTTATTTAGTTTTATTTCATATATTTATTTATTTAACATTTTGTTTTTTGTATTATCATACAAGGGATTGGGACATAAAAAAAAGGAGTGAAGCTAAAACCCAAAGCTTGGAGGATAACCCTAGAACCTAATGTGGAACGGAAATGTTTTTGCGGGGGACGCAACGTCCCCTAAAATGCATTGATGCCACACTCAGAGTAGATCCTTCCAAAGTCGTCCTCACGAAAGGGCTAGCCCCTCTCGTAGTGGAATGATTTGGATGTGGTCCGTGACTCTGAGAACCTTAACCTACCCCACACCAATCTATGGAGACCCTATGTATTCAACCCTCAAGGGCTATTACTAGGCTCCTACCCAGATGAGACTTATCCCGAAGGATTACCATAGGAAGGCTTGCTCCTTCTCATGGTAAAACAAGGGTATAGTCTGTACATTATAGGGTCGTTATGCTGTCCAAATTTTATATCCTACATGTGAGGGGATTGGGTAGATAAGCTTTAGATCTAAACCTATCATAGGGAGCTTACCTTGCTAGGGCATGCTTGCATTTTCACCTTACCCTAACCAAAAAAAAACATTTAACCAAAGAACATAGGGTCCATGTCATCATGCATTTAAAAACTTTTTTTTGCATATATACATTTTTGTGGGGAATTTCAAGATGCGTTGTAGGAATATGGGAAAGATGGATTCAAACAAAAGGGTTACCCTACGCATTAGAGTGCTAAGTGGTGATTTACAAAGTCTCAAGGACCTTTGAGACTTAATGCCAAATCTACTCAAAGGATGTTTGCACCCAAGTATGGAAGGATCCTCGATCTCTTAGGGATCCCTATGAAGGTAGAGGCCATAATTGCTTTTGCACAACTTTATGATCCTTCTCTATGTGACTTCCTCTTCAAGGATTTTCAACTAGCTCTTACGCTATACTTGGATTTACAAGGATAAAAACTTACAAAGGGGCATGGGGGTAAAAAACGAAAAAACAGCAAAAAATAATAATCAAAAGAAAAAGAAAAATGGTCAAGCAAAAAAAAACTCAACTGTACCCCTTGAAGATCCATCACCTCACTACAAGGAGGATAGGGAAGTGCAAGGGCTTAAGAAAGGATACGTGGAGGAGTTTAAAGCTCATTTGAAGAAGGCATTAGGGGCATCGATTTAGTTTATGCCTTCTTAAGTTCGGGAGTTTCCATTTTGGGATTATTGTTTTGGGTTAGTCCTAAGGAATTATTTTTATTTTCCTAATTTTTTATTCATCTCAAACTACAATGGATTTTGGAATTCCCCCAAATAAATTTTTAAAATTATTTTTCCATACCCCATGCATTTTCATGCATTAGCATACATACACATACATTTGCATATCCTTTCCGCTTTCGCCCTTGAGTTAAGAGGTTTCCCGATACTCATGAACGAACTTAAAGGATACCTCAAGAAGCCGCGGAGGAATTCAAGAGGGACAAGTACCATTAAGGAAAGAAGATAATCCTTCATCATGTCTGCCAGAGGAGTGCTTAGAGCCTCAAATGTAATAACCTTGGATGATGCCCATACAACAAAGGAAGTTTGGAAGGGAACTAAATCCTACACCAATATTTCAAGACTGGTGGATCAACAAGGAAGCTTCCCCCTAGGATCATTAGGCCTTTATCATTTCCAGTTGTATTTTCCTTTTTGCTAAGTGTTGTTTGTTATTAAAAGATGTACTTTTTGGGAAATAATTTTAATAAGATGAGCATGCATGTTTTTGGAATTCATCCATTCGTTATCACTCTTTCTTATACCATCACTCGCAAAATAAAAAAAATCAAACCTTTTCCATTTCACTTCTCACCTATTGACAAACTTAGGAGGAGAAGGATGTAAATAAACAAACGAAAACTGCTGATGTATGCTTTAATGGTATGACCTGGTTGAAGATGTAAGGCATTGTTTCACTCCCTAAACACTGGAGGAATAAGGAGTTAAACCGTAGTCAACCCCCTCGAGCCAGAAGTTGGTGTTCTTTCTATTAAAAAAAAAACCTTAATCTTAACCAGGGGCAGGGTAGGTTTCAATTAATTCAACATTGCGTCCTAATGCAAGGGAATCAATACACCTAATCACAAGGATAAAGGTTCAAAGCACATCTTCTTCCTCACACCATTAAGGAAGAAAAAGGGATAATAGCTCATAATATCTAATATGGCAGTCACACCCTTTCTAAGTCAAAAACAAGATCACTCAAGAATTGTTCAAAAAAAAAAGGAGGAAAAAACCCGCTAAGTCAAAAAGAAAATAAAACTCAAAAAACAGTGGACTTTGACTTAGGCAAAAATTAGGGTATCCCGATGGACCACAAACTTAAAAGAATTTGCCCATGCAAAAATGAGGGATTAAAAGCAAAGGAAAAGTAAAAAAGGAACAATCTTCTAAACATGAGTGAGTAACTGCACCTCAAAAATCTCATCGAGTGCTTAAACCAGTATACCTTTTAATCACCGTGGCTGAAAAGGTTCTCTTGCAGGATGAACGCATATGTTGGGTTAATTGGATTTAGGAATGGAGAACATTAAGGAGAATGGGGTGGGTTAAATTTCAAATTTTGAGCCTTGTATCTTTGTTTTTTTCAAACCGTGAACCAGGCCACGTTACAACATATAAAAGTCCTAATTGAAGCTAGGGGCACTATAAAAGCATACTCGGCAAAGTCGTTGTTAAACTGACTCCGAATCCGAATGTTTGTTGGAACATCGCTAACCATATTCTCACACCTTCATTTGTGCCAACCTTATGGACAAATATCATCTGTATACGCCATAAAAAAAATTTCTCGATTTCAAAACTTGCATGAGCATTGAGTTAGAATTACTTTTCAAAGGGAATAATTTTACTCGCAAATCAATACTTAGCACCAAGGAAATATTAATAATGGTCTAATCAGGGGCATATCATTTCAAGGAATTTCTGACTAGGGGCAGGACACCTTAACGACATGGTGAAACCGGTCACTCCAAGGGTCAATCTAATCAGGGGCACACATTTCAAGGATTCAAACAATGGGACACAGTTTTCAAGATTCAAATATTGGGGGGCAGTTCATATCAAAGTCATACTACAGTATGGGGGGATCCAAGTTCGATCTCAAGACACTATCCCATGTCCTAATAATATGGGGCATATTTTCAAGGTTTAAATACTGGGGGCACATATGGAGGTATTTAAATCATTGTCATGCATTAATCATGTCGCTACGCTCTAGCATCTAATCATGCATATATAACATAACATCACATACATACATGAGCATACATGCATGAACATACATACATGCACTCATGCATACATACATAAGGTTCATAACTACTCTTAGGGGTTTAATCCCCAACTTGGCAACATGGCTTTCATAAGGTATCGTGTTTCTCCAATTATCTAAGGGTTTTTATCTAGGGTTCCATTAAGGGTTTTGTCGAGGGTTTAATTAGGATTTTTCATTAGTTTTTATCATAGGAATTATATCCAGGGTTTCATTTAAAGGATTTCATTTAAAGGTTTCCTCTAAGGGTTTTATCAAGGGTATATCGAGGTTTTTTTTTCCTCATGGGATTTTATCAAAGAATTTTTAATTTTTTTTCTTCCAAGGGATTTATCAGGGGTTCTACAAAAATTCCTATCCAGGGATTTTTTCTCATCAAGGGATTTCATCAAGGGATTTATCAGGGGTTCTACAAAAATTCCTATCCAAGGATTTTTCATCATCAAGGGATTTATCAGGGGTTCTACCAAAATTCCTATCCAGGGATTTTTCATCATCAAGGGATTTCATCAAGGGATTTATCAGGTGTTCTACAAAAATTCCAATCCAGGGATTTTTCATTATCTAGGGATTTCATCAAGGGGTTCTATCAAAGGGTTTACCTCGAACATTCTACACAGGTATTTACTAAAAGGGGTCTACCAGATTTTTAGGGCTTCTACCAGAATGTTATTAAAGGATTTCACCAATGTCTTATCATGGGGTTTCATCAGGGTTTTATTAAATGGTTTTATTAAAAGGTTTCACTGGGGTCTTATCAAGGGGTTTTCTATCAAGGGATTTCGTCAAAAGGGTTTTTTCCAAAATCTCATCCAAGGGATTCCAGCAAAAGGGTTATACCATATTTTAACAAAGGGTTTCACCAAGGGATTTATCAAGGAGGTTTGCATAAGGGGTTTTATTAAGGGTTATCAATAAATTTTAAGAGATTTCATCAAAAGGAGTTATCAAGGGGTTCCACTAAAAAAATTTCAAAGGGGTTCAATCGGGTATTTCGTCAAGGATTTATTACTTGGGATCTTAGGATGGTCAGCGTAGTACCTACCGAACTCTGTGGTCAAAATTAGGGTCCTTCTTATATTTAATCGTCTCCGCAACAAAAGAGGAATACTCATCAACATCCTCTTTTTGATTCGAAGACGATTAAATAGGGGCATCTGTCGTACCCCAAATTTTGATCACCCGTCTATTCTTTTTTACTTTTTGTTTTGAGGGGTTTATCTATTTTAATAGCAGGGGTAGAATAAATTATGATGGAGTTATGAGTTAAATAGGGTTAGATTACTGTTATTTTTATATATAGGGATTAATTAGGGTCATATTAATTTTTAATCGAATTATACCAGGATCATAGTGGGGTTATTAGAGGATTAATGTTAATATTAATATTAATATTAATATTAATATTATCATTGAATTATTATTAAAATACCCGCTAATGTTGTTTTATTTTGAATAAATAAAATGGTACAGTTGGTAGCAAGGGAAGTATAGGGAGTTACAAGACGGAGAGGTTGTGAGTTTGAATCCCACCTTTTTCATTTTTAATGTTGTATTTGTTTTATCTTTACTACTAACTTTTTTTATTTTTATTTTTAATAAAAAATCACAAAAATATCATTTTTTAATATTTATTTTTTTAATTTTCGTATTCGTATTTAATGCAATTTTAAAAATATAATTTTTTCATTAAAATCACTATTTTATGGAAAAAATCTCAAAAAATCATAAAAATAAAAATAAAAATCAATCAAATCTTTTTTTCTCATTATCATTATTAGGATATTTATTTTATTTAAAATATTAATTTTTTTATTTAAATTCACCAAGCCATGAATCCATCCAGATTCATTTGCTTGGGCTCCAAGAAGTAGAGGAAAATCAGGTCAAATTAAAACTTTCCTAAACTGAAAAATTTTATTCAATGTCTGACCTAATTTTTCATCTATAAATAGACTCTATTTTCCACATTTTAACAGATCCACAATTCTCAAATAAATCAGTCTAAAAAGTTGTGGTTCTTCGCATCGAAGAACAACACTAAAGGGAAAAAGGATCTTGCACTAAAGGAAATAGGAGAAAAATACGAAAGAAAGTGGAAAGAGGGAGAAAGGGGCAAGAAGAAACAAAAGGGAATTATTTTGCTCACCGGGATAAACCTCGATCCCGTAGGTTGGTCTCACTTTTAGTGCTTTTCTTGCTCGATATTTTTATTTTGATGTTTGATATTTAGGATATCGATTTATTTTTTGCATGATCTCTTTGTTTTTGGTCTGAATTTTGTTATAATATCGCTTAACTCTATTTTGATTCATGATTGAATTTTTGGGTTTTTTATTCTGTTTCAACAAATAATTTTAATTACCGTGTTAACTAGGTTTTAATGTATAAAAAAATCACTTAGTATGTTAGAATTACTCAAATCAATAATTAGACTTTCATGAGGAAAAATAAAAAAAAATAAAAAAATATAATACGAAAATATGCTATTCTTATTTATTAGGATTTTATTTTTAACTTAATATTAATTTGGGGTTTTATTTAATTAATTTTATAATCAATAGATTTGGGGTTATTATAATTTTATAACTTTAGAATTTGGGTTCATTATGATTTATCTATTATTATAATTAATAAGTTTGGGTTGTTTTTTTATTCTTGGAATTATTACGATTTATTTATTTGTATAAATAATAAGTTTGAGTCATTTCATTTAGTCAACTTATTTTTATAAGAAAAAATATGGGTTTATTTATTTTTCTATAAATTGGAATTTATTCACTTTTATAACAAGTTTGGGTAATTAATAAATTTGAGATTATTACAATTAATTTTTTTGGGAGTAGCTTATAATTTGGGAATTTATCACAATATGTTATTTTTGATATAATCTGGGATTTTTATAATATTTAATTAGTTTGGAGCTGATTTTTAATTTTTGTAGTTAATAAATGGGGGTTTATTATAATATTTAAATTTGTTTTTTTAACTTATTTTGATAAGTTAAATAATTAGGATTTAACTGGTATGGTATAGTTGGTAACATTAGTTTAATTAATTTTTATAATTAATTCATTAGGGATGAAAAGGGTTGACTAAAATTTAAATAATTCTTCATTATTTAAGGGTTCTTCTTAGGGGTAATAATGAGATAACGAGGGATATTATGGATAGAATTGGAATAGAAATGGGATAACCTTGTGGAGTATTTCTATGGGTTTAAAGGGGATATTAGGGATATAATTGGGATAAACTTTTTTTTCTTGGGACAAAACTCTTAAAGGGATATTAAATTTGAGATTTTTATAATTTTATATTATATAATTAATTTATTCTGGTAAATAAATTAAAAGGGGATATTTTAAAATGGGATAAGGATTTTGGGATAACACTCTTAGGTTCCAAGAGTATAAATATAGGCCAAGGGATAGGATTTAAGGGATAGAACTCTTAATATCCGAGAGTATAAATAAAAGGATTAAGGGATAAAGCTCTTGGTCCGAGAGCCTAAATAAGGGATGGGATATGGATTCTTGGGATAAAACTCTTCCTCCGAGAGTATAAACAATGGACAAAGGGATTTAAGGGATAGAACTCCTCATCTAGGAGTATAAACACTAGATTTAAGGGATAGAACTCTTTATCCAAGAGTATAAATAGTGGATGGGATTTAGGGATAGGATTTGGGATTTAGGAATAGGATTAGGGGGTAGGAATAGGGGAGGTGAACTACGGTTACTCTGATCCTTCATTTTGAGGGTACGTAGGCAGAGGGTTGCAAACCAACCCTAGCGAGTATAATTAGGAAAAAACTTAGGTTTTCTTTTCATTTAGACAAACAAACATGCCCTAAACTCAAAGGTGGATCCCATTGAGTACAATGGAAGTGAAGGGTACCTAACACCTTCCCTTCACTTAAATGACTCCCGAACCGTAGGAATCTCTCTACCTTAGGATAAGGATATTTAGGTTTATCATTATTTTCCTTTAAAAAATATGGTGGCGACTCGAATATTTTTTCCGGCCGCGACACTATCAATAAAATTTGAGCCCTAGTGCTTTTGTTTGCAATTCTTATTTGTTTTAGCTTTACAGAATGACATTTTTAACATGATCAACGATTCTTGAAATAAAACAAAAATGAATTTACTTGTCAAACTTTTTCTGCTTTTAAAATAAAGATGGCAATTCTTTTTTACTGTTGAACATCAAAAGAATATTGATCGCTTCTCCAAAGGTGGTTGAACCTCAAAGTGCAGAATCAAAGTACTCCTTCTAAACCAGTACACCTGAATGAAGGATAAACTATGTCAGATACCATGTTTCATCTGACAACCCCGGCAGAGTTCGTACCTCCTAAGCCCGACCCACGTTGTTCCCCACAGGAACTACTTTTCCTAAGCAAGGCAGGATTGCTATCTGGAACCAGTGATACTTTTATCCCCTGCAGTGGCCGAGTATCCAGTCGTGTTCATCTACTAGTCTGTATGTTGTGTCAGTTTTGTCAGCATAAACATACATACATCATGCATTATTAATTTGCATTTGTAATCATATTGCATTACTATCACTCTGGTCAGTCTTGTCCCCTAGTGATAAAAGTCCTTTCATCAATTGAGTTGTCAGTTCTTTCCTCGTCAGGAAATGTTTTGTCTGAACAATCTCTCCCCAGTTTATTTTTGGATGGGAGCCGGTCCTCGACCACTTTGATAACTTGAACCTCTGAAAGGCAAGAATACCGTCGACGAACGTTACTCTTCACCAATGAAGATGATATCTTCGCTTTCTAGGATTAAGGAAAATCCCCAGAGAAAGCATCACAACCAAAGACTCTCAGCAACACATTGATTTTTCTCTCCAAGAGAGTCAATGATAATGAAGTCATCATCACCTCAAAATTGGATTACATCACATGGCATTTCTCCGAGAATATCTCGAGGAAAAGTATGATGTAATATCCACAAGCAGGAAACAGTCTCTCAAGAGACTCGTTTTCCCCACTAGAGTCAACTAATGGCGCCTCCAACAGAGAAGTTTGCACACCTCTACAACTCAGACAAAGGGGTATCGCCAGCAACTCTGACATCAAATCTTTTTCCCATCAAATGGAATCTCCCCAAGAAAATTCGGCGAGAAGTTTGAGAAAAACCGCTATCAATAGCGTCCCTTGTCAAGAAAGTTTATTGACAAAAGAAACTAAGACCAGTTCCTCGGTAGAAGACCAGGATTGAGGGGAAGTTTATATCAGAAACTAAGACCAGTTCCTTGGCTGAAGACCAGGATCGAGGGGAAGTTTATTTCAGAAACTGAGACCAGTTCCTTGGCTGAAGACCAGGATCGAGGGGAAGTTTATTGACAAAAGAAACTGAGACCAGTTCCGTGGCTGAAGACCAGGATCGAGGGGAAGTTTCACCCTTTTCAAAAAGCATCATTGCTTAGCAAAAGAAGATGAATGGGCAGGCAGCCATTCATAACCACCATCAAAATTTCGGGTATTCTGATATTTAATCCTCTTGCACCCCGAATGCCCGAATACCTTCGTCATTCACACCTTTGAGTCCAAGAAGATTAAATAAGGGCATCTATCATACCCCAAATTTTGACCACCAAGATTTCCCATCATTGTGCAAATCATCATCACAATATGGATGTACTTTCATGCCTCATCAATCTCCTCAAAGAGGAGTGAACATTCACTACAATCAAGAATTAGGGTTTTGAGCCCTCTCAGAGCATTTAGACAAAAGACCAATCAAGAGATGACATGATCTTCAACTTGTCTAACCTCTCAAACACCTACAAAGGATCTCAAGAACCCATCCACAATGGCAAAATCACCTTGAGGGTCCATCTATAAAAAAAACCAGGAATTAGGGTTTTGACCTAATTCAACCCTTGAGTTAACTTGTGAAGTTAGGCACGGCTTGAAGCTTCAAAATGAACTTCAAAGACCTCAAATACATCATATTGACATATTTACAAGATTTGATTGACTCAAAAGAGCTCAAGTCATAAGCCACAAGAACTCAAAACCATCTGATCACAAATTAGGGTTTCTGATGAAAAAAGTCAACCCTACCCTTGACTGTTGACCTATCCTTGATTTCAAACCTTGGGGAGGGGTCCAAGACATCCCTAAATACCCTTGGAGGCCATCCATGAAGTTTAATCAAGCCTGAGGATTAATTTCACAAAGGGATCACAAAGTCAAAATTTCATCTGATAAAAAAGTCAACTGTACAAAAATCCAAGTTTGACTTTTTGGATTTTTGGTCAAACAAGGTTCCTTAACCCAAAAACAATGTTAATATGTGATTTGAATCATCCTTCATCAAGAAAAATCAAAGAAAGTGAGTTAACTTGTAAAAGGGGTAACCATAAAAAACTTAGAATTTTTCTAAGTTATGGAACAAAGTGGCCAGGCTACCAACTTTGCAAGGCCATATCTCCCAAACCCTAAGGCCTTTTTCTCCCATTAAAAGCTCATATTGAAGTTCATGTTACATACTTCAAATATGTCAACTAGACCTCATTCCAATTCATCATGGATTTTGAGTTATTGTTTGAGCAAAATCACAAAAAACATGAAAATGACATTTTTCCAACACTTAGTGAAAATTTCACTAAGTCAGAATCTGCCTTACTTTTTCCAAAATGTAGGGACATTTTTCACCTTGATCCAAGTCAAACCAGGTCTAGGGGTGAACATCAAAGTTAAAGTATGCCATAAGGGCTTTCTAACAAGTACCAAATCATCTCCAAATTTAATTTGAGCATGGAGATACAACCCTTGAAACATGGCATCATGAACTGGTTTTACAAGGCAGAATTGTGCACATTTGCTCGATTTGTCCAAATCTGATAACTCCAAGCCTTGTCATTAATTTGAACACATCAGAGGATTAAATCCAAGGGGGATGATCTGATCCCCAAGTCTCCCAAGTCCAAGGATCTACATATAGCCATGCCAAACCTAAAAGGCTACAAAGATGCCAAGACTCCAATTTTGTTTCCAAGCCTTTAATGAATGCATCAAGGTGGCATGAATTGAGCCTATTCAACTGAATTCAATCAAGATTTATCTCTGAACTAAAGCTACAAAGCCTGTGCTCTAACCTCAAGTCAATGGCTGAGGAGACTTGAGATTCCATTTGATCACAATTGGCCACAGACGTGTACCAGTTGCCATTCACTATTGATGGCAAAACAAAGTTGTTGCACTATAAATAGACATCAATTGTGATCAGTTTGAGTACACCAAAGCACCCAAACTGATGCTTTCCTCAAAATCTCCATTTCACTCCAATTTTGCCTTCTAACTCAAGTCACTATCGGGTTTTGAGTTTGAGAGCAATTCCAACCAAACAAATCACACACACACACCTTATAAACATTATATGTAAGTGATCCATAACACAAAATCACATCTGGAACATCAGATTATCAAAACCACCAGCCAATTGCTCAAGTTCTTGACAGATTTGCAGTTGAGGTACCACAACCAGTTCCAGATCATTTCCATCCATTCCAAGCATTCAAACACACTCCTTGGCACCTAAGGAAGTTGTCCAGATCATTGGAACCTAGATGTAACACCTCCATCACAGAACTCGATCACTAGCTGCAAGAGGTAAGCATGAACTCTTCAAACTCCATGATGCATGCATATTTTACTGCACAATAATTTTGTCACATGTTCATAATCATGTATGGAGTGATAACCCTCAATCAATTTCCATGAATCAATCGTGTATGGAAATTCATTGAGTTTGTGCTGAAATTAGGGTTCTTGAGATTTTCTTCTGATTTCTCACTCAATACTTAATATAAATGTAATTAATCTATATGGTTGTGATCCTTGTTAAAAAACGAACAAGATTGGTACTTGAATCGTGCAAAACCATTGAGGAATCATGGAGAAAAGTGAGAAAATGAAAATCTGCAGAAACAGGGCATGCGGGCAAGAACCTGGTGTTCTTTGCGCCCTTTTTCAAATTTTTGAATATTTGAATATTTTGATATTTTTGTTAATTGATTCAAAAATTAATTTCTCTCTGAATATTTATGTTTTTGAATTGTTTCTTTTTCTCAAAATTCACTAAAATGTTTAAATATTTTATTTTACAAAAAATCCAATTTATATTATTTATTTAATATAGTTAGAATTTTTGTAATTAATTTCATTTTATTTGTTTTTTAACATTTTTAAATGGAATTCCCACTTTGATCTTTCAAAACCAATTGAATTTCAAACTCATGTAATTAAACATGATTTTTCAAAATGTTTTTCAAGGTGTACAACTTATTTTTGAATATATTTGGTATTTTATATCATTTTTTCATTTAATTTCCTTTGAAAAATAACACTTTTATTTAAATTTGGGTTTCCTCTCGATTTTAAATTTTCAAATATTTTGGGCCTCTAATAGAGTGTAAGACCCAATCCCTTTCTTGACCAAAACCATTTTGGGCCTCAGACATTGTATAAGTCCCACTGTGTTTTCAAAAATCTTGGCACAATCGCCAGTTCAAAACCAAATCACCTGGGCCTCTCCATGAGTTGTAAGCCCCATCACTTGTATCAAAAGTAAATATTTTGGGCCTCTAATAGAGAGTAAGACCCAACCCTCTTTGTACATAAACAATTTTTGGGCCTCAGACATTGTATAAGTCCCAACACATTTTCAAAAACTTCGGCGCGATCGCCAGTTCAAAATCAAATCATCCGAGCCTCCCCTCGTGTTGTAAGTCCCATTCTCTTTTCTTTAAAAACACCTGGGCCTCTCCTTGAGTTGTAAGACCCAACCCTTTTGTAAATAAACCTTTTTGGGCCTCAGTCATTGTATAAGTCCCAGTACAATTTTCAAAACAACGGTGCGATCATTGTTAAACCTTGGGCCTCTCTTTGAGTATAAGCCCCAACAATCTTTTCAAAAATAACTTCTCTTTTGATTTAGATTCAAATATACAATTGTTATCAAAACTTTCTTTAATATCTTTGAACAACTAACAATACAGCATGGAAGCTTGCTCACCCATAAGTTTTTATCCGCTTTCATTTACATGCCTTAATATATATAACTGTATTGTGGAAAGCTACTCCTCTGTAAGTCCTTCTTTCATTCCCTTTTAAATACTTATCATATATATATATATATATATATATATATATATATTATGTACTAGTATAGTTATTTAGAGTCTTCCCCGACAACTAGGTCTAGAACTAGGTAGAGCTAGTTGGTCAGTCTTTAATACAGTCAAAACTAGATCCCCATAGGATTTCCAGATACAGTCTTGCCTTCTCTTGGGCTTAAACAATATGGAACAAAGAGAAAGGCAGTATTCTCGATGAACCTTTTCTCAGACTGTCACTATTAGAACTTGTCAAAGAAATTTAGTTTCCTCAGAGAGGATTAATTCCCGGTGAAACCTTAGCAAGAGTTGACTCCCCATTTGGACCTGCCTCGGGATCTCAATAATCCCCCAGCAGAAGATAGCCTCCTCTTAGGCTTTGCTTAATGATCTTTCCTTAACATAGACAGCCTCCTCTTGGGCTTTATACAATGATTCTCCCCAGCGGAGCTAACCTTTTCAGACTCTCTTGTTGAGTCAATCACTTTTACAGACTCTCTTGTTGAGTCAATCACATTTCAAGCACTCTCTTGTTGAGTCAACCCTTTTAGCCTCAATCTTGGGCTTTGTACAGGATAGATAAACACTCTCTTGTTGAGTCAAATCTTTTCCAGCCTCCTCTTAGGCTTGGCATAAAGATTTCCCCTAACAGAAACTTTCAGCCTCCTCTTAGGCTTTGTATAATGATTTCTCCAGCTTGTTCAGCCACAATCCTGGGTTCGTACAGGACAGATAAAAGCACTCTCTTGTTGAGTCAAACCCTGTTAGCCTCAATCTTGGGCTTTGTACAAGACATAAATCTCCATAACCTTCTCTTAAGCTTGGGACAAATATCTTCCCCAGCTGAGTCAATTCCTCCCAGCCTTCTTTTAGGCTTTGAGAAATAAAATCCCTAAGCAGAGTCAATCCTCTCCTTTTCAGCCTCAATCTTGGGCTTTGTACAAGACAGATAATACTCTCCAACAAAGTCAAACTCATTTCAGCCTCAATCTTAGGCTTTGTACAAGGCACCTATAATACCCTCAGCTGAGTCAGTCGAGTCATTTTAGCCTCAATCTTGGGCTTTGTACAAGACAGATAAAAATTTCTTTCCCACCGAGTCATTCTTCTTTTCAGTCTCAATCTTGGGCTTTGTACAAGACACATACAAACCCTCCCCCAATGGAGTCAAAATCCACTTTTAGCCTCAATCTTGGGCTTTGTACAAGACAGACGGAACATTTTCCTCAGAAAAGTCAAGCTTTTAGCCTCCTCTTAGGCTTTGTATAATGATATCCCCCAAAGAGTCAGTCTCTTTTAGCCTCAATCTTGGGCGTCGTACAAGACAGATAAACCCTCTCTAGTTGAGTCAGTCTTTCTCTAGCCTCCTCTTAGGCTTTGTATAAGGACTTCCCTAGTGGAGTCAATCAACCTTTTAGCTTCAACCTTGAGCTTTGATCAAGTCACACAAAAATCAACATCCCCTCAGAGGAAATCAAAATATCTCTGTAGGAAGTCATTGCTCTGTTTATCACTCATCAAAACAGATATTCAAAACAAACCCTAACCCAGATAACTGCTGTAAGAGGCACACTTGTTGATACAAATGTCCAAGTTGTTGTCCATCTTTTATCCTGGTAAATCCTTTCTTTCATCTAATTGTTGTAAGCGGCAAGCCTCTGGATTATTTACATCCATGCCACTGTCCCTCTCTTAGCATGAGAAATTCCTAAGGAAAAATGGCATTGCTCAACATTGAGTTAAAGTTTTCCCCTTCAGGACAAATCCCCATAAAGGAAATTATACCATTGTTGGATTCTCATATCCCAGTTAAAGTAATTCTCCTTTATAAACAGTCACCCAATAGTTGTGATAAACAGACGAGATGTCTCCCTTTAGAGATGACAAATTCTCTCTCAGTCAAACCTTTTAGCTTCAATCTTGGGCTTTGAACAAGACACAAATACTCAACCTTTTAGCTTCAATCTTGGGCTTTGAACAAGACACCAAAAATATCTTTTTCCTCCCTTAGAATAGGAGGAACTACGATTGCTCTGATTTCCCTGTTTTGTTTAAACGGGAATACATAGGCATAAGATTGTGAAATCTTAGTGAGCATACCAAACAAAAACTCTAGGTCCACTACCTTCATACCAAATAAAACTTAGGTCCAGTACCTTACCAAAAACATAAAAAAAAAACCGAACATCAACAAAAACCCACTCACTCTCTCATATTTCCCAAGAAACTTTCCCAACCCATTAACGGATAAACACCATCTAGTACAAAGCGAAGCCTAAAGCTAACAACCTGTGGATAACCACATATAGGATGGGTAATTGACAACTCCCCATTGTATAACCTGGCCCCAAACTCCCCAAATCTCTTTAAGCGTTTGTTCAGTTAAACATTCATGTGCAAAGTTAGTTTGAGATAGCTTCCCTTTCTCTTGCAGCTTCATAGGATAAATAAGAAATCAGAAAGTAACACCCCTTCTCTTCATTGAGGAGAAAACCCAAATTTCGCGATAAGGTGGTCGCGTCACCGACAAAAATTGTGCGCTACAATATCCCCTCAATTCACACCCGGTCGGCCCCACATGTTGTACATAACGCCAAATACCATCAGCATCCATTCATATTTCACTTCAGCACCAAAATTCCAAGTTTTCCACCTTGCCTTACTACACACCACAACACTTAAATGAGCCTGCTACTTTAGTGCACATTACCACAACACCTTGCCTTACTACACACCACAACACTTAAATAAGCCTGCTACTTCACTGCACATTACCACAACACCTCCAGCCCTCACACTACGCAACCGTCACACACCGTTCCTTGCAAAAAAATCACCATCCAATATACAATATGCCATGAAAGCACTATGGGTATTCACACGTCACAACCATCTGCAACCACTTTTTTTTTTAAAAAAAGAGAAACTTTCAACACATGATACCAAGACCTGTACCTGAAAACTACATCCGTACACTACTCAAAAACCTGCTTCCAATGCAAACTGCCACAACTTCGTACAACTTTCCAACCTGCACACTGTATTTACAACGAAAATACACAAGCCTTCAATTTTCTATACGCATACCTTTATACTCAACACCAATGCCAGCTAGCAGAATTGCGAACAAAACTTGTACAAGCATAGACCCCACCTCCACACTAACCACGTCTCGTACGATACGCTACAAACCTGTGGTAAAACAAGAGGTCGTACAACACGATGAGACAAATTGCAAAAACGTTACGCAGTGACCAACACACAAAACGGCTAAAGGATTCACAATTCCAAACGCCACAACAAACTTTTCCCAAAACGGCAACGAATTGCAAACCTCACATGGACTCACCTCATGCTATAAATTGAGCCATTCCTCACTTTAATTGGACAAGTTCAGGGGAATCAAAACAACCCTGCAGAAATTCCATCTCAAAAATCCCAAAAAGGTTTGAACGAACCTTCAAGCCTTCTCAACTCCTTTCGCTCTACTTTTTTCTTCTTCACCCGTTCCAAAACTTCAAACTATAATAACCCAAACTTTCAATTCTTCCATCGCTAACCTGCACAATCTTCTCACCTACTCTTCAATCCAAATCAACCAAATCCCTCAAATCTGATACAAAACCCAAAACACAATAATAACTCCAAATCAAACCTGCAATCACCACTCATAAACCCTCAATCATCAACCCAGGAATTGAAGAGGAGAAGAGAGACGAGATTGAGATAAACCCGAAAACGAATCTGAACGCAATAACGAAACAGAACACAAACCTGAGAATCGAGGGTCGAAGTGAGAAAGAGAAGAATGGTTGAGGCAAAATCGCGAAGAGGTTGGGGTGTTGGTCTTGATTTTCACGGATCTTTCTTTTTTCACTGATGATGTTGTTGTCGTTTTGATTTGTTTTTTCAACCGTGTTGCTCTTCCTATTCTTCTTATTTGACCAAATTTTTTGATTAAAAATGATGTTAAATTGGTACACTGTGGAGCTTATTTGTTTTTGTTATTCATTTTTTAAAAAAATTGGAAGAAATGATGAAATGGTTTGCTGATGATGTTAAAAAGGGTGACACGGTGGAGGTTATAGGGTTTCCTTTTGACCACTCATTTTACCCCATGCCTTTTAATTTGTTTTTTTTTAAAACAAGGAGTCTGGTTGCCTACTTAATGGGCCGTGAGACCCATTTTGGGTTTTCATATCTTCTTTCTTTCCACCAACCGTGTTGTTTGTGAAAGGATGATGGGTCCTTATCCCATAAGATCTCTTATACACACCCAATTTTTATCCACACCCTTTCTTCTATGTTTTTTATTTAAGATTTCATTTCTAACTTTTCTTTTTTTATTTTATTTTCAAATCACTTGGTTATTACTATGTTAAGATAAAGAATTTGGATTTTAGCTTAGCGGTTTATTTTTTTTATTGTTTTGTGTTATTCTCCTTATATTATTTTCATTTCATCTTGGTTCATTTTTATTTTGGGTCAATGATATAATAAAAAAGCATGATTGGTTGATTTAATCAAATCGATGAAATCTTGATCAATATGAGACCATCTTCTTTTTCTTTTTCTATCAATTATTGGTCAATGAAAGTCTAAAATAATAGATTGTAAATCATGATTAAGATGAGACCATTTTCTTTCTCATTTCGATTTTATTTCTCTTTCCATTTCATTTCACATTATCTTCTTTTATTTTCTTTTTCTTTTTTGATCGATGAAGTCTTTCTATTCACGAATGTTAATTATTGAGGTTGTTAACCTTCATTATTTCAAATCTGTAGTGAGTGATCATCGAGATCATTTTCTATACTTTGGGATCGTGATAGTTTACCATCGATTAATCAACACAAATTTATGATTAAGACGAGACTGTCACCTTTTCTTTTTGTGTGGCACGATTTCTTTGTAGAATGATCCTCAATAGCATTTCTCTATCGTGTTTTAGCACAAAGATCAATTGTGCGACCTCCTATAGTATGATCTTTGTCATGGATCGTGCTACGATGGTTTAGCGCTACATGTCGTGTATCCGAAAATGATTCTTCGTGGCCCAAACCTATGTTTGAAAGCCCAAGGACGATTTTAACCATCGCGGATCATTTGTTCTAACAACTAATCAACTAACCACAAACTTTACTTTCAGTCAATATATTCTTGATTTTATTTTCCGTCATATATTATTATTCATCTGTTCATATTCACCATATTCATACTTGTTCATCTAACCATTTTCTTTGTTCATACCTTAATCAAAATACATTAAAAATATTCAGACCCTTAAAAAAATTTCAAGTGGTGGACTGTGGCTATTAGCTTTGGCATCAAGGAGTTGAGACACCGGACATAAACTCTAGCAAAGGAGCTGCATATTGTGGTTATCTGTATTCTCTTAATTTAGCTTAGGACACTTGCACGCGTAGGACTTCCTCTTGGGCTACCTGACAACAAGACCCTTTATTTCTCGCATTCAATTTTCCCTTGTATTTTGTACCCCACTCCCTTTGGTTGTAGTTCTTTTATTTTCTCGCTTTGTTTGGTCGTGGTTTCGTACTAGGAGCACCCTTAGGGACTAGGAACGACCAAACCCTTTCGCAAGCCCTTGATCCAACATCAAGTGGCCTTTTCTCACTCTTGTAATTCGATCACCTCGTGCGTCGCCATCGACCTTACCTTGCCAATTAGGACCTCTATTTCCTTTAGTTCAAACTCTTCCAAACGCCATGAACATACCCTTGATCCAACGTCAAGTGGCATTTTCTCAATCAAATCAAGACACTTAACAATAATGAAACTTTTTTTTCAATAAAAGATGAAAAAGGAGCGGGGTGTAGTCAACGTCTCCCCGAGAGTGAGGATCCGAGAGGTAGATCTCGTGATTCGAGCTCTCGTCATCCTAAAATTAACCAAATTTTCTCTCGCCCTAGTGCGATCGAGATCGTTTCTCAACTGTAGTCAACATGTCCCCGAGAGTGAGGATCCGAGAGGTAGATCTCGTGATTCGAGCTCTCGTCACCTAAATAATACTTCAACTCATCAAATCCTTTTTTCCTCGCCATCGTGCGATCCTTCAAAACTTTTCATAAACGTGAGATATGGTGTCTTGAGACGACGCAAAACATTGCTTCGTCCACAACCTACTTGAGTCGAGATAAGTGGCGTGTCCCCCATGAATGCTGATATGTGGAAATCCGTTCAAAGTGGTGCAAGTGTCCACTCCTCACCCGTTTGGGTAAAGCAATGTTTTCTGTCGAATGCGACTAAGTATCTTTCGATACAAACAAACCAACAACCTGTAGTATACCGAACTACGGACGCTCTGATTTCTCATTTGTCAATGAGAATACGTAGGCATAGGATTGCGAGATCCTAGCGAGTGACCTTCCCTTTTTCTTAGCCGTAGTTACCCGAACTACGATTGCTCTGACTTCCTCTTTGCACTATGAGGATACGTAGGCACGAGATTGCGATGACCTTGGCGAGCACCCTAGGTAAATAAACCATCTAGTCCCTATTCTCTTTCCTTCCTAATAACTTGAGAAGCCTAACACTTATAAGCAAACATTAATACGTAAACCTAACCTAATGGTTTTCGTTGAGTACAACGGACGTGAGGGGTGCTAATACCTTCTCCTCACGTAATCGACTCCCGAGCTCAAACTTTTTGGTGGCGAAGACCACGTCTTTTCCTTTCGTTTTAGGGGTTTTATCGATATTTTTGCTTTCCCCTTATGGGAATAAATAAAGTTCAGTGACGACTCTATTAGTCCTGTCCCGAGGGCGTGCGATTGCGCCTCGCGAAGGATCGTGCTTTTTTTGAGGTATGACACTTGTATATGTAGATGATGTGATTTTAGCTGACATCATTATCTGAATTTGACAGGATCAACGACATTTTACATTGCAATTTTATAATCACGGACCTAGGAATTTTAAAGAACATTTTTGGTTTTGAGGTGGAACATTCGAGAGAGGGAATTGTCATTTCACAGAGAAATTATATTTTAGATTTATTGCATGACACATGATTACTTATATCCAAACTTGTTGCTACACCGTTGAATCCTTCCATAAAACTGCATCAAGATGAAAGCCAAACTTTTAAAGACATCACATCTTACAAAAGATTCATTGGTTGATTTTTGTATTTGAATAACACAAGGCGTGATATCTCTCTTGCCACACAATAATTGAGTCAGTTCCTACAAAATCCTACATAACTGTTGTATAACACAGTTTGTAGAGTAATCTAGTATTTTAAGCAAAACCTTGACAGATTTAAGATATTCTAATGTAAATTTGGTAGGATGAGTTTATTCTAGAAAATTCACATCAAGCTATTGTGTGTTTATTGGTTCATCACTTATGTCATAGAAAACAAAGAAATAAACAACAATTTTTAGATCCTCTTCTAAAGCAGAATATAAAGCATTAGGGTCAACTACATATGAGTTGATTTGACTCTTATACATTCTAAGAGATTTGAGTATTACTTGTTGCAAACCACACGTATTGTACTATGATACCCAAAGTGTCATACACATAGCTTCAAATTTTGTTTTCCATGAAAGAACAAAACATCTAGAAATTTATTATCATCTTGTAAGGGAGAAGGTTCAGCAAGGAATTTTGAAGTTGTTGCTAGTATCCTCACAAGAACATTTTACAGACATTCTTACCAAGCCTTTGAGCACAAGCAAATTCAATATCTTCATATCCAAGCTTGGCATGATCAATATCTATCATACTTAAGCTTGAGGGAGACGGTTAAAAGTATGAAATAGTTGCATAAGGTCTTTAAAGCCTTTTTCAAACTTGTTACAACCTTACCATTTTTAGTAACTAGTTTTAAAAGTTAGTTCTTAATTTTCCATTTTAGGATAATGGTTTTGTTAGGGTTAGTTTTAAGTTTGTTAAAGTTAGTTGGGATTATTTTGGTTAGTTGGAGATAGATTGTATGATATCCCTTTGACTATATAATCTCAATTCATATATGATTTCATTCAAGCTCAATGAATCTATTTTAAAGCATCTAGTTTTTTCTATACTCTACCTTGTTCTTCCTTTTCATCTCTTCTTCCTCTCCTATCTTCCATGGCAATTTCAGTTTTCTAACGGTACGTTGAGGTTGAGGTTAAGGTGAACATAAATGTATTAAGTTTTCGGATACCATATATAGGATAATCACAATTTAAGTGCGACAAATTAATTAGGGGTCGATTTTGTCATGGTCGAAACGTATTAAATTTTGGATCATGTGCGTCTACCTTCCATACATTCAAAGATGGTTCTGGAAATGATATTTGCTTCGACGATGTTATCTCATGTAGATTAGAGACCATGAAGCCCCAGTGACCCATTGAAGAAGGAAACACTAACATTTATTTATAAATATGTAGGTCGATCTTAAAAAAGGTTTTATTATTATGGATGGGGGGAGTAAAATAAAAATACTAAATTTTTCATTTCATTACTCTAATCAAATTATATTAGGCAATTGCAAGAATAGTATAAAATATAAATTTTGAAATTCTGCAGCTCTGTAAACCACATGGCAAAGGAAAATGTGTTTTCTTCAACTTGATATAACCCGGCAGAGAATGTAACCATTTGAAGAAACAATTACATCTTCTATATGTTTCTTTACTGAGAGATAAGATCCTTTTGTTCAATGATGATAAGGAACATGAACATAATTGAAAACGAAATAACAAGACTAGGAAAATATATGAAATTGCATAAGCCATATTTTATGTTGCAACTACAATGTAATTATATATATATATATATATATATATATATATATATATATATATATATATATATATATAGGCTTAAATAATGTTTTCGTCCCTGTAAGTTGGCGAGTTTTTGGTTTTTTTCCCTGTATCTTTTTTTTTGTTTTAGTCCCTATATCTTACTTTTTGTTGGTGTTTCGTCCCTACAGAAGTTTCCTGCGGATTTTGGTTTTTAGGAAAATCGGCAGGAAACCTTCGGATTTTCCTGCGGATTTTGCCTTTAGGGACTAAACACCAACAAAAAGTAAGATATAGGGACTAAAACCGAAAAAAAAAGATACAGGAACGAAAACATTATTTAAGTCATATATATATATATATATATATAACAGAAAAGAATAATGGGTACAAATTGTATATTCCGAGATAAGAGACCACACGACGAACGTTGCTACGTATAGATTATTGTCGTATTTGAACTTTTCAATGCTTGTTTGACGCGGCTGGGTCTTTCCACTAAAGGACTAAGAAGTATGGTGTCAATGGTCATCCTATAGGAGCATTATATATTAGGAAGAATTAGGGGTGGCAAACGGGCATGCCCGCCCCGTTCAGGTCTGCCCCGCAAATGCCCGAAAAAAATGGGGCGGGGCGGGGCGGTTATAGTTGAGGATGTGTGCTTAAAACCTAAGTCCATTCCGCAAAAAAGTGAGGGCGGGGCAGGAAAAGCCCGCAGACACTGTACCTTTTAAGCCTAAAAATGCAAAATTTTATGTAAATATTTGTGCTGGCAAAAGCCCGCGAAGAAAACGGAGCGGGACGGAGTGGACACATTAGAGGATGAGGGCCTAAACCCTTGGCCCACCCCGCACTAAAGTGCGGGTAAAACGGGCTTGCCCAACGGGCCGACCCGTTTTGCCACCCCTAGGAAGAATGTTTCCTGTTGAAAAAATTTTATATAAGTATTCGACAACGACATCTAGTTGCTTACATGTAAAAATGTTAGTCGAGCAAATCATTAATTCAATTCACCTTAAATTTCGGGGTTTACTTATTGAAATTTTAGTACTGCTCACACACCTATGTGAAAAAACTAAAAATATCTCTTAAATACGGAAATATATTTTCGGACACACCATAGTATTTCATAAGTAAACTATTATCATTTTTTCATAAATTAGTATGAAGATGCATCTTCGTAAAAAATACAAAAGTATATCTTCGTAAAAATTTTGATTGATATTAACACGTCGGACATTTCTCTTTCCTCATTTCTATTAGAGTTTACTTTAAACAAATAGAAAGTGTGCGCTAGAAATCTCATTTCCATCATTTTTCAACCTTTCTCAAACTTTATACTGCATTGCGCTTAATCCAAGAGCTTTCTCAATCTCTAATTAAGTCCATTCAATCCAGCAGTTTCAACTTCTCACATTTGGTAAGTTTTTTCATTTCTTTTCTTATTTTATTTGTGATGCAGACATTGTTAAATAGGTTATTTAAGGTACATTAGATTGTAGTTACACTCATAATATGTAGTTTATTAAGGCATGCATCTTGACTTTTTTTTATGTTTAGAGCATAGGGCATGTTAGGTTTATGTGTTTTCTGTCATTTATGTGTTACATGTTTTACAGAAATGCAATTCCGTATTTTGTCTAAATTTGATTTTCTTGAGTTACAGAAGCGCACTTCTGTATTTTGTATGAATTTTATTTTCTTGTGTTACGGAAGTGCATTTCCGTATTTTGATTATGATAGAAGTGGATTTCCGTACTTATGTATTGTGTGTTATGGAAATGAATTTGAATTTGAGTTTGCATGTCTGTCATTTGAGTTTGAGTTCTTTGATTATGATAGAATTTTTATGGTTTAATTATATGTAAAATGGAAGACAACCATGCATATGTTCGTAGAGAGAGATCTAAACCCTCGGAACCATCGGTTGACGCCAATTTATTTTATTCAAAAGTGTCCATTTTTGGAGTTGAGGTATCTCCGACTTCGTCTCCCCGAAGGCATGTGTCAGTTGATGTTGCTCCTGAAGTCCATTTTGATCAGCCTACTGTTGATGTTGTCGTTCATGATGTTGTCGTTCATAATGTTGTTCTTGAGGTTGTTGGAGGAGGTCTCTATGACATTTCACTACTACCTCTGTATGCAAACAGTGCTGCTTGGCACTTGTGGGATGGAGAGCTAAAATAAATATGTATTTCTTCTTTTAAACATATGTCTTATAATATTTGAAATTTGTTATGATGATGTATTTTTTTACAGTATTGTGATGCTTTAAAATGCATCAACCATGGTAGAAAGATTGCAAAGCTAAATCAGCCAGAAGATCAATGGTTTCATGATGTCATGCAGATTTATGAATGACTTGTTATGCTTTTATTAACCATGGTATTGTTGGCTGGAAATTTCAACGTTAGGCTTTTGTTTAAAGACACCAAGTGAAAGTCAAGTGTTCCTTGAATTTTGTCTAGATTCGATAGGAATTTGTGTATAGAGTCCTGGTCAAAATGGTCTTCATAAGGAGGACATGCTGAAAAATACTTAGAAATATTTTCTATGTATGGAAAGCAACTTCGACGGAGGGCATATGAAGCTTTCCTTCGACAGAGGTTTTGAAACTAAAAGTATGAATAATAACTGTCTTTTGTCCTTATCTGTTTCTCAAGAAAGACACGTGGAGAGATGTGGCGAAACGAATACATGCAGTGTGAAACGTGTCGATTTTTGGAGGAATGTTCGTTGAAGATAGTTATTTCGACATATTATAAATTGGGGTCTTAGTGTTAGGATTTCCGTGTGTTCAATTGTTGTACAATACTCAAAAAAATACTCAAAGTATCTAAGTCAAGTGAGAAAAAAGTTATCATTAAGAATGTACGTCTGAAACACCAAATTATTTCATTTTAATAGAAATTTATTTTCATTTATCATTTGTTTCTTTTATTTCACTTTTACTTTGAAGTTTTTCTTCATTGCATTTTCTTTACCAATTTATACAAAGTTTATCTTTTCTAAAAACTTTAAAACAAACTTTTACAAGATGAATATTGTCGAAGTGCTCTTTAATTTTCCAGAAAGATACTTAAACAATAGCTATGTCCTTAGAATTCACTAGTTGATCCTGCAAGTAAACCACATTTTTGGAAGACCAACGATTGTTTACCAATTTTCACGGTAAACAAATTGGCACGCCCAGTGGGACAGTGCTATTGTGTCAAAATATTTTCTAATTCTTGGAAAAGTTTTTGCATTAAGTTCTTCATTTTTACGATCTCTCTACACTTCGTTGCATGAGACTTAAGAGTGGTAGAATAGCCACAAACAACGAAGAGAGATCAAGGAGAAGATACGTAAGGAGGATGGTGAATCAAAATCCACCAAATAATCAAAATCCACCAAATGATGGAGAACCACCCCCTTCTTCTTCGACAGGGGGCAATACGATTTCAGCGTCAGTATCTTAAGCCATACCATACCATCCACGACAAGTTCAACGCCTGTGCAGTCGATTTCCCAAAGTGGTCCCATTTTATCCTATGTGGGAACACAGGGTCCACCAGTGACCCCCCTCCAGTGGGAAATAATTTATTCAAGCCTTATATGCCTGGATTCTCAATGCCTCAAATAGCAGACAAACAGCCTTATGGCATGCCAACATCAATAATGGCAAGTTTTCACAATACCACATCAACATTTACAGATCCGGTGGTGAATGTAACTTCGCCATTGCAAGGATTTGGTTCAGGTATCAATAACATGGGTCAAATTAGCCATCCCTTAGGGACAGGATTTCTTACCAAGATGCTAAATATCACCAATAATTCTACAACAGTGATAAGGCAACATATGGACGAAAGTAATCATGAGATGGTCCAGATGCTTGCCCAACAAATGGGTGTCATATTCAATCCCTTAATCCAAAATACTACCCAAACAAACAAATAATTGGCAGCGCAAATGATACGCATTGTTAATTTCTTTGGTGTTCCACAACCCCCTCGACAACCTCAGAGGGAATGGATGGTAAAAAACCCAAGGGTGGTCTTAGAAGAAGACCACACATTTAACCAAGTTCAACGAAATGTACCCCATGCAAACGTGTTAAACCAGGGGGCAGGAGTCAAACCACCTACGATTGAACCTCCTAGAATTGAACAACCAATCCCAAGGGAACCGAGGGTAGTAATGGTGAATAAGAA
The DNA here is from genome assembly GCA_022829125.1 of Lathyrus tuberosus. Classification (NCBI taxonomy): domain Eukaryota; kingdom Viridiplantae; phylum Streptophyta; class Magnoliopsida; order Fabales; family Fabaceae; genus Lathyrus; species Lathyrus tuberosus. The sequence continues at coordinate 1,563,486 of JALAZF010000112.1, forward strand.
CCAGAATGCTGATGAAGTCATAAATCAGGTTCGACGCGATGATGTGGTAGCAGATAATAAACTAGCAGCCTTGGTCAAAAAAATTATGGATAGAAATGGGGTAAGTATTGGCCTGCATAGGCCAAATTATACATCACCATTATCTGAATATATATTGCAATAAGATTTACCCCCTAGATGGAAAGTCCCTAAGTTCACTAAGTTTTCTGGGGATACTAGTGAGTACACAATCGAACATGTGGCAAGATAACTAATAGAGGCTGCCGAAATTGCTAATAATGAGAACCTAAGAGTGAAGTATTTCCCAAGTTCGCTTACAAAGAATGCCTTTACTTGGTTTACTACATCACCAGCAAATTCGATCCACAATTGGACTCAATTGGAGAGATTGTTCCATGAACAATTTTATATGGGACAGTCGAAGATAAGCTTGAAAGAATTGGCCAGCATTAAGAGGAAGTTCTCTAAGCTAATAGACGATTATTTGAATAGGTTTCGACTGCTTAAGGCTAGATGTTTTACATAACTGCCTAAGCATGAGTTAGTCAAAATGGTCGCTGGTGGCCTTGACTACTCAATTAGGAAGAAATTGGATACCTAGTACCTGAGAGACATGGCCCAGTTGGCTGACAGAGTTCGACAGGTAGAATGACTGAAGGTTGAGAAAGCTAGGGCAAACAAGAATAGAAAGGAAAGGGTAGCCTACGTCGAATTTGACGAAGACGAACAAGAAAGTAGTACTGATCCCTTTTACGACGAGAGTGAAATCGACCTTGCTGAACTAAAGCAAGACCCACCTTATTCCTGTAAAGTTTTAACACCGTCGAATGGAAAGAATCCAGTCGAATCAGGGAAGAATGATAAGTTCCCTAAGAGAACATATACTTTCGACGTCACCAAGTGTGACAAAATCTTTGATTTATTAGTTAAAGATAGCCAGATGATAGTGCCTCCTGGAGCTAAGATGCCTCTTTTAGAACAAAGAAAAAAAGAGGTTTTTGTAAGTATCATAATTTTTTCGGGCCATAAAACTTCTCAATGCTTTCTTTTCAGGGATCTTGTTCAAAATGCCATCAAGGAGGGAAAACTCAAGTTCACTGGCAAGTCAAAAAATCAGATGAAGATAGACTCTGACCCTCTCCCTGTAGCGGATGCACATTACTCAGAACCATCTATGGTCAACATGGTGTAGCGGCAAAAATCGTGAGTGTAAGCTATTGATTAAATTAACTCATAAAGCAAGAGTTGCCACCACACTTTTATTTTATCCAAAAGGAAAGGAAAAAGAGCGAATAAAACCTAAACAAGTTCTAAACAAGAACAAGTAAACAGAGACTGAGTAAGGGGGTTGGTTACACTAAGGGAAGGTGTTAGCACCCAAAACGTCTATAGTACTCTATAGGAACCCTTTGAAATATCTACGATTTTTGGTTTGAAAAGGTTTGTTTGAAATAAGATTGAGGAGATGAGAAGAGAAATTGTTTTTTAAGATTTTTGTGTTTGGAGAGACTTGTCGCCTCATGCCTACGTACCCACAAAGTGCAATATAGGATCAAAACCTCGTAGTTTGTGGTACAAATAACAAAATAGGTTTGTTATTGTTGATTTTAAATGTAAAGATAATTCGTCATTTCAAAGCGAATAATTCCGCTTAAAGAGATGACTCATGTTTAAACTTGTGAAAAAGTTAAAGGAAAAGTGCACAAAGGCACAAAAGACGGTAAGTAAGTTTGGTGTTTTTTAAAGTCTTTTGAAAAAAGGTGTCAATATGCTTATGTAGTTTAGCATTTATTAAGAAATGAAAAGAAAAGAGTAAAATCACTTGACAAAGTCAAGGTTTGCTTATGAAAGAGGTGAGAGTTTGAAAACAAGAAGGTTTTGAAAAAGGGAGAAGATTTTTGAAAATTTAAGAATGGGTGGAGAAGAAGTGACTATCCTAAAGCATAAAGTAAAAGCTAAGGATAAGAAAGGTCTAACCACACAAGCAAGCTCCATAGTCTTCAAACCATAATTCCAAAGCAAAGGGAAAGGGTCCTAGTTCTAAGTCCAAGGATCCAAGAATAGCATTGAAGTCTAAGGTCTAGGTTCAAAATTCCATGTCCAATGCAAAGGATAGTAGCCATAGTCCAAGATTTGAAGCACAAGTTTTTTAGAGGTCTTGGCCTTTATCAATGTTTTTTGGTCCAAGTGGACAAAGATAAAAAAGGCATAAACATAAACATGTGTCCAACGGACAAAGGAAAAAATTGCGGAAGCATAAGCAATATATGATATGATATAATGACATAAAGCATAAAAAAGTAAAGAGAGATAGGGAGCAAGAAGGAAGCATAAAGGTAAGGTTACAAGTTAGTGATTAGTTGTTAGAGCAAATGATCAGTAATGATTGAATAATGCACTTTGGTCTAGGTTAATGAGAACTCATTAAAGGATTGATAAGACCAAAGCCTCCTAACAACAAGTCTCATAGGTATTGAGCCAAAAGACAAATAATCAACCATCCTTGGGCTTGGAAACATAAGTTTGGGCCACGAATGATCATTTTCCGATACGGGACACATGCAGTGCTATGTTAAGCAATCGCCAAGTGACATATATAAGTCACCCTAATCGAGGTCGGTCAATAACGATGTTAGTGCTAATGCATGCTAGAGAAATTATATGTAGATCACTCTCCGAAAGCAATACCCCACGAAAAGAAAATAGGCAGTGATCTCATCTTGATCAAGATCTTTCATCAATTTATCAAAGGTAACCTATCACTAATCCAAAGTACGGAGAATTATCTCAATGATCATTCGTCCATAGATTTGAAATAATGAAGATTAAACATCCTTGACAAATTAATAATCTATGATATGTAAGATTTTCATCGATCAAAGGAAAAGAGAAATAGATGAAGAGAATGCCAAATTAAACCACAAAATTATGTGATCTAAGGCTAAGAACAAATGGAGGGGTTAGGAATGAAGAAATAACAAAAACATTCCTAAAAATAGGTGAAAAACACCATTCTGCTTCAGGGTAATCAATTACCTAAAGCTGATAATCGATTACCACTGTAAAAACAGCAGAAAAATAGCATAAATTCAACATCTCTAAAATTCAGCATTCCTTCAAAATTTAGGATGATCAAGGAATGGATTGTGCACGAAATTTCAATGTAAACAACAGTAAATACACCAATTGAAACACAATTTGCAAGATCCAAAGATCAAGCAACAAGAATTATTAAAGGATCACATTGTGGAAGACGAATCAAGAATAACAATGGTGGAAAATGAGATTACCACTCCAAATCTGAAAGTTCCTTCAAATATCTTCAAGATGCAAACTCCAAAGCCTTGATCTACAGAAATTGATGAAGAAAACAAGTTTGGATGAAGGTTTAGCTCAAATTTGAACAAGATTCAATGTGAAAACTTGTTAACTTTCAAAAGAAGAAAAGTGAGCTTTGAGTGAATTTTGTGGTTGGGGAGAGAATTTGCAAGAGGTTTCTTGGCTATCAAAAACTTCAAGAGAAATTTTAACAAGGTGAATTTGGCTATCAAAAGCTTGTGAAATGAATGAAATGGGGGTCCTATTTATAGGACTTAGGCTTGGAAATTTTGGTGGTTTGGAATTTGGTTTGGAAATGAGAATTAGGCTTGGAATTTGAATTTGGAGGGAAATTATCAAAAGAGTGGTAATTAGTGAAGGTGTATGGTGGGAATTAATTATGATGAGGTAGGGGAATTAAAATGAGGTGGTCTAGAATATTCCACAAGTGATCATTTTTGAAAATTGGTGCCAAAATGCTGCAGAATTTGAATTTGTTGATTTTTTCACAATTCTGCACGAGGGGAATCGATTACCCTGATCATGGTAATCTATTACTTCAGGCAAAAATGTGAAAAATGGCCTTTTGGTTGCACTATTGTGGCTCTGGATCGATTCTTTTGCTTGTCAAAGAAGGCATGGAAATAAAAACATGAACCTTGGAGTCTCTGGAATAATAATCAATCAAAAACTTGAGAACTCTTGATCGGATGAATTTTTGAGTTATGTGCAGATCAACTTTGACTTTGTTCAAATAAATTTCACTCAAGCTGAGGAACTGATTTTGATATTCTTGGCCTCAACCTCTTCCTGAAAAAGTTAGTAAAAGGGAAACAAACATATTTTTGGGATTTTGATTAAAGGTTAGTAGACATAAACAAATAAAAGCGAATAAGAAACACACAGATGCTCAGTGATCCCTGTAAGGCATAAACCCAAAGAAGAGAAGGATAAAGGAACCAAAGCAAGATCTTGTTTATGGTGCAAAGATTCAAATGATATGTGAATGATATGTGGAATCTTAGTGGTCAAAAATTAGGGTCTTACACATGGTGGAAGTTGCTGATGACTTTGCCAATGATGTTATAATGGTCGAAGCTGCTGATGGCTTCACCAGAGGAGTTGTTGAGGACTCTAACAAAGAAACCACTGAGGGTTTCATCCAGGTTGATGGGAACTTTAACCAAGTCACTGATGACTTCGACGAGGAAGCTACTGAGGCTTCGCGAAGAAAGTAACTGATGAATTTAAAATGGAAACCACTAAGGGTTTCGTCAAAGAAGCTGCTGAAGGCTTCGACAAAGGGACTACTGAAGGTTCCAACCAACTAATTACAATGTATGATACTATTGATGGTTTCATAAAAGTTAACTACGAAACTAAGGCTACTGAAGGCCTTAGAATCAAACTACAAGAGTTGGATATCACTGGAGGTGCTAACCTTGGGGTCAACTGGTCGAAATGACCCAGAAATACGCGATGGAGGTGGACGAACACAGTCTCAAACAAGAAGAATATTTCAAGGTGGAATATCCAAAGCAGGAGGAGAATCTGGTCAAATTCCTCCATAGATGTCAACAAAAGAACTCTCAAGTAATGTTGTGCCCCAGGTGCAGCGCGGTCTTTGATCGGAAAGCTGCGGAGAACATACAGAGAGTTCGATGGGCAAGGAACAAAAGCAACTAGATGGATTCAAACAACCGTGGGGATTTTGACAGGAAGGGAACGCCAAGGAGACATGACCAAGGTGGACCAGGGGTACGTGGAAATAGGCCATCAACATTTAAACCCCTGCTGACGCCCCTAAGGGCAAGTGGGTAAAGCCAGTCGAGAAGAGGGAACATGGCCAGAATAAATGACAGAATTTTGAAGTTGAAAGGGGTTCATAAATAGCGTACCAAATCGAATTTCAAGCCTCCAAACAATCAACATTGCGCTCAGAGAATTATAAAGGGAAAAACCCAATGGCAAGGTCTCAGTGGAGACGATAACAAAGAAGGCACAAAGCGGAAAGGGAGGCTACAGAGAAAGAAAAAGTTGAGTCAAGTAGCAACATGCCAATCAAGAAGGATACCAATAAAGACAGGAAGCATGTTGAAAAGAAGCCAGTCGAGAAAAAATTGTTTGTTGACCAGAAGGAAGAAGTAAAGGAAAAATCTGACCAGATTGCTGCAGATGATGATATGATAATGGACGACTTCGATTCAGGATTAGAATCGTCATTAGACATCATCTGCAATGTAGTATCCGTACTACCTAAAGAATACGATGTGGTTACGGAGATGGATGAACCAGAGGACGAAGTCGGATTAGAAGTGGCTAGTCACAAGCCAGTCTGTTATTATATTATGAATAATGGTTGCGCCGAAGAGCAAAATGCCTTCTTAGAAAGGCCCGACGAAGCCATGAAGAATAACCTAAATCCTCTATTTATTAGAGGCAAAATAGATAATGTTGGTATAAACAAGTGAAATTCTGGCAATGCAGACAGCAGATGTCCTAACACATGTCAAGACATTGTTTTGCATAAACATTTAAACAAGGAACAGAAACAACAGACTGATACTTTGAATATCAGAACTACATAAACACAGATATTATGACATCTGATCCAACATGTTTATCATGAACACTAATAGAAAATTAAATCTGCAGAATGATAAAAGACACAGCAATTGTTAACCCAGTTCGGTGCAATTGATCAGAAAAATAGCAAGTGTACTATTTTAACGATTTAGTAATAATAGGGGTTATCCCCAGTGTCGATCTCGATGACTGCATAGGAAATATAAGTTCTTATAGTAATTCAATTGAACAAAAGGTCATATGGGTTTTTGATTGTTTTGAAATTATAACTAAGAATAGTAAAATGAACAAAATTATAAACTTGACTTAAAAACAGATATGAGAAGCATGCTAGAGGAAGTGTATGAATTGCACTGCAAAATCTCTAAATCCTTATTCGATGAAACATTACTCTAAACAAACCTTACCGATTCTTAAGGTTATTTTTCCCTAATTTCTTAGCGGAAAAACCTTTGAGATTCTATCTTTACCCTAATTCCTTAGCTGTCAAGAAAGAATCACAAGCATTATATTTGATCAAGAATAATCCGGTTATTACAGGGTATCCCCATTCCTAGGCAATATCTATTGTAATATTATTATGTAAAAGCGTTAGGTTGGTTGGTCCGACCTAAACCCTAACCATAAATCAATTTCAATTCGTCCGAACGAAAAGCGTTAAAAACATTGCATAACAAAAGATTAAGGGAAAAACTAATATTTCATAAAACAATGAAAATTCAATTCATTACAATGCAATTCAAGGACACCCCCTAGCATTGGGGGGGTTTAGCTTCTCATAGTTCTAAAAGAAATAACAAAATAAAAGTAAGACATTACAAGTTAATTGGATGACTACAATCTTCAATTGCTTCCGCTGATGAACAATCCGCGTTCTCCAAAACCCTTGATAGCATCAAACTTTAGCGTAAAATATAACATAATGTACAAAGTCCTTTCACTCTTCTCCAACACGATCCTAAGTAACCACAGTTCACTTAACAATAACGGGAAATACCCAGAATGCCCTTTGGAGGACCCCAAACAAAAAATATGAGAAAAATCAGAAATTCCTCGCCCAGGCCAACACGGGCTGTGTCAGGCAACACGATCGGCCGTGTTGGCTTTCTGTCTTAATAATGGAAAAATTTCTCCATGCCAGACTTGCTGACACGGGCCGTGTCAGCTGACACGGGCACCCGTGTCAGCCCCCTGCCTCTTGATAAAAACTATTCTCACTCCAGACCTTCTGACACGGGCCGTGTCAGGCGACACGGGCACCCATGTCAGCCCACTGTCTTCATTCCAATTTCATTCCGAATTTTGTGATTTTTTCTCAATTTTTCGCTCCGATTCTTCCTGAATATTTATGTGAACCTGAAAACACTAAAGAACACAACCAAGGCATAAAATGCGATAAAAGAGATATAAAACAAATAAACAATAACAAAATAGTAACTAAAACAAATAGCGAAATAACGTATGAAAACCACTGATCAAACTCCCCCAAACTTAAACTGTTGCTTGACTCAAGCAACAAGCTTGCATAAAGATTTTTCAGATCAAATGGTACATATCAAATGAAAGACCTGTGAAGGTAAGGTGTGTCGATACTCATACGTGAGCCCTTGTTCCGATTGGCTAAAACTAGTTCTCTTGGTAATCATCCGTTAACGAAGGCATTACACAAACACATACCGCGATAAAACCACGGACCTAAATTCCCCTTTCGGTTACCTCTCCAACTATACTATGGGCTTAAGTCTTTTCTTCGATTTTCTACCCCTTTCATTCGGATAATCAGATTAAGGCAATTTTTTCGTTTTCCCTCACATGTACAAGATTGATCGAAACTTTTTCTAGGCACCATTATCACTTTTTTCTCGCTGGCGTTTATTAGTCCACTTGGGGACGACAGTTGAGACTCAGTTGTCTTTATCGCCATTATTCACTTTTTTTTCGGTGCCTTAAGTCATTCTCTCAATCAACCTTATACATGCAATTCTTTTTAGTCATTCCGGACTATCACTATGAACTAATCGGGGGATACTTCTCAAATCCAAGTACTATGGCACAAATCTACACGTTGGACTCGTTTTCTTACTCCGGGGAATCTAGCGTGTTCGGGTCATTCCTAAGTTTTCAAACTTCCCCAATGTCCCTAGTTCTAACTTTTCTTCCCTCAAACTCTATATACTTTCCTGACTACCTCACACATCATAGAATTCACAAGAAAATTTTTTGGCTCTAATTCGAGGGGAATTCATAGTGGTTTCAACATAAAAAAATACAAATAACAAGTCTAAATTAAAAAACTAAAAACAATAAATCCTCCCCCAAACTTGAACCGCACATTGCCCCAATATGTTAGAATAAGAGCGAGAGAGGTTACTCACAGATATCCTTACTGAGGAGGTGGACGCGACGCGACGCAACATCAACTGCTACATCATAGCTCGCACCCGTAAGGTCTTATTTATTTCCTACAAAGAAAACAAAACAAACAACAAAAAGAAAGTAATCAATCAGAAAAGCATGGGTTGCCTCCCACGTAACGCTTCGTTTAACGTCACATGGCTCGACGGGTTACTCCCCAATGCTATGGGGGATACTTCAGCTTACACACCTTGTCTCTTGACTTTTTTGCCACAGAAAACCAGTCAGGTTCAGAGATAAGAGCTACTTTGTCCCTCAAGTCACCTTCAACCTCCATATACTTTCATTGATGTTTATTTTTCTCTCTTCTTGATTTCATGAATGGACTTTGGAGAGTTGCCATATATAATAGATGACCAAGATACTGCAGCCGTAGAGATTATGCCTAAGACTTTTTCAGGTGGTGGTCTTGCACTTCTGCTTTTTCCCACTATTTGGATCATTCTAACTGAAGCTTGATTACCTTCACCTACACCCTGCTTCTTGATATCCAACACTTTTAAAGTTATTTCCTCCTTGAAAGATTTCAATGTCAGAGTACCTTTTTCAATGTCCACATTGCATCTACTAGTGAGCAAGAATGATCGACCAAGAATGATGGGAGTCTCTTCATCCTCGGGAATATCCATGATCTCAAAATCAACTGGAAAGACAAATTTATCAATCATCACCAACACATCTTCAGTTAACCCATATGATTTCTTAGTTGTGTAGTCAGCAAATTTAAGATTTGTTCTCCCATCACTCACCTTCCAAATTCCCAACTTTTTATAAATGGATAATGACATGAGACTTACACTAGCACCTGAATCAATGAGGACCTTCTTGAAATTTATGTTTTTTATGGTGCAAGGTATTGCGACCGATCCGAGATCCTTCTGCTTGATTGGGATCTTCCTTTTCGGCGAGATTGCACTGCACTTTTCCTTTGGAACAACCGGCTCATCTCCAATAGGTCTTTTATTAGTTATCACTTCTTTCATGAATTTCTGATACAAGGGCATTTGGTCGAGTGCTTCAAAGAATGGCATATGGACTTCTGACTTTTTGAACATTGAGATAAATTTCTCAAAGTCCTTCTCTTTAGGATCTTTCTTTGTCACTCTCTGAGGGTAAGGTAGCTTAATCTGTGGTTTAGCCTCCTCTTTCTTTTTCTCTTCAGTTGGCTTCACGGGTGGTAAAGCTCTTTCTGGTTCTTTCCTGTTTTCTCTCACTTCCAGATCCACCTCTATACATTGATAATCATTTGTCTCCCTTTCTTCCTCTTCTTCCACGACTCTCTGACTTCTTGTTGTGACAACATTAACATTCTCATGATTTTTTGGATTCGGTATTGTTGCACTCTGGAGGGATCCTTGAGCATGCATGGAGAGTTGTTGTGCTATTTGTCCCAACTGAACTTCAAGATTTTTGATAAAAGTTGTATTATTCCTTTGATTATTTATGGTCTCTTCTTGGAGTTGCATATTGTGAGTTGCCATCTTCTCAATTGCTATCTCCCATTGTGCTTTTTGGGGAGCCTGTTGTTGCTGTTGGTATTGGAATTGATTCTGGTCTTTCCAGGTGAAGTTAGGATGATTCTTCCACCCTGGATTATAAGCTTGAGAATAGGGATTGTTCTGCTTCAGAAACTTTATCTCTTCAATTTTTTGTGCAGTTACAACGCAATGCACAATATAATGGGGTCCGCTGCAAATCTCACAACTCACCGTCTGACCAATTTGAACTTGTTGAACTTGTGCCACAGGCTTAGCACCAATATCCATCTTCTTGAGTCTTCTTTCTACTTCCGATGCAATTTGGTCTTCCATTTTGACAACTTGATTTGCTAGCTTCAGATCAATTATTCCCTCAGGTTAACTCACATTGCGATCATATAATTCCAGATGCTCATTTGCCACAATAGCTTCAGTTATCTTTTTGATACCAGTGGCTGTTGTAAAATTAGATGAGCCACCGGCTGCTGTATCAATCAATTACTTCGTCTTCAACTTGAGGCCATTCACAAAATTCTGCATCAACTCTGTTGCATCCATGTTGTAAGTAGGACATGCAACCAACAACCTTTTAAACCTTTTATAAGCATCCCCCAGCGACTCTCCCTCCTTCTGTTTAAAGTTCACTATGTCATACCTCTTATGGATGTACACAGAAGCAGGAAAGTACTTATTGAGAAACATTGTCTCCATCTCTTGCCAAGTGGTAATACTCCTAGCAGGTAGAGAATAAAACAATTCTTCAGCATCCTCGAAAAAAGTAAATGGAAACATCACCAACTGTTTGGCTTCTTCAGAATTCCCTTTAATCTTTAATGATGTGCTCAGAGTAAGGAACCTTTGGAGGTGCTTGTTAGCATCTTCATTGATTTTCCCCGAAAAAGGTCTCCTTTCGAGCTGACGGATTGTAGATGGGTGCAGCTGAAAATGATCAACATTCACCGGTTAATTTACTATCGCCAACCGTCCTATTGGAGCATTTTCTCTCCCATAGTCACCTAGAAGTCTCTCTGTTGGCGGCGGATTTGGAGCCATCTTAACAGCTTCCGGACGTGTCTTTGTGTCAGTATCTGCGCCTGCGTACAAAAATTAATTCAGCTGAGGGTTGGCCTCGCGTACACAGATTAGACAATTGTTAGAGAAACAAAAATTAAAATTTATAACAAAGAAAAAAATAAAATAAAATTTTAGTCGCCGAGCGACAAAATTCCAATTAAACTACAATTAAACTTATATTTTGGCAATCCCCGGCAACGGCGTCAAAAACTTGATCGGAAAAATAGCAAGTGTACTATTCTAACGATGTAGTAATAATAGGGGTTATCCCCAGTATCGATCTCGAGGACTGCGTAGGAAATATAAGTTCTTATAGTAATTCAATTGAACAAAAGGTCATATGGGTTTTGATTGTTTTGAAATTATAACAATAGTAAAATGAACAAAATTATAAACTTGGCTTAAAATTAGATATGAGATGCATGCTAGAGGAAGTGTATGAATTGCACTGCAAAAACTCTAAATCCTTATTCGATGAAACATTACTCTAAACAAACCTTACCGATTCTTAAGGTTATTTTTCCCTAATACCTTAGCGGAAAAACCTTTGAGATTCTATCTTTACCCTAATTCCTTAGCTGTCAAGAAAGAATCACAAGCATTATATTTGATCAAGAATAATCCGGTTATTACAGGGTATCCCCATTCCTAGGTAATATCTACTGTAATATTATTATGCAAAAGCGTTAGGTTGGTTGGTCCGACCTAAACCCTAACCGTAAATCATTTTCAATTCGTCCAAACGAAAAGCGTTAAAAACATTACATAACAAAAGATTAAGGGAAAAAGTAATATTTCATAGATCAATGAAAATTCAAGTCATTACAATGCAATTCAGGGACACCCCCTAGCATTGGGGGGTTTAGCCTCTCATAGTTCTAAAAGAAACAACAAAATAAAAGTAAGACATTACAAGTTAATTGGATGACTACGATCTTCAATTACTTCCGCTCATGAACAATCCTCGTTCTCCAAAACCCTTGATAGCATCAAACTTTATCATAAAATGTTTCGTAATGTACAAAGTCCTTTCTCTCTTCTCCAACACGATCCTAAGTAACCACAATTCACTTAACAGCAACAAGAAATACCCAGAATGCCCTTTGGAGGACCCCAAACAAAAAATATGAGAAAAATAAAAAATTCCTCGCCCAGGCCAACACGGGCCGTGTCAGGCAACACGATCGGCCGTGTTGGCTTTCTGTCTTAATAATGGAAGAATTTCTCCATGCCAGACTTGCTGACACGGGCCGTGTCAGCCCCCTGCCTCTTGATAAAAACTATTCTCGCTCCAGACCTTCTAACACAGGCCGTGTCAGGTGACACGGGCACCCGTGTCAGCCCAGTGTCTTCATTCCAATTTCGTTTAGAATTTTGCGATTTTTTCTTGATTTTTCGCTTCGATTCTTCCTTAATGTTTATGTGAACCTGAAAACACTAAAGAACACAACCAAGGCATAAAATGCGGTAAAATATATATAAAACAAATAAACAATAACAAAATAGTAACTAAAACAAATAGAGAAATAATGTATGAAAACCACTGATAAGCAATTCACCTACATCTGAGGGATACCAATCCAGGAAGAAGACTCCACTATCTGTAGAATTGTTATAAAGCTAAACTCCCCCGTTTACAACTTTATATCCTAATCTCTACCCAATGAAGACTTTATCAAAGAACAACCTCTTTGATACGAGATACCCCGATCACTTCCCTTAATCACAACCTGTGATATCTACATCATCCTTGTCAATACAAAATTCTGTCAAGCTTTCTTGACAAACAAGCTAACTCGAATTTTCTTAAAAGCTTCATCCAAGAACAATACACAATCCAATACCTCAAGGCTTATGGATCTGTATGACACCTATATAAATCACAATGCATCAACTGATACAAAGGGAGACTTACAACCTAGAGAGCCAACGACTCTCAAAACCCTAAACCCTTATTTTTACACAAGAGAACTAGATTATAAAAGGCATATAAAATCCTAGGTCTAAGTCTTCTTTTATAGGCTTCAGTTTCCTTGGACTTCGAATCTTCTGTTTATTTCTTCCTTGATCCATGTTTTAATTGCTCCTTAAATCTTGCAACTGATTTAGAAACATCCTGCAATATCAGATCAAGATGTTGAGACATCCGTTAGGACATCATATCTGACCAGTCTTCTTTCATCAGACTTCTTCATGTTTAAACATATCTTTTGATATTATGTTCTTCTAAAAATTTGCTCAAATTAACAGAGTTTTCAATCTCCCTCTTTTGATAAATTTTTGGTTAAAACTCTCTTGGACAGAAAAAGAAAGTTTGGCGTTTGGTAGATATGATTGGAACACTTCTGAGACTCTTTCTTACCCCTAAAATTCCTAGCTATATGTTGGTGTACATGAGGAAGAGTACATAACCCACTCCCTCTCAAACCAGTACTTGCCACAGAGGGATACATCATTCTCTTAAGAGGAATAAGATAACTCATAAGAGGATCCAGTTGTATCGTGCATAACATTGAGTACACAGGGCATGTAACTCAGGTCACAAGACACAACCTACTTCCTAACTCAATTCACAAGGCACAAAGGGAAAGACTCAGATAGAATGTTTGACCATCCTCTCCAACATCCTTGCAAAACAACTGCAAGGATGCACCAGATGTGTGTTGAAAAACCCACCCCCACACAGCCATTATCCCCCTTTTTAGCCAAAAATTGACAAAAGTAGCCAATACAGTTCCATATCGATATGTTACTTATCCAAACATGAATGAAAGACATGATGAATTAACCCATAGCCTGGAATTCCATAAATAAATGAACTCTTTAAATACCTACACGGTTCCTCTAGAGATCCATGGTCCCAAGAAGTTACCGCTAAATAATTCAATGGAGAAATAAATTCAGGTAGGTAAATTCAACATTAATAACTGTAATCCTCCCAACTAAGACTGTTTCAACTTTTAAGAGTAGCCGTCCAAAAGGAACACTTGTATCAAGACACATGTTACCCATGCCTTCTCTAGGAAGCACTCTCCACCATTCAAGACAGCCAGTTGGGACCCACCCTCAGGTCATAAATAATTTCCTGACATTTCGTCAGGCTTGTTCACTCCATCTGAAGCATAGTCACCATCCTTTTGATGAGTCCCAAGAATAATCCTTTTAAACAGAAGACCACGATTAACTGACTAATATGTTAAGACATTTCTTCAAACATCTTTTGGTTAGTACCAAAGATACTTGTATTAACATTTTAAATGATGGAATTAACTTAATACTGTCAAGTCCCACACGACCTTGCAACAGTAATGTCAAGACATCCTTCTTGACATCTCATCCTCCGAGGATGGAAACATAATCACAGCTTGCGTAACATACAACACAAGCTTGATTCAGAACTGCACCCCTGCAGTAATATATCTTAGATCAAGGAGCAACTCCCCCTATCTAAGATAACCAGTGCTCCTCAAATGAACACTTCTGCTGATGAATGGAAAACATAAGACGCATCTTCATGTCTTCAAGAGCGGACCCTCTGTCCAACCTACCTGCTAAACACAATCATCAACTGTACTTATTGCTTCTTCTGACAAGAACCAATAATCACTCACACATGAACACCATCGTGCTTCCCGTGAGGACTCGTTTAGATCGCCATCCTAAATTAACAAACTATTGGATTAAGATCAAAGCTCTATTGATCCCCCTCTTCTTGAACCCATCTATACACCACACGAATTCCTCTTGAATTCTCATGTATAGACCTCCATGTTCCTTGAGCTAAAACCTAATTGGTCTGGAATGATCCACATTCCTTAAAGAGATACCATACCTCTTAGTTTGTTATCTTCTTAACGATGTCAGATGCCTTATACATGCTTTAGAACTTCACAGCTGCCAAACAGGTCCACTTCTCTCTAGCATGACTCGTAGTAAGGGCGATATCCCATCCACAAGCTTTCTACTGACCTCAGTAAGGCCAACAAATTTGATAGACACCCTACAATCCAAGACAGTTATTCCTTCATCATTCTCCCGTATGATAACCTGGAATACTTCTGATTCTCCTGGTGAATATCCACTTCCATATTTTGAATGCATTAGAATCTATACGTTCATGCAATCAACTTGTGATCCACTACAGTCTTACCAAACCCTTCACATCAGACTTCTGAGACAGCTCTTCTACTTCATCATTCTCCCATATGATAATGTAGATACTTCTTAGACACGATGTAGGTAACCAGTTCTTCATAGAACTTAGAATCCTTCTCCAAGGATAATCAACCCAGAAATGTTCTAACATCAGTTAGGACATCTTCCACACATCACAGACACCACACATAGTGGTTCTTGATATGCTCCACCACTGGACTTACTATCTGCATAGTAATCCAACTGAAGATCTTCAAATAACACTGCGCCACCAGCAAGAACTCCAGAAGCCCAGAGAGAAATAAACTCTCATCCACCAAAAGAATGTATACTTCCCTGATTAACCTAGAACTTTTACCACAAGCTCCAAGATAGACCAGAACCAGAACCTTCTTACGTTTTCATCTAACTACCCTTCTGCCCAAGAGTAATCAGTTCCAAGCACCATGCTTGAATGCACACTATGAAAATAACCAAATGCCACCTTTTGATTGATCTCACTCTTCTTCAGAACTCCCACAAGATACACTGATCCACTAATGAAATCTGATCTTCAAGTCACGTGAACTACTTGCTCCATAGCAAGACATCTTGGATCCACCAAGCCTCTAGACATGTAACAACTTCTCAAACCACAGCTCTCACAAACTGCATGAGATACACCTTTTTGAAGCATCCATAATTTCCATTCTCCTGTAGATCACCATATCTTAAGCTATTGTGCCACATCACCAGCTAAGACTCTGATGTTAAGCTAGATGTCAGAACATTCTGATACGATATCCAGCTGTTGAATTTAGCTCCTCCTTCTGCCACTTAGAAGAACCTTCTCCCTTTTTCAGAACAAGAGTTCCATGCTCTCATAGACTTGATTCAACAACCAAGTTTGAGTAGACAACCTCCATCATGCTTATCACAGATACTCCCTTCAAGCTCACACCTTGATGAATAACTACTTTGAAACATCAAAGACTTCACACCTGCCATGTCTGAATCTTCATAAGATAAGTAGTCATAGACTACACCATAGTCATACCAAAGAATTCCACTTTCCTTAGTAGAGCAGTCTGTAGAAAGTCAGAGATAACTGCCACTTAGCCTTGAAATTTAAAGTGAGCAAGATCACATGCTCCTCAGTACCCAGATCAGAAATAAACTGATCCAAGTTGTGCCACCACCAGATGCTTCTAGTAACCACTTGAACACACCTTCTGCACTCCAATACTCTTAGATCAGAAATAAACTGATCCAAGAACTAACCATCAAGATTATGATGTCTTTATCTTCATCTTCAACAGCACCAAAGTCCAGACCAGTTTCTTGCCAGGAAACTCTCCATTGATCACATGCTTCTATCACACCAGACTGAAGCCAATTCTTAGGTCAACACCCAAGACCAAAACAGATGCTAAAGTGTATGTAGTACCCCTCCCATGATTCTGCACAAACTCTGATGATGAGATGTTCCAACATCTTGTTGAACATCAGTAATCTTGACTTTCAAGGATAATCAATTAAATACTTATGAATTCCACAAATAGCAATTGATCTTAAATCCTGCTCCAATAACCCTTATTCACTGTTGTAGCAAAGCTCCACCAGATCACTTCATAAACACTTATCAAGCATTCAATCTTTTGCAAGTGTCTTCTTTAACAAACAGTGTTGACATCTCTGAACGAACCTTATTTACCTCAACGATTCTGAGAACTCCAATCAGATTGAATCCACTCTTAGGGTTAAGAGAGATGAATCCTTCCTTGCTGTTTTGGATGGTGAAAATAAATCACCTCCACTTTCTTCAGGTTGTGTTTCATAGAAACACCTTCTAGTCTGAAGAATAACTAGAAAACTCCAGATGCACGACTGAGACGTCTTTATGAGTGGGCTTGAGAGAATTCTCAAGTATCTTTGACACCCTAGCCGATCAATAATTTATCAAACTCCCAGAGCAAGAACTTGATAAACCTAAACTCAACTCCTCTCCTCTTCAACTGACTTCAAACTGTACCATGGAACCAAGCTTCCAAGTACCAAGTCACCATAATAGACATCTTCCAACAACTCCCTTCATTCCATCGATCCCAACTTTGGAATAAAAGAATGCAGATATCTTCACATATAGAGGCCGACGATTGAGACCTTCCACCATCTGTCTTCAGTAACAACTCCAGAATCCCATAATTCTAGAGCTCTTCCATCAGAAACATATGCAGCGGAACCACCAAGGAACAAATCCTGCTTGCCCTAATAAGATGTTAGAATATCTTATAAGAAACCCCAACAAGAGAACTAGTCACTTCTCCTGCAGTTGTTGTAGAACCTCCTCAGCAACATAAACAACCTCTGGGTTGTTACCTTCAATCCAGAACATCCATCCCATCCATTAATACCCTTGAGTATGTCTGAGTTGATTGATCTAATCTTCAAAACTCCTCCTTGTTTAAATGCCAGAAAGTATCTCTCAAGGATCTCATCCAGAAACAGACAGGATGTCTGCTCTGATACCAATTAAAATTCTGGCAATTCAGACAGCAGATGTCCTAACACATGTCAAGACATTGTTCTGCATAAACATTTAAACAAGGAACAGAAACAACAGACTAATACCTTAAATATCAGAACTACAGAAACACAGATGTTACGACATCTGATCCAACATGTTTATCATGAACACTAACAGAAAAGTAAATCTGCAGAATGATAAAAGACACAACAATTATTAACCCAGTTCAGTGCAATTCACCTACATCTGGGGGATACCAATCCAGGAAGAAGACTCCACTATCTCTAGAATTTTTACAAAGCTAAAGTCCCCCGTTTACAAGTTTATATCCTAATATCTACCCAATGAAGACTTTATCAAAGAACAACCTCTTTGATACGAGATACCCCACTCACTTCCCTTAATCACAACCTGTGATATCTACATCAACCCTGTCAAAACAGAATTCTGTCAAGATTTCTTGATAAACAAGCTAACTCAGATTTACTTAATAGCTTCATCCAAAAACAATGCACAATCCAATACCTCAAGGCTTATGGATCTGTGCAACACCTATATCTGCCACAATGCATCAACTGATACAAAGGGAGACTTGCAACCTAGAGAGATAACGACTCTCAAAACCCTAAACCCTTATTTTTACACAAGAGAACTAGGTTATAAAAGGCATATAAAATCCTAGGTCTAAGTCTTCTTTTATAGGCTTCAGTTTCCTTGGGCTTCGAATCTTCTGTTTATTTCTTCCTTGATCCATGTTTTGATTGCTCCTTAAATCTTGCAACAGATTTAGAAACATCCTGCAATATCAGATCAAGATGTCGAGACATCCGTTAGGACATCATATCTGACCAATCTTCTTTTATCAGACTTCTTCATGTTTAAACATATCTTTTGACATTCTATTCTTCCAAAAATTTGCTCAAATTAGCAGAGCTTTCAACAAGATACTAGTTTACAGCCGAGTGGCTATAAACCTGACGCGGCATTGCATGTTGAAGAAGATTGGAAAAACTAACTCTGACACAAAGCCCCACAACATGGTCCTCTCAAACTACGAAGGGAAAGTGGGCACCACTATGGGATTCATTCAAGTGGACTTGACTGTTGGCATAATCACCAGGCCAACAATGTTCTTGGTAATTGCATTGAAGGCGAATTATAATCTGCACCTTGGTCGAGAGTGGATTCATGGAGTAGGCGCAATTCCCTCATCACTTCACCAACGAATCTCCATCTGGCGAAGTGATGGAATTGTAGAAAACATCTAGGCGGACCAAAGTTACTATATAGATGAGGTCAATCAAGTAAGTGGGCGACACTTCGACAAAAACTTAGCCCACATAGCGCCTTATAACCCTGCAGGTTTAGACCTCACACGGCTTTCAGTGGGATATGGAAGTGGTAGGCGAAGAAGACTACATGTTTGGAATAGCAGGAATCCAACCAACTGGTTAGGGTAGCAAGTTTAGTGACGATGACTGAGTCATTGGCACTTAGAAATATTTTGGCTTACATAGTTGAAAATAAATTGAAAGTAGCCATAGAGGATGAAGTAAAATACATGGCTCTCGAAGCCAAAAATGAAGAAAAACACTTTGAAGGTCCTGGGAAGGACTTTGATCTGGAGCCACCAGACATGGATCAAGTCGAAGTGCAAAGCCAAAGGCTAGGTGCCATCTGTGATGATGACCATTTGGGTTTTAAGAAGGATCCGCTAGCAAACAACATCAAGATGTTGGCGCAAGACCCTTTGGAAGAAATTAACCTGGGAGAAGGGACAACAAAAAGGCCAACATACATCAGTTCCAACATTGACCCCTAGCTCAGAGTCGAAGTAATTCAACTACTGAAGGAGTTCAAAGACTACTTTGCCTGGGATTACACTGAAATTCCTGGTTTAAGCAGAGATCTAGTCAAACTGAAGTTGCCAATAAAGCCTGGGAAGAAGCCTATCAAGCAAACTTCAAGGCACTTTGCACTTGAAGTTCTCTCAAAGATCAAAGAGGAGGTCAAAGGACTTCTAAGATGTAAATTCATCCGTACAACCAGGTATGTCGAATGGATTGCCAACATTGTTCCAGTTATGAAGAAATATGGAACTTTGAGGGTTTGCTTGGATTTCATAGGCTTAAATGCTGCAACCCTAAAAGATGAATACCTAATGCATGTGGCAGAAATGCTAGTCGATTCTGCTATAGGCCATGAGTATCTAATTATGCTCGACGGGTATTTTGGATACAATCTAATTTTCATTGCTGAGGAAGACGTGTCAAAAATGACATTTCGCTGCCCTGAAGCCTTAGGCACCTTCGAATGGGTGGTAATGCCCTTTGGCTTAAAGAATGTTAGGGCAACTTACCAAAAAGAAATGAATTCTATTTTTCATGACTTTATTGAAATGTTTATGAAGATTTATATTGATGACATTGTGGTTAAGTCAGTTTTAGGAAAAAATCATATAGACCATCTTCGATAATCATTTGAAAGAATGAGGAAGCATGGTCTCAAGATGAATCCTCTTAAGTGTACTTTTTGTGTGCATGCGGGGGATTTTCTAGGCTTCGTGGTCCATAAAAAAGGAATAGAGATCAATCAGAACAAGACCAAGGCCATCATGGAGGCGAAAGCGCCTTCGACAAAGAAGGAGTTGCAGTCATTGCTAGGAAAGATCAAATTCCTAAGGAGGTTCATCTCCAACTTAAGTGGCAAGTCTCAAGCCTTCTCACCTCTACTTCAACTCAAGCAAGAAGGTTTTGAGTGAGGGAAAGCACAACAAGAAGCGTTCGACAAGATTAAAGACTACCTTTCTCACTCTCCAATTCTGGCACCTCCTTGTAGAGATAGGAGTATGAAATTGTACCTATTTGCGTCTGACAAGACTTTAGGGAGCATGTTAGCTCAAGAGGATGAAAATGGCGTCGGAAGAGCCATTTATTACCTTAGTAGAGTCTTGAATGATGGAGAAACTAGATATAGTATAGTTGAAAAATTGTGTCTTTGTCTATACTTCTCTTGCACAAAATTAAAGCATTATATAAAGCCAGTTGAAGTTTATGTTTCATCTCATTTCGACGTTATTAAACATATGCTTTCTAAACCTATTTTAAATAGTCGAATTGGTAAATGGGCACTGGCCTTAACTTAATATTTTATAACTTATATGCCTTTAAAGGCTGTTAAAGGACAAGTGGTAGCATACTTTATAGTCGACCACTCTATAGTCGAAAACTCCATGAACTATGTGGAGCTTGAACCTTGGAAGTTATACTTCGACAGTTCTAGTTACAAGGATGGAACGGGAGTGGTGAAGTTGGCTGGTTTATACCTAAGTGAATCGCACACTCAAAGATACAACAGAGTTGCCACCAAACTTTATTTAGTCCCAAAGGACAATGAAAATATCGATAAAACCCAAGGGGAAGAGAAATGGGAACGGGGGTCGGTTATACGAAAGGAAAGTACTAGCACCTTATGCATCCTCCGTACTAGACGGGAACCATTTCGCTTACTTCTAGGCTTGGATGGGTTATCTATCTAAAGGCTTCTAGCTAAAAGAAGAGGAGAAAGAGAAGAGAGAAAAGAAAAGAAAGAAAGAAAGTGCTCGTGGAGGATTAGGGCCCTCGTGCCTACGTATCCTCATAGTGCAATGAGGAAATCGGAGCGCCGTAGTTCAAAGGAACCAGGGAAAAGAAAAGGGAATGGAAGAAGGAAGGGCGCTCGCCAAGATCATCGCGATCTCGTGCCTACGTATCATACATTCGAATGAATGCGGAATCAGAGCATCCGTAGTTCGGGGAACTAAGACAGAAAAGGAAAAAGAGAAGGGTGTCAAAACCAAGAACAAAAGAAAGAAGGAAACTCTGATGGGGATTAAAAAGAAACGGTGTCAAAACCAAGAAAGGAGTGCAAAGGAACAGTAGTAATTGTGCTGAAGATAAAGTGCAAGAATGGTGTCGAAACCAAGAATAGAAAGGGGCAAAAAGGAATAGTAAAGGCTTCACAAGGGAGTAAGAGAACAAAGTGACTGTGCTAAGGATCAAAGGGTAAGCGACCCTACTGGGGAAGAAACAAAAGAATGGTGTTGAAACCAAGAGGAAAAGGGATCGGTATGTTAACTGACCGACAGTGGTTAACAGAAGAGAAAGAGATTAAGACTATGTGGGGGAAAAGATTTTAACAAATAGACTGTGATCAACCAAACGAACAGGTGTAGAACCAAACGAAGGTTGTGACCCAAAGGACGGGTGTGGGAAGAAGCGAAGGTCGTGATCCAAAAGAACGGGCGTGGGACGAAGCGAAGGTCGTGACCCAAAGAGGATGTTGGTACCGACCGAACAAACAGTACTTGACCAACGAATAAGGGTAATGAACCAAAAGAGGTTGCTAACCGCTGAGGTTCGGAGTTAACAGAGAATCTGTGATTAACCGAAAATAAACGAGTGATTAACCAAGGGAATGTGGTTAACTAGAAAGGGGCTCAGTGTTTTAACAAACTGGTAGTGGTTAACTGAAAAAATGGGTGATTAACCAAGAGAAGGTGATTAACCCAAGAGGAAACTCAGTTTGTTAACAGATAGACTGTGGTTAATTGAGAAGGAGTGCAAATTGGTGTTTTAACTGATAGACAGTGGTTAACCAAACAAAGGGAGAAGAACTAAGAAAAGGTTGCGAACTCCGCAAGAGTTTCAGTATTTAACAGGAAAACTGTGTTTAACCGAAGGAAAAGGAATTGAGACTCTTCAGGGGAATCAAAAAAGTAGTGATCGACCACAAGAAAAGAATATTGAGCCAAGAAATAGGCATTAACCCAAAAGACAATGATCTTTAACTAAAAGAATAGTGATTGATCAAAAGGTAGACAGAAAGAGGCAAGAGTGATCAGGGATCGACTCGACTGGGGATGGAGATACGCTACTGCCTGGAGATAGAGGTGACTAAGCCAGACACAGGGTCATTCGTCCCCTACCTGAAGTAGTCAGAATGAGAGTAGGAATTCACCATTCTTATTCCTTCTCTAACACACAGGGTGTAGTGCAGAAGTTAAAACGGACAACGTAACAACTCCAAGTTGTACAGTGCTCCAGTGCGTCGTGCAAAACTCTAACTCCGCGATGAAGAAAGAGAAAGAAAGCTCTAAAGGAAGCCTAAAGAGGATCGTAAAAGGGAAGATAAATAATCGAAATGAAGTTTCGATTAATTAATCCAAAGGGAGGAATATGCCAATAACTTTCTAAAATGAATTGAAAAGTTAATAAAGCAAAGGGTGCATTATTGATTATACAAGATTAAGCTTATCCTTTGTAGGACAAACTTAATTCAAACATGAATGAGAGTGCAAAACAGTACCAAATGTCACTCAAAATGCAACACAAAATCATGTTATTATGTGGATGAATCATGCAAGAATGATCATGTTCATGCAATTCCAAGAATGTGCACAATTATGAAATCGAAAGATCGAGCATTGGAAAATTCACAATCATGCTTTAAACTGAAGTGAAACAGCACCTAAAACATCCATAAAAATCAATAATATTAATCCATGGAAGTTAGAGGAGAAAAGCATGGCAAACAAGCTTGAAAAACACCAAAAATGGCACTATGTTACATTGGTAATCGATTACCCTAAGCAGGTAATCGGTTACTTGCTTAAAAACAGCAATCTGGTGAAAATTGTGCAGAGTAATCGGTACTCTATTTGAGTAATCGATTACTTAGTTGAAAAAAACAGTGATGGGGAAAATTTGTGAAGAGTAATCGGTTACTCTCTTTGAGCTATCGATTACCACTGTAACAGTGGCAAAAATAGCTTCTCAAAAAGCACTTTTAGCACCTAAATCACTTGTTCAAACTACCACATGCTAGGGTATGAATTTGTGCATGAAACTCAAGCTTAATAATAGCAACTAAACAACAATGGAATCAATTAAATCATCAAGATCATGGATCAAGTAATGGTATAATTATTTCACACACAAAAAGCATCGAAACTACATCGCAAATGATACGAAAATGTTCGAAACAATAAAATGAGTGAGAGTTACCAACCCACAAGCTGGAGAATTGGCTTGGTGATTGTTGCACAGGATTCTTGATGAAGATAATCAAAGAAAACCAGAGGAAACTTCAATTGTAGCCGAATCGTATCAAAACCGAGCAAATTGCGACGAAACTCCGAAATACGAATTCGAACCGTAAAATCTTGAAAGCAAACACTTGAGATGAATCCAAAAGCTAATAAAACCCTAGAAAATAAAGTATCATTGCAAGGTGATGAAGGTTAAGCTCAAGAAATAATCACTTCCAATGTAGAAGTGATTATTCTTCAATGGTGAAGAGCTATAGTGAGGTTTGGGAAGAAAATGTAGATGAAGATGAAGAAATTGCAGGAAAAATTCAGAGAGAATGTGAGAGAATTGAGAGTGAAATATGAGAAATATGTGAAATGGTTGAGTCCTTTGAAAAGTGATTGAAGGTTTATTTATATAGAGTTTTGGTTTGGAGTGTGAGAGGTTTGGAATTAGGCTAGGAGTTAGCTTAGGGTGGTTTGGAATTAGGCTAGGAGTTAGTTACATCTAACTCACTGAGTTAGAGGATAACTTAGTTAGTTATTTGTTAACTCGGTGGGAGCATCCCCATGTAAGCTTCAAATCCAAAGGTTCACATCTTTGGAAAATAGGGTGCATGGTAGTCTTGAATGGAAAGGAAACATTGTAGCAAATGCCAATGAATTTCTTGAAGAGTTTAGAATATTCCACATGCTGCTAAAACTATGTAGAATCAAAGACCAAAGAGTGTGCATAGTTGTTGTCCCAAAAAAGCAGCAGAAATTGCAAATTTGTCCAGAGTAATCGATTACCCTATTTGAGTAATTGGTTACTCTAGGAAAATTTTGCCCAGATTGTTTAGGAAATGGTGTTGTGGCCCCGGTTTCGATTTTCCACCTCTTGTTTTGATGAATAGGCATGGAAACCCTTATTTTGTGCTTGTTTTGATGATGTAATGATCTTGTGAAGATGCAATTAATCGGGCTAAAAAAACTAAATATTCCTGCAACAAAAATCACACAGAAAAAGATGCGAATGCTTATGCCAGCGATGCGAACGCACATGCTCATGTAAAAGACAAAAGAGGAGGTCAAATTTCAGGTTACGACAGTTGTCCCTATTTAATCCTCTTGGACCTAAATGTACGAATTGCGCCAGCTTTTCGATGATTCGAGGTAAAAGTGGATTAAATAAAAGAGTAGCTCGAAAATTTGGCCGACGACGGCAAAAGGAGAGGTGCAAGTTTGGATGAATATCTGCTGGGGAGATGAATTAGGCCAAAAGAAAGGTAGTATGCTTGATGCATATGCCATGTATGTGTTCTACATGATGCTTGCTATCATGCAATGCAAAGGTGCAGGTTAAGGTAATGCACAGTGGT
The DNA here is from genome assembly GCA_022829125.1 of Lathyrus tuberosus. NCBI lineage: Eukaryota > Viridiplantae > Streptophyta > Magnoliopsida > Fabales > Fabaceae > Lathyrus > Lathyrus tuberosus. Next base: position 1,588,446 of record JALAZF010000112.1, read on the forward strand.
TAGGCAGAGATTATAGCAAAACAAACTCAACATCCTCGGTTGGGGAGAGAACCCACAGATGAAGATAGATCCTGCGGAGGAAAGGCCCCTAAATGGTGGCGACTCCGCTGGGGAAGAAACCGAGAAGTCTCAAGTTTCTAGACTATCACCATTGCCATTGCTGGGGATGCAGGAATCAGGTCGATCTTCTAACCATGACTGACTCTGATTAGGGAATGAACTCAGAAAACTCTGATTTCTAAGCTGCCCCTGACTCTGCTACAGGGAATTACCAAGGTCTGGAGGATCTTCTCTGCTTGGGGAAGATGAGAAACCAAGTTATACCGCTGTTTGTGCGTGACAGTTTCGGTATGCTGGGGATGATACACGTCTCTTGCTGGGAAAAAGGACAATTGTGTCTCTTCTCGGGGTACATCATGACAACTTTACTAGGGACATTACAGATCTGTCGGAGAAATGGAAAGTGAATAACCTTTTTGAAGAACCATAATGGCGCTTGCTGGGGAAGTGATAGCTCTATTGGGAAGATGGCCGCATCTTCAAAGAATCATCAAGGTGTTATTCGGGCATTAGGCTTGCCAATGGATATTACCGATTATCCTGCAGGAGTTACCAGTAAGATATGCAATGCATAATGGTTTCTCAATTGATTTAGCTTTTTATTGTTCTCAACGCTCTATAGTATTATGTGATCACAAATAATCGTTTATTTTGCAAACAAAATACTGAAAAGAAAACAATTGAGAAATCGAATGACTAACTTTTATTGAAATGTGAAAACATGCACATAAGATGTGTTCAAGGATGCAAAAATCCTTGATGAGGAAACTTGCAATAAAATTGAGGAACAAATGTAAATGGAAAAGGGAAATCATGTTTTGTATTGATTACAACATTGACTACCATCCACTGCAAGTCTAGGTTCCAACGCCTTGCACCAGTTAATGATGATTTGACTACTCTATTATCGTTTGATGTTCAGCTATGATGAAGAGAGGCTCAAGTGTTCGTAGTCAAATGCCTTTATCCCTAATTTTTTCCTGGACATTTTTCTATTTTTTTTCGTCCACCAGGATACCCATTTTTGCCTAAGTCGCCCTTTTGGGTTTTCAACTTAGCGGGTTATTATTTTTTTTTTCATTGTCCCTAACTTTTGCATGGATATTTCTTTTTTTTGGTCCATCGGGACGCCCATTTTTGCCTAGATTGTCCTTGCGGATGTCAATCTAGCGGCTCTTTATCCATTTTTTTCAGGCATAATATTTTTTGACTGTATCAGAATTCACGGGCGATGGTGGTGAGGATCAGGGCTCCGCCTGAGAAAGCCTTCTTGATAATAAATGATCCTTCGTAATTGGGAGTCAACGTGCCGTGTGCATCCGAGTGAACAGGTGAATATCTCTTGAGCACAAGTTCGCCTTCATGGAACGCTCGAGGGAGAACTTTCTTGTCAAAAGCTCGCTTGAGGCATCTCTGATACAATTGACCATGACAAACGGCTGTAAGGCACTTCTCTTCGATGAGATTCAGCTGGTCATATATGGATTGGACCTATTCAGCTTCATCAAGACCTGCTTCCATAATTACTCTCGACTTCAATGGGCAGAACAACCTCCATACCATACACAAGCAAATACGGTGTTGCCCTAGTAGAAGTACGAACAGAAGTTCTGTAGCCATGTAGTGCAAATGGAAGCATTCCATGCCAATCCTTATAAGTCTTGACCATTTTCTGGACAATCCTCTTGATGTTTTTGTTTGCTGCTTCGATGGCACCATTCATCTTGGGCCGATATGGTGAAGAGTTGTGGTGCTCAATCTTGAATTCTTGACACAACTCCTTCATCATCTTGTTGTTTAGGTTGCTTGCATTGTCAATGATAATGTTGCTAGGAATGCCATAACGACATATTATCTCTTTCTTGATAAATCTGGCAACCACTTGGCATGCAACGTTTGCGTAAGAAGCAGCTTTAACCCACTTAGTGAAGTAGTCGATAGCGACTAGAATGAATCGGTGACCATTGGAAGCCTTGGATCGATCATTCCAATCATATCAATACCCCACATAGAGAATGGCCAAGGCGAAGTCAAAATGTTCAATGGAGTTGGAGGCACATGAATCTTGTCTCCGTAGATTTGGAACTTGTGACATCTTTTGGCAAATTTATAACAATCTACCTCCATTGTTATCCAATAATACCCAGCTCGAAGGATCTTTTTTGCCATGGCAGGACCTTTAGCATGTACACCCTCACAGCCCTCATGTATGGACCTTATGATTGTGTTTACTTCGTGTCTATCCATGCATCTGAGCAACACGAAATCATAATTCCTCTTGTACAGTACACCACCACTTAAGAAGAATTTGGCGCAGAGCCGTCTAAGAGCTTGTCAGCGACAGTAATACCCTCAGGATATTCCTATTTTTCCAGATATCTCTTGATATCATAGAACCAAGGCTTGTCATCAGACTCATCCTCGATTGCTAAACAGTGTGCTGGTTCATTCAAATGATCAATGCAGATAGAAGGAGCTTCATTCTTCCACTTGACCTTGAACATGGATTCCAGGGTGGCAAGTGCATCAGCTAGTTGATTTTCCTCTCTGGGAATATGATGAAAAGAGATTTCATCAAAGTAGGGAATCAATTTTGCAATGTGCTTTTTGTAAGGAACCAGCTTGGAATCTCGAGTCACAAAGTTCCCTCTGACTTGGCCAATAACCAAAGCAGAATCTCCATAGACCTCAAGAATCTTGATTCTCGTGTCAATTACCGCTTCAATACCGTAGATACATGCTTCGTATTCAGCCATATTATTGGTGTATGCAAAGCATAATCTGGCAGTGAAGGGAAAGTGAAAACCTGTTGGAGAGATGAGGATAGCACCAATTCCACGGCCTTTAGCATTGGAGGCACCGTCGAACAAGAGCGTCCATCGCGCCCCTGGTTCTGGTCCTATATCAGGGTTTGGAGTCTCATAGTCTCTGATAAATAGAACATCCTCATCGGGAAAGTCAAACTTCTTTTGTTGATAACCCTCTACCGGTTGATGAGCAAGGTAGTCAGACAAAGCGCTCCCTTTTATTGCTTTCTAGTTAACATGTTGGATATCATACTCAGTTAACATCATCTGCCACCGAGCAATCCTTCTAGAGACAGCAGGCTTTTCAAATATGTACTTTATCAGATCCATTTTGGATATCAACAAAGTAGTATGGCAAATCATGTATTGTCTTAGGCGTCGAGCAACCCAGACCAGAGCACAACAAGTTTTCTCTAAAAGTGAGTATCTGGTCTCACAATCAGTGAACTTCTTGCTCAGATAGTAAATTGCATGTTCTTTTCTGCCAGTGTTGTCATGTTGACCCAATAAACTTCCCATTGATTCATTGAGAACAGTGAGATACATGATTAAAGGCCTACCAGGAACTGGCGGTACTAAGATCGGTGGTTCTTGCAAGTATTGTTTTATTTTGTCAAATGCTTCTTGACAATCATTGTTCCATTCAACCGATTGATTTTTTCTTAGTAATTTGAACATCGGTTCACAGGTAGCCGTCAAGTGCGAAATGAATCTTGAGATGTAATTAAGTCTGCCCAGAAAGCCACGAACTTCTTTTTCTGTTTTGGGAGGCGGCATGTTCGGAATTGCTCGAACCTTGTCGGATCTACTTCAATACCTTTCTGACTCACAATAAAGCCCAACAATTAACCAGGTCGAACTCCAAAGGTGCACTTCGCATGATTCAACCGCAGTCTAAACTTTCAGAGTCTGTCAAACAGTTTCTTTAGATGGACCAAGTGATCATCTTCGGTCTTGGATTTGGCAATCATATCGTCCACATAAACCTCAATCTATTTATGGATCATATCGTGAAAGAGGGTTGTCATGGCACGTTGGTATGTTGCCCCTGCATTCTTCAAATCGAATGGCATGACTTTGTAACAATATCTACCCCATGGCGTGATGAAAATAGTCTTTTCCATTTCATCCGGGGACATCTTAATCTGATTATATCCTGAGAAACCGTCCATAAACGAAAAGACAGAGAACTGCACTGTGTTATCTACCAAGACATCAATGTGAGGCAAAGGAAAATCATCTTTCGGGCTTGCCTTATTGAGATCTCTATAATCCACAAACATTCTGACTTTCCCGTCTTTCTTTGGAACCAGGACGATGTTAGCGATCCATTCAGGATACTCAAAAGTGGCCAGGAACCCAACATCAAGCAGTTTCTTCACCTCTTCTCTGATTTTGAGTGCCATGTCGGGTCTAGTCTTCTTGAGTTTTTGCTTGACAGGAGGACATCCGGGCTTGAGTGGTAAGTGATGTTCAACGATGTTGGTATCTAAACCAGGTATATCTTGATAGGACCAGGCGAAGATATCAACATACTCTTTCAATAACTTGACCAACTTGGAGTGTACATGCTTAACGAGGGATGTACCAACCTTGACTTCTCTTCTGACCTCATCAGTACCAAGATTGACAACTTTCACTGGCTCTTTGTGTGGTTGAATCTCTTTCTGCTCGTGCTCAAGGAGCCTTGCTAGTTCAGTCGGTAATTCACAATCTTCATCACCATCTCCTTCGGCTTGGTTAATCGGAATCCCAGAATTACAATGGATGTTTGCCATGTTGTTATCAATGCGTTTATTTGTTCTGCATGTTTATGAATATGTTTAGAATTAGCTATTTTGGAAAGTGAAAAATAAAAGAAACTTTTGCCATTTTTTTGTGAAAAAGTAAAATAAAGAAAGAAAATAGAGCATGATTTTGAATGCAAAAAACTTTTATTTATTGATCACATAATATTGGAAAAGCGTGAGGCCCTTTACAAGCTATCCACTCGTCTCGGGTGAGGACGAGGGAATGAGAAAGCAAAATGCATTACATGTTTGTTGAAAAAACCACAGGAATCACGGTAGTTGTCCAATTATTGAGCTTGAAACCCGGCGGGCACTTGCGCACAAAGCTTGAAATCTGGTTGTTAGGGCCAACATCATCAATGGCAGCCACGATGTTACCCTTTTGAAAACCCGCACTATTGAACTTGATCAAGCTGCACTGCTTCTGACCATGTGAGCTAGATTGTCGACCAGGACAATACCTTAATCCAAAATGATTATGTTTTTCAACCACTTCAATCACGTGCCCCAGCCAGGCAAGACACCTTTCTCGAAGGTCTCTTTAGCACTCTTGGTGGATGCTAAAGTTATTTGTGGTGATCTACTTTGACTAGTTGAAGCAGAGTTGACATCTTCGAACTCAAGACACTGTAACGGCACCTCAACTATGCCTTCCTCGGTCTCAACGTATCGGAAAAACGATAACTTGCTCACAAACAGACCCTCTTCACCACAGACGATGACCAGGTGATCATCAAATATGAATTTCAATTTCTAATGTAAAGTGGAGGTAACTGCCCCTGCGGTGTGAATCCACGGGCGACCCAATAGGCAACTGTATGCAGGATTAATATCCATCACTTGGAAAGTAATGGTGAACAAATGCGGTCTAATCCTTATGGGTAAATCCACTTCTCCAATAACTTACCTTCGAGAACCATCAAAGGCTCTGACAACTAAGGCGCTCAGCCTCATCTCGCTCCCTTCCACCAGTAGTTGGCTCAATGTGCCCTTAGGCATCACATGGAGGGAAGAACCGGTGTCCACAAGAACACGAGATAGTAAGGCGTCCATGCAGGTTATGGATATGTGCAACGCTCGATTGTGGGCAGCTCTTTCAGGAGGCAATTCTAATTCATTAAAGCCCAAGTATCTGCTTGCTGTTATGTTAGCCACTATGTCATCGAACTCGACAACGGATATATCGTGCATAACATAAGCAGTGTTCAAGACTTTCAACAAAGCTGATCTGTGCACGGGCGAGCTCATGAGTAAGGACAAAATTGAGATCCTCGAGGAAGTCTGCCCCAGCTGATCCACAATTTTAAAGTCACTTTTCTTAATTAGCTTTAGGAACTCTTGATCATCAATTGTCTCCTTGCTTTTTGTAACATCCTCGGACGAAATAGTTGCCACTGGTGCAGTAGTAGATGCCCCTTGTTGATCAACAGGGGTTACAGATGCAGGCTTCTCCTTGGGAGGATCAATGGTTGGAACTTGAACAGGCTTAGTAGTGACTTTCGGAGCAAACACCCGTCCACTACGAGTCATACCCCTAGTGGTTGTAACACTCACAATCTCAGACTCCGCAAACCTTATCTCATGACCTCCAAAAAACATAGTAGATCCATATCTCCAAGGTATCTCCTTAGAGTTCTGATACGAAAATGGTTTTGGCGGGCAAATAACGATAAGTTATATTTTCTTTTTAGGAGACTCAGCAGGAACCTTTCTATAGATGATGGTGAATGGCTCGATAGTAGCGACTTCTTCAACAGGCTTAGATCTGGCAAATTGAACTTCGCCTCCGTTCATCAAAATTTGGACACAACCCTTCAGCCTTCGAGACTGGTTGGGATTATCGTCACAAATCTGACACTTACCATGCAGCCCTTTCAACAACCTGTGTTCATTCAATTTCTTGATAACCACGGTCATCGGGGTCTTTACCTCGTCAACATCCATGATTAATTCAGCCCTTGAGTTATCCTCAATCATGTTCACCGTAGGTCCACCGTGATTAGGCAATGGATTATGATGAATGTTAGGACCTTCCTCAGCAAAAGTCAAAATCTTTCTTTCAATGAGCTCCTGAACCTTGGTTTTGAAAACAATACAATCCTCTGTTGCATGCCCTATGTATCCAGAGTGATAGGCACAGGACGCATTTGGATTATGTTTTGGGTTGAATGGAGGAATCGCAGGTGCGATCTCTTTGGGAACAATTGCCCCTTGATGAACTAAGTAAGGAAACAATTCAGTGTATGGCACCGGAATTCTGTCGAAATTCGGACGCTTACGATTTCCTTGATTGTTGTTGTTTTGCCGGTTTTGATTCTGCTAATTTTTGTTGTTCTGTTGAGTCTGTTGCTGACGTTGCGGTTGTTGCTGATTTTGAGCATTCTGAATCGGTTGTTGCGGATGATACTGGTACGGGAGTTATTGATATAGTGCAGCAGAAATGTATGGATATGGATAGTATGGCATGGGAGCCATGGGTGCTTGATACTGAGGAGAGACTTTAGCTGTCACAGCGTTGGCTTCACCTTTCTTTTTCTTGGACTAACTGTTCTGAGACTTTCTATTAGGAGGCTGCTGGGAAGCAACTCCAGGAATCTTTCCAGTCTTCAAGCCGTTCTCAATTTGTTCACCGATGGTTACAATGTCAACAAAGTTCGATGAAGAACTACCCACCATTTTCTCATAGTAGGATCCTTGCAATGTACCCATAAAGATATCAACCAACTCGTTGTCAGAGAGAGTAGGTCGCACACGAGACGCCATCTCACATCATCTTTGTGCATACTCTTTAAATGTTTCAGCTGAGCGCTGAGACTGATTTTGCAGCTGTAATCTGGTACGCGCCAAATCAAGATTATATTTGTATTGCTTTAAGAATGCTTCGGATAGATCTCTCCAAGTATGAATTTTGTTGCGTTCTAGGCCCATGTACCAATCCAATTAAGCACCGGACAAGCTATCTTGAAAACAATGAACTAGCAATTCATTGTTATCAATTTAGGATGCCATCTTCCTGCAGTACATAGTGATGTGACTACAAGGGCAACTCAAACCTTTGTACTTTGGAAGCTCGGGTATCTTGAATTTTTGCGGCGGTATAACATTTAGAACCAAACATAAATCTTTGGCCTCCATACCAAAAGTAGAAAACCCTTCAATATCTCTGATATAGTCTTCTAACAACTTGTAACCAGCAGGTCTATCTTGATTAGCAGACCTGACAAGAATCTGAGGATTTGGCAGCTGAGATGCAACCGGAGCATGCACTTGTGGAGTAGCAATCTGAGAAGGGTATACCAGTCCTTGATTAACCATCTGACCAGCATTCTGACCCATCTGAACACCAAACGGATGATTTGGAGAAGGTACTATGGTGGGTGAAGATACCTCAGGGTAGTGCATTCCAGAATAAATATTCTGAACAGTAGTTTGAGCAACTTGAGATGAAATCGGAACATGAATAGGAGGACCCCTATACACATGCTCCTCGTCATCAGGAGTTTCAATGTCAGCCAATCCAGGAGTCGGACGAGTCTGAACTTGAATATTTTCATGATCATCACTCACCACTGGAGATGGAACCGGAGCAAGCATACCCCACGGATATGCAACAGCATTTCCATTAGGCATGTGCACAACAAAAGGTTGATATGGTACGAAAGCACCACTATTTGCAATCTGAGGAGTGAAATTCGAAGGCATGTCCCCAAGGAAAAGCAGCAGGCATCTTGTTCAAACCAGATTGAGAATTTGATGGATGAACAGCAGGCTGAATCACAGGCTCAAGATGCACTTCAACAGTAGCAAGAGAAGGAATAACAGCAGGAGTAGCTGTAACAACAGGAGACATAGTCACAACAGGAGTGACAACGGTTGCATCGGTGACAGTTGCAACAACAGTGGCAGCAGCAGCAATGTCCTTCTGAGCACGAAGGAGCTCTATAATAACATCCATGTTAGTTTGAAACTGATCCATCCGACCTTGAAATTGAGCCAGAGTTTCCTTATAAGCAGCGTTCTCAGCTTTGAAATCAGCCATGATTCTGGACTTTCTTGAGTGAGTGAATTACCGATGTCGAGTCGTCGTCTTGCTACAAGCGGAGACGGACAAGGTAAGCAATGGTTTCTTGGACGAAGGGACGTGCATATGAATGCAAATGAATGTATGATATGCATGCAAAAATAAAGTTTTAAATTCCAGGAATTCTTAGACTTATCTTTGTTAACGAAAATCATAAAGCATACAAGTAAAGGTGCAAAGATAAAGCTGGCAAGAAACTGCAATCATTCAAGAATAAGGGAAAGAAGTACAAGTCAATTACAAATCAAACATCTGCCTTTTGGGCTACAACAAGATCAGCATAGATCCTATCAAAGACCACCCTACAAACAGACAAGAAATGGAACACAACCCAAGGAGTCTGGTGCGGCAATATATCAGCATATGCATCCCTCAATAACCCAGGTAAGTCCTCAAGTGCATGCTCAGTAAATCTGGCTAAACGGCCATGCCTCTCACTCCAATACTTCGCATCCTTCATGAGGTTGCGCAACAAAGAATGATTAGGTCCCTAAAGCATATCTTGAAGAAAGGCCTCTTTCTGATCCAAGAGGACTTGCAGATGACAACTTTGTTGCTCCCAATGAGTACTCTCCGTGTTGAGCTGACTGATTTGCTCTCGACTCTGATGTGCTTGATCCTATAACTTCTGAATTTCACCGAAGGCTTTGTCGAGCTTGGCTTGACCCTAAGAAAAGTCCTTTGTCAACTGATTAGCACGGTCTTGTTCCCTTTTCCACTTTGTCTTGTACTCTGACAACTTCCTTTGAAGCTCTTCAAGCTGCTTTTTGTAGCTCAACTCATCCTTGTAGGCTTGATACTGAGTGTCGGCAAGTTGTCTCTTCTTTGAAGTAAGTCCCTTATAGGTACTCTTCAAATCATCACCCACTTTCCTTCACTTGTTCTGTTCAACCTCCACCTCTTTGAGCATGCGCTCACGCTTCTGGTGGAGCTCAATCTGTAAGCTTTCCTTCTCGGATGTGACTCTACCAAGGTTGAGACGAAGATAAGCATTCTCCTTCTTCAACATCTCAAGAGTCGGCTTGAGTTGATCAACTTCAGATGGAGGAACGATGGTAAGTTCAGGAAGCTTGGCATTCATGGAAGGCTCGGGAGAAAATGGCAACAAGATCTCTTTGACGCGCTCTTTAACCCAAAGTGTGTAAGCTTCCTTGGCTATGCAATTCTTCTTACCCAAATCGGCTCTTCCTTCAAGATGAATCTGAGTCCAAGCGACACTAAACCTCTTCAGTAATCCCATGTCATCAACCCTTTCATGAAAGATGAACTCTTCCACTACCTCGGGATCTGGCTTGTCAACCATAGGATATCCTAGCTGACGGAAGGCAAGTCTTGGATTGTAGTTATTCCACCCTTTGTACCCAGGAGGGGCACATTGGAGAATTTTCCACAATGAAGAATGATCTTAGTATCGTCGAAGACTCGAGAATACCAAGAGATGTCATCAGCAGTAAGAGACATGATTTGTTGAGACCACTTGAGATTACCCTTATTCTCAACAAAGGGACCCTTCTGCGGAAGGTGAGACATGAACCATCAGTACAACAGAGGAGAACAACAGACAATGGTTCCCTTCTTCTTGTCAATCCTCGAATGAATAGAATGATAGGTATCAGCAAGAAGTGTTGGAACAGGGTTCTTGGACAAGAAAATACTGATGGCAGCCTGATCTACAAAATCTTCCATGTTCAGAAACAAGACAATCCCATATATCAGCAAAGCAAGAACGGCGTTGAAAGTCTTCTGGTTTCTATTTGCAGCAAAGGAAGTGGCTTTGTCAACTAGAAACTTCAAAGCAATCCCTCGAATACCCTTCCTTTTGGTCTTGAGATTAGCTTCCACATCCTTTTTACTAATGCAGAGAGCATTAACAATAAGGGGAAACTTCGGACACCCGCTGGTGTAGACAAAAGGAACCTGTTTCTTGATCTCAACCCCCAAGATATAAGCATACTCCTCGAGTGTAGGTGCTAACTGATAATTCTGGAATGTGAAGCACCTAAGCGGTGGATCATAGAACTGAACCAGTGTATGAATGGCAGTGATGTTGACTTCAGTGTTGAGGATGGACAACAGATTACCATAACTGTCTTTGAAAACCCCTCTGTTATCTTCAACCACGCGGGATGCTAAACCTCTCAACGTATTCAGCTTAGGCTCCACAAACGTGTAGCTAAAGATGCCTCGGCTACCAGTACTCATCTCTATGATAATGTCAACAAAGAATAAGCCTTCGAATAACCTAGAAATGCACATACAAAAATTAATTCACATGATGACATGATATACAACACAAGAACAAGAAGCCAGCATTATCTGAACAATCAAATATGAACAATCTGGATATCTGCATATAATTCTGTGTCGGTGTAAAATAATATGATGTGTGTGAGAGAACAAAGGTATAAAGTGGCATGGTTTTCTGCAAAATCCCATATCCCCCTCACAGGTGTGATCTAGACACAACAAGGTGGTCCCTAAAAAGGTAGCCCAAACCATAGGACTCAGAGTGAAAACCCCTCGCCATAGCAAATTCTCGCAGGACGGAAGTATTCTCAAGCGAATCACAATCTGGGATGTGGCTCTCGTGGTAACCCAACGCGTAAAACGCAGGCCTGACGACTAGCCTATGTGTATGCTAAGTCCGGTGTTAGGACTTTTCTCTCCAATAATATCTACCCATCCCAACAACAGCAGAATATAGCAGATATCCAGAATATACAGCATGTGAATATTCAAAGCAGTAAAGAAATACAGTAAATAAACATAAAGCTAAAGCAAGTAAAATAAAGCGAGTAAAGCATAAAAGATAAACACCCAAGCAAGCAAAAGCAAACAAAACTAGGCGAGACCCCAAACTCCCAAGAGCAAGGAATCCCCAGCAGAGTCGCCAGCTGAAGATGGCAGGTTTATACCTGAGTGAATTGCACACTCAAAGATACAACAAAGTCGCCATCGAACTTTATTTAGTCCCAAAGGACAGGAAAATATCGATAAAACCCAAGGGGAAGAGAAACTGGAATGGGGGCCGGTTATGCGAAAGGAAAGTACTAGCACCTTACGCATCCGTCATACTCGACGGGAACCATTTCGCTTGCTTCTAGGCTTGGATGGGTTATCTATCTAAAGGCTTCTTGCTAAAAGAAGAGGAGAGAGAGAAGAGAGAAAAGAAAAGAAAGAAAGAAATTGCTCGTGGAGGATTAGGGCCCTCGTGCCTATGTACCCTCATAGTGCAATGAGGAAATCAGAGCGCCGTAGTTCAAAGGAACCAGGGAAAAGAGAAAGGGAATGGAAGAAGGAAGGGTGCTCGCCAAGATCATCGCGATCTCGTGCCTACATATCATACATTCTAATGAATGCAGAATCAGAGCTTTCGTAGTTCGGGGAACTAAGATGGAAAGGGAAAAATGGAGGGGTGTCAAAACCAAGAACAAAAGAATGAAGGAAACTCCGCTGAGGATTCCAAAGAAACAGTGTCAAAACCAAGAAAGGAGTGCAAAGGAACAGTAGTAACTGTGCTGAAGATAAAGTGCAAGAATGGTGTTGAAACCAAGAATAGAAAGGGGCAAAAAGGAATAGTAAAGGCTTCACAGGGGAGTAAGAGAACAAAGTGACCGTGGTAAGGATCAGAGGGTAAGCGACCCTACTGGGGAAAAAACAAAGGAATGGTGTTGAAACCAAGAAGAAAAGGGTTTGGTATGTTAACTGACCGGCAGTGGTTAACCGAAGAAAAAGAGATTTAGACTCTGTGGGGGAAAAGGTTTTAACAGATAGACTGTGATCAACTAAACGAACGGGTGTAGAACCAAATGAAGGTTATGACCCAAAGGACGGGTGTGGGACGAAGCGAAGGTCGTGACCCAAAGAACGGGTGTGGGACAAAGCGAAGGTCGTGACCCAAAGAGGATGTTGGTACCGACTGAACAAACAGTACTTGACCAACGAATAAGGGTAATGAACCAAAAGAGGTTGCTAACCACTGAGGATTGGGTGTTAATAGAGAAACTATGATTAAGCGAAAATAAACGAGCGATTAACCAAGGGAAGGTGATTAACTCGAAAGAGGCTCAGTGTTTTAACATACTGGTTATGGTTAACTGAAAAAATGGGTGATTAACCAAGAGAAGGTGATTAACCCAAAAGGAAACTCAGTATGTTAGCAGATAGACTGTGGTTAACTAAGAAGGAGTGCAAATTGGTTTTTTAACTGACAGGCAGTGGTTAACCAAATAAAGGGAGAAGAACTAAGAGAAGGTTGCGAACTCCACAAGAGTTTCGGTATTTAACAGGAAAACTGTGTTTAACCGAAGGAAAAGGAATTGAGACTCTTCAGGGGAATCAAAAAAGCAGTGATCGACCACAGGAAAAGAATATTGAGCCAAGAAACGGGCGTTAACCCAAGAGACAATAATATTTAACCAAAAGAATGGTGATTGATCAAAAGGGAGACAGAAAGAGGCAAGAGTGATCAGGGATCGACTCAACTAGGGATGGAGATACGCTATCGCCTGAAGATAGAGGTGACTAAGCCAGGGACAGGGTAATTCTTCCCCTACCTGAAGTAGTCAGAATGAGAGTAGGAATTCTCCATTCTCATTCCTTCTCTAACACAAAGGGTGTAGTGCAGAAGTTAAAACAGACAATGTAACAGCTCCAAGTTGTATAGTGCTCCAGTGCGTCGTGCAAAACTCTAACTCCGCGATGAAGAAAGAGAAAGAAAGCTCTAAAGGAAGCCTAAAGAGGATCGCAAAAGGGAAGATAAATAATCGAAACAAAGTTTCGATTAATTAATCCAAAGGGAGGAATATGCCAATAATTTTCTAAAATGAATTGAAAAGTTAATAAAGCAAAGGGTGCATTATTGATTATACAAGATTAAGCTTATCCTTTGTAGAACAAACTTAATTCAAACATGAATGAGAGTGCAAAAAAGTACCAAATGTCACTCAAAATGCAACACAAAATCATGTTATTATGTGGATGAATCATGCAAGAATGATCATGTTCATGCAATTCCAAGAATGTGCACAATTATGAAATCGAAAGATCGAGCATCAGAAAATTCACAATCATGCTTTAAACTGAAGTGAAACAGCACCTAAAACATCCATAAAAATCAATCATATTAATCTATGGAAGTTAGAGGAGAAAAGCATGGCAAACAAGCTTGAAAAACACCAAAAACGGCACACTGTTATAGTGGTAATCGATTACCCTAAGCAGGTAATCGGCTACTTGCTTAAAAAACAGCAATCTGGTGAAAATTATGCAGAGTAATCGGTTACTCTATTTGAGTAATCGATTACTTAGTTGAAAAAAACAGCACTGGGGTAAATTTGTGAAGAGTAATTGGTTAATCTCTTTGAGTAATCGATTACCACTGTAACGGTGGCAACAATAGCTTCTCAAAAAGCACTTTTAGCACCTAAATCACTTCTTCAAACTACCACATGCTAGGGTATGAATTTGTGCATGAAAATCAAGCTTAATAACAACAACTAAACAGCAATGGAATTAATTAATTCATCAAGATCATGGATCAAGTAATGGCATAATCAATTCACACACCAAAAGCATCGAAACTACATCGCAAATGATACGAAAACGTTCGAAACAGTAAAATGAGTGAGAGTTACCAACCTACAAGCCGGAGAATTGGCTTGGTGATTGTTGCACAGGATTCTTGATGAAGATAATCAAATAAAACCAGAGGAATCTTCAATTGTAGCCGAATCTTATCAAAACTGAGCAAATTGCGACGAAACTCCTAAATATGAATTTGAACCGTAGAACCTTGAAGCAAACACTTGAGATGAATCCAAAAGCTAATAAAACTCTAGAAAATCAAGTATAATTGCAAGGTGATGAAGGTTAAGCTCAAGAAATAATCACTTCCAATGTATAAGTGATTATTCTTCAATGGTGAAGAGCTATAGTGAGGTTTGGGAAGAAAATGTAGATCAAGATGAAGAAGTTGCAGAAAAATTCAGAGAGAATTGAGAGTGAAGTGTGAGAAATGTGTGAAATGGTTGAGTCCTTTGAAAAATCATTGAAGGTTTGTTTATATAGAGTTTTGGTTTGGAGTGTGAGAGGTTTGGAATTAGGCTAGGAGCTAGCTTAGGGTGGTTTGGAATTAGGCTAGGAGTTAGTTACATCTAACTCACTGAGTTATAGGCTGACTCAGTTAGTTATTTGTTAACTTGGTGGGAGCATCCCCATGTAAGCTTCAAATCCAAAGGTTCACATCTTAGGAAAATAGGGTGCATGGTAGTCTTGAATGGAAAGGAAACATTGTAGCAAATGCCAATGAATTGCTTGAAGAGTCTAGAATATTCCACATGTTGCTAGAACTATGTAGAATCAAAGACCAAAGAGTGTGCATAGTTGCTGTCCCAAAAAAGCAGCAGAAATTGCAAATTCGTCCAGAGTAATCGATTACCCTATTTGAGTAATCGGTTACTCTAGGAAAATGTTGCCTAGATTGCTTAGGAAATGGTGTTCTGGCCCCAGTTTCGCTTTTCCACCTCTTGTTTTGATGAATTGGCATGGAAACCCTTATTTTGTGCTTGTTTTGATGATGTGATGATCTTGTGAATATGCGATTAATCGGGCTAAAAAACCTGAATATTCCTGCAACAAAAATCACACAGAAAAAAATGTGAATGCTTATGCCAGCGATGCGAATGCACATGTGTTGAAAAGTATTTCAGGGGGTGTTTTATCATATCCACGGGGATTGTATGTGTATTGCCGCCGTTCTATAGTCGAAATCATTTTAAACCTAGAGTAACAAAGATTTTGGTGGTTTTATAACGGATCGTTTGCATAAGAGTTTAATAGTAACGGTAAAGAAATTGGTTTTAAAGATTTGGTAAAAGCATGCTAAGATTAGGGCCTGATAATCCGTTTTATACGTATTTACTCGATTAAGGATGTGAACTTGTTAACGATGAATATAATCACATATCCTCTCAACAAGTTTATCTCTAACACTTGTTGTGGGATTTACCATATTGATCCTTAGATGATCTCTCACTCCAACTATCAATATGATAACATTCAAGATCAATATTTATGAACATCAACTTTCAAAACTATCTCTAGCCTCATGATTGTTGATGGATTGAAACTTAGGTCAAGTTTTAGAACATATTTCTCAATCATGAACTAAAACAAAATATAAACCATACAAATAAAGTTTTTCACCTATATTTATCATCAACAAAGTTCACACACCACAATCAAGATCAATACATACAAAATGAAGGATTACTTACCACTAATCTTGACACAAGATATGTTTAGCTGCACATATTCATGGTAGCTTATTTCACAAGTTTCGTGAGGAGATGAAAAAGCATCTGCGTCGAATAATCGAGATCGGATGCAAATCCAGCTTCTCAATGTGAAAGATCTCTCTTAGATGAAGAAATATCAGAAACTTAGGTTTTGGTGTGATAAAATGAGTTTATGATCTGAAGAAATTACATAAAGTGCTTTTATAGTACACTTGAAATCAGCCAAGTTCGCACTGCGAACTATTTATTCGCCTAGCGAACTATGAATTTGGCACCTGAGGTGCCTCTGATAAGTAAAACCGCCTCAGAAGTTCTGTATAAGTTCGCAATGTGAACTTTTATTCGCAAAGCGAACTATTCGCCTACAAGTTCACAAAGCGAACTTAGGCCCCTTTGGCTACTGCCTCATCCAAGGTGTCCTTCGCCAAGTCTTGGCAAAGCGATGAATCAGCGAACATTTGTTGGGAAGTTTGCAAAGCAAACTTTGGTCCTTTTTCTTACTGCCCAAATCCTGGGACTGTTCGCTGGAGCTTCGCCAGATGTTCGCAAAGCGAACATTCGCTTGCAAGTTCGCAAAGCGGACTTACTGATGTTTTCTTCCTTTCTTTGGCAACTTGGATCCTTTCTTTGTGTCTTACTTATTTGATAAGTTAGTGCCTTTTTGTGCACAATAACACATATATTACAAGCACCAAAGGTATATTCACAATGTTTGAAGAATAACAACAATTCAAGAATAAAATCCATAATTAAACGTAAAAGAGTTGAAAAATGTCAAGTATTAATAAGAAATATATAGCATGTTTGACATCTAACAACATGCTCATGCAAAAGACAAAAGAGGAGGTCAAATTTCGGGTTACGACAAGTGGGAGTATTAATTATTTCTCTTAACAAAATTCCAACAAAATTCAAGTACAAGGTCGAAGGCCTTTGTTCAAATAATGAAGCTAAGTATGAAGCTTTAATTGTTGGACTTGAAATCTTGTTGGAATTGGGGGCAACTCGAGTCGAAATAATGGGTGACTCGGAGTTGGTCATAAATCAAATTACAAAAGAGTATAAATGTGTTAAGGAAAATCTTATCATGTACTTTGTGATAGCCAATAGGTTATTGCGAAGATTTGAAATGGTAAGTATTCGACACATACCTCGACTTGAGAATCAGGAGGCCAATGACTTGGCCCAGATTGCTTCAAGATACAAAATTTCGAAAGAAAAATTGCAAGATGCAATCGAAGTCAGAGGAAGAGTTGCATCAACTAGATTATCCCCAACAGACTTGGAAACAAAAAAGCTAGGATATGCTGACGAAGAGAGCTTTGAAATATTGGCTATAGATAATTTGACGGACGGAGATTGGAGAAAGCCAATAATAGACTGCTTGCAGAACCCAACAGCATCTGTTGAACGAAAGGTCAAATATCGTGCTTTAAGTTATGTTCTGATGGGGAACTAACTATTTAAAAAGATGCCTGAAGGTGTCTTACTAAAATGCCTTAGTGAATCTGAGGCATACTTGGCTCTATATAATGTCCATAGTGGGGCATGTGGAGCACATCAAGTAGGCCATAAGATGAAAGGGGTATTATTTTGACAAGGGATGTATTTGCCTACCATGCTTAAAGATTGTATTAAATTCGCCAAAGAATGTCAAGAATGCCAAATACAAGCAGGAATTCAACATGTTCCTGCAAGCGAACTACATTCCATAGTGAAGCCTTGGCCCTTCAAAGGTTGGGCTTTGGATTTAGTTGGGGAAATTCGACCAGCATCATCCAAGAGTCAAAAATACATTTTAGTGGGAATAGGCTATTTCACTATTGAGGCTATGCCATTGGTAAATGTGGATCAAGATGCGGTGATCGAATTCATCCAAAAACATATTATTTACAAGTTTGGAATCCCAGAAACTATCACAACAAATTAAGGGTCAGTTTTTACTAGTCGAAAGATTCAAGAATTTGTTAAAGAAATGGGGTTCAAACTTTTGACGTCCACACCTTATTATGCTCAGGCTAATGGTCAAGTCGAAGCAGCAAATAAGGTGGTGATTGGGTTAATTAAAAAGCATATGGGGAAGAATCCAAGAAATTGGCATCATACATTGGACCAAGTTTTGTGGGCTTGTCGAACCTCCCCTAAAGATGCTACAAACACTACACCTTTTCGACTAAAATATGGTCATGATGCTGTGTTACCAGTCAAAATCTACCTACAGTCAACCAGAATTCAGAGACAACATGAGATCTTATTTAAGTCTTATTGGAACATGATGTTGGACGAATTAGTTGACTTGGATGAAGAAAGACTGAACGCCTTAGAGTTATTGAAAAGGCAAAAGAAAAGAGTAGAAAAGTCATATAATAAAAAGGTGAAAGTTAAGTTATTTTCGATTGGAGATTTAGTTTGGAAAGTAATTTTCCCATGGATAAAAAAGTTGGAAAACTTTGGGTAAGTGGTCTCCTAAGTGGGAGGGCCCTTTTCAAATTATTCAAGTTTTTTCCAATGGCGCATATGAAGTCGAAGAGTTAAATGAGGATAGAAGAATCTTGAAAGTAAATGGTAAATATTTAAAGAAATATAAGTCGGTACTTCAAGAAGTAAAAATAAGTAAGGAATAATTCATGCACGCATAGTCGATGCCAAAATAGGGATCAAAATAAAAGGTTGCCAAAATGGCTAAGTCATTACACTAAAATGCCACGAAGGGCTTAACATCATTACAACCAAAAAACAAGTTCATCAATTACAATCAAATTAAAAAGGGAGAGAATTATTCATCTTCTGATATTTTGACCTTTGAAATATCAAGCGTCGCTCGCAGACAGATTTGTTGGTCAAAATCTCTTCAATTTCTTTTCCAAACTTTTGAGCCTGTTCGACGTGGTGCGTGCCTATTATGATTTCTTTGGCCACTTCATATTGATTAAACTTCAGGAGTTTGTCTTTGCGCTCTTTGGCCTTCAAAAAATTTTCTTGCAATTCTTCAATCTGCTGCTCCCAAGCTTTGACATTCTTGTCACAGGCTTCAGTCTCCTTGTTGGTTTGTTTAGAACCCTTCTCTAACTCTGCAACTTTCGTAGTAGAGTCAGCAGCTACATCCCATTCAGCCATTTAGGTTTCTAACTTCATCTGAATTTTATTTGAAGCATATTTGATGCGATTAAGGTCTGCGACAACATGGTTAATCAATAGGCCCACCTCTAGTATGACATCTATAACTTCTGGCGAAACCTCCAAAACATTGACTTGCTTTAGGAGATTTTTTATCCTAAAACAAGCTGAAGTGTCTTTTTCCAAGAGTTGAAACAAGTCATCATAAAAGAACTTCTCCTTAATCTTGAGGAGTAAATCATCCCCAGTTTTGTTGGCGGAGTGACCCCCTGATGCAGTCGAGGCACTAGTGCTTTTTTCTGTTGAACTGCCTCTGGCACTTTTCATAGCCTTCAAATACTCAAGAGGTCTTTGGACCATTAATGACTCTAGCTCCTCATGAGAAAGGCTAGTAGTGGTAGTCTTAGTCGAAGCTGCAGATTTTGGGTCAGTCGTAGGTTGGTCATCTTGCTGCTCTTTTTCTTCTTCATTGTCATCCTCTTCATTCTTTTCTTCTTCTTCGTCTTCCACAACAATTTTTGTTTCACAGTCGAACATGGAGCGATCTTCTTCCTCCTCCTCTTCCTCTTCCTCTTCACCTTTTTCACCACCACTGCCTTGTTGTATGTTGATTGGGGAGTCATCTCCAGACTTGTCTTCGACAATTTTTTCTGCAGATGGCATCTCCGTGTCTCCTTCGACATCAAATAAGCCATCTTCCTTTGGTGGGCTCTTATCATGGTCATAGTCACTGGTCCGGAAAAGCTCAGTAGTGACCTTTGGTGGCGATTCCTTTTGATGTTCGCCAGCCAGTTGACTCACTTCGTCTATGGATCCTTTGGTGGAATCCTTAAGAGAAGTTTGTTGTTGAGAGGGAGCACTCGTTGTATGGTAAGAAGGATCATTGTTGGTTGTTGGAAGGATTTGTTGAACGAGGGGTTGTCCCTTGTTATCTTTAGCACCCAAAAAAAAATCAATCAAGAGAAAAAGATTAGAAGTGATTAAGTCAAAGTAAAGAAGAGAATTATGAAATTCTAGAGACTAAGGAATGATTTGTTACCTTAGGACCTTCAGCCCCAGGGCTAAAGTTATCACTTTCGATCTGTTCAAGGTTCGTCTTGGCAGTTGGTTTTTTGGTGGCTGGGTTGCTGTCAATTTCGACCACTTTTGGAGTGGAAGGTTTCTTCACGGGAGGTTTAATTGTTTTTTGTTGGGGTTGAGAACTGGCATCAGAGATTTTTGCCTATTTCTTCTTTTTCTTTGGCTGCTTGGAAGTATCTGGAGAAAGATCCCCATCATCAAATTCAATTATTTGAACTTCGGGTTCTTTTTTCTTTCTCTTTTTTTTTTGTTGGATGTGGTCTTCGACTTCCCTATAGGAAATATCTTTTAGATGTTAGAATAAGAAGGCATCATGTAAAAAGAACAATAATCACAAAGTTTACCTTTGTTGTTGTTTTCTTGGTGTTGTCTTCGCCTTCTTCTTTGACGACATCCTTCTCAATAATGGCAGGTTTCTTAGCTGGAATTCTTACAGCTCCAAGAAAGTAAATGCAATTAGTACAAGTAAAAAGAAAAATATAAAAATGAAAAAATGAGTAAGAGAAGTGGCGTCGAAGAACGTCTCATTCCACACCTTCATATATTGGAGACTCCATGCGAACGTGTTCTATGCCAATATGAAGGTGGCCTTTGAAATTGTCCAGAGTGTACTTAGTCGGAACCACTCGCTTAGCACGTTTTTGTGATTCTTGTCGAAATTTTTTCACAAAATCCCCACAAACGAACCATTCTGGAAATGGAGGGCTAAAAGCCACACCAAAATCAGCACTTGGCAGTCAAGGAATTTTTGGAGGATATAAATTAAAAGCTAACTTGTATCGTTGATCAGGTCTAACATATGAATGTAGTTTTAAATCCTCTAATTTCTTTGTAAATTTTTATTTCAAAGTGACTGCTGATTCATGAATGGTTCGACTAAGGTCATCAGGTCTGTAAGCAGTTTTAAAGTACTTCTGGAATGCTTGGATCTCTTTGATATGTGTCGAAATACCTTTCTTTACTCTTTCCTGCACAAGGGCAAATGCACGAGTTAGATGCAGATTGAAAGCAACTACATCAAAAAAATTTACAATATAGTACTCTCTCCACCAAGTGTCGAACTCCTTGGTGCAAAGAAAAGATGGTTTGAAAGTTACGGGAGTGAATTGTGTAAGGCCAACATATTTTGCCATCTCTTTAGTACATTTTGTTTCATTGTGAATCATATTGTAATGTATCAAGTAGCCTTTTTTGGGGAACAGTGGTTTGGGTTTAATTTGGATAAGACCAAACTGTCGAGCGACAAGGTTTGGTTGGTAACTAACAAGGGTAAATTGAAGCTTTAAGGGGTTGAGTCTTGTGGCTAGCAATCTTGGAGTAAGGAAAGCTTCCCAGATATCAAGAGACTCCGCTTCTTGGTCTTTCGACTGAGCAGGGAATCTTTTAGTGAACCATTCAGGGTCTATCTTCCTCTCTGCAAATGGAGCCATGTTGGGTGAGAACTTGTAACGATTAGCAAACATCGTCACATAGCTAGTGAAGGTTTGCTGAAGGTTTAACCCTTCATCACTTGGAGTCAACAAAGAAATCCTTGTGCCTTCGACTCTCCTGTTCTTCACTTCGGCATATTCTGTGCTGATTGGGTTTCGAACAAGGAGAGATGGTTCAAATGTAGCATTCAGCCATAGTTGTAATATCCAAAAAGGGCCAGAGAGAAGTAGGTTTCCTTTCGACTTGAGGGTTTTCAGTGTTGTAATGCCTTCCCCTAAAGATTCGTAGAGGTTGGCAAGGATCATTTTGCCAAGACAAAGATTGTGTCCAGCGTGTAATTGGTTGGCCATGGTGAGATATCTTTTCGCCTCCTGAATAGATCTTGAACAGAAAACACAACGGGAGAGCCAAAGAGCCAGAAGCACAATAAAATCTTGATCAGATACTTCCTCAAAATTCTTATCATGATAATGAGCTATATAAGTGGTAAGGCTGCTTTAGTTGTGTCGAAGCCTATGGAGTCTTCAGCTAAAAATTTGGGATCGTAAGTTTCTCCAGTTGGCTTGAGTCCAGTGATGGCAGCCACGTCGAATAAAGTGGGAGTCACCATTCCACAAGGAAGTTGAAAGTTGTTATGAGTACTATCCCAGAAATATAAGGAAGCTATCACCAAGGACGGGCAATAGCTAGGTCCCACATTCGACAACTGCATCATGTCGAAGATGTCCATGTCTTTCCAGACTTGGGATTTTACTTCCTCTACTTTCTTTAGCCATGCAAGGTAGTCAGAGGTGTCTTTGAACAATGGGCATGACCAAAATACCCTAAAACTATTGTTCATATACTCTAAATTAATTGGGTCTCTAGAAGCTTCAGTCGAAGGTGAACCTTGACCATCAACTCTCTGTCTTTCATCAGCCTTAATTTCTTCACTAGTCCTAGGTTTTAAACCATTGGCTATAGGCTTGTAACGATTGAAAGCAGGAAAGTATTCCTTAACCTTCACAGGGTCAGCAAAAAGGTTGGGAAGAGGACCTAACATGACACGGGTTTTGCTAGTAATAGAGATGGGAATGAGTACCTGAGACTGGTAGATTCTGCATTTTCCTCTTCAAGGGGTGGCTCAAGAACGTATTGTTGGTTGCCTATTGCTGTAGGACCCAGAAGTTTATGAACAGGAGCGAGCTCTGCAGATCTATTTGGTTCCTTAGTGTTCTTGTGTGTATCTTTGGAGATCTTGTTTAAAGAAGCCATTGATGGAATGCGTATGGAGAAAAAGATTTGAAAGAGATTAATATTTGAGAAAATGCGCTCAAAAGAGTTCAGAGAGTGAAAAGTTTGAAAAAATGATGATTTTCGCTATTTAAAGGTGGAGGAAGTGGGAACGGTTACTGTACACATTAATGGTGACAAAAATCGTGGGACGCGTGTCATGCAGGGGTTGCATGATGGGATGGTAGCAATTAATCAGACCCACGATCTCCTAGGGACTAGATGTGTGATGATTGAAAAGATTCACACATGGGTTTGAGGAGACGTTTTGAAAAAAAAAATGGCATGATGATGGTGACGTCATAGCAGGCCAAAGGTTTCTAGCGTCGAATGTGAATTTCAAAAAATGTCCTTCTCTCCATTCAGTCGAAAATGACATTTTTGGGGGGGGGGGGGGCAATTTGTTGGCTGTAAATTTCGACGCTAGGATTTTGTTAAAGACACCAAGTGAGCGTCAAGTCACTACTACGAAAACCCCATTTAACGACGCCAGGTTTACCACGGTTTCGTATCCCACCGTTGTAACAGGATTAAAAATTTATAACGCCATATTTAACAACGGTTGTATTACATAACCGTTGTAATACAAGCTGTGTAACAAGCTTCGATTCCCAGCTCTATATTTTTTTTCCATATTTTTACATTTTAACACGCTTGTATTAGAAGACCATTGTACTACATGTATCACGCTTCGATTCACAGCAATGTATTCTTTAGTATTTTTAAGTGCAATAGAGTATATATATAACTTTAAAAATAAAACTGTAAGAGATGAACATATTCCATTGAGAGTAAATTGATAAACATATTACATATCAAGATTATTGTCAGAGCCCATAGCATAAAATGCATCTTCATAATCTAGACATCTCTCCTCACTCCCCTCATCGGAATCATAATATACATGCCTCCTTTTCTTCTTTATCTTCTTCTTCTTCGGCTTCTTCTTCTTCTTCTTCTTATCCTTCCTTACCCTTAAGGCATCCCTGAAGTTGGCAGTTGCTGGTTGGACGACCTCCTGGATTGGCGCCTGACGTTCCTCATTGAGGTTTCTAGGATTCTCATTTGTTGAACTCATTGTTACGAAGAATATATTATTAAGATATGTAAAATTGTCTATTTATAGATGAGGTTGAAGATGAAAAGACTGATAGTTTAATGCTTGTAATGATGATAACTTGTAAATCGTTCATATTCTAGAACTATATTTTCTTGTAAACCGTTCATATGTTGGGAAGTGCAACGGTTAATAATATCACGACGGTTATAAGTAATGACCGTAGCGATATCACTTATAATCCAGGCGTAATTTTAGGAAAATGTTGTTGCCTGGTGTCGAACCTTGTACCACGTATAAGGGGTATCGCTACGGTTATTATAACTAACCGTTGTGATATTATTAAATTAATATATAATCTATCATAACGGTTATTTAAGAAAACCGTTGTGAAAATTTACCTATATAAGGGAATTAACTTTCCCTTTTTGACAGTCGCGCCGTTTCCTTCACAGCGAAACCCTAGCACCCAAACTTCATCTTTTTTTAGAATCTGCGAGAAGAAATACAAGAAGTATGAAGCTTTTGATTTAAGCTTCTTCCTCCTTGTAGTTCTTCTTGCAGAATCTAAAACTAGATGAACATGGTGATGATGCTGGCGGTAGCAAGGGTAATGTACATATTATTTATGGAAAATAAGGTAGTTTTCTACTTCAATCTTTTTGTTAAATAGTTCCCATTATCTCGTTTACTTCATGTTGTTTTTGTTGATTGTTATCATTTTGTGCAGATTCGACTTCAATGCTTCACAAGCAAGGTGAACTTCATTGTAATGGTACAGTCCCACTTCTTAGGGTTTTGTTTCAACTTTTGGTTGTTTTGTTTTGAATACTAACTAATTTTCTTCATTGCTTCCCACTTCATAGGGTTTGTTTCACATGGTGATGATGATGGTGGTGCATATATATATGAATTCATTCTGATAAGGTACATATATATGAATTCATTCTTATATTGTATATGAAATTTAGTTTATTATATACTATGTGTCGCTCCCAGGATTTTCATCCAGGTACAAACGCGAAAGTGGCGCGGAAACAGAGTCGCCAGCAATGTGTATTTATCCCAAGAGAGGGAAAGGAAACACTGTGTAAACCTGAGGGAAGGAAAAAGCATGGTCTCGCGACCAAGAGAAACGGGTAAGGGAGTCGGTTACGCGAGGGAAAGGTGTTAACACCCCACACGTCCATCGTACTCGATGGGATCCACACTTGTTGTCTGTATCAAAGGGTGTCATTGCCTGGAACTCCACTGCTACTGGACCGGAGAAGGAACGAGAACGGAAAAGAACGGAGAAATGAAGAAGAAAAGAAAAAGAAGTGACTCGATAGGACGTCCTCGGAGTCCTAGGCCTACGTATTCCCTCGGGAACGGGAAAATCAGAGTCAACGTAGTTCGGACACGAACTAGGGGGAGGTTGCTCGCCAAGACATCGTCGTCTTATGCCTACGTATCCTCAATCGGACAAGAAGGAGGAAATCAGAGCAGTCGTAGTTCGACCTACGGGTCGATGAAAAAAAGGTTTCGATCGCACTGGGGCGAGAGAAAAAAGGCTCAGTTAACAAATCTCGGTCACACAGAGGCGAGAGACAAAAAGAGGGAAATTAGTTGTTAGTGTGCTCGCCAAGGATATGAATCCTCGTGCCTACGTATCTCATCGGAAATGAGAATCAGAGCATCCGTAGTTCACGGAACTACGGGAATGGGAGAAGGGTGCTCGCCAAGACATTGTTGTCTTGTGCCTACGTATCCTCAATCTATCCAGAGAGAGGAAGTCAGAGCGTCCGTAGTTCGTGGAACTACGGGGAATGGGATCTCGATCACACTGAGGCGAGAGAAAAGGGGGAGACGCACGGAAGGTCTAAGGGAACTGAATCCTATAAGTTATCATACGAAATAGCCCTAAGATTAGGATCAGGAGGGAATTCTACCTAATGTTATCATGCTTGGATTGAGAGCCTAATGTCTATCCTACTCCGAGCTTAATCAGAAATTAAGTCGGACTAGGAGCCTTAAAGGAGCATGCGAATACAGTGTAATCAGCAAGTAAACACAAAGCTACGCAATCACAGAAGAAAGAATCGAATACGAAAGCAAATCAGGAGAAATTAACAATTAACCAGAAATTAATCAAGAATATTCACAAAAATTAAAATGCTAATTAAGCAAAATTAAATTCTAAGTAAAAAGGTTAATCTAAAATTAGAACTAATATTAATCCTAAAATTAGTTCAAGTTAATTCTAAACTAAATCTAAAGAAAATTAATTCTAAAATTAAATCTAGAATTAAAAGAAAATATTAGAAACTAATTTCTAATTAAAATCTAGTTATAAACTAATCTTGAAAATTATTATCTAATTAAAAAAAAGTTAGAATTACATTGAAAAAAACTAAAACTAAAAGAAATTAAAAGGAGGGTGCAGAACTGATTCTGAGGGTGAGAATAGAAATCCAGGCGAGTGAGCCTTGGAAGTCAGCAGGCCCAATGAAATTGAATCACCAGCAAGGGGTGCAGATAGTGACAGGAGGGCGCTGTGAGCAAAAACAAGTGCTGGGCTTTGAAAATTTCAAGCCCACGCTTTATTATGAAGCAAAAGGGGGGTATAAATAGCGATTCTGGAGGTGTGGGAAAATAATACATGGGCTGAGATCTTGGGCCCAATATCCTTTTATTCTGCAAAAGAAAGGGGGAGTGTATGAATGAATGTAGGGTGTTGAAGAGAAAACCTCCATGGGCTCTGAGCCCGGTCTGATCCAGTAGTAAAAAAAACCTAATAAAAACCCCAAAATCAAATTAATCCAAACGAAAAAACCCTAGCCCCCTCTTGAAGCGCCATTCATCATCTTCCCCACTCTCTCCGGTGAACTGCTCCGCGCTCACAAACCTCGCAGTCTCCGGCGACACAACTCCACATGGCCTCATATCTCACCTTCTTCAATAAACTTTACTCCACAATCTCCTTCTCCTGCTTCGTCCTCTATCGAAATCAACAGCGTCTCCCTCCGTCAACACTGTCTCGTCAACGCATCGTACTCTTCTTCATCACCTTCGCTCAACTCTCGCCAACTATAATGGTCACCACACTACCTCGCCGGAAAAAAAAAAGATCCGAGACGACTTTGCTCCGTCGTCCTCTCCTCTCACAGCACAACGCCCTCGTCTTTCAAATCGTGTCGCCCTCCTCGATGAAGTTCTCTTTGCACGTGGCTCCATTTGAACCTCACTCGTTTCAACTCTCCTCTTCTCTAAGACTCACACCTCGCTCTCAATTCGTACACAATCAACATGATTCGCCGAGAAATAAACAAACCAGAAGAACAGATCACCAAATCGCAAACTCACCGCGAAAACAAGTCGACTCAGAACTACACGGCAACGTCAAGGTTTAGATCAGGATTAATGTACCTATCGGAGAACCGTCTGGTGCGTCTTCGGATCGGAGAATATGAATAGAAAACCAGAGTTAACTTTAATTCCGCTTTGCTTCTGATTCTTCTCTTTCAATTTCTCGGTTCTGCTGCGAACTTGCTTCCGATACTGAATTGTTGTTGAATTGTTGTGGTTAACGTCGCTCTCAACCTCTTATGCTTCTTCTCCACTTGTTGTTGAATTTGTTGATTTTCAGTGAATGTCGTTGTTGTTGATTTTCAGTGAATGTTGCAGAGAATCATGGAGCTGCGATTTTGTGTTGATGATGAAGAATTGGTGTGGATAGTTTTTCTGTTGGAATTTGATGAAGGTGATGTAGAGAAGATGAAGATTGAGGTTATGTGATGTAGTTAAAGTGTGAAGCTCTTGAATAATGGAAGAGAGATTCAAGAGAGAGTGAAGAATTGGAAATTGAATCTCAGAGAGAGAGATCAATAGTGAAGAAGAGGTGAATTTATATAGGAGCTTGGAATAATCGAGAAGAAAAAGTTTGTTATGGTATTGAAGATTTGAGAGCCAAACTTGAGGAAATTCTGTTATCAATTCTGTTATAAGAGTAAAAACACTTCCCGCGCTTGTATTTTTTCTTTTCACTGAATTTTCTGTCATGTAATATTCTTACAGTGAATTTTTACTGCTATGCTTATTTCTCTGTTATGGCGTGGATGGTGTGATGCTGGTTGAAGCGAGGTTGAGGTTTTGTGGGAGGCTAGCGTGATGTGAATCACGTGTAGTTTGGTTTATTTCTTTTTTTTTCATTTTTCCCTCAACAATTGTTTTATTTGTCATAAAGGACCCTAAAGGTTGGTTGTGATATTACAAAAAAAAGTTATTTGGATAATGGACATGCAATAATTGGATTAGAGATCAAAATGGTTTTAGAGTGGATTATGGTTTTAACAAATAGATATAGTTTAGTTAAATGGACAAAGAAAGGAATTTGGATTGGATATAAAGAATGGGTGAATGGATTTGGATTCTATTGAATTAAAAGTGGATAACAAATGGTTATTACAAATGAATAAAGGATATGAAATATGGATAAAATGGAAATTGGATTATAAAAAAAATGGATAAGATAAAAAAGGGTTTAGAAATGGGTTTAAAAATATAAACGGTTTATGAAGTGGATGTGGATGTTGGATATGATAGAAAAATAATTAGAAGAAAGAAGTGGATAATTGAAATATAATGGATATTTAGTGATATTTTTGAATAAGATGGATAATAGATGGATATGAAAATTGGGGTGGACTTTAGAAAAACGGATATTGGTGGATAAAAAAGGTTTACAAACTCAATTCAAAGGAGGAATGACCAAATGAATCCAAAGCTCATCCTGGACTTTTCACCAGCACCTGATTAACTACTGCGCCCAACTTCCACTAAATAATCTTGCCACTCACATGATCCACTGAAGAATCTCAACCGATAAACAGCCCACAAGCTCAACCTTGAACAAGAACCCTAACTATCCTTGAGACGTATACCCTGATTCACACCAATGAAATCCTAACCCAATACTTCTGATGGATCCTCTGAATAGAAAAATTACAACGAGCAGAATTCAACCTCTTGCTCCAACTTAACCTGAAATAGAAACCGACTGAATCACCTCTGAATAGGGCCAACAAGAAAATCCTTCGATCCCATGTCTCAGAAGACCAATGCAATGATATGATTATGAGTTATGACCTAATGAAATGCAAAATGAGAAACATAAACCAGTTAGGTTAAAAAAGAGGTAGGGAAAATTTTGGGGTGCAACAGCTGCCCCTATTCAATCGACTTGGACCTGGAAGGATATAGTAACAGCTTTCAGATGTCCAAGGTAGAAGGCGATTGAATACAAAAAGAACCCAGAAATTTGTACTGTGATGGAGAGAAATAATATGGTGATTGCCAGCCGAAGGTGGACTTACAATCGGAGGTTTGTAGAATCAATGGACCTACAAAGATGACTCCGCTGAGGATAAGAGGGTAGACCATCAACTCTGAGGTTGAGAAAATTTGAAGTAAACAATAACACTGAGGTTGAGGAAAAGGGAGACATCAACTCTGAGGTTGGGAAAAACCATAACTTTAACTCTAGGGTCAGAAGAAGGATATACGTCAACTCTGAAGTTGGAGACATGCCACAATACGTCTACTCTGAGGTTGGTGGAAGAAAGAGGCACGACAACTCTGAGGTTGGAGAAAAGATATGCGACGACTCTGAGGTTGGAGAAAAGATATACGACAACTCTGAGGTTGGTAAAAAGGGGCGTCAAATCTGAGGTTGGAGGCAAAAGGAGGTATTCATCAACTCTGAGGTCGAGAAAAGGTAAACGACAACTTTGAAGTTGGAGAAAGGCGTCAACTCTAAGGTTGGGGAAGAAAGGAGGTACGACAACTCTGAGGTTGGGGATGAAAGGCTTCAACTCTGAGGTTGGAGAGAAGATATATAACAACTTTGAAGTATGTAAGGTGGGCGTCAACCCTGAGGTTGGGAGAAGAGGCATCAACTCTGAGGTCGAGAAAGGATATTCAACAACTTTGAAGTTGGTAAAAAAGGGGCGTCAACCCTGAGGTTGGGGTAAAAGGAAGTATTCATCAATGCTGAGGTCGAGAAAAGGTGTCCGACAACTTTGAAGCTGGAGAAGAAGATGTATGACAACTCTGATGTTGGACAAAACAGACGTCAACTCTAAGGTTGGGAAAGAAGGGCGTCAATTCTGAGATTGGGCAGACATACATACGACAACTCTGAGGTTGGAAAGGGAATGAATGACAACTCTGGAGTTGGTATAAAGGCTTCCACTCTGAGGTTGG
This sequence comes from Lathyrus tuberosus, assembly GCA_022829125.1. Taxonomy (NCBI): domain Eukaryota; kingdom Viridiplantae; phylum Streptophyta; class Magnoliopsida; order Fabales; family Fabaceae; genus Lathyrus; species Lathyrus tuberosus. The sequence goes on from JALAZF010000112.1 coordinate 1,618,682, forward strand.
AGAGGGAATGTACTACAACTCTGAGGTTGGGGAAAATATGTACGACAACTCTGAGGTTGGGTAAAAAGGCATATTCATCAACTCTGAGGTCGAGAAAAGGTGGAATGTTCATCAACTCTGAGGTCGAGAAAAGGTATACAACAACTCTGAGGTTGGTATAAAGAGGCATCAACCTTGAGATTTGGGATCACTGCTTTGATTCAGGATTGATCCGGGCTTTCGCACAAGGTACCAAATATGGCTTATGCTTCGATGCATGTTTGAATTTTTCTTTCTATGGCGTAATACTCCATACGAAATGGAAATGCTACGCCTTTTGAGGATGCAATGCAATGATGATTACTATATGCAAGAATAAGAGGACACTCCACTGAGGAATACGCCGAATGAAGCAAGCAGACTTCACTGAGGAAGGGATCACCCATATCTAATCTCCTATACCACCAATAACCACTAGTGATGCAAACCCTGTCGGGGAACCGCAAGCTGAATTGTGAACTCTGTTGGGGATAATGCCAATGAAGATTGGACTTTGAACTGCTGAGAATTCCAATAACCATTGGACTTTGACTTGCGGAGAATTACCGACTCTGACTTTTGAGGAAGAGAATACTCTGACTTCTCACTGTCTTCAAACTGCTCGCAAAATATTCCATCGTCTTACCCTGCTAAGAATGAGGAATCCACCTACACTGCTGGGGATAAGAAATCCTCATGATGAACCCTTTTCGATTTGAGGACGATCCTCTGCTTGGGGAAGCATAGCAATTCCAACACCTTGCTGGAAAAGATACCTTCTGGCTCCTTGCTAGGGGAGAGACCTCAAAAGCCTCACATCTGAAATAACTTAGCACTTTAAGTTTCTGCTGATCAACTACATACTGATTGTCAGGAGTGAACCACAGTTTCTTCCTGACTTGCCCCAGACCACAGGGTCCATTGAAAGAAATCATCTCAAGAGGATTTTACAGAAGACCGGACATTCACACTGCCCCAGGGTCTTCAAACTCTTGGAGAGATTTATTGGATCTCGACGTATCTACCCCAGACTGTATGATCTTTGAAGGAATTTGCCTCGAGAGAACTTGTAATGACTTGAAATACTTTGCCTCAGTATTTCGAACCTTGAAGAGGTGTTTCTGATTAACCATTTTCTGGAGAGGATAACTTCTCATGCTCCGGAGGTGGCCTGCCTCGACATGAGCTTTGAAGTGACTTTGCCCCTAATCTTCGAATGAATGCCCCAGAATAACTGAACTTTAGAGAGATTTCTCTACGTGACTGCCCCAGATTGGCTATATCTCATCACGACTTACTGGGGAGAGCCCAAGACACTGAGTCTCTTGGTAACATGCCCCTTGATATGATTGTCCTTTAGAATTTTCAAGCATCCCAACTCGTCAGGATCAACCTTCTCGACTGACATTCATTGTGTAAGCCTCATTAATGCTTAGGCACATGTATGCAAGCAGAACAAGTTTATTATGAGAATGATAATTCTGATGCAACAAACATGTTAAACTTGAAGTTTTTATTGAAAATATGTCGCCAAACCCTGTGAACGAGTCACTAGCTACGACACTGATTTTTGAATGGAAAACAAAACCACATGCAATACCAACAAAAATCTTATTAGCACAACTCATGGTAGTCAGGAATGCTATCTCATTGAAGTACGCCTTCAGAATAAACCCTGTTTCAATTAGGACTTTTAAGGATTGTAACGTGGCCTGGTTCACGGTTTTAGAAAAAAGGATTTATGGCTCAAAATTTTGTTTGTACCCACCCATTCTCCTTGATGTTCTCCAGTCATACGTTCAGCTAATTTGGCACAAGCGCTCATCTTCCTAAAGGATTTTTTGTGAGGATCGATGGTTAAGGAACCCACGAGGTTTTTGAAATGACAGTCACCCCTTTTGTCTTCAATGTTTCGGTCGCACGACTTGTTCCTTATCGAGGATTTTCTCTTTTGAACATTTCTTTTTCATTTTTCGCTTCTTTATTTCCCTGATTTTTCCTGGCCTAATTCTTTCTGAATTTTTCGATTTTGAAGTCCAGCGGGATGCCCTAACTTTTGCCTAAGTCGCTTATTTTCAAGTTTGGACTTGGCGGCCTTCCTCTTTTTATTATTTTTTATTCTTTTTTTTTTGAACCAATCGTGTGACACTGGTTATCTGACTTGTTTGAAAGGTTTGTGACTGCCTCACTCTTCGGTTGGTGAGGGATAACCATTGTGGTTTCAACTCTTTCTACCTCCCGATGAGTAAAAGGTAATGGATCCTTCGATGCACACTCCTTTTGAAATCTGAACGCTTGGTCAAATTACTGACGACTACCTTACCCCTGGTTAAATGTGAGGGTTTTTTCGAATGAAAAGAAACTCCTACTTCAAGGCTCAAAGGGGTTGACGAGGGTCTATCTCCCTTATATCTCCGGTGTTTGGGGATTTGAAGCAATGCTTGTACATCCTCAACAGGGTTTTATCCAAAAGCATATAACCAAAGAATTTTCGTTTTTTCTTCATCATCCTCCCTCCAAGAGTTTAAGCAAGAAAATTGGTATTGCAATGCACAGAAACATTATATGAATGAATAAAAATGAATTACTTCAAGAAAAAACATATTCATTGCATTAAGAACATCATTCAGAACACCAACAAGTTATTTATGCATACAATGCTTTAACAAGAAATGAAAAACTACAGATGAAAATGCAGTAAAGAACCTGAAGATTGCCATCGCTAAGGAGGCTTGATTTTGTCTGGACGTCCTTGCAACCTGAGTGCTCACTTGAGACAGGAGGCTTCAATTGATGTACATATCATCTTCAGTGAGTCCAATGATCTCTAAGTCCACCAGGTCTTGCACCTTGTGCTTGAACACGTTACAATTTTCAATGGAATTACCCGGTGTGTCTGAGTGATACTCGCATCTAGCATCCATATCATAATCAGGAGGAATGGGGTCAGGGACAGGCTTGGCTTCCCTTAGTTCAACCAGAGAACTCTCAAGTAGACAGGAAAGAACATCACTATGAGGAATAGGGAGTGGATCAAACCTTCTCGCAGGCCTTCTTGATCTTTGTTGTCTCTGCTGCTGATGAGCATAAGGTCGCTGATACTGAACAGGCTGTTGAACAACAGGAGGAACATAGACAGCACTAGTTTCTCCTTCCTTTCTCTTGGAGGACCCATCATAAGGTTTCCTTGCATCTTCAGCAGCAATTTGAATCTTTCCCATTTTGATGTCGTTTTCGACTCTTTCTCCTGCCAATACAAGACCTGAAAATCCGGCTGACAAACAGCCAACCAATTTCTCATAATAATGCCCCTGAAGTGTATCCATGAACATATCAATGAGCTCTCGTTCCAACATCGGTGGTTGAACTCGGGAAGCTAATTCACGCCACCTCTGGGCGTACTCTTTGAAGCTTTCGTTTTGTCTCTGAGAAAGACTCTGCAATTATATTCTATTGGGTGCCATTTCTGTATTGTATTGGTAATGCTTAATGAAAGCTTCTGTCAAATCTTTCCAGCTTTTAATATGCGTTCTCTCCAAGCTCATATACCAGTCCAAAGATGCCCCAGTTAAGCTGTCTTGAAAGAAATGCATCAGCAGCTTCTCATCATCCGTATAGGCAGACATTTTGTTGGAATATGCCTTGATGTGAAACCTGGGGCAGGTGGATCCATTGTACTTTTCAAAAATAGACGCCCTGAACTTCGGAGGAATTTTTACACCTGGGACCAACCCTAAGTCAGACATGTCCATACCCAAAGCATTCTGGCTCTTAAAAGCCATCAACCTCTCTTCGATCATACGAAGCCTCTTGTCCGTGTCAGTAGGGAAATTCATCTCAGCATCGTAAAATTGTTCTTCCTGATTATCCACCTTCTGACGAGAAACATGAATCCTAGCAGCACTTCCTCTGGATTGACTCATAGGAGAGGATGGAGGAAGATCAGCACGTGGAGGATTTACAACTCCGCCCGGAGTATTACCAACAACATTCCCATTACCGACCTCTGGGATAACAGCAGCAGCCCTGCGAATAACCGCCCTTAATTCCTCTTGATGTTGAGCCATACCCTGCATCACCTCCATGCACTGAGCCATACGAGTCTGGAATTCCGACAACTCTACTCGCATCTGATCCATGATTCTCCTCTGATTGCCTCGAGTTGCGTAGTGGTGAGAAGTCAAGTTTACAGTTCTGGAGAAAATACCAAGTCAGAATAAGAATTCCCCTCTGAGAATACATGCTATGCATATGCGTATGAGAATGCAAAATGTCATGTGATGCAAATGCAAAGACACGGGATCAAGGTATCCATAAATCCTGAATAGTTGTTGTACTGCTGACTGGATAAGTTCAAAGGTCTGCTCTGAAGAGAATATTAGAATACCAGGTTGATAAGTCCATACTGATAAGAAAACCAGAAACCCAGGTAGGTAGAAGGTTACGGTTACCTGCAAACTTGTAAACAACTCGTCCCTCTCACATGTGGGTACTAGAAAGGCGAGGATCCTCAATATCACGGGCTCTCAGGTCGAGAAATGATACGTTCACCATTTCTGGTTTGGCATCATCATCAATCGAGGAGGCCTCAACTGATTCCCCTCAAAACAAAAGGTCCTCAGCTTCTGGCACTGAGGTCGAGAAGCAATAGTACATTCATCCCTCGGGGTACAGTACTATCGCCAATCGAGGAGTGCCTCCACTGATTCTCTTTCAAAAAGGATATCCTATAGCGAGTTCCCAGCATTGGGTCCTCGGATCGAGAATTTGTAATGGGTTTGCCATTTCTGGTCTGCCATTATCACATCTCGGGAGGAGTGTCGTTACTGAGTCCTCGGGAATGGTCACCAGAGTCGACAATTCCTCCAGAGAATATCTACTGGCCTGTATAGAGCATACAGTAGCAGATAGCTCCAAATAGAACCTCGTCTGGTTGTAGGTCTCATGAACACCCACACGTGGCAAAACACCACGGGAGCGACACGCCTGCCCACGCTAATACCTATGTGTATGCTCAAGCCTGGGTAGTGGGCTTATCTCTCGGATCACCCTGCCCACCAAACAGAAAACCAGCACAGCACAATCCAGTATAATAATGAAATAAAAATTCAATAAATGCGGTAAAATAGTAGTACAGTAATATACAGTAAAGCAGTAATACGATAAACAACAATATAGTAAAATAGTAAATATAACATAACACAGCTCCACAATAAACACCCAATGAAACAAAAACAGACAAGCCCTAGGATTGACTCGCTTAGGGAGAAGCTTCCCCAGCAGAGTCACCAGCTGTCGCTCCCGGGATTTTCATCCAGGTACAAACGCGAAAGTGGCGCGGAAACAGAGTCGCCAGTAATGTGTATTTATCCCAAGAGAGGGAAAGGAAACACTGTGTAAACCTGAGGGAAGGAAAAAGCATGGTCTCGCGACCAAGAGAAACGGGTAAGGGAGTCGGTTACGCGAGGGAAAGGTGTTAGCACCCCACACGTCCATCGTACTCGATGGGATCCACGCTTGCTGTCTGTATCAAAGGGTGTGGTCGTCTGGAACTCCACTGCTACTGGACCGGAGAAGGAACGAGAACGGAAAAGAACGGAGAAACGAAGAAGAAAAGAAAAAGAAGTGACTCGATAGGACGTCCTCGGAGTCCTAGGCCTACATATTCCCTCGGGAACGGGAAAATCAGAGTCAACGTAGTTTGGACACGAACTAGGGGGGAGGTTACTCGCCAAGACATCGTCGTCTTGTGCCTACGTATCCTCAATCGGACGAGAAGGAGGACATCAGAGCAGTCGTAGTTCGACCTATGGGTCGATAAAAAAAGGTTTCGATCGCACTGGGGCGAGAGAAAAAGGCTCATTTAACAAATCTCGGTCACACAGAGGCGAGAGACAAAAAGAGGGAAATTAGTTGTTAGTGTGCTCGCCAAGGATATGAATCCTTGTGCCTACGTATCTCATCGGAAATGAGAATCAGAGCATCCGTAGTTCACGGAACTACGGGAATGGGAGAAGGGTGCTCGCCAAGACATCGTTGTCTTATGCCTACGTATCCTCAATCTATCCAGAGAGAGGAAGTCAGAGCGTCCGTAGTTCGTGGAACTACGGGGAATGGGATCTCGATCACACTAAGGCGAGAGAAAAGGGGGAGACGCACGGAAGGTCTAAGGGAACTGAATCCTACAAGTTATCATACGAAATAGCCCTAAGATCAGGATCAGGAGGGAATTCTACCTAATGTTATCATGCTTGGATTGAGAGCCTAATGTCTATCCTACTCCGAGCTTAATTAGAAATTAAGTCGGACTAAAGGAGCATGCGAATACATTGTAATAAGCAAGTAAACACAAAGCTACGCAATCACAGAAGAAAGAATCGAATACGAAAGCAAGTCAGGAGAAATTAACAATTAACCAGAAATTAATCAAGAATATTCACAAAAATTAAAATGATAATTAAGCAAAATTAAATTCTAAGTAAAAAGGTTAATCTAAAATTAGAACTAATATTAATCCTAAAATTAGTTCAAGTTAATTCTAAACTAAATCTAAAGAAAATTAATTCTAAAATTAAATCTAGAATTAAAAGAAAATATTAGAAACTAATTTCTAATTAAAATCTAGTTATAAACTAATCTTGAAAATTATTATCTAATTATTATCTAATTAAAAAAAAGTTAGAATTACATTGAAAAAAACTAAAACTAAAAGAAATTAAAATGAGGGTGCAGAACTGATTCTGAGGGTGAGAATAGAAATCCAGGCGAGTGAGTCTTGGAAGTCAGCAGGCCCAATGAAATTGAATCACCAGCCAGGGGTGCAGATAGTGATAGGAGGGTGGTGTGAGCAAAAATAAGTGTTGGGCTTTGAAAATTTCAAGCCCACGCTTTATTATGAAGCAAAAGGGGGGTATGAATAGCGATTCTGGAGGCGTGGGAAAATAACACATGGGCTGAGATCTTGGGCCCAATATCTTTTTATTCCGCAAAAGAAAGGGGGAGTGTACGAATGAATGTAGGGTGTTGAAGAGAAAACCTCCATGGGCTCTGAGCCCGGTCTGATCCAGTAGTAAAAAAACCTAATAAAAACCCCAAAATCAAATTAATCCAAACGAAAAAACCCTAGCCCCCTCTTGAAGCGCCGTTCATCATCTTCCCCACTCTCTCCGGCGAACTCCTCCGCGCCCACAAACCTCGCCGTCTCCGGCGACACAACTTCACACGGCCTCATATCTCACCTTCTTCAACAAACTTTACTCCACAATCTCCTTCTTCCGCTTCGTCCTCTATCAAAATCAACAGCGTCTCCCTCCGTCAACACTCTCTCGTCAACACATCGTACTCTTCTTCATCACCTTCGCTCAACTCTCGCCAACTATAATGGTCACCACACTACCTCGCCAGAAAAAAACAAGATCCGAGACGACTTTGCTCCGTCGTCCTCTCCTCTCACAGCACAACGCCCTCGTCTTTCAAATCGCGTCGCCCTCCTCGATGAAGTTCTCTTTGCACGTGGCTCCGTCTGAACCTCACTCGTTTCAACTCTCCTCTTCTCTAAGACTCACACCTCGCTCTCAATTCGTACACAATCAACATGATTCCCCGAGAAATAAACAAACCAGAAGAACAGATCACCAAATCGCAAACTCACCGCGAAAACAAGTCGATTCAGAACTACACGGCAACGTCAAGGTTTAGATCAAGATTAACGCACCTACCGGAGAACCGTCCGGTGCGTCTTCGGATCGGAGAATACGAATAGAAAACCAGAGGTAACTTTAATTCCGCTTTGCTTCTGATTCTTCTCTTTCAATTTCTCGGTTCTGCTGCGAACTTGCTTCCGATACTGAATTGTTGCTGAATTATTGTGGTTAACGTCGCTCTCAACCTCTTATGCTACTTCTCCACTTGTTGTTGAATTTGTTGATTTTCAGTGAATGTCGTTGTTGTTGATTTTCAGTGAATGTTGCAGAAAATCATGTAGCTGCGGTTTTGTGTTGATGATGAAGAATTGGTGTGGATAGTTTTTCTGTTGGAATTTGATGAAGGTAATGTAGAGAAGATGAAGATTGAGGTTATGTGATGCAGTTAAAGTGTGAAGCTCTTGAATAATGGAAGAGAGATTCAAGAGAGAGTGAAGAATTGGAGATTGAATCTCAGAGAGAGAGATCAAGAGTGAAGAAGAGGTGAATTTATAGAGGAGCTTGGAATAATCGAGAAGAAAAAGTTTGTTATGGTATTGAAGATTTGAGAGCCAAACTTGAGGAAATTCTATTATCAATTCTGTTATAAGAGTAAAAACACTTCCCGGGCTTGTATTCTTTCTTTTCACTGAATTTTCTGTCATGTAATATTCTTACAGTGAATTTTTACTACTATGCTTATTTCTCTGTTATGGCATGGATGGTGTGATGCTGGTTGAAGCGAGGTTGAGGTTTTGTGGGAGGCTAGCGTGATGTGAATCACGTGTAGTTTGGTTTATTTCTTTTTTTTTTCATTTTTCCCTCAATAATTGTTTTATTTGTCATAAAGGACCCTAAAGGTTGGTTGTGATATTACAAAAAAAAGTTATTTGGATAATGGACATGCAATAATTGGATTAGAGATCAAAATGGTTTTAGAGTGGATTATGGTTTTAACAAATAGATATGGTTTAGTTAAATGGACAAAGAAAGGAATTTGGATTGGATATAAAGAATGGGTGAATGGATTTGGATTCTATTGAATTAAAAGTGGATAACAAATGGTTATTACAAAGGAATAAAGGATATGAAATATGGATAAAATGGAAATTGGATTATAAAAAAAATGGATAAGATAAAAAGGGTTTAGAAATGGGTTTAAAAATATAAACGGTTTATGAAGTGGATGTGGATGTTGGATATGATAGAAAAAGAATTAGAAGAAAGAAGTGGATAATTGAAATATAATGGATATTTAGTGATATTTTTGAATAAGATGGATAATAGATGGATATGAAAATTGGGGTGGACTTTAGAAAAACGGATATTGGTGGATAAAAAAGGTTTACAAACTCAATTCAAAGGAGGAATGATCAAATGAATCCAAAGCTCATCCTGGACTTTTCACCAGCACCTAATTAACTGCGCCCAACTTCCACTAAATAATCTTGCCACTCACATGATCCATTGAAGAATCTCAACCGATAAACAGCCCACAAGCTCAACCTTGAACAAGAACCCTAACTATCCTTGAGATGTATACCCTGATTCACACCAATGAAACCCTAACCCAATACTTCTGATGGATCCTCTGAATAGAAAAATTACAACGAGCAGAATTCAACCTCTTGTTCCAACGTAACCTGAAATAGAAACCGACTGAATCACCTCTGAATAGGGCCAACAAGAAAATCCTTCGATCCCATGTCTCAGAAGACCAATGCAATGATATGATTATGAGTTATGACCTAATGAAATGCAAAATGAGAAACATAAATCAGTTAGGTTAAAAAAGAGGTAGGGCAAATTTTGGGGTGCTACACTGTGTACATTGTTTGTTTTACTATCCTTTTATTGAAAATGCAATCAGTCAAATTGATATAGAACATTAGTTTATTATATATATACTATGTATATTGTATATAGTTAAATTTAATACTAACTAATTTTCATCATTGCTTCCCACTTCTTAGGATTTGTTTCACATGGTGATGATGATGGTGGTACCTATATATGAATTCATTCTGATAAGGTACATATATATGAATTCATTCTGATATTGTATATGAAATTTAGTTTATTATATACTATGTATATCGTTTGTTTCACTATCCTTTTATTGAAAATGCAATCAGTTAAATTGCTATAGAACATTATAATCTGAAAATTAAGATGTATTTGAAAACCAACCTTTATCATGTCAATGTTTTCTGAATTGCATCCATTTCATTCAGCACATTTAATGTTCCTTAACATAAAATTTATGGTCCAATGGTCCGTTTGCTTCAATTCATCGATATCTTTTATTATAGTTTACCTCATCGTCGTCACTAATCGCCGTGGTTGTTAAGATCATGATCATTGTTATGATGATAAAATCGTGGTGATTTTTGGCGATAATGAGGTAAACTATAACAAAAGATATCGATGGATTGAAGGAAACCGACCATCGAACCATAAATTTTATGTTAAGGAACATAAAATGTGCGGAATGAAATGGATGCAATTCGGAAAACAGTGGTGTGTTTAAGTTGATTTTCAAGAACAGTTTAATTTTCAGATTATATAGTTCTTTACCAATTTTAATGGTTGTATTTCTTTAATAAGGTGGATGGTAAAACAAGCAATATACATTTGTATTTAATAAACTAAGGGTACATTCCACAACGGTTGAGACAAATAACCGTTGTGATAGTTAACATATATGACAACGGTTCATACTGATAACCGTTGTGATAGTTAATATATATTACAACGGTTGAAATACCTAACCGTTGCAATATATCGCGCGCTTCCATAATACAACAACGGTTTCTAGACCGTTGTAGAAACAGCGAACTTACAACAACAATCTACATAACAACGCCTTCGCCCGCGTCATTATTTGTATTTCCCAACCGTTGCTAAATGGGTTTTTCGTAGTAGTGAGTGTTCCTTGAATTTTGTCTAGATTCGACAGGAATTTGTGTAAAGAGTCATGGTCGAAATGGTCTTCATAAGGAGGACATGCTGGAAAATACTTAGAAATATTTTCTAAGTATGGAAAGCAACTTCGACGAGGGCATATGAAGCTTACCTTCGACAGAGGTTTTGAAACTCAAAGTATGAATAATAACTGTCTTTTGTCCTTATCTGTTTCTCAAGAAAGACGCGTGGAGAGTTGTGGCAAAATGAAGACATGCAGAGCGAAACGTGTCAACTTTTGGAGAAATGTCTGTTGAAGACAGTTATTTTGACATATTATAAACATGAGTCTTAGTGTTAGGATTTGTGTGTTCAACTGTTGTACAATACTAAAAAAAATCACTCAAATTATCTAAGTCAAGTGAGAAAAGAGTTATCATTGAGAATGTACGTCTGAAACACCAAATTATTTCATTTTAATAGAAAGTTATTTTCATTTATCATTTGTTTCTTTTACTGCACTTTTACTTTGAAGTTTTTTTCATTGCATTTTCTTTACCAATTTATACAAAGTTTATCTTTTCTAAAAACTTTAAAACAAACTTTTGCAATATGAATACTGTCGAAGTGTTCTTTAATTTTCCAGAAAGATATTGAAACAATAGATATATCCTTAGGATTCACTGGTTGATCCTGTAAGTAAACCAAATTTTTGGAAGACCATCGGTTGTTTACCAATTTTCACTGTAAACAGGTATATTGTCAACTTTTGTGGAAAGATGACACTTAGAGACATCATCTTTTTCATTTTGCAATTGGTGATATGTCCATCACACTGGATGATAAGGTAGGTTATGACTATCATAGTTTAGTTTTGATGATGACAACTTGTGAAGATGCAACCTTTGATGACAACTTATGGAGATACAATGTGACCTTAAAGCAGAACTTCAAGCAAGTATGTAAAGCGATCAAAGATGCACAAGATAGATTATTCAAAGTTATTCCTCCAAATAAAGTCGAAGAGTTAGGGTTTAATGAACATCGATGATGACGTACGACTAGAATTTATCTCAAGCCTCATATCCAATAAGACTCAAGCAAATGCTTATATGATTGGGGTATTTAGCAAAGTCTTGAGGCTGCAGAAAGTGAAGGAGAAGAAGTGTGATAGCTTGCCTGATCATGTCCGAGTGATCAATATTTTGTATAAACACAAGGATGTTTTTGTAAAGTGTCATGGCTAAATCATACACTCACTAAAAATTATTTTAGAGCCTCCATTTTTCAAAGACAATAACCTAAAAATTGTTTTTGAGTCTAGCCATATGAATTTGATACTCTCATAATGATTATGACACATTTTTTGAACTGTTCAATTGATTGAAGCATATTCCCAATCGTTTGGATAAGGGAAAATGGCGTCCATAATTGATAGCGACAGTGTCATAATGAAGGGAAATGACTTTCTATCAAATATTTTCAAAATGGGCAATTATAATCAATTATTTGGAGCATCTAATTGATTGGTATAAGGTCCCATTCGATTGGACCATTAATTTGACCCACGAATCATTTCCTTTTTTACCAACTTTTAGCCTAGAAATAGAGGTCTATCCCTTCACTTTTTCACATCAAGAATCGTGAATCTTCTCACTCTCCTCTCTCTCTCTCTCTCTCTCTCTCTCTCTCTCTCTCTAAATATATTGTTCTACTTTCTCTCACTTTAATTTAGCCATAACACTTTGAGAAAGTCCTTGTGTTTAAGTGAGGAAATTTGTTCTAGAAAGGGTATATTTGTAAATTTACCAAGAGATAGTTTTTTCTCTTAATTATATATATCTTCTTATGAAGTGTTTGTTTGGGTTTGAAGATTAACCCATTAAATACTTTGTTTGGGAGATTTACTATGTAGTCATTGTTTGGTTTGCGAGTTGAGCCACTTAAGGAAAAGCTCTCTTTCTGGGTTCTTGAAGATAACAAGTGAAAAATCTTCTCTTCGTTTTTTGAGCGCAACCTGGTGTAAAATGTCAACTTAGTTCGAGATCAACCTATCGGTTCTCGCTAAACACTATTTGATGGAATCTCTCTGAAGCTAGCTAAGTGAGATCACAATTATCCTATTTTTTTGGAGGTATTACTTGTTATCCTCTTCCCTTGTTGGGGAAGTATCCTTTAATACTTGTCCACCCATCAATGGCTCTTAAAGGGATGCCCATTCATATCCCATGTTAAAGCAACCTTAGGTAACGACCGTCGTCTTCCCTAAGTAACACAAATTCCCTAAATTTATGTAACTCTCATGCAATCATGGAGATTTTTCGTAACTGTCATCTATGGTTGTTTGTGTCGCCTCCTGGCACCCTTTTCGAGATCGGACCCAACTTGCTCATCCGCCAAAGTCATTAATCAGATCCGACTTGATCATACCTTGCAATAATGTTTCTTTAGAACGGGACCTGATCTGCTTAGGATTTATACAATCCAACTTATTTGCCCATTTGTACTCAGCCTACAAAAGTTTGGTCTTCAGGAGTTCCGAGATGTACATAAGCCCCTCGATCATGAGGTCTAATTAGATTGAAGTGTTCAGACAAAAAAATCTTGGAATTCCTGCCTCCTTGCGCCGATCACCTATTAGGAAAATTACCGTGTGGCAGTGATTTAAAATTTAATAATATCAATTTTTATCTTTCCTTGTCATGATGACTTTTATGAGAACTATAACTTATCATTATGGTTTTTAGCTCGATACAACTTCTTAACCGTTGTAAACTTGCTTCCATAAAAAGACTCCTTCTTCATTTGTATTTTTCACCTTACTAGTGATCTCTCTTTCAAGCTTAGTTGACGAATTTCCTTTTGCTATTAATCGTTCATTTTGCAAGCTCAAGTCTCATGTATTGTTTTTTCACCCCTTTTACTCTATTTCCTTTTACTTTTTTACTATGGTTATAATAAGGGATTATGATGATTCGGGAGAGTTCCCGATTTCCCTTACTACTCATGAGAGAAGAAAACTCTAGAATGAGTGCATGAGAGAGTGTGAGGGTCGCCTGAATCGAGCGGAGTTCGATCAGAGCATTAGGGAAGTTTTTGGTGAGATCTCTTCACCTAGTACTAAAACTGACTAAGAGTTTTCATCATTAGGTTTCTTGGATACTCTGATAGAATCAACAGGGTCTTTGATTGAATAGGAAGTTCTAAGTTATGATCACAATGTTATCAACGACAACTATATTTCAAAGCTTCGCACCAATAACTAGGTTTCCTCTACCGGGAACGAGGATGACGTCGTGCTGGAATCCTGTGTGATTGGTGAGAGAGTTTGACATCTTTTTATTCTTTAACAACGCATTAGACAAAGAATCGTGAACTAGGGATGAATATAACAGCAAGGAGGGCTTCAAATTCAAGAAACGTTGATGCCCCATTGTCATCTATAAACCAACTTTGCCCCATTGCCATCTTTACTATCATAGTAAGGCTAATTACCATATAAAGTTAGTAATGGGTGGAGCTAGTTCAACATAAATCAACAATAAACAAGTCTTTTGCCACTAAGTGATTGAAACTGATTTCTAGCTAACAGAATAAGTGATTCTTGGAATGCAACCAAATATGTTTCTAATGCATGAAAGTTAGAGTATTCAAGATTTAGGAGTTGGTACTCAAGATTTATGCATGAAAGTTCGAGTATTCAATTACAACTTAATATTAATTAGGGTTTAGGATGTGAATCCTAGTCTATGAAACATAATCACAAACACAACCACAAGACACGATAGGCATTAACACCAACATCATTTGATAAACCTTCAATCTGAAGTGTCAGCGTATTAGAGTTTCATAGGTCTTAATTGACTCGCTGAGTTCTTTGAGAATGAACATGATACACATTGTAAGTTCCTGGATTGGCTGGAATTTTGGTAAAACAACAAGGTGTTCAATGCTGATGTCATGGTGTTGATGTTGCAGCATTGAGTCTTAGTACTGGGCTGTACTAAGTTGTGAAGGTTAACTATGTTTGATGTCATGGGCTTGATGTCATAACATTGCACTTAACACTGGGTTGTGTTAAGGTTGCTAGTTGCTGAAGTGGATGTCTGATGTCACATAGGTGATGTTGTAACATCAGACCTGCAGAACTGAAGCTAATGACAGCATGGGCTTGTTGTTATTAGGGTCGCGTATTAGCTGGAATTGTGGAGAGTGTTGACTCGTTGGATGAGAATATCTTGGGCTAGATATTTTCTGTTACATGGGAGATTTGATTGCAGGTTTGTTGGAGAATTAAAAGGTGGAAGATTTAAAAAGATTTTGGGGATAAAATCTGTTTTAAAAGATTCAGTTTTTAATTAACAAATCTGATCAAATATTGTGACAAATCCAATCCAAATTCAAGGAGCTATATAAAGCGCACAAGACCAAGGAAGAAGGTACAGAAAACAGATTGAAGATCAAGAGCTGGAGGCTTAGAGTCTAGGGTTTGTTTAGAGTACTTGTAATCACACTATTCTAGGTTTGAATAGGTGTTGAATTTCCTGTCATCTCTAGAAGCTGTGAAGAAATAGAGAGTTGTTGATTGATCGAAGCTAGGAAGCAAGATCAAGGGATCTCAAAGAGGTTGTTCTTTGAGTGTTTTAGGGGATTGAGTAGTGTTCTCATATCTAAGTGGTTTCTTAGGTAGAAAGTCACTAGTAGAGTATAAGTTTAGGAGATTGTCAACTGGTGTGTTGAGTCTGTAAATTATATCTACAAGTAGTGAATTTCATCCCTGGCTTGGTAGCCCCCAGACGTAGGTAGTTAGACCGAACTGGGTGAACAATTCCTTGTGTTTTCCTGTTGCTTATTCTGTCCATTATTGCAGAGTGTGTTGTTGTAACATCGCACCTTAACATCACACGTCTGGTACCAGAATTTCAATTGGTATCAGAGCAGGCATCCTGTCTGTCTCTGGGTGAGATCTAGGGAAGTTACTTTCTGGTGAAAGATGGACAAAGAGGTTAGAGGATTCGTCAACAGACCCCCTATCTTGGATGGCTCAAACTATGAGTATTGGAAGCCTAGAATGACTACCTTTTTAAAGTCATTAGACAGCAGAGCTTGGAAGGCTGTCATTAAAGAGTGGAAAGCTCCAGAGGTATGTGAGAAAGATGAGGCTGGCAAGGATAAAGAAGGCACCTCAAAGCCTAAGCCTGAAGAGGAATGGACCAAGGAAGAAGATGAGCTTGCCCTTGGGAATTCAAAAGCCCTAAATGCTATCTTCAATGGGGTTGACAAGAACATATTCAGGCTGATCAACTCATGTGAAACTGCTAAGGCTGCTTGGGATATTTTGAAGGCTACTCATGAAGGCACATCTAGAGTTAAGATGTCTAGACTTCAGCTTCTAACATCTAAGTTTGAAAGCTTGAAGATGAAGGAAGATGAGACTATTCATGACTTCCACATGAGTGTGCTTGAGCTGTCAAATGCATCTAGCACTCTTGGTGAGAAGATGACAGAAGAGAAGCTGGTGAGAAAGTTCGTAGGTCCCTCCCTAAGAAGTATAAGATGAAGGTAACAGCCATTGAAGAATCTCAAGACATCAGCAAGATGAGAGTTGATGAGCTTATTGGATCTCTTCAAACATTTGAACTTGGGCTGAATGAGGAAGAACCAAAAAAGAAGCCCAAGAGTATAGCCTTAGTCTCCACTCCTGCAGCAGCTAAAGATGATGAGTCCCATGAGGATCTGCCTCAGGCTATAGTTATGTTGGGAAGGCAATTCAACAAAGTGTTCAAGAAGATGAACTATAACTACAGGCCTAATGTCAAGAACATCTCCTCTGACATCAGTAAGTCAAAAGAGAAAGGTGAAGAGAAGACTGTCCAAGATAAAGGTGTTCAGTACTTTGAATGTGAAGGGTATGGACATGTCAAGAAAGAGTGTCCCACATTCTTGAAGAAGCAGAATAAAGGCTTGACAATTTCCTGGTCTGACTCTGACAGTGAAAGTGAAAGTGAGTCAGCAAAGCATGTTACAGCTTTGACAGGAATTGTTGAATCTGATGATGATAGTGATGGAGAAGTCACTTATGATGAGCTAGCTTCAACCTACAGAGAGCTGTGTTTTAAAAGTGCTGAGATTTGTCAAGAGAACAAGTGTCACAAGGAACAGATTACTCAGCTTGAGAATGAAAAAGCTGATCTGGAAAATGAAGTGGTGCTAGTAAGAGCTCATCTTGATCAAATGACCAAGTCTGTTAGGATGCTGAACAGTGGTACAGACACTCTTGACAAGATTCTTCAGACGGAAAGGATAGTTGGAGATAGGACTGGATTAGGATTTGTGGTTGAGGGAAAAGTATCTACTGAAGCAAGCACTTCAGGAACCAAAGTGGAGATGTCTCAACCATTGTCTCAACATCAGCCAAAGGTGCAGGATCCTACTCCTAAGAAAGCTGATGTTTCACAACCTAAGAGGATTGAGAAGAAGACTGGTCCTTATCAGAAGAGAAAACAGCCCCAAAGAGCTAGTCAGTATATGCCCCCACAATACCATAAGAGCATGCTAGCTGCTAGGTTCAAACAGGGCATGTCACATCAAATGTCTCAACATCAGGTCAACGGGTATAGTCATGGCTTTAGATTTAACCATGATGTGCCTTATGTCTACGGAAGAAGAAAGCCTCACCATCATGGGAGACAATCCAGAAAACAGCATTCTCAGCCTTCTTATGTAAGAAGATATCAGCATAATAAAAGGCAGGTTAGTTATGGCAGGAGGAGACCACATTATGGATGGCAGCCTAAGCAATCTCATCATGGCAGAAGATTCAGAGATGAAAGGGTGAGATGTTATTACTGTGGAAGGTTTGGACATATGCAGTACTCTTGCTACAAGCTGCATGGATACCCTCAGCCTCAAAACAGATGGAGGGAGGATAGGCCCAAAGTTGTTAAACAATGGGTACCTAAGGAGAAGGTGAAGTGCTTATTGGCTCACATGGCTGACAAGGAGTTTAAAGAAGATACATGGTATTTTGACAGTGGGTGTTCCAAGCACATGTCTGGATGTAGATCCATGTTTGATGATCTTAGGCCTTGCCCCTCTCATGAGGTCATGTTTGGCAATGGAGGAAAAGGTAGTGTTGCAGGAGTTGGGAAAGTCCAAGGTAATGGTAGACCTGAACTTGACAATGTTGTGTTTGTCAATGGCTTAAGTGCAAATTTGATCAGCATAAGCCAGTTGTGTGATGAAGGGTACAAGGTAAACTACACTAAGCATGAGTGTGTGGTTTCTGATGAGCATAATCAAATTGTTATGAAGGGTGCCAGAACCAAGGATAACTGCTATCGGTGGATTTCTCTTATAGGAAACTCAACTATTGATGCTCAGGTTAATGTTATAACATCAGACTATGACATCAGGATTCTGAAAGGTCACTCAAAGTTAACAAGTGCTGATGTGAATATTTTAAAAGGAAAGTCTTTATGGAGGGAGAAAATTAGTGATGGGTCTTTAATAAATACAGAAAATCTGGCGCCATACCTCAGACCATCATTTTCTTTTGGAGCAAGATCACGGTTCATCAAAGAGTATATCTCCCGTCTGTTCGTTTCCTTAAACAAGAAGAATCAGCTGAACTCATACTGCCTCAAGAGAACCATGTCAAACCAGACGTCGTCTCCATCAAAGAAATCTGTCGCTCAAAGCTCTTCGCGAGATAAGGCTAGGGTTTCCTCAGAAGAGGGATTTTCAGAAGAAGCGTTGAATATTCAACCTATCTCAATGATGCTCCCAAAATCAGGTAAATCTAGACCTTCTAAACTTATGCCAAAGAGGGCTGGAACTGTATTTAAGGACGATGAAACTAAAAACTTGTCACTAGTGTTCTATTTAGAGATAGACCAGCTCCTAGGGAAAGGGTTGATGTTGACAAAAGTCAGATTGTAGATAAAGTCTTTGAGAAAGGGCTCCCTATAAAAGGTATATCTAGACCACTGAGGCAAATGCCTGCTGAACAGGAAAATAGGGACATGCAAAGTGGTGCAACGAATCTTCATAGACTGGCTATGTCTGTTATTGAAGATTCTGAAGGTATTGATCAGAAAGAAGACGTGCCTGAGGAAACAAATGTTGAAGAAGATGTTAGAATCTCACTTGACCCTGCTTCTGGTGGTAAAGACAATGCTGATGCAATCAACGTTGTTGATTTGTCAGATGATGAGGTAATTGCTAGGGCTGTTCCATGCATTGCCAAGAGGTTGAAAACCAGGAAGGGAAAGAAGGCTGAACCCTCACCTAAGAAAGCTTCTGATAAGAAGAAGAACATTGCTATTGGGCCAACAAAAGCATGGAGTAAGGTCAATGTGAATCCCAGAAAAAGGAAGCAAATGGAAGAATCTGAATCAGAGTATGATGTTTAGGATGATGTTCAAAACACCACTCCTGTCAGAAAGTCAATCTTGAAGAGAATTGCTGACAAAATACCTGAGGTCCCTGTTGATAACCTTTCATTCCATTATGCAAGCAGTGCTTCTATGTGGAAGTTTATCTGTCAAAGAAGACTTGCTCTTGAAAGAGAGATTGGGAAAGAGATAATGGAGATGAAAGAAGTCATAGAGGTGATAGAGGCTGCTGATCTGATGAAAACGGTTCATGGATTTTCCAAGTGCTATGACAGCCTGGTTAAGGAATTTGTTGTCAATATTCCTGTGAATATTTTTGACAAGAGCAGTGTGGACTACATGAAAGTGTTTGTTAGGGGAAAATGTATTGAATTCTCTCCTGAAGTTATAAACAAATATCTAGGAAGAAAAGATGAAGAGTTTGATGAGCTAGAAGCCACTGATAATGATGTCTGCAAGGAAATAACTGCTGGTCAAGTTAAGGTGTGGCCCTTGAAAGGGAAGCTGTCAACTAGCAAACTTAGTGTTAAGTATGCTATCTTACACAGAATTGGAGCCACGAATTGGGTGCCTACCAATCATAAAACCACAACAGCTGTGGGACTAGGGAGGCTCATTTATGCTGTAGGTACTAAGAAGAAATTTGACTATGGAACATATGTTTTTTAATAGACTGCTAGACATGCCACCACTAATGCTATCAAACTACCTATAGCATTTCCTTCTCTCATCTGTGGAGTTATTCTGAATCAACATCCTGGCATATTGACAAGCTCTGATAAACCCTGCAAGAGGGAGTCTACCTTATCCCTGCATCCAAAATTGTTTGCTGGAAGTCATGTTCCAGACCTTGTCTCAACATCAGATGCTGGTGCCAAGAAGAAAAGTACCACGGTTGAGTTGCTTGCTGGACTGAAGGCTACGTGCAAGGATCTGGATGTTGTGATCAGTACCAGCATGACTAGGAAGAAGGAGATTGAGAAAATGATCCAGTCCTTGGAACAAGATGAGAACAATGATGTTCATGCTGAACGCGTCAATGCTGAAAGTGATGAAGATGTTGAGAGTACCAGCTCGGATGAAGAGTGATTTTCATCTGCTGTTTGTAGAAAATAGTGTTAGCTTTATTTTCTGTATTTGTTTTAGCACTTAAAGTGGTTGGTTTTGTAATGTGGATATTGTGCTGTTTATGCACTATTTATGTCTTTTAGTTTCCTTCTATGATTTGTTGTGCCTATTTACTAACTGAGAGGCTAACAATGAGAGCTAGGGTATACTGTCTATAGTTAATAGGGATTTTAATTGAAGTTTGCCTAATTATGGCTAAAAAGGGGGAGAGTTAATAAATTGCCATGAGGAGAAGAGTAGTTGCTGCTAAAAGAATAAAAATAAAAGGTGTTTAGTTGAAAAGTAATGATGCAGCTGTGGAGGGGGAGTATAGACAGCATAGTTATGGAGCTGCTAGTGAAGAATTCATAGCATTGAAGAGTGCAGAGTGCAGCAAAGCAGACATCAAGGGGGAGATGTATTGCACATTGTGAGCTACTGAACAGCTGTGATGCTGGTTCAAGTTTTTGAGGGGGAGCACCAATTGGCTGTTGTCAATAATGAAGATGGTGCTGCAGCAGATCAAGTAATGAAGACTATATGAAGATTGTCAAACTGCTGCAAGTTAATGGTTCAAAATATTGAAGATATTCCGCTGCTGAAGTCTCTGAAGATGCAGAGATTGTTTTAGCCAAAATTAGCCAAAGGGGGAGATTGTAAGTTCCTGGATTGGATGGAATTTTGGTAAAACAACAAGGTGTTCAATGCTGATGTCATGGTGTTGATGTTGCAGCATTGAGTCTTAGTACTGGGCTGTACTAAGTTGTGAAGGTTAACTATGTTTGATGTCATGGGCTTGATGTCATAACATTGCACTTAACACTGGGCTGTGTTAAGGTTGCTAGTTGCTGAAGTGGATGTCTGATGTCACATAGGTGATGTTGTAACATCAGACCTGCAGAACTGAAGCTAATGACAGCATGGGCTTGTTGTTATTAGGGTCGCGTATTAGCTGGAATTGTGGAGAGTGTTGACTCGTTGGATGAGAATATCTTGGGCTAGATATTTTATGTTACATGGGAGATTTGATTGCAGGTTTGTTGGAGAATTAAAAGGTGGAAGATTTAAAAAGATTTTGGGGATAAAATCTGTTTTAAAAGATTCAGTTTTTAATTAACAAATCTGATCAAATATTGTGACAAATCCAATCCAAATTCAAGGAGCTATATAAAGCGCACAAGACCAAGGAAGAAGGTACAGAAAACAGATTGAAGATCAAGAGCTGGAGGCTTAGAGTCTAGGGTTTGTTTAGAGTACTTGTAATCACACTATTCTAGGTTTGAATAGGTGTTGAATTTTCTGTCCTCTCTAGAAGCTGTGAAGCAATAGAGAGTTGTTGATTGATCGAAGCTAGGAAGCAAGATCAAGGGATCTCAAAGAGGTTGTTCTTTGAGTGTTTTAGGGGATTGAGTAGTGTTCTCATATCTAAGTGGTTTCTTAGGTAGAAAGTCACTAGTAGAGTATAAGTTTAGGAGATTGTCAACTGGTGTGTTGAGTCTGTAAATTATATCTACAAGTAGTGAATTTCATCCCTGGCTTGGTAGCCCCCAGACGTAGGTAGTTAGACCGAACTGGGTGAACAATTCCTTGTGTTTTCCTGTTGCTTATTCTGTCCATTATTGCAGAGTGTGTTGTTGTAACATCGCACCTTAACATCACACGTCTGGTACCAGAATTTCACACATTCTCTGAACATTGAGACAAATTTGAATGGAATTGTTCTAGGCTACCAATGATCTATCAACCTATCTCAAGATTAGACACAATATGAAAAAATTAACATGTGAGTTGTCAGATGTCCCCTAATTTCTCGTCATTCAAGTTTTTTTAAAAAAAGGAATTAGCAAGTATATATGCACGTATAACAGGGTCATGTTTACCGACGTGTCAAAAAATGGACAAATGTTGTATATAACAGATGATAGTTCATACATCGAAAACAAATGCTGACTAGTGGGACAAAAATATAAATCATGGAGCTCTATATTATACAAATGCAAGCAAATCTAATCCCGCTAATACACAGTGCAGAAAGCATGAAAGTAAAAGAAAAAGACTATTTAAACATGTAACTTTGGCATTGTGGTAGCCCCTCCAATTAACTCCACTGCATATATTTGATATGTTGACAAGCTTAAATGCTCAATCAACTCTTTCAATGGTACAATATATTTTTCCCGAATATCTTCATAGAGCTCTTCAAACTTCTCACAGGTTATTGAACTCCTGTAAGAAAAGAAGCCTAGAATAAAGGATACTTATAGAAAATTTATACAAAGGGAATCGTGACAAATAACTCAGTTTAGGAACTGTCAGAAATATAGGGCTTTAGGCATGGAAGAAGAAAACAAAGAACAAAATTTTTAAAGTTCTGAATGCTCCATACATCAAACAAAAATTTTAAAGTGATGAAGCAAACGAAAACTTGTTGAGGCACTCAGTTTGGTCATGAAAAATAGAAAATACATCAAACTTCTAAGTAACTCAGTTTGGTCAAACAAAGTTACAGTTAGAGGTCTGTAAAACCAATCACTTTCCAATCATCCAGGAAATTCCAGAAGATACAATATGAAAGATGAAAAGAAAAACACCCATGGAAATGCAATATAGAAGGAAACACACATATTAGCATAAGTAACTTAGGCTTTGAGAAGAAAAATCTGTTGAGATTCGCGGTGGTGGTGGTTGTTTTGACTACGACTCGAGCTGAGAGAGATGCCCAGAAGCCCTAACTGTTTCCCTCTTTGTCCAATGGGCGTGTGTTTCCGTTGTGAAGAGAAATGAAAAGAACATAAAAAGTTATTTCACACTAATGATTGATTTAGGATTTAGGGAGGATGGTGAGTGATCTCACTATCGCAACTTTCAATTACTTCTGCGTGAGGGTTTCTATGAAAGGTTTAGGGGGGCAGTGGGTGACCTACCCATCGTGACCTTTTAGTAGTCTTTTAAAAAACAAAATGGCGGTTGGCGAAAAACGCCGTAGCAACCGTCACGATTGGAGAAGGAGGGTAGTTGAGGGGCAACCGTCGTGACCTTTTAGCAGTTTTTTTAAAAAATAAAACGGTGGTTGGCGAAAAATGCCGTAGCAACCGTAGCAACTGTCACGATCAGAGAAGGAGGGTGGTTGAGGGGCAACCACCGCGACCTATGTGTCGTAAAACTCTGATTTTCATATAGTGTACGATTTACCCATTTGTATCTAATTTACTAAATTAATGGAGGCAAATCGAACTTAAAACTTAATACACACTTTAGAATTTATTTTATGCAACTTTCATCATATCATTTTCATCTATTTTTTTATAAGCCAAATATATATATTAAAAATGAAGGTACTAGGGGTACCCCAACCACAATACAATCGACAACCAAATTAGATTACACCGGCATTTATAAAAAGTCTAAAGGATACATATGCCACTCATAAAAATTACAACACATTCTACCCTTAGATAGAATTAGAATCCACCACCAAGAGAAGTATTTGATTCTCACCACTATTAAATCTGAATCACCTACCTCATCATTAAAGAGTACTTGATTTCTCCCCCACCAAATACACCAACAAACTACCACCTACAAACTACTAGCAAGCTTTTCTGAAACCTTTCCTGTAAGATTATGAATCCAAGACAGCAAATGATTTGATAATGATGTTTCATAGACCTCCCTAATATTCAACCATTCGTAAACTTTTTTCCAAACGCTCCTAATCTTAGGACAAGAAAGAAAAAGATGACTTGCATTCTCCAAATGGCCAAAGTAAAAAACGCAGACAATATCGTGCGAATTTGATATAATTCAACGTCGAAAAAGATTTCCCCTCGTCAGTAACATATCCAACAAAATCCTTCATCCAAACACCTTCACTTTAGAAGGATTAAAAGATTTCCACAAGCTGCACATTTCTAATTTAATCCGCTCCTCCAACACTCCTCCGTCTGCAACGGATAGAAGTTTTGAATAATATGATTTTACTGAAAACTTGTTCAGATTACCCAAAGGCTAAAGCACTACATCTGCCTTATCCTTAACTGGTTTGAGATCGTACAACAACAATAGTAGATCCTGATATTCTGCTGCCAGTGGCTGAGGTAAAACATGCAGTTGGAATTCCAAATTCCATTTCCATCCATTTGGATCCCATGTTCCCATATCTTTAAGCATAACACGGGTTGTATCTACAATAGAGTACATGCCTGGAAATTTTTCTTTCAAAGTATTCCTTCCCATCCATCTCGCACTCCAAAATGGTATTGATGTGTCGTCGCCCAACCTAATGGTAATGAGGTCTCCAAAAAGCACAACTGCAACAACAATATTGATCCTTATAATATCCGTCCACCATTGCGAGTCAGATTATTTTACAACATGCGGATCCCTTGATAGAATATTCTTTGTGCAATTTACGGATTTATGTCGCAATATACCACACCAAATTGCATCATAATAATTGATAAATCGCATGGCCACTTTGCCAATAGATCCACATTGAACAATCTTAAGTATTTCAAGCCTAACTCTCCCTCCTCCTTTGTCTTTCATATAGAATCCCATCTCACCCAAGCCATACAATTACTTTCCTCAGTCCCGTGCCATAAAAAGTTCCTTTGTAATGAAATAAGTTTCTCCAATACTTTCCTAGGCGCCTTATAGAACGACAAGTGATGAATAGGAAAATTCGTCAAGACCGAATTAATTAACGTCACCCTTCCACTGATGGAAAGTAATCTCCCTTTTCAAGGAGCCAACCTATTTTTGAGTACCTCAATTACCGGATTCCAATATGATAGCCTGTTATGCCTATCACCCACCTTAAGGCCCAAAAATATGAGCGAAATCGATCCAATCCTACATGCGAGGAACTGCTCTTAAGCCTTTATGAAAAATTCATCAAATCCAATACCAAATAAATAACTCTTACTCATATTAACTCTCAACCCAAATACCAATTCAAAACCCTTAAGTATTGCTCTGAAAGCCCATAGATTTGACCACTCTCCATTACTCGAGATTACGGAATCATCCGCAAACTGTAAAAGATTATAACTTACCTCGTCATTTACTTTAAATCCCTTCAACATTCCCACACTAGTTGCCCTATTCACCATTGTAGTGAAGCCTTCTGCCACGATAGAGAAGAGAAAATGAGACAATGGATCTCCTTGCATCAAGCCACGAAATAGCTGAAAATATTCTGTAGGACTACCATTTACAAGGACAGACATGTAACTCGTGAAAACTCCCTCATCCATTCACCTCAACCATCTCGACCCAAATCCCATTGAGGACAACATATGCTTCTATAAGACCAATTCATGTAATCATATGCCTTGGAGAAATCAACCTTAAACATTACACAACTTTTCTTCTTCTTTTTTGCTAAATCAATTAATTCATTTAGAACTACCACTCCATCAAGTAATTGTCTACCCAGTATAAACGTTGTTTGAGACTTTGAAATCAGTTTTCCCATAACAATCCTTAATCTTGAAGCCATAATTTTTTATAAGACTTTATACACGCAACCAATGAGACAAATAGGCCTATACTCATTGAGTGATTGTGGACAATTTAATTTTAGGATCAACACAAGAAATGACGAAGTCGTTGATTTAGGTAATCTGGACGTTGAATAGAATTATTGGATACACCGAACTAAGTCAGCACGAATCACTTCCCAACATTTTTGCAAAAAAAACCCATGTTGAAACCATCTGGGCCTAGGCTTCTATTACCAGCGCAAGTGAAAACTGCTTCCCTTATTTCCTCCTCTTCAAACCAACCTTCCAATCTTTGCCTATCCTCACAAGATAACCTAGTCATTCCTTGAGTAAGAAGTGATGGTCTAGTTACATGAGACGAATGAAACATACCTGCAAAATGGTTCTTTATAGATTTTTTTGACAATATTAACCTCCTCTACAATCTTCGAACCAACCCTTACTGATGTAATAGCATTCCTCCTGAGCCTCTGTTTGAACATACAGTGGAAGAACTTGGAGTTGAGATGCACCCCCTTTGAGCTTCAAAATCTTGCCTATTTGTGTCTTCCATGTTTCTGATTATACCTTCAAAAAAATTGTCATTTTCATTATCTTTGATACCCATTTTCTTAATGGATTGTCACACTCTTATTGGGACATCTTCAATACACCTACGAATGCGTGAATTACTCTGATTTACATCGCAATAGCTAATTGAATCGCAACATAGGATGGATCCTCCTGAGAATCTTGAATTTGAATCTTCAATTTCAGACAAAGGGGGGTTAAGATTGTTCGAAGGTTGATCTTCAAGAAATGACGTGTCTGATTGGACCAACGTAGCAAAATATGAGGGTGAGAAAGGAATTCGTAAATTTTCCTAAATCTCATTTAGGGATTTTTTTCCTCTTTGGCTTAGGGCAGACTTTGATAACCTCCAGCCCAACCCCAGAACATGATATGGGATCCGACTCAGTAGCAATACATTGCAAGCCCAACTAAAAAGGCCCAATAACCAAATTTGTAGGACTCCTATCACTATTACCAAGACCCACTTGCTTCAACAAGTTCTCGGTTGGCAACTTTCCCAACGAAACAGAAAAACCATCCCTCATAAAGGCTTTAGACATTCCACCCAAATCTACATTTAATGTTTTGTCAGCTTCCTAAGCGCTAAATAATCCCTTTTTGTTCAAATTTCCTTTTTCTGACTCCCCAGCCGCCAACAGTAAAGCATGATTGTACTCACCATCAAAACCAATTTCTTTCCCAAAAGTGTCTTCAGTTCCATCAATATTGGGAACAGTGGCCTTGTGAACAACATTGTCAAACTCCTCAGGATTCGTGCCCTTGTTATCGCATTCCTTCTCTTTCTCCGACTAGTCCCATCCACCACCACTACCTCCGTCATCTTCGCTACCATCTACACTATCTTCTGAGTCGCTTACCACCTCGCAGCTTTCCTCTTCCTCAATTCGCTTTGGCCCATGATTGTCCTTTACGAGTTTGACTATGAAAATATTATTATTCACTCCAACATTAAAAGTTTCATTAAGGCAGAGTGAATATTTTATTTTTACAAGAAACCTAGCCACATCAAAGCTCTCATGTTCCTTAGTTTCTTTGCCACTACGGATGTATTCCCTAACCGTTTTTGAAATAAGTTGAAACAACTCCGGACGTCATGCATGATAGGGAAGCCCGTAGCACCGTATCCAAGTAAGTTTCTCGTTATCCACATCATTTGGAGTCCATAGACAAATTTCTGAAAACCAGCTACTCACCCATGCTCTACATTCCTTAATCATGGCAGCTATTTCACCTTCTTCTAACTCCTCAAGTAAGCATAAATTTGCCCCAATAGGTGTAACCTTGATGCGAAAATAACCCTTAGTATGCAAAGTTTTCTGAACATTATACGTTTAGCCTGATTTTTTGACAACTCCGACGAAAGCCTTCTCAAATCTAATTAAATCTTCTTCATCGACGTTGATTTGCAAATTCGCAAAAGATGGCTTTTTATCCATGAAACCACAATGATGAAAATCCATTCTCTTTGATCTCCCATTGCCTCCTCCAACATTGTCTTTCCGATCCCCATATGGTTTCTATCCTCCCACCACCTGCGCGTAAGAAGCTCTAGTGTACCCAGGTTGCCAACTCCTCTCACCATGTTGTAGGTCACTTCTACCCCAACTCAAATCCACATTGGCCATATGCGTCGAGGTATTATTTTCTCTTTGAAACCTAGGAAGATTGGCAAAGAGCTTCTTCCCAAGAATAATAATATTATCCAGTTTTACTCCCAATAATCTTACATTATCAACTTGCCTGAATCGAACAAAACCAAATCGTTTTCCCCGTTTATCCCTTCTAGCTGGTATGAAAACTTCCTCCACCAGTCCGTAATCTTTGAAGATTTTAAACATGTCACTAGATTCGAATGAATCTGGAAATTCAGTGAAGAAAAAACTAGTTAATTGTTCCATATTTCCACCTCGCTTACCTCCTACAACCTTTTAGATTGAGCTTCTGACCATCGATAATTGTTGTTGGATTTTCTTCTTAACCTCTTTCCACTCTCCCATTTCTAAGCCTTATGTCTATATAACCTAATGAAAGCAGAATCTAAGAATGAAGAACAGAAGAAATAGAGCAAACTGATAAGGTCCCAAGTTCAAAGAATATGAGTTTAAACCTCCATCAGCGGCGATTCTTTTAAGGTTATGCAAAGGCATGTCCTTGTTTTCCCGAGTCATGATCTGGTTACTAATTTTTAGTTCTTTATTTAACAAATATTTATTTTTTTGTTCATTTTTGTTAGTCAATTTTGTCATTTTTGTTAAATTTTGATTAAAAGAATGTTAATTAATGTTTATGTATATCATTTTCCTCTTTTTCTCGTTCATATTTTGCAATAGATCTAGACACATCATCTCTTAAATTTGATATCATCCAAATTAAAAATAACACACCAAAAAATATTACTAAATGTACTTTAACAAACTCTCATTTTTACTACTAACACTGCTCATTAATCAAACAACTAGTTTTATATTTATAGAGAGATGAAGATTCACTACACGTTTTAAACTTTTATCTACTAAATAGTATTCATTTTCATCTTAGATTAAATTAAACGTCACATAAAGTATACAGGGACGACCCCAATAGTTCTTAGTCCTTAGTGGAAAAGACTGGCTGCGTCAATCATTGAAAAGTTCATACACGACAATCTACAGGAAGCAACATCCTGTGGTTCTTTTCTTCTAAAATATACACACTTGCACTAAACCTACAACAAATAAATCATCTATATATAAGCTCTATACTATACCTTATAATTGCATTGCAATTGCAACAACATGGTGGCTTTAACAATTTCACATATTTTCCTACTCTTTTTGCTATATCCCTTCCAATGTTCATGTTCTTTATCATCATTGAATAAGGGCTCTTTTCTCTCGGTAGAGAAACATGAAGAAGATGTAATTGTTTCTTCAAATGGTACATTCTCTGCTGGATTCTATCAAGTTGGAGAAAACGCATTTTCCTTTGCCATATGGTTTACAGAGCTGCAGATTCACAATCCTAACAATATTGTTTGGATGGCAAACCGTGAACAACCAGTCAATGGTAATTTTAATATTCATGCAAATGTTTTAGTATTATGAACTTTTGCCTAATATAATATGCTTAGAGTAATAGAAATGAAAAATCTATTTTCTTTGTTTCTAATTATAAAATTTTGTTTGTCTTTAATATATCCTTTATAAATTCTGATAAGATTAATAATAAAATTAAACATATAGTAATAGTAATATATAAGATATACTCCTTCAGAACACTATTATAAACAATTTTTTTTTTTCAGATTCATTCAATAACCAATGTATCTGGTCTACATAGAAATCATATACATTTGTTATTCTATGAATCTAAAAAAAAAATATTTGCTTATTTATTCCATGAATCTAAAAATAGAATATTTGATTAAAATACTGACCACAATATACATTAGTTACACTACTTTTCTTAATATATAAAATGTGTCATAAAGTATTATTTAGAGTCTTATATAAATAGTAATATAATAATATAAAACATTAGAGTTTTAATAGCGGATCAAACTATTGTACTTTTACAAAATGGTTTAAGAGCTATTTTTTTAAATTAATCAGTAACAGATCAAGATTTTAGTTAGAGTGGTTGTGATCCTTTGTTATATTTTTGATAGTTTCTGCTCCGATATTGGTGGCCCGAGATCTGTTTTGCTCTTTTTTGTGATGTAGTTTTTAGATGATGATTTTTTGTTCGAATTTATTTTGTTGTGGCTGGTTCATTTTTGACCTTATAGTTTTTCCATTATCTTTTCATTATCTCTTAGGTTTTTTTTTGTGTAGCATTTAATACTTCTTTTATCAATCAACTACTTGGTTGTACTTTATTTGAGCTTGTTGTCCTTAGGTTGTTAGTCTTTTTTTTTATAGGCAAATCAGTAAATATATATTAAGGGAGTATTAGGGGTACTCCAACCCAATAAACAAAGTCTGAACAAACACCACTCCATCACCTACAATTTAGTTTACAAAAAATCAGTCGGGCATTTAAGCCAGTCATAGAATGTGCAATTAGAATTATGTTTATTTCTAATAGGAAACCACCACCAAAAGGAGAGGATAATTCTATCGACGGTCACTTCAACGTCGCCGACCTCGTCACTAAATATGATCTGATTTCTAACTCGTCATATGCTCCAACACGTCGCAAACCAAATGATGCAAGCCGAGGCTTTCGAGGAATCTTTCAACATAGACATCACCCAATGAAGTAAATGGCTATGTAAATCAACTTCCAACGTATAGGGAATTCCTACCCAGGCTGATATTCTCCTCCAAACCTCCATAATCTTGGGACAAGATAAGAATAAGTGAGAACTGTCCTCACCACACCGAAAACAGAATACGCATACCTTGTCGTGCACATTTTGAATTATCCCTCTACGAGCCAAGATTAGCCTAGTCGGCAGCCTATCTAACAACAAACGCCATGCGAATATCTGAACCTTCAATGGGATTTTTGATAGCCAAACTAATTCTAACCCCACTTTGAGCTCCTCCTCCAAAACAGTAGTGACTGGATTAAAGGTCAACGAGTCATAGCTCGTTTTCACTAGGGGTGTTCGCGGGCCGGTTTGGTTCGGTTTTGAGTGAATCTGATACCCAAACCAATAAAAAATATATGGATTGGTTTGGATTGGATTTTCACATTTTTTCTATAAAATCCAAACTGAACCAAACCGAGAAATAACAGGTTGGTTTGGGTTGGATTAATTGGATACATTAGAAACAAATATGCGAAAATATTTTTAAAATTTTTTAATTTACATCAACTAATTTTCTATAATAATATAGTTTTTTTATGTATTTTCGTATTTTCATATGGATTGTGAATGTCACAAATATGTTTCATTTTTCTTCCTTCTTAAAGTTGAATATCTTATATTATTTTCCATTATAATGATATAAATTATATGAATTAATATAGTTGGTTCGGGTAGAAGGGCTTGCGGGTAGAATTTTTAAAATCCGTTGCCCGAACCAATTAACATCGGGTTTCATTGGTTTGGTTCGGTTAATGCCCAAACTAAAAAAAATGTCTGACCCGAACACCATGGTTTGGTTTGGATTCCAGTTTGGTTTGGATTTGCCCGAACCAATGAACACCCCTAGTTTTCACTGAAAAAATTTCGTTGGAGCTGATAGACCACAGCACTGAATCCTCGCCATTCTGCACTGGTTGTATGTCCTGCAACATCAAAAGCATGTCTGATAAATCGTTATTAGCTTCCTCCGACACCGATACATTACTCCCTATGATATTCCACTTCCACTTTCTATCCACCCAACTGTGAAACTCTAAAACTGACCCACACTTGTTTGGAGAAGCCTCGAATATAAAAGGAAATAATGTTTTTAAATTAGTACTGCTAATCCATCTTCCAAACCAAAATGGAATACCACTGCCATTTGCCAATTTGCAAGTAACATTATTAGCAAAACTGCCCGCACAAGTCGAATTTCCAATAGCCATCAAATCCCGCCACCACGTCGATTGTTAACTATAAGGCGTCTGCTCCTGGCGAGACAACAGTTTGATCATTAAATTCCCATATCGAGCCTTTAGTAGATTACTCCAAATTGCTTGTTTCTCCGACATGAACCTCCATAACCATTTCGATAGTAGTGAGATGTTGAATTCCTTAACATCTTTAACACCCAGGCCACCTAATAATTTTGGTTTACAAACTGTGTTCCAGCTTACAAGAGCAAGGCCTTTCATGTCCACTAATCCTGACCAAAGGAATCTCAACTATATCCTTTTAATTTGTATCAGAACCTTGGATGGGGCTTTATAAAAAGACAGGAAATGAATGTGCATGTTTGTTAAGACAGAGTTCAACAAAGTGAGCCTTCCACCAATAGACAACAACTTTCCCTTCCATACTGACAGGCGAGCTCTCAAACTGCATATGACAGGTTTCCAAAAGTCGATACGCCTGTGATTCCCTCCAATTGTAATGCCAAGAAACTTGCACGGTAGAGTTAGATTTTGACAAGCCAAGAATCTCGCTGCTGCAATCAAAAATGACTCCTCCACATGAATTCCATATAAATTACTCTTGGAAGCATTGATCTTCAAGCCAGATATTAATTTGAATGCACGTAATACCGTCTTCAGACCCCAAATATTATTCCATAAGGCGCTGCAAATAAGAATTATGTCGTCGGCGAACTGCAACAAGTTATGGGATACCTCGTTGTTTACGTTAAAACCAGTGAGAATCCCCACCCTTGAAGCCTTGTTCATAACAAAAGCAAGACCTTCCGCCACGATTGCAAATAAAAAAGGGGATAAAGGATCCCCTTGCCTGAGGCCCCTACTAACCACAAAGTCCTTCGTCGGGCTACCGTTCACAAGTACTGACATGAAACTAGAATAAACACCACCTTTGATCCATTGCATCCATTTTTGGCCAAAGCCCATAGCCACTAGAATCTTATTCAAGAAACCCCAATAAACACAATCATATGCCTTCGCGAAATCAGCTTTAAACAAAATGCAATTTCTCTTCTTCCTATTCGCAAAATCCACCAATTCGTTTGCCACTAGAACCCCGTCTAACAGTTGCCTCCCAGGGATGAAGGCAGTTTGAGATGGCGATATAAGTTTACCAATAACATTCCTAATCCGAGCAGTCAAGATTTTTGCAATAATTTTATAAATGCATCCTATTAGACATATAGGACGATAATCCTCCACACCTTGGGGATTTTCCACCTTCAAAATTAAAGCAATAAACGACGACTGCATAGCCTTCGTCAGATTGGCAGTACCGTGGAACTCAAAGATACAGTTTAACACTTCCTCGCCAACAATTTCTCAACAATGCTTTATGAAATGCAAGTTGAATCCGTCTGAACCGGGGCTTTTATCCCCATCACAGTCATAAACAGCGTCTTGAACTTCTTCCAACGTAAACCTTTCCTCCAAAGCAGAAGCTTTAGATTCATCGAGCTTGGACAAATCAGATAAATCAATCATAGGTCTTTGAGTAATTTCCTGCGTGAACCTAGCTTCAAAATGGTCTTTGAAAGCATTTTTAATAGTCTTTACGTCCTCCAACCAAACAGACCCAACCTTGATAGCATAGATTGTATTTCATCTGTTCCTACAATTTAGCATTGAATGGAAGAATCTGGTGCTTAAATCTCCTTTTTTGGTCCACTTTGATCTAGACTTTTGCTTTATAATGCTCTCTTTCAATCGAAGAGAATTCCACATTGATTCTAAGGCAGCACTTCTAACAGCCAGACCATCACCCTGTAAATAATCTTTGCAATTAAGCTTGTCAGATTCGATGTTATTTAGAATTTCCACTTCTTTTTCAATTTTGATGTCTACCCATCCAAAAACAAACTTGTTCCACCACCTAAGCTTGGACCTAAGCAATTTAAGCTTCAAGCTTAGCACAGTGGCAGCAGATCCATGGACCTTGAAAGAATTCCATTCAGTCCTAACAATTGAACGCCTTAAAGGGTTTTGGTCCCCAGTTCGTTGTGTTAGAACTAATCCAGACTGGTCGATGGTCAGAGATGTCGCGGTCACCAATTCTTTGAACTGTCACATTCCAAGTGTTAACTAGATTTTCTGACAATAACACTATATCCAGCCTGCTGCAGCAACTCCCGTTCGCTTTATACCAAGTGAAAAAGCCCTCAATAGTAGGTGGATCAAACACTTCCATCATGTCTATGAAAGTGCTGAATTCTTCCATCTCCACTTTGTTAGTCTTTATTATTAATATTTTGACTTTGAAAGGAATATATTCTCAATTACAACAACATATCTTCCTTTTTCTTGTTTATTTAGAGTCGTTCCACTCCTTTTCTTCAATGAGGTTACATGACCCTATCTCTTATGTTTGACTCCTCTAGGATGTATTTGACAATCATTTTGAATAGTTGTAGTAGAAATATATGAAGGTTTACATTTCATTTTGTTTCTCCCTTTTTTCCCTCCATCTTACGAGACTTGCAATTTTTCTTCTTCTCACTTTGAGGTTGTGTTTGCAAAAATAAAAGGAAAAAAAGAAAAAAAAATAAATCACATTGTTTTCATATGTCAGAATATAAAACCGACTTTAACATATGAAGGTATCACTCTATATAAACTCATTTAAGAATTCATTTGTAACAAATGTGAAACTAAAGATTTTTTCAATACATCCGTTCACGCGAAACACTTTTGCCTTTAGTTCGTGGACAAAAATGGTGGATTGACACTGGTTCGATCAATAAACTTTGATATCATATTAAAACTTTTGTTGTACTTCGTTGTTTTTCTAAAAATGAGTCATTATAGAGTGACATTGGTGCATACAATTAATATAAATCAATTAGATGAAAATAAAATAAAATAATTATAATATACTTATTATAATAAATAATAATAATAATAATAATAATAATAATAATAATAATAATAATAATAATAATAATAATAATAATAATAATAATAATAATAATAATAATGCAAATTATTTCTCTAAAAACAACTCAATTTAAAAAAATATTTTAAGTGCTCAATTCATACATAGAATAAGCATTTCCTACTAACTGAGAATATTTTGGATATTTTCTAAATTACGTTGAAAATAATTATTATAATGATTTACTAATTTGAGTCTATTATAAATTTTAATTTTTTTAAAAATAAATATCTACCACTAAATTTACAACTGAGCTCTTTTTATATTACTTTCAAACATTCGACTCCCTTATTTATTGAGCATCTTAAAAATTATGCTAAACTTTCAACTATCATTGCACCCAAAAAAATAGTGCTTTTTTTTTCTATTTTATCCTAAATATTTATTAATTAATTAATTTAAATATTTTGTTCTCACTCTATACAATACAAACAAGAATCACTCAACTCCATTCAGTTCATCCAAATAAATTTTAAATTGCATTGGTAAAAGTAACAAATAAAATTTAAATTGCATTGGTAAAAAAGTAACAAGTATTTTGTGACAAATAATTTTTGAATTTAATTTATATGCATCGATAGTATAAAGATTTTTTATACGAATAATTGTGATGCATTGACATTGTAAAATATTTTACACTACGGTGCATAACAATTAATCTCAAGAGTTTTTTAAATGTGATATTTATTTTAGGATGGAGTGAGAACTATTATTTTATCTAGCTAATTTTATCTCCTCTAATTTCCAACAGGTAAGCACTCAAAGCTTTTCCTCTTAAAAACAGGAAACATCCTCTTGCTTGATGCAGGTCAACTCAACACGTGGTCTTCAAACACAGCTTCAAATGCTCCATTAGAGTTGTATCTGAAAGAAGACGGTAATCTTGTGTTACGTGAGCTTCAAGGAACTAACATCTTGTGGCAAAGCTATGATTTCCCAACAAATACTCTCCTTCCAAAACAACCTCTCACTAGATACACTAAACTTGTTTCTTCAAGAAGCTATAGTAATCATTCTTCTGGCTTCTATAGGTTATTCTTTGACGATAACAATGTTATTCGTCTCAATTATGATGGTCCTGATGTTTCAAGCACATATTGGCCACCAGCTTGGATGTCAAATTGGCAAGCTGGAAGGTCCAATTACAATAGTAGTAGAATTGCTTTGTTGGATTCTCTTGGAAAGTTCATTTCATCAGATAATTACTTTTTCTCCACATGTGATTACGGTAGGGTTCTGCAAAGAAGATTAGTCATGGATTCTGATGGTAATATTCGAGTTTACAGCCGAAAAAACTTGTCAGAAAACTGGTATGTTTCATGGCAAGTAATAATGAATACTTGCATCATTCATGGAATTTGTGGTGCAAATAGCACTTGTAGCTATGATCCTAAAAAAGGTAAGAAATGCTCTTGTTTGCCAGGGTATAAAGTGAAGAACCATGATGATTGGTCCTATGGTTGTGAACCTATGTTTGATTTTAAATGCAACAGAAGTGAGTCTACCTTTTTAAAACTACAAGGCTTTGAGCTCTATGGCTATGATGGTAATTTTGTTACGAATATTACCTACAAAGATTGTGAAAGTTTGTGTTTACAACAATGTAACTGTACAGGATTCCAATACACATATGAAGAGGGCAGTAACATCTTCAATTGCTATACAAAGCTACAATTGTTAAATGGGAGGCATTCACCAAGTTTTCCAGGAACGACTTACTTGAGACTTCCAAAAGGTAAGAACTTCTCAAAACAAGAGTTTGTGAGTGTAAAAGATCATGTTTGTTTGGTGCAGCTTTCTAAAGACTACGTCAGAAAACCAACAAATAAATTGGTGAAGTTTTTTCTGTGGATTTCAATTGCGGTAGGTGGTTTAGAATCTGTTTTCTTTGTTGTTGTTTGTGGTTTTGTAATTAAAACCAAGAAAAAGTCTAGTGCAAATCAACATAGCTATGATCATCATGCATTATTGGGATTCAGAAGATATAGTTACTCTGAGTTGAAGGTAGCTACAAATAATTTTAGTAATGAGATCGGAAGAGGTGGAGGAGGGGTTGTCTATAGAGGTACATTGCCAGATCAAAGAGATGTTGCAATAAAGAGATTGAATGAAGCTAAACAGGGAGAAGGAGAGTTTCAAGCTGAGGTAAGCATCATCGGAAGGCTTAATCACATGAACTTGATCGAAATGTGGGGATATTGTGTTGAAGGTAAGCATAGAATTTTGGTATACGAGAACATGGAAAATGGTTCTTTAGCTGAAAATCTTTCATCTAAAACAAACATACTTGATTGGAGTAAAAGGTATGATATTGCTTTAGGAATATCTAGAGTTCTAGCGTATCTACATGAAGAATGTTTGGAGTGGATTTTGCATTGTGATATAAAGCCGCAAAATATACTTCTTGATTCTAACTTTCAACCCAAGTTAGCAGATTTCGGATTGTCTAAGCTGAAAACTAGAAACAAACTCGATAATAATTCAACATTCTCAATGATTCGAGGAACAAGAGGATACATGGCTCCTGAATGGATTTTCAATTTACCAATAACATCTAAGGTAGATGTTTATAGTTATGGAGTTGTTTTGTTGGAGATGATAACCGGAAAGAATCCAACAATGATGAATATAGAAGGAGATGATGGAGAAGTGGCATATAATGGAAGTTTGATAACTTGGGTAAGAGAGAAAAAGAGGAGTACATGTTGGGTGGAAGAAATTTTGGATCCTGCAATAAGGAGTAATTGTGATTTAAGTAAGATGGAAGTTTTGGCTAGAGTTGCTTTGGACTGTGTAGAGGAAGATAAGGATATTAGGCCTAATATGAGTCAGGTGGTTGAGATGCTTCAAAGTAATGATCGAGTTGTTGAGTGATATGTGAAATTGAG
This sequence comes from Lathyrus tuberosus, assembly GCA_022829125.1. Taxonomy (NCBI): domain Eukaryota; kingdom Viridiplantae; phylum Streptophyta; class Magnoliopsida; order Fabales; family Fabaceae; genus Lathyrus; species Lathyrus tuberosus. The sequence goes on from JALAZF010000112.1 coordinate 1,656,218, forward strand.
AATATGCAGTTTTAGAATGATGAAGTTTTAGGTTATTTTATTATACATACTAGAATATGTCTTCACTTGTTTTGTTATTTTTCATCATAAGTGTAATTTCAAAATTTGAAGACTAACCACACATACCTGCCATCACTGAGTAGAGCAAATGTAATAAGATTTCTAATAAATGCAATACAAGTTTAAGAAAGAATCAACTTTAGTTTTAAGTAGGTTTTTATTAAAAGAAAAAGAAACAGTGATGTGATTAGTCTTATGTAAAAAAACAATGACCTGATGGAGTGTGTACACAACCCAGAACTCTCCGTTGAAGCCACCAATTACTGCACCTTCGTGGAAATTGTCATCTTTGGCATGAATGCGTGCACCAGAAGTTAGATGTGCTTTTCCCTAACAGGTCAAACTAAGATGAATGAAGATATGGAAGACTAATGTCAACATGAAGAAACTGTTAAACTTCATTGTGTTGGATGTACCTGTCCAGAACACAAATTAGTAGAAACTGTAAGAGCAAAAACTTACCCTAAGGTCTCCATGTATATATTCGAGATGCTTAGACTTCACTTTACTCTTCATTAGTAAAATGCAATGCTCTTAGTTCAGGTCTCCATGTAGCCACTGATTTCTAGTGTATCTAAGACTCAACAAAAATTCAATTAAATTGTTGATTGGGGGCATATATTGTATCAAATAAGTGCCTTTTAAATATTTAAAACAAAATAGCTCACACATCGTATATACCAATTGGTCTTCAAATTTGCAGCTGCATAGAACATATAATCAAAAGTACTAATAATCAGGGTTTTAAAAAAAGGTCCGCGACCGCAAAAACGGCTGCAATAAAACGGTTTTGGCAAATGCCGATACCGATACCGTTATCACCGTTTTCTATATTAAAGAACAAATTGTAGTTAATTCACACCACGACGACCACAATCAGTGTCGTCACAATTGTACCGACCGAAATTGTGAAAACCTTTACACGATGGCAACGCGACCGAGACCCTTTTTTAAAACCCTACTAATAATCAAAGCATTTTTGGATCTGAGAATTCGCACCAACAAAGAAGAAAACACAGGGAAAAATATGTTAAAGGCAAATATAGTATCCCAAGCAAAATCGTACCCAAATTCTCCTCCTAAAAAGTTCAAACACACAAATTCAGTTATGCATCACTAGCCTCCAAATTCACAATCAGATTTACTAATACCGTTACTTAAAAGTTCAGTTGCAATCCTCATGAACCAAATGCTGTTAGCCGAACAATAGAGGGGATCAACGAAAGAGTATTTTTTATTTGGGATACACCTTTGTGAGAGACACACCACATACTCACCCAAAAACTTAAGGTAATTGGTGTGTGGGTTCTCTCAGTTCCCCCTCAAGTATGAGTTTATACACAATGCTCTCCCACACCTGCGGGAAGTGTTTCGATACAAGTAAGCCGGTCCTTTTCTCGAACCAAAGGCTCATGATACCATTGTTAGTGGAACAATCAAGGGGTCAACGAAGGAGCATTTCTTATTTGGGATACACTTTTGTGAGAGACACACCACACTCACCCAAAACCTTAAGATAATTGGTGTGTGGGTTCTCTCTATAGTATTCAATCTTTTCTTTTCTAATCAATGTGAGACTTCTTTTTCACACTTGATTCTCAACAAATGCAAGAAGCTAGAGAGAGAAACTAACAGTTTTGAGAGTGCTTTGTAGATTATGAGCAGCTCCATAAGCCAGAAAGATCAATAAAAACGCCAAGCTGTCATGTGGTTGAAGCGGTGAATCATCGGTGGCCATCAACGATGTTTCTTCGTCGCGATGAATAATTACATAAGCCATTAATCAAGTTCTCGATCGAGAAGAGTTGAAGTGCATAATCATTCCAAATTCCACTCGGACATATCAAATTTACTGAAAACAGTAAATTGTTAAAACTCTGTTAGATTAAAATTAATTCAAAGGTGTCCGCTTCGAACATCTCCTATATTCATATCAATTTTCAATTTCATGTTTACTCTTCCGTCTAATTTCTACCTGTTTCTGCTCTTTTGAAAATTGAAAATTGAAAATTGAAAATTGATATGAAAATAGGAGATGTTCGTGGACACCTTTGGGTTAATTTGCATCCAAGTTTTACTTTTAATCTAATCGAAAATCTGCAATATGTTACTTTTTCTTCAAGAACATCCTACTACTTTCTGTAACACAGCCTACTACACTCTATTACACTCTGCAACACTCTTTTATGTAGTCTGTTTCTTATTTTTTTTCTATTTTAAAACATGGTTCTTTCCAATGAGTCAGGTCTATTTTATCGTTTTCCCTACACATTTCTTATAATAATTTTATTCCGCCACTTCTGCAACTCTACCCTGAATAACATCTCAGTTTTTTTTTTTCAAGTATGAAAGAAGAACAATAACACGGGTGACAAAACATAATTACTCCATATAATTAATTTTTTATATCTTAACTTTTTGTATTGTGATTAATAACTTATTATTCTTTGGTAGAAAAAATAAAACTTATATAAATCTAACTCACTTTTTTAATTTTGTTTGGTACGATATTTTTTAAGTTTATAGCTTGTGACTTATAGCTTATAAGCTTATATGATAATAAAAAACCTATTTGATAAAGTCTTTTCATCACGAACTTATAGTTTATTTTATTTGCTTATAGTTTATTTTCCATACGCTATTTTAAATAGCATTTTAGCTTATATCTTATAGCTTATCATTTTTTCTTCCAGTTTACCCTTATTATTTTAACTAAAATTCTCCATTATCCTTTATAATTTAAAATAAAATAATATTATTAAATATATTTTAGGGTTAAATATGTATAAGGTCCCTACAAATATCTCAACTTTCTAGTTTTGTCCCTCTAAAATTTTTCTTCAAACAATGTTCCTCTGAAAGTTTTTCGTCCTTAACTTTAGTCCCTCCAGTTAGTTTCCACTAACGGTGGCTTATGTGGCATGTCATGTGGAAATTTTTTGATGATGTGGCTTACACGTGGCAAAAGGTGCTGACATGTATATCACGTGTCAAATGTTTCAATTTTAATTTTTTTTATATTAATATCATATTTAAACCCAGAAATGGTAGTTAATTTGCAGCTACTTCCTAGCTAATTCCTAGCTAATCTCTAGCTAATTTAAACACATCATTCTAATAATTTGTAGCTAATCCCTAGCTAATTTAAACACACTATTCTATTTTTTATTCCATAAAATATTTTATCAATTATCAAAACGTGATATTGAAGCTTGAAAATCACAACTAAAGCTTCAAACCATAAGAAAGGAGGATAAAATAATCAAAAACACATTTAGAGAGAAAGAGGAGACAAACAAATAAAATATGGATCTTCTTTGAATATATACAAATATTTATGACTACTTACAAAAGGTATACTGGTATCTACTCTCATAATATATTTACAAGTGCTTGTAAGGCACTATGCTGTCCCCATAAATTGAAATCCCGACGGAGCAAAACATTGAAAAAGAATATAGCAGAGATGTGCAGCATGACTCTTCAGTTCCAAAGATGAAGCAGAAAATAACACTTTGCATAAACTTTCAAGTGTATTTCCTTCTTGCTCATTTTCTGATGTTGTGCTAAGCATGTCATCCAAGGGTTGAATGGCTTGTTTAGCTAATTCTGACTATATTGCTCTTTTCTCCTATTTCATATTAACAAAGTCTTGACTAAAATGAAATTGCAGCAGTTGAGAAGTAGAATTGTAGCAGTAAAATGAAATTGAACAAAATCTTTTCTCCAAACTAGCACACCTGCAAACTAGAACAAACTAGCTCCATTAGTAGGACTACAATAAATAGCACCAATATAGTAATGTTAATAAAGGTACAAGTGTATAACTATTAAATCAAATGTAGGGGATTAGTTAGCTGGTGTGGATTGATTAAATCATTAATAACATAATCTCCATTAAAACAGATAATCTAAACCGTCATAGTGGAATCCACTTTTTGTCATCGAATAATATTATGCTTTGATCTGGCTAATACTTATTTTGAGACCTATATTTATGTGCCTAATAAAACTTGTTATAGTGTGACATGCCCAAGAGAGAAAATTTGGTGCTTTGAAGGACCCGTACACAGTTACTTGATTTGCTCTGTATTTAATCAATCTTGTGGTTGTACTGCACTTTCAGTAATCAAAAATATAACATTAAGTCTTGCAGTGGTGAAAGTGGAAGTTTTGAAGGTACTAGTGAAGGAAGTGATGCAAATTCTCAGAATGTAAGTTCTGTGATGGTCATTTACTTATTTTTCTACAATTAAGAATAAATACTATGATAAAAATATAAACTAATTCGCTCTCTTGAAGGGCAAACTTGTAAGAACAATTTCAGTTGTTAACAAATTTAATACTACCACCAACTCTCTTAATTTCTGTGATTTAGTCAACGGAGTCCTGTATTTAGGGCTCTCAATTGAAATCTGTAGATAGTATTTCCTAATTTCTTCCATTTTTTCTGCTGCAATTGTTTCTTGATATTATATAGCAAAGAAACCATGCAGAAAACAACATTAGCATGATCTATACAAAATTGTAATATGTTAATGTATATGATACATACCTCCTCAATAATGAAAAGTGGTTGGTGGCCACTGAAAAGAATGCAAAATGGTTGTGGCCATTGAAAAGAATGCAAAACAAGCATGCATACTGAGTTCCTGCTTAGATGTAGCTTATGACAAAGGTGCACAATACTTACTTGGGCAATTAGATGTTGGCCGAGCTCTTGCTGCCTGAGAAAATGATCTGGCAGCCCTTTAACTTATGAAAAGGGGTGAAAATTCATTTTCTAACCAATTCATCCCTTTCTTGAAAAAAAAAACAGCAGAAATTAATTCTTTAATTTAGAACCGCCAACCACATCCTTCAAATTTGATTCTTTCCTAGCAAATTATACCATCCAATATAACACTTATAATACCATAAGCATTACTTTAGAAAATGCAAAATAGGATAAAAAACGGTAGTAGTCATAATTTCATAAATAATAACTAGTATTCAAGTAACTCACAATTTCTACAAAGCCCGTAGAGGTTGCATCCAGAACAGCATCATCATCAAAGGACACGCTGAAGTTCAGAACCATTTTCTCAAGTTACGCCTTCGTTTTCTCAAGACTTCTCAGCCTATTGGCCGCAAGAACACGCTGAAGTTCAGAACCATTTCCATCACCACTCCATTCCTCCAAATTCTCCTTCTCATCATCACCACCTTCTCCATCCTTATCAACATCTCTCAGCCGTTGAATAGTCGAAGAAACCGCACCAATTTCAAATTCTATTGCCCTCAACTTCTAATGAAGTTCAGCTTTAGCAGTAGTTAACGGATCAAGGGTTTCAGGTAAAGTGGTAGAACATTGATTTTCCTCAGTGTTCCCTTCAGCTTCAGTAACATTAACTGTACCATTCCTAGCCTACAATAGTTTCAACTTTCAATTAAACAGAAACAACACTACAATCAATTTGATTGAATTTCAAATTAAAGTTCAAAATCAATTTCAAATTAAGTAAAATCAGTGAAGTTCAACCTAAAAAATACCTTTTCCAAAATGCGGCGTTCGATGTCTTCAGGATTGGCAGATAGATGAAAGATACCAAGATCTATATCACTGCATGTTAAAGTCCAATCGTCTGATATCCCATGGCAGCCACCTAATTGGGCGTTGCTTCCAAGAGCTTTTGCTAGATGAAGAGAGTCTGATTTCTATACTGTTTAACTCCCTGCACTTTTGTGAAACACTGTCACTGAGCAGCTCAAGACCCAGGTTCCATAACCAGATTGTCTTGCTATCAGGTCCATTCTGAAATACTGCTTTAAAAATAGGCACAATTTCTACACGAAAATAAAAACCCTAAAAATGAAAATATCCATAGAGAGGGGAGGAAGATGAACTTACCTAAAAAGGAGGAGAGTGAGAGTCGGAGTTACAGAAAGCAGATCCAATGGCGACGACGGCGAGTAATTGCAGTGAAGTAGAAAGCTTGAGAATATGTTTGGAGAGAAGAAAATTGAAGAAGAAGGGTGAATGTTGGAGACTTTGTTGTTGTAACACAGAAATCAAGTTAAGTATAATTATAAGAAAAAAAATATTTTACAATATTTCTGATGTGGAAAAATTATAATACACACATGGCATGCCACATCATCTTCCGTTAGTGGAAACTAACGGGAAGGACTAGAGTTAGGGACGAAAAACTTTGGGAGGATCAAAGTTTGAAGGAAATTTTTTTAGGGACTAAACCTCAAAGTTGGGTTATTTTCAGGGACCTAATACTTATTTAACCCTATATTTTATGTTATTTTATTTTATCAACTAATTAAACCGTTAATTTTACCCAACACTTCAATTAGCTTATCAGCTATAAGTCATCAGCCATCCGCTATAAGCTATAAGCTATCAGGCACCATCTATCAGTCATAAGCTATAAGTTATCAGCTAACTTATCAGTCAACCGCTATTTTTAACAAACAGAAAATGTGATTGAATGAAGAAGATTGTGGACGAAGATTGAAGGGATTATGTTATGATATTCATGATTTAAGTTTGAATGTTTTGAGTTTTTTTTTTTTTTTTTGAAGAAAAGGGTTTGGTGATGAATTGATGCTTAATTATGAATTTTGTTGGCTTTCTTAGGTTTTTAGGGTTGGGGAAGATGTCAAAAAAAATTATTTTTCTGTGTTATCTTAAATTTTTAGGGTTGAGATTGAATAAATTTGATGAAAGCACAAAAAAATAATGGAAAAATATAAACTTCTAATCAAAAAATAAATTAAAAAAATATGTAAAACATATTTATTTATACTATAATATATATCACTAATTAAAATTTATAAAATTAAAATATATTACATAAATATGTGTCATTGATATAAACACTGAACAATATATACACAAAACAAATTAGTTTTTAAAATTTAAAAAGACAATATAATATTTATAATTAAATTACTCTTTATGAAATTAGTTTTTTAAATATCTAATTTATTTATTAGTAATGAAAGGAGAACAAAAAACACTGAAAGTGAATTATATTCTATCAGTATTATATGTATCTTATATAATGTAAAATATTATTACATTGATGTGTCTCATTAATGCAAATATGAGGCAATATGCCTCATCACATATATGGAAACTCGCAATCTTGTCAAACACAATAATAATAAAAAAATTAGTCCTTTTCTTTTTCCTTTCAAACTTTAATAACTAGTGTTAGTTCTGTTATTGGCTGCAATTTTGGTAAAACAATGTGTTGGTTCAAGATGTCATGTCTGATGTCTTAACATGTGTTGCTAACATTCTGCCTGTGGTGTGTTACTTAGGGTTGCAGTTTTGTGCGTGATGTCAAGACTGATGTCTTAACATCTGTTGACAGAACATTGGGTGTCTGTTTTAGGGCTGCGCGTTTTTTTTATGTTTTGAGATTCTGTTTGAGAGATTGCAAGCGAAAATCTTGGAGAAGATCTGTTCTGATGCAATCATTTGTGGAGTATATATTGTTACTGTTTTAGGGCGAAGAGATTTGAAGAAAAAATCAGTTTTAATTGTGAATCAAATCTGAGATTTTCAAGCAGTCCAAGCCCAAGAATAAGTTTCTATTTAAAGCAGCCTCAACCCTACTTGGAAGACACGAAGACAAGAGATTGTGTACCGAGTGTCAAGTATTAGGATTTGTGTTTTCGTCTGTGTATTGTGAGCCATTCATTCGTCTATTTTGATGTTTGAATTTGACTGATTTAGTTGAGTTGTATGTTGTCCACTCTAAGCTTTTAAGCACGAGTGTTTGTTCTTGATTGAAGCTTTTAAGCAAGATCAAGATGTTGGGGTTTGAGTGTGTCTTCTTATTTTGTTTTCATCACTGCTGTGATTGAGGTGGAGTGAGAGGGTTCTCATACCTAAGAGTGTCTTAGGTAGAAGTGTCATTGGGTAGTGATTAAGTGAGTAGATTGTTAATTGGTGTGTTGACTGTAGAATCTACAAATTGATACTACTAATAGTGAATTTCCTCCCTGGCTTGGTAGCCCCCAGACGTAGGTTGTTAGACTGAACTGGGTGAACAATTCTCTTTGTTTGTTTACTGCTTTTAAGTGTTGTTCTTTTATTGTCTTGTTCATATAGCAGATATTGATGTTGTGACATCTCACTCGATATCACATATCTTATACCAGAATTTTAATTGGTATCAGAGCAGGTCATCCTGCTCTGTATCTGGGTGAGATCTAGGGTTGTTACTTTCTGGTGCAATGGACAAGGAGAGTGGTGGATTTGTGAATAGACCCCCTATTCTAGATGGATCAAATTATGACTATTGGAAACCTCGCATGGTTGCTTTTCTAAAATCTTTAGACAACAGGGCTTGGAAGGCTGTTCTGACAGAATGGAAACATCCTGTCATTGTGGGAAAAGATGGTGTGTCAAAGCTGAAACCTGAGGAGGAATGGACCAAGGAAGAAGATGAACTCGCTCTTGGGAATTCTAAGGCCTTGAATGCTTTATTTAATGGTATTGACAAGAATATTTTCAGGCTGGTCAACACATGTGAAGTGGCTAAGGAGGCTTGGGATATCCTGAAAACAACTCATGAAGGAACTTCCAAGGTCAAGATGTCAAGACTTCAGCTGCTTACAACAAAGTTTGAAAGTTTGAGGATGAAAGACGAAGATACCATTCATGATTTTCACATGAATATACTTGAACTGTCAAATGCTTCTAGTGCCCTAGGAGAGAGGATGTCTGATGAGAAGCTGGTAAGAAAAATTCTCAGATCTCTTCCCAAGAGATTTGATATGAAGGTGACTGCTATAGAGGAAGCTCAAGACATCAGCCAGATGAGGGTAGATGAACTGATTGGTTCACTGCAGACATTTGAATTAAGGTTGAATGACAGATCTGAAAAGAAGGTCAAAAGCATAGCTTTGGTGTCCAGCACAGAAGATGATGAGAAAGAGTGTGGTCCTGAATCTCAGGAAGAGATATCCAATGCCATTGTTCTGCTAGGAAGACAGTTTAATAGGGTTTTGAAAAGAATGGACATGAGCTATAAACCTAATGTCAAGAACATCACATCTGACATCAACAGGTCAGGTGATCAGATGAAGAAAACAAGAACTGAGGAGAAGCCTAATTATGACAAAGGAATTTAGTGTCATGGATGTAAGGGTTATGGTCATTTCAGAGCTGAATGCCCTACATATCTTAAGAAGCAGAACAAGGGGTTATCTGTGTCCTGGTCTGATACTGAAAGTGAGGAAGATGAAGAGACTGCCAAGCAGGTTAGGGTGTTGACTGGAAGGTGTACATCTGATGATGATTCTAGGGATGAAGAGAGCATATATGATGAGCTTACTGATTCTTATAGAGAGCTATGCATTAACAGTGAAGAAGCTTGTCAAGAAGGGGAGATGCAGAAGAAGATCATTGCTCAACTCAAGGCTGAAAAAACAGAGCATCTGGAAACCATTGCCAAGCTGGAAGATGAAGTACTTGTTCTGAACTCTAAACTTGAATCTATGTCCAAGTATATCAGAATGCTGAATAGTGGAACCGATGTTCTAGAAAAGATTCTTGATGTTGGAAGAACTGCAGGAGACAAAAGTGGGTTGGGTTTCAACAGTGGATCTGCTTCAAATAATGTTATTCCTAGTTCCAAGCCAGTGATGTTGAAGCAGATGTTGAAACATCCTGACAGGACTCCCTCTATAAAGAAATTCAGGCACTGGAGATGCCATCATTGTGGGAGCTTTGGACACATAAAGGCCTTCTGTTATAAGTTGCATGGGTATCCTAAGAGTATTTCTAATTGTGCACCCAGACTGGTCATTCATAAAGGTAATCAAATCATCAAGCAAAAGAAGCAATGGGTTTCCAAAACTGATGTTGTCAGCTTAATAGCTCATACTTCTCTTAGAGTCTCTGCTAAAGAAGACTGGTACTTTGACAGTGGCTGTTCAAGACACATGACAAGAGTGAAGAATTTGCTGGTGGATGTTAAACTTCATTCTTCTGGCCATGTGACCTTTGGTGATGGTGTCAAAGGAGAAATCAAGGGTATGGGAAAGCTGAATTGTGAAGGTACACCTAGACTTGATGATGTACTACTAGTCAAGGGGTTGACAGCAAATTTGATCAGTATTAGTCAACTATGTGATCAAGGACTCATAGTTAATTTTACAAAAACTGAGTGCATTGTCACAAATGAGAAAGGTGAAGTTATCATGAAGGGTGCTAGGTCTAAGGATAACTGTTACCTATGGGTGTCGCAAGACTCAAGTTCTTTCACATGTGTTCTTGCAAAAGAAGATGAAGTCAGAGTATGGCATCAAAAGCTGGGACATCTACATCTGAAGGGAATGAAGAGAATCATATCTACAGAAGCAGTAAGAGGAATCCCTAAACTCAAAATTGAAGAGGGAAGAGTCTGTGGAGATTGTCAGATAGGGAAACAGACCAAGATGTCACATCCAAAGCTTCAACAATTCACTACTTCTAAAGTTTTGGAACTTCTTCATATGGACCTAATGGGGCCTATGTAGGTGGAAAGTCTAGGTGGGAAGAAATATGCTTATGTTGTTGTAGATGACTATTTCAGATACACTTGGGTGAACTTCATCAAAGACAAAACAGAAGTGTTTGATGTGTTTAAATATCTATGTTAAAGACTCCAAAGAGAGAAGGAGAGCAATGTCATAAGAATAAGGAGTGATCATGGGAGAGAGTTTGAAAATAGCAAGTTTGCTGAGTTTTGTTCTGCTGAAGGCATCAGTCATGGGTTTTCTTCTCCCATTACCCCTCAGCAAAATGGAGTAGTTGAAAGGAAGAACAGAACTATTCAAGAATCTGCTAGGGCAATGATTCATGCCAAAAAGCTTCCTTACCATTTATGGGCTGAAGCTATGAATACTGCCTGTTACATTCACAACAGAGTAACCTTGAGAAGAGGTGCTTCAGCTACCTTGTATGAACTATGGAAGGGGAGAAAACCAAGTGTGAAGTACTTTCATGTATTTGGTAGTAAGTGTTATATCCTGACAGATCGTGAACAAAGGAGAAAAATGGATCCAAAAAGTGATGAGGGAATCTTTCTGGGATACTCTTCAAACAGCAGAGCTTATAGGGTATTCAATTCCAGAACCAAAGTCATAATGGAATCTATAAATGTGGTTGTTGATGACAATGGAATAAAGGAAGATGTTGATGTCCTAGATGATGTTGGAATATTTTTTGATGATGTATCAACAGAAGCTGAAGACAGAGGTGTAAATCCCAATCATGTTGCTGCTGAACCTGATCCTGAACAACCTAACAAGGAACCATCTATCAGAGTGCATAAGGACCATCCAAAAGAGCTTATCATAGGTGATCCAAACTCAGGAGTTACCACTAGGTCAAGAGAAGTTGTGTCAAACTCTTGCTTTGTATCCAAAATTGAGCCCAAAAATGTTAAAGAAGCCTTGAAAGATGAGTTCTGGATTAATGCCATGCAAGAAGAGCTGGGACAATTCAAGAGGAATAAAGTGTGGGAGCTTGTGCCAAGGCCTGAAGGAATAAATGTGATTGGCACCAAGTGGGTTTACAAGAATAAATCTGATGAACAATGAGTGGTCACCAGAAATAAGGCTAGACTGGTTGCCCAAGGTTACACTCAGGTAGAAGGAATTGATTTTGATGAGACTTTTGCTCCTGAGGCCAGACTGGAATCTATCAGGTTACTCTTAGGTGTGGCTTGCAACCTCAAATTCAAGTTGTTCCAGATGGATGTAAAGAGTGCTTTCTTGAATGGGTACTTAAATGAAGAAGTTTATGTAGATCAACCTAAGGGGTTTGTTGATCCAACATTTCCTAACCATGTCTACAAACTAAGGAAAGCTCTTTATGGATTAAAACAAGCACCTAGAGCTTGGTATGACAGGCTTACTGAATTCCTGTCTCTGAATGGTTACAGAAAAGGAGGAATTGACAAAACATTGTTTGTCAAAGAGGAAGGAGGAAAATTGCTAATAGCTCAAATATATGTTGCTGACATAGTTTTTGGTGGGATGTCAGAAGCAATGGTTCAACATTTTGTGAAACAGATGCAGTCTGAGTTTGAAATGAGTCTTGTTGGTGAGCTCAGCTATTTTCTGGGTCTGCAAGTTAGACAAATGGAAGACTCCATATTTATCTCTCAGAGCAAGTATGCAAAGAACATTGTCAAGAAGTTTGGTCTGGAGAATGCTAATCACAAGAGGACACCTGCTCCTACTCACCTGAAGCTGTCCAAGGATGAACATGGAGTGAGTGTGGATCAAAGCTTATACAGAAGCATGATTAGAAGCTTATTGTATCTCACAGCTAGCAGACCTGATATCTCCTTTGCTGTAGGAGTTTGTGCCAGATATCAATCTAAACCTAAGGTTAGCCACATGAATCAAGTGAAGAGAATTCTGAAATATGTGAATGGTACTAGTGACTATGGTATTCTATACAATCATGGATCAGGAACTGAATTGAGTGGATATTGTGATGCTGATTGGGCAGGGAGTGCTGATGATAGAAAAAGTACTTCTGGAGGATGCTTCTTCTTAGGGAACAATCTTATCTCGTGGTTTAGTAAGAAGCAAAACTGTGTGTCTCTCTCTACTGCTGAGGCTGAGTACATAGCAGCAGGAAGTAGTTGTTCACAACTGGTTTGGATGAAGCAAATGTTAATTGAATACAATGTCAAGCAAGATGTCATGACATTGTACTGTGATAATCTGAGTGCTATCAATATCTCCAAGAACCTAATTCAACATAGCAGGACTAAGCATATTGACATACGTCATCACTTTATAAGAGATCTGGTTGAAGATAAAGTGGTTGCTTTGGAACATGTTGCTACTGAAATGCAATTAGCTGATATTTTTACTAAGGCCTTAGATGCAAATCAGTTTGAAAATTTAAGAAACAAATTAGGGATTTGCATATATGAGGATTAGTGGATCGTTTGTTGGTGTGCAGGAGGATTAGTGGATTGTCTTATGTGTGTGAGCTTATCTAGTTAGTGAAATTGACAAAATAAGAATATTTGAAAACAAACAAGAACATTTTTATTGCTGGAAGTACTCAACATTACATTTGTTTTAAAATAGAAACTACAAGCAAAGAGGTTTATTGGTTGGATCCAGCTACTCATTCCACCCACCTGAGTTAATGAATTTAACCCAGTCTTCATCTGCTTCATCATCAGAAGCATGTAGAAGCACTGGAGGTTGCTTGATGTTCTTCATTCTTGTTTCTGTCTTTCTGCCTGTTCTTGTTGCTCCTGTAGAAGACCCTGATGTTGTCAATTCTTTGGACTTCATCTCATTTAGTTTGGTGGTCTTGTTTTTTTGGTCGTGTTTCAACTGACCCTTGTGTGTATCAACTGTCTTGGAGGACTGACTCATGTTTCCTTTTGGCTATATTAAGAAGCAGTTTGGTGTAGTTTTTATAATGGAAACCCCTTGTTTGTATCGCCTGGTCAGTCAAAGTTGTGTGACACTCTTTCCAAGCTTTGTTACAACTATTTTTCTGGGTACTTGAGCATGTTTGACTAAGTGTCAGAACATTGATGGTGGTCTTTTGGCCAATTGTGACTAAAAAGGGGGAGAAGTGAAGTGTATTTAGCTGGCTTGTGCTGCTAAGTGTGCAGCTGGTTTCCTTGGGTGTCTGTTTCTACTGAATGTTAGTGTTGTTATGTGGTATTTTCTGCTGCAGGTATCTATGATGTGTGCTGATATTGTTTTAGCCAAAATTAGACAAAGGGGGAGATTGTTAGTTCTGTTATTGGCTGCAATTTTGGTAAAACAATGTGTTGGTTCAAGATATCATGTCTGATGTCTTAACATGTGTTGCTAACATTCTGCCTGTGGTGTGTTACTTAGGGTTGCAGTTTTGTGCGTGATGTCAAGACTGATGTCTTAACATCTGTTGATAGAACATTGGATGTCTGTTTTAGGGCTGCGCATTTTTGTTATGTTTTAAGAGATTCTGTTTGAGAGATTGCAGGCGAAAATCTTGGAGAAGATCTGTTCTGATGCAATCATTTGTGGAGTATATATTGTTACTATTTTAGGGCGAAGAGATTTGAAGAAAAAATCAGTTTTAATTGTGAATCAAATCTGAGATTTTCAAGGAGTCCAAGCCCAAGAATAAGTTTCTATTTAAAGCAGCCTCAACCCTACTTGGAAGACACGAAGACAAGAGATTGTGTACCGAGTGTCAAGTATTAGGGTTTGTGTTTTCGTCTGTGTATTGTGAGCCATTCATTCGTCTATTTTGATGTTCGAATTAGACTGATTTAGTTGAGTTGTATGTTGTCCACTCTAAGCTTTTAAGCACGACTGGTTGTTCTTGATTGAAGCTTTTAAGCAAGATTAAGGTGTTGGGGTTTGAGTGTGTCTTCTTATTTTGTTTTCATCACTGATGTGATTGAGGGGGAGTGAGAGGGTTCTCATACCTAAGAGTATCTTAGGTAGAAGTGTCATTGGGTAGTGATTAAGTGAGTAGATTGTCAATTAGTGTGTTGACTGTAGAATCTACAAATTGATACTACTAATAGTGAATTTCCTCCCTGACTTGGTAGCCCCCAGACGTAGGTTGTTACACCGAACTGGGTGAATAATTCTCTGTGTTTGTTTACTGCTTTTAAGTGCTATTCTTTTATTGTCTTGTTCATATAGCAGATATTAATGTTGTGACATCTCACTCGACATCACATATCTGATACCAGAATTTCAACTAGAAAAAACAAATAACGTAAGCTAACACTCTTATTCGTAAAACTAACTAAATGGTTCTCAATGAGTACATCAGATGTGAGGGAGTGTTAATATTTTTCCCTGACATTACCGACTCTCGAACCCGATTTGCTTGAGACGATCATTTTCTTTTTTTTTAAAGGGTTTTATCAATATTTTACCTTTTCTTTTGGAATAAATAAACTTTGGTGGCAACTCTGTTGTTAGTTCGAGCGTTCATTACAAGCGGGTATTTTTTGAGCCGTGACAGAGTTCTTTCCAGGAAATTAAAAAACATATTATTTTGGCTCAGTCCACGATAGAAACTGAAATGATGGCATTAGCGACCGCTAGTGAAGAATCAAGTTGGTTAAGATGCTTGCTAGCTGAGATCCCTTTAAAAAACATATGCTAATTGCGTTGATCCACTACAATAGTATCACGACTATTGTAAAAATTGAGAACCATTAGTATAATGGTAAGAGATGTCAAATAAAGAGGAAGCACATCATTGTTAGAGTCTGCATCTCTAAAGGAGCTATAAGAGCGAATCATGTACACACTGATGAAAATTTAGCAAATCCTTTATCGAAAGGATTAGCTAGAGAAAAAATCCACAATACATCCAATAATATGGGACTAGTGCCTAAAGTGAGTTACTTGTGATGGTAACCCGACCTGATATACTGGAGATCCCAAGAAATAGGCTCAATTCATAATAATAAGCTATGAGTAGTATAAGGTGATCATGCTAATATAAATAAGAGAAGTATGAATCATAAAGCGAAAAGAGGATGAGATGATAGAAACTCTTAATGAGATTTATACTTTATACGACGAAGTAACTAGTATTCATATGAATACTCTTGATAGACTCAACTCTGTGATTGTGGAACTTAGGGTGATTCCTATGGAATTTCGAGGCAGGGTTCCTAGAGCCTTCACTAAACCAGGATACACTTGCAGGGCCATTCAAGCACGAGCTTATTAGAATACACCTTAAGATAAGATTGTGTGTGGGTTTGATTTCTGAGATAGGGTTCAAGACAATTGTGTCACTCTTGTGAATCAGAATTCTACTTACTACACAAAGGCTGAAGTCGTAGACACCTCTGTTTACGCACAACCTTAGAAATGTTTGATGTTACTTCTGAAACACTTTTTTAAATTTAAGTGGGAATTGTTGGAACATGTCAATAATCCAATAAGGAGATGAATTTGAAAATTTTCCTTAAGTCTCACATTGTTAGAAAAAAAAAGTGTGTTTGTGTGTTAGTTAAAAAAAAAATCTTAGTCACACATTGCTTAGATAAGAAATCTTGGCAAGTTTACTTCATTATATAAGGAAATCACTTGTTTCATTTCAAAACACGCCAAAAATTTCTATTGATTTTTTCCTTCCTCACTTTCATAACTTTGCATCTTTCGAATTGTTGAAGCAGTCATTTCTCTCCTTTCATTCTACTCATTGAATTTTCCAAGTTTTTTATTGAACTCTCTTTAGAGAATTATTTTAATTATATTTCTCCTTTTTTGAGTTGAGAAATTATAAAGTATTATTTTTAGATTCTTTTTGAAGAATTATATGAATTTTTCTTGTTTGAGAAATTATTGTGTGCGGTCAAATTACCATTATTGAATTCTCTTTGGAGAGAGAGAGAGAGGAGGGATTTATAATGATTCAGTGCTTCCGTCCTTGCATTCACCTAGTCCAGTCTTCGATGGTGAACCGTAAAAAAATTGACTTACCACTATATGGTTTTGGTTACATAAAATCAAAGAAAACAATTAAGATAAATCTACTTAATCCAAGCTATATTTGTCTTCTTCCTTGATTAATCCTTATTTGCAACTCAGTTAACCCCAACTACCAACTTAATCATTACCTTGATCACCTTTAATCTTTGATAGACTTCAATCCTCACACTGCAATAATCTTCACTCAATACGGCTTGTAAGACTTGATTTTTTTTCTTCAATTGGCTGATAACATTATTTTTATTTTTTCTTCAATGAAACTTCAGTTCTTTAATTTCATAACCACATTCAAATGTTAGAAAACAATATGCTTCAAACAACCATTAGCACTCTAATTTGTTTCCTCATAAACAATCATCACACACAATCACATAGGTTGGTGCTTCATCATACATAAGATGAAGGTTGAGATTTGAGATAAATGAAGTTATTTTTTCTTTCGAGCTCACTTGATACTTTATGCATGTTCTTATTTTCATGAAAAAAATATTTATATAAATACTTGAGAAATATCTCAAATTTAGTACAAAAACGTTTAAATCATCCTACTCAAATATGATTTTGAATATGCTCAAATATTCTATATTAGTCTTAAAAGATCATGTCATGAATCAATTCATGAGAATAGATTCAGACATTTCCATAAATATTAGCTATATAGGTTTATTGGGCTTTTAGCTTAGTATTTATGGGCCTTATTGTTTCATTGTATATGGGCCTATGTTTAAACTATTGTATATATTGGATTATTCACTCCACATTTTGAACAAAGCGGGAATACAATTTTTCATACTTCTTCTTCTTCCTTGGTTGTCCATGGCTGCCACCAAGAACATTCATCAGTTGTAATATGGTATCAGTAGAATATACATATTTCTTCCTCATTCTTTCGCATACTTTCTTTCGTACTCTTTTTCATTTCCAATTTTGCATCTTTCTCCCCTTGTTCTTGCGTTCATCCTAATCTTTTTTCTTTGACCTCATGGTCTCTGATGAAGAATCAGATGGAAAATCTTCAGCCAAAAATGATGTTGCAGTTAAGAAATGTGGTTGGGTCTAACTCAATCCTACAAAATTGATTGGTAAGGTGAGGATTGCCCCCACTTATAAAGACATGTTCATGTCATATATTATCTGATGTGGGACTCTTAACACACCTCCTCATGCTTAGGACTAGACAACTAAATGGTGGGTGGCCCGATAGCAGAAACCATAAAATGTGGTCCACCGAATCTTAAATCAAGCTCTGATACCATATTAAGAAATGTGGTTGGGTCTAACTCAACGCTACAAAACCGAACATTCATCCATTGTAATAATAAACAATTATTAATTCAATTGTCTAAATGAGACTAAGTATTCACCAATTGGATTGATAATATCAATATTTTTGGATGTTGACTCATTCATTTACTAATTATTTGTGGGTCAAATTATATTACAAATTTATATGTTCGTCACTATAATCATTGCTAAAATGGTTTGCGATGGAAATTTATGTATTTATTTTTTCTCAAAATATTTTATTTAATAATAGTTATCAAATCGCAACTGACACTTGGGGGAAATATTTTTTGACACATAGTTTTTTTTAATTCGTACCATTAGTCGACTTATACATTTTTTTTATGTGTAAGCAAGATATATTAATCGGGAGAACTAAGGGTTCTCCAACCTGATTACACTGAAAACGGGATTAACCCGACAAAAAAGAGAGATTACAGACCAATTAAGCTTACGAAAGAAAAAGCAAAGGATCTTTACTAAATTCGTAAAAACTACAATTGGAGTGAGTAATTTCTCCACAAAAAGACCACTTCCAAACCAAAGATTTTGTACCCCACACCGTATTGTTCACATTCCACTCCTCCATCCGGAAGCAAATACCATTCCTTAATAACCAAAGACTCCAAGAGAAAGCTAGCCAAACAATCCCTAATTTGCCCTCTTTGACCTTTTTTACACGGCAAAACAAGTACCAATCCATAAAATTCGGAAGGCACTCTTCTGATTTACCAATCCATATAGCTATTTCCCTCCATATCGTTTTAACCACATTACAAGCAAAGAAGGAGTGGTTTCTACTTTCGAAATCTATCCCACAAAAAAACACATTTCAAATAATCAATAGGAAAGTTAATACCTACCTCTATTTACCAAAATGTCCTTCGTTGGAAGTCTATTCACAAGTAGTCTCCAACCAAAAACCTTTATCTTAAATGGAACCTCCATTTTCCAAATCAAACCCAAAGTCGCATCGAACCTATTAAGAGGACCAAAAGGGATACGAAAACAAGCATAAAAGGCGTAACAAGAGGCCACCGAGAAACCCGCTTCGGAATCAATGTCCCACGATAATGAATCTGTGTCACCCTCCAAAATGCTATGATGACTAAGTCGCGACTTCAAAGAAGCAACCTCGGCCGCTAAATGCATATCACTATCCTCCGCCCCCTTTAAGCCAAAATCACCTCATTTCCATCTCCCATCACACCATCCCCCCATTCCTACAATAGAAACTCTCTTCAAACACGACACCTCATATAAAATCGGGAATTCCTCCTTCAAAAATTTATCCTCCAACCACTTAACTTCCCAAAAAGGAATGTTAAAGCCTTTTTCAACCTTGAACCTACTCAAAGAAACAATAGGATCGGTGAATGCATCTTTACATATCAATGTGATATCCTTCCACCAAGAAGAAAATACCTTTTTAGAAGCATCTCTGCAAAGAACCTTAGTTGAAATATCACCATAACGAGCTCTCAAAATATTATACCAAAGTGCATTATCACTTTGAAGGATTCACCATCTCCATTTGTTAAGAATGGCTAAATTAAAATCCACCATGTTTCTAATTCCTAACCCTCATTTCTCAACCGGTAAACAAACTTCCTTCCAACCAACCCAATGTATCTTCCTTTTGTCCTCCACTCCTCCCCACAAAAAGTTGCTTTGAATCTTCGTGAATTCTTTAACTACTTTCTTTGGCATTTTATAAAAAGACATGGTGAAAATAGTTAAAGAACACAAAATAGATTTTAAGAGAGTAACTATACCTCCGAGATTAAGAAAGCGATTTTT
Source organism: Lathyrus tuberosus (assembly GCA_022829125.1). Taxonomy (NCBI): domain Eukaryota; kingdom Viridiplantae; phylum Streptophyta; class Magnoliopsida; order Fabales; family Fabaceae; genus Lathyrus; species Lathyrus tuberosus. The sequence goes on from JALAZF010000112.1 coordinate 1,675,853, forward strand.
CCAACCCGAAAGCTGCTTTTTCATCTTCGCCAAAACGGAATTCCAAGTAGAGAACTTCCTAGGATTAGAACCAATAGGAATGCCAAGGAAAACAAAATTACTATCTTCCACTTTACAAGAAAGAGCATATAAGGCTGCTTCCAAAAAATGGGTATTAGAATTAAATCCAATCAACTTGCTTTTATGATAATTAATTCCAAGACCCGAAACTAGCTCAAAAGCTCTCAACACCGTCTTAATCACCCACACGTGTCTCTATGTCCCTTCTCCCACCAACAACGTATAATCCGCAAATTGGAGAATATATACCATGCAAATCCTTTCAATGGCAAAGCTACCGAAATCTCCTATCTCAATTGATTTTCTAACCAACCCCGTTAATCCTTCCGCCACTAAGACATAGAGAAAAGGCGAAAGAGGATTGCCTTGTCTCAAACCTCTCTCAACAACAAACTCCTTTGTGGGACTCCCGTTAACTAACATTGACATCTTGCTTTGAAAGACCAACAATTCCATCCATTTCCTCCATAACGCCCCGAAACCCATTTTGGTCAACATAAATCTCAAAAAATTCCAACTAACTTTGTCATAAGCCTTTTCAAAATCTACTTTAAAAAGTAAACAATTCCTACCCTCCTTCTTAGCATAATCAACCACTTCATTAGCCGCCAAAACTCCATCAAGTAATTGCTTTCCCAGAACAAAAGCACTTTGACACGGAGAAATAATGGAATTTAGAATCCGTTTCAATCTCCCTGCCAAAAGTTTAGCAATCACTTTGTGCATATAACCAACTAAACATATTGGTCTATAATCGTCCAAACTAACCGAATTTGGAAACTTAGGAACCAAAGTTAAGAAGGAAGATGTAACCGCCTTAATATTATATATTAATATAATTATTAAACAGTAATGAGAATGAGATAGCAACACCTATTAGTGGCACTTGTAAAAATAATAAAAATCTAATAGTGACACTTTTGTAAACATATTGACACTTTTGTATTACTATATTTTATATGTATTTACAGTTCAATAAGTGATAATTTTATAAAATTATTTGAAATATGTCTTGAAATTGTTGTTTAATATTGTTGTGAAATTTTGTTTCAAATATTTATTCACATCTTTCTTATATCATGTACTAAAACATTTCAACATTCTTCATTATTTCTTGCTTTTGGATTGAAAGAGCTTTTTGAGATTGCTTGTCCTTTGATTTCAGTTTGAGTCTTCCATTCACTATGTTTTTTCCTTTTACTTTTGATCGTACCTGATCAAAAAGTAGATCGGTGGCCAGCAAACGCCGTGAGCTCCGTTACTCCGGTGGTGGTGAGACGGTGGGGGTGTACCTGCAAGGTACTCCGATGCTAAAGTCAGGAACGGAGTAAGCAAGTACAAAAAGGCAGTGAGAGTGAGAATTAGAATACATGACCCTCTAGCGAAAAAGGGTATTTATATTGTGCCCCCAGCGCTGGGCCAACGGTCGTCTGCACTGGGTTGGGTCACTAGGCCCAATGCAGATAACTGCAAGGGCTTACTTGGCGTAGGGAAGACCAGCACGTGGTCTTCTCCCTGGAGTAACTACCCCGAGATCTCTGAAAATTGGGTGGACAAACTCTTTCGGAGGTGGGTAGTCACCCGATGACGTGTCCCCGCGGGGGGAGCACGTGGAGTACGTGGGGAAAAAGGCGTGATCTCTCCCCGAGCCCTATAGTGTCTGCTCGACGATAATGCCATTGGGTGTCCCCGACGAGGTAGTGAATTGGGCCTTAATAGGCTGCTTAGCATGTCATTGGTTTTGGCCTGCTCGCTGATGGACAGGAGTCGGCCCAGTCTAGAACAGCATCCCCCTAAGTCGTTGCTCTGAAGAGTCTGAGTAATGACTTAAGGGCCAGCCCATTCATCGGGGATTTGTCTAGTAGGGCAACGTGCCTGAAGTGCCAAGCTGGTGGGAGATGCTGGCGGTTAGGAACTGGGATGTTCGTCGGGCAGGAGTCGCAGGGACTAACGTCCTTCTGGTGTCCTAAAGGTTATTTTTGGTCGACGGTGTGGGGAGATGAGAGGAGACGGACACATTTATCATGCGGGCACAGAGGGAGATGAAAGGACGCACGCGGGATCCTGAGTGCCACGTGTCACTCACCATCAATGCCTAGGGTGGCTAGGATCCTAGGCACTTGAGTGCCTAGGGACGCCTTGAGTCCTGTGACGGCCCTATAAATAGGAGTCGGGTTCATGCCATTTGCACGTTTCCACTTTCTTCGCTCAAAGCTTTCTCTCTTTCTCTTCAGCTTTCGTCACCCTATTTCCACCGTACGCCGCCGCACTGGAGATTCACAACCTCCTTTTCAAGTAAGTTTTCGGCCTCTTCTCTCTGTTTAATGCTTTCTATGGTGGTTTCTCCGGCGAACTGATGAAGTTCCTGGGGAGGCCATGGGGTTTCCGGCGAAAATGGCAGAACTTCTTTAGATTTCCGATGAATGTCTCGGGGAGCTGGGATGAATCTCCCGAGGACCTGATGAGGGTCCCGAGGACACAGAATGAATCTCTCGAGGTCATAGGATGAAGAACTCGGGGACCTGATGAAGGTCCCAGGGACGTTAGATGAAAACCCCGAGGACGTCGGGTGAATGTCTCGGGGACGCGGAATTAAGGTCCTGAGCATACCTGCGAGTCACCTCGAGCTTAATGCTTCGGTTTCTTGCTAATTCGGGGAGGTCCAAGGGCCTAGCACCCACAGTAAACGTGGTCGGAGGGATGTTTCTCCAAGTACGGTATCTTCCCGAGGAAGGCTCTGACCGGGGATGTTTGCTGAGCAGTTCCTCGTATCCTTTCTTCGCCCTTTCACTTGATTTACGGTTGAAGGGTGAATTTTATCTAGACTATCAAATTCACCGATTTCCTCTGCTTTTCAGGTTAAAATGGCGACAAGGGTCGAGGGAATCGTAGAGACCGACGATGAGCCCGACTCCCCGTTGGCGCAGACCACTGGTGTTAAGAAGCGGACGCCTGAAGACTGGGTTGAGGAGGACCCTCTGGACGTTCCGTCCTTGTTTGCTACGGACTCCGAGGACGCCTTTTCCACCGTCGAGGATCGCTGCGAGGGTTCCTCGAAGAACTGGTTGGTGTACAAGCCTCGAGAACACCAGCACATCTGTTTGAGCTTCAAATGGATGAGATTCCCTATGTACGAGTTCACCTTCGACGAGGCGGGCTGGCGCCTGCCCTTCAGCGACTTCCAGTGAGAGTTGTTTACTTGGCTGCGTCTGGCACCTCCCCAGCTTCACCCTAACGCGTTCTCTATCAGTACCTCAGCATCGGGACTACTATACCTTTGTTCTTCCGTATTTTTCACCTACAGAGGCAGACGACTGAGGGGAGGCACAGTTGGGTGTCTTTAAAATAACTGAGCAGGCTATTTTGGGCTTACATGGACTCTTTTCGCCACTTTAAGTCTCGGTATTATGTCGTCAAGCTCATCTCATACAAGGATGCGTAGACAATGTATAACCGTGTGACTAAAGAGAAAGATGGGCAGCGGGTAGAAGTCCTCGAGGAGAAGTTTCCCTGCAGTGGACGGAGGAGCACTCCAAGAAAAGCACAGACAGCTATATATTTAGCCCAGGCGCGCTGGTCGAGGAGGATTGGCTGGCCTACCAGGAGATAGTTACGTTCGTCTCTGGTTTTAAACCTGCACAGCTCGTGACTCCGGACGAGAAATTTATCTGCGACGTCAGCGGGAAGATTTTAGAGGAGGCTCAGTTGATTAACACGAGAGCCCTCCTCGAGACAACATCTGACGAGGATGCTCTCTGGCTAATAGGTGGTGAGCAACTCTTTTACTTGGCTCCCTTGTATATTTTTGTCGTTGGTCTAATGACGTGCTTATTTTTCTTTTACAGGCGAAATGTTGAGCATGGAGGAATGTGTTAAGAAGTTAGTGGCCACCCGGGGCACGAAGAAGGGCGGAAAAGGGCGAGTTACTTAGGTTCAACAGATGTCTGGTCCCCAATCTGGGCCCGGGGGCTCGACCTCCTCCTCGCAAGGCAGCAACACCCCGTCCTCGTAAGGCTCTCCGAAGAGGCAGCGCGTCAACGAGCTTGTACATGTCGATCTTACTGACAAAACTTCTGAGGAGAGATATGTGCTTCCCCCCTGCTTCCTTAAGCCTGCTCTCTTCTCTGGGGCCAACTCTCCGACCGTCAGTGTCGCTGAGTCCAAGGCCATCTTGGACGTTGACCGCGTCACGAGGAGGAAGGCTTTGTCGGAGGACATGGCCGCGGTGATGTGTGTTTGCGAGGTGCATTTGGTTCTCAATGACGAGACTTGCCCGTCGGCCGAGTTGACCAATTTGCAAGGTAAACTCACGTCTGTCGAGGTCAACATGCAGAAACTAGCCGCCGACCTCGCGGAGTGCAAGAACCAGAATGAAGCCCAGGTCGAGCTTCACGAGAAGATGGATGATAAGTTAAAGAATGCCTCCGAGGAGAGGAAGAATCTCCTGGCGAGAATTGATGAGCTAGAGCAGGCTGTCAGACCTGCTGCAGAGGAAACTGATGAGGATAAGCTACTGACATCTCGGGCCGAATTGATCTCGAAGATCAGGTAGCTCGAGCAGGATGTCCTAGGGGCTGTCGAGGTTGGTTTTGCTCTCGCGGTGGAGCAGCTCCGGCTCGTGAACCCAGATGTTGAGCTCGTCACTAAGGGGACCGGTCCTTACCATCAGGTGGTTGAAGGTCAGATTGTCGCGCTAGTGGCCGATGAGGATGAGGACGACCAGACTATGGCGGGCGGGAAGCCTAAGGAGAACGCAACTATTTAGTTTTCTTTGTTTTGTCTAGTTTGTTTGGCTTGTGCGCCAGTTTTGGCTGTTATGTAGTTTGGACTTCGTGCCGTGATTTTGTATCAACCTCTGCCCGGCCTACGCGCCAGGGGCTTATGATATTTTTGTATGTACTCTTTGAACAATGCGCTTCTGCCCGATTTGAATACATTGTCTTTTCTTATTTTGTGTGTGATGCTTGTATGTTGATTATATATCTGTTACTTTTGTTTTTGTCTAAGTATTTTTTGAGGCCCTTGCTCGACTTTGTTGATCCTCGACAGTGTAGGAAACTGGTCGAGTGGTCGAAGCTGTTTTCCGACCTTCGACAAAGCTAAGAGCTCGGTCGAGGTCTTAGCTTCGTGGCGTGGGCTTCCCATCGTGAGCTGGGTGCCCTGCCTGGCTGGTACGGTGACGGTGGAGCTCGGTCGAGGTATCCCCTTCGGATCAAGGGTCCTCGCGCACACACAATGCGGGCCCTTGTCTTTTTGTCTCGTGGAGGGAAGTCGTGCTTGTACCTTAGTGCGCTCTCGTGGTCGCGACGCAGATGGGTCGCGGGTAGTGTTTAACTGTAGTACTGTTTAAGCTTTTTAGCGTTCCATGGTCGAGCAAGATCCTCCCCGTGTAGATTTTTGAGGTAATAGGCTCCTGTCCCCGTTTTCGCGCGGACGCGATAGGGGTCCTCCCAGTTCGCGGCGAGCTTTCCTTCACGTGAATCTTTCTGGTTCCTTCGTAGGACGGGGTGCCTACCTGAAATTCACGTTTAATAACTTTGTTGTTATGGCGTAAAGTTATATTTTTTTGAGTGAGGCCTCGCGGAGGGACGCGCCCGACCGTATCTCTTCGACCAGGTCGAGCTCCTCCCGGAGGGCCTCATCGTCATCTCCTCGTTGAGGGGAGACTCAGTCCTTCTCGAGGGTTCCCTTATTTCCACTGGGATTACCGCCTCAGTTCCGTAGGTTAGTCGGAATGGGGTTTCCATGATAGTGGAGTACGGGGTTGTTCTGTAGGCCCAGAGGATGCGGTGTAGCTCCTCGACCCACCTTTTCTTGGCATCGCCCAGTCTTCATTTCAGACCTCATAGGATCACCCTGTTCGCGGCTTCGACTTGCCCGTTTGTTTGTGGGTGTTCGACCGATGTGAAGTGTCGCTTCGTGCCAATTTTGGTGACGAAGTCTTGAAAGTTCTTGTCGGTGAACTGTGTCTCGTTGCCTATGACAATTTCTTGGGGCACGCCGAATCGGGCAAGTATATTCCTCTTGTAGAAATGTAGTATGTTATGGGCCGTGATTTTGGCCAGGGCTTCGGCCTCGATCCACTTGGTGAAGTAGTCGACACCGACGATTAGGTACTTATTTTGGTACGATCCCGCGGTGAAGGGTCCGAGGATGTCCATGCCCCACCAAGCAAACGACCATGGGGACGACAGTGTTTTGGTCGGTTCCAGATGCATGTCCCCGTGCCATTGGAATGTGTCGCACTTCTTGATGTGTTCCCTGGCGTCCTGCTGCATGGTGGGTCAGTAGTACCCAGCTCGCAATTCTTTACGGGCTAGGGATCGTCCGCCGAGGTGTTGCGCGTTGATCCCTAGTGGATCTCTTGGAGTATACCAGGGACCTTGGATTCCTCGACGCACCTGAGAAGGGGGGTCGAAAAGTCGCACCGGTATAACTTGTCCTCGACGATCGTATATGAGCTGACACGTCGCCTAACTGTTCCGGCGTCCTTGGGGTCGTCGGGCAGTTTACCCGGGCTGAGGTACTCGTACACCAGGGTCATCCAACAGTGGTCATCCCCGATGGCATTCACGTTGTTGAGGCGGTAAAGCAGCAAGCAAAAATATTATTTTCGGAAGAATTCCCTCCGGGATTTATATCGTCTCCATAGAGATCGGTGTTATTGAACTGCCGTTCGACAGTTTCGCGTTTATGAGTTTGGATTAAAATGGTTAAAGTAAAAGCAGAAAAGTAAATATGAACATAAAAAAAATTCATTCTTCAGAGAGAAGAAACTTGTCAGGCATGCACATAATCGACTCGTTGCAAAATTAAACCTATCGACCAGCTATACTCAACCTACAATACTCCTCAATATCATCCAGCATCGCTCACAATAGTTTCCATCTCTGACACACTGAGCTGAGAGAACAACCATGTTACCCTCATCGACGCTCTTGCACCCGACTCGAGATACTGAGGCATTAAGCTTCGACACCCATAAAGATTATTAGCTCTAAATCTATCTCTAGCATCCAAAAACTAACAGATAATAATCCCTAATCAAAGTTTGCGATGTTTATCTCTAACACAACCCAAACCCCGAGCATAAAGCAAAAATCAAGGACAATCACCGATAAAGATTTGTAAAGCAAATTAAATATAACGCCATGGGCGACAAATATACATGAGTTCAAAGTAAATACATATACAACAACCCAACAAAGAAGAAATACACAAAGAAGAAGAGAAATAAACCAAATATCTTGCGGTTTGTCAGCACCGATTAATGAGAAATCCACCCCAGATCATCCGTGTGCAAGCTCCAATGTTGTTTTCTAAGCTAATCCTACTGAAAAATGAGGTTGATGGAGTTGGGAGCAAAAATCCCCAAAACCATCACCTAAAAAATGAATGAAATGAACTTAAGTAAAATTATGGTTCAGACAAATTCGCCCAGCGAAACGAGGCTTCGCCCGGCGAATTCCTTAGTTCTCTCACACCAGCTGCGCAATATTACAGCCTGGCAAAAAATATCTTCTTTCGCCCGGTGAAAGTCTCAAAACTCGCCCAGCGAACAAGACGTGAGCACTATACAGAAGCTATTGGAATTTCCAACTTTTTCTCTCGCCTCAGCCTTGTTCGGCGAAAATCTCAGTTTCGCCTAGCGGAAGGAAGCTTCGCCCGGCGAAAGTTGACAGACAGCATTTTTCTGATGCAGTTCTTTATTTGCTTCCTCCTTTTATTGATCCAAATGGTGCATCTAGAAGCTTTTATTACTCATTGCTCCAACAATGCTTAATTACCTACAAAATGAAGAGACAACTATTAATCGTTACATAATTGAATAAAAAACACAAGTATAAACTAACTAATGTATTTATACACAAAATTGGAGAATTATTCACTGAAATTACACTAAAACTCGATAAGTGTCACAAAACTATATAAACAAAAACACTACAAAATGACACTTATCAAACTCTCCCCAACTTAAACTTGTTTGTCCCTAAACAACAATCAACTAGCTCAAGGCAACAAACGTAAAAACCCAAAAATCACGAATCAACAATTTTTTTTTAAAAACGGAAACAAATGTATGGTTCAAATGAAAAACGGTACACACAAAGTAAATACTTACCACTAAACTACGACGATAATATAATCACGAAACAAATGCTAAATACAAAAATCATGCCAAACATCCTAAAACAACACAAGTTCAAACGTGAATCACACCTAGCAAAAACAATCATCGGTAGATGAAAAACACAAAATGAGGTACTTTTCACTCACACAACAATCTTGCAAACAAAAGAATAAATTATGCATTCATCCAAAAATTCACATTGAACATACAAAGACAAAAATCACAAGGGCTTACAAGGTTATAGCGTGGTCGGGTAAACAAACAAGGGGAAATTTCTAAAGGTAATTGAAACAAAAACTTGTCTAAACCTAAGGGAGTGATCAACTCACAAAGGCTCAAACACAAAATTCCAATAAACTTCTTCCAAAATCCCAAGTGTTACACAATACACGATACTTATTTAGCACAATTATATGAACTCTTTTTGTTTCCTTTCACAAGGATTTTCTTTTTGTTTCTTTTTTTTTTTCTTTTCTTTTCTTTTCTTTTTCATATTTTTCTCTTTTTTCTTTTCTTTTTCAACCTCATAGAAACTAACCAATGAGTAAACAATCATTCTCTCCCCAACTTGAATTCAACCACATCATCATGTGAATACTCCCTACTTTCTAAGGCAAGGTAAAAATTCATACAACAACACAAAGTTAAGGGTTCAAGAAAAAACAATCAATCAAAATCCATACAAAAAGTGAATTCAATACTCATAGACAAGCATTAATTTCAAACAACATGGATATTGATAGAAAGACACAAAGGGGTTTAACAAATGCTCACACACTCACAGGGTGAATTGACTATTTGGCTAGGTAGTTGTGCTCAAAATGAAACAAAATGCCTTGATCCTTTTCATGCTTTCATATAATCAACACAAACAAAAGATTAAGCATAATAAAATCCAGTTAGAACAAGAATGTTGGTACTCCGCGCATATATGAACAATGGAAAGCTACCTCACAAAAGGGTGGGAACTAAAGTGATTCACATCAAGAACAAGTATACAAAAGAATGAATGGCATGGAAGTTTGTAAAAAGCCTAAGTATCATGAATATGCTAAAGTCTAGAAAGCGATAAACACATACCTTGAACATGTAGAAAACTTAACAATATCATTACCATACATCCGCAAGTTGAAACGATCAAACTTGGAACATCACCTAAAATTTCTTCAAGCTACTCAAAACAAGCTCTTAGACAAACACAAAAACTATTAATATAAACAAACTAAAAGATCGGCTAAAAATGGATTAAACAAGTTGTAAAGTGAAGATTTGAGAATTTTACGAACAATCTGAGTACAACTTGTTTAATGAATATTCACCACACTACCTAAGCTAGAATGAAAAAATAATAACGAAACAAAAAATGACAAAACATGTTTGTTTTACGTCGTAAGCTAGACACCTTTATTGTGCTTAGCTAGTAACTTCCTCCCTTCATGCCATGGTGATGCCTCACCGCGCAAACCAAAAGTAAGTGTCCTAACCAAACACTTGAACAAACGTTACGGGAACAAAATATATACAAAACTTGAACAAACATAATGGAAAATAAAATCAAAACAAGTATCTATACAAGCATATATACAATATAAACAATTATGTACAAAGCTCCAAAATATTGAAATTATTGCAATGCAATTCAATATCAAAACCAATCCCCAACAACGACGCCATTTTGTTGAGGCGGTAAAGCGGCAAGAAAAAAATATTATTTTCAGAAGAATTCCCTCCAGGATTTATATCGTCTCCACAGAGATCGGTGCTATTGAACTATCGTTTGACAGTTTCGCGTTTATGAGTTTGGATTAAAATGGTTAAAGTTAAAGCAGAAAAGTAAATATGAATATAAAAAGAATTCATTCTTCAGAGAGAAGAAACTTGTTAAGCATGCACATAATTGACTTGTCCCAAACTTAAACCTATCGACCAGTTATACTCAACCTACAATACTCCTCAATATCATCCAGCATCGCTCACAACAGTGTCCATCTCTGACACACTAAGCTGAGAGAACAACCATGTTACCCTCGTCGACGCTCTCGCACCCGACTCGAGATACGGAGGCATTAAGCTTCGACACCCATAAAGATTGTTAGCTCTAAATCTATCTCTAGCATCCAGAAACTAACAGATAATCATCCCTAATCAAAGTTTACGATGTTTATCTCTAACACAACCCAAACCCCGAGCATAAAGCAAAAATCAAGGACAATCACCGATAAAGATTTGTAAAGCAAATTAAATATAACGCCATGGGCGACAAATATACATGAGTTCAAAGTAAATACATATATAACAACCCAACAAAGAAGAAATACACAAAGAAGAAGAGAAATAAACCAAATATCTCGCGGTTTGTCAGCACCGATTAATGAGAAATCCACCCCGGATCATCCGTGTGCAAGCTCCAATGTTGTTTTCTAAGCTAATCCTACTGAAAAATGAGGTTGATGGAGTTGGGAGCAAAAATCCCCAAAACCATCACCTAAAAAATGAATGAAATGAACTTAAGTAAAATTATGGTTCAGACAAATTCGCCCATCGAAATGAGGCTTCGCCCTGCGAATTCCTTAGTTCTCTCACACCAGCTGCGCAATATTACAGCCTGGCAAAAAATATCTTCTTTCGCCCGGCGAAAGTCTCAAAACTCGCCCAACGAACAAGACGCGAGCACTATACAGAAGCTACTGGAATTTCCAACTTTTTCTCTCGCCTCAGCCTTGCCCAGTGAAAATCTCAGTTTCGCTTGGCGGAAGGAAGCTTCGCCCGGTGAAAGTTGACAAACATCAGTTTTCTGCTGCAGTTCTTTATTTGCTTCCTCCTTTTATTGATCCAAATGGTGCATCCTGAAGCTTTTATTACTCATTGCTCCAACAATGCATAATTACCTACAAAATGAAGAGACAACTATTAATCGTTACATAATTGAATCAAAAACACAAGTATAAACTAACTAATGTATTTATACACAAAATTAGAGAATTATTCACTGAAATCACACTAAAACTCGATAAGTGCCACAAAAATATATAAACAAAAACACTACAAAATGACACTTATCACACGTCAGCCGCGAGGATGGTTTTTTTGATGCTCGGACGCGGAAGCACCTCCAGAATGACGGACTTGTTCCCATCATTTTTCTTTGTGCTCGTGAGCTTCGATAGGACATCCACTCGAGCATTGTGTTCGCGCGGGACGTGATTCACCTCCGCCGAGGTGAACTTCTTCATCCTTTCTTTCACCAGAGCCAAGTTTTCGATGAGCTTGTCGTTCTTGGCTTGGTACTCTCCTCGTACCTGGGAAGCTACGAGCTGGGAGTCAGTGAATATTTTGACTTCTTTGGCGTCGAGATCCTCAGCTAATCGTAACCTGGCTAGGAAAGCCTCGTATTCGGCATGGTTGTTTGACGTCGGGAAGGATAACATGATGGAAACTTCGATCAAAATACCTTCCTCATTTTCCAGAATAATGCCCGCTCCGCTACCTGTCGAGATGGATGCCCCGTCTACGTAGATCATCCACTTTTGGGATCTGTTGGTCGAAGGTTCCGGGAGGGTCATTTCCGCCACGAAGTCGGCCAGTACCTGAGCCTTCATGGCCTTTCTTCCCTCGTATTGAACGTCAAACTCGGTGATCTCGAGTGACCACTTAAGCATCCTACCCGCCATGTCTAGTCGGCCGAGGAGCTGTCTCACGGGCTGTTCGGTCCTCACCACGATCGTGTGGGCCAAGAAGTAGTGTCGCAGTCTCCTGGCAGTAGTGACGAGGGCCAGAGCGAATTTTTCGATCTGCTGGTATCTAAGCTCTAGACCCTGGAGGACTTTCCTGGTGAAGTAAATCGGTTTTTTCCCGTCGGGGGTTTCTTGGATTAGAACCGCGCTGACCGCTTCGCTCGTGACGGCAAGGTATAGGAACAACGTCTCCCCGTTTTCTGGTCGTGATAGGACCCGTGGTTGCGAGAGGACCTGTTTGAGATGGAGGAGCGCCTGCTCGCACTCTTCGGTCCATTCGAACGTGGCTTTCTTGCGTAGGAGTTTGAAAAATGGAAGTGCATATTGTGCCGATTTGGCCACGAAGCGGGAGGGTATCCACTACCTGGCTCATGTCGAGGATGGCAGGATAGTAAGTCCGAACTCCCTCCTTGGTGGTGACGAGCATGCTGAAGTTTTGAACGGGGAGACCCAGGGGCCGGAGTCCAACCTCGAGCAGCCTGAGCGGATGAAGGAGTGATGGTGTTTTTATCCTTGTTGTAATTTGTCCGACCTGCGTGCCGTGTATCTTTTGATGTAACTTATTGTTTTGTATGGGGGCGTGGCCCCCTGTTAATGTAACAAGCACAATCGTGGTCCTCTTGACCGCTTATCACTTTAATTATGTATGTGTCCGGTCCTCGTGGCCGATTTTGTGATTTGCATGGTTTTATCTGTTTTGATTTCTGCTAAGTGTTGTACTTTTGCTCGATATGCATGTGTGCTCGTGATAGGGATTACTTTGATTTGCTTTAAGTTTCAGGGAATTGCTCGTTGTAGATGTGTTCGGCAGTGAGGGGTACTGGTCGAACGACCAGGGAATGTCCGGGCGAGAGAGCGGAGCTCAGGTCGCGTTTGAGGCCTGAGTTCGCGGTGTGAACCTCCCATCGCGAGCTGGGTGTTCTGCCTATCGTGGTACTTTGACAACGGCGGTGCTCGATTGAGAGATCGCTATCGAGCAGGGACCTGGCTCGTTCTTGAGCGGGGTTCTGCTTTACTGACATGCGACGCTTGTACCTAGGCGTGCATAGTGGTCGGTGGTTTTGACAAATTAGACTGGCAGTTAAGGCCTTAGCTATAGTATTGCTTTAACTTTTCGGCGTTCCATGGTCGAGCAAGTTCTTCCCCGTTGAGATGTTCTAGGTAATAGCCCCCATTCTCCGTTTTTGCCCAGACACGATAGGGTCCTTCCCAGTTTGCGGCTAGTTTGCCTTCGTGAGAGTCTTTATGGTTTCTTCTTAGGACAAGGTTGCCCACGCCAAACTCTCGTTGTATGACTTTGGCGTTGTACCGGATGACAATTTTTTATTTTAACGAGGCTTCGCGGAGGGATGCCCCTGACCGGACTTCTTCGATCAGGTCGAGTTCCTCCCTTAGTGCTTTGTCGTTTGCTTCCTCGTCCAGGGGCGATTCTGTCCACCTGGAGGGTACGTGAATTTCAATGAGAATTACAGCTTCGGTTCCGTAGGCCATGCGAAAGGGTGTTTCCCCGGTTAAAGAGTGTGGAGTTGTGCAGTATGCCCATAAGACGCTGTGCAGCTCCTCGACCCAAGATTTCTTTGTTTCGTCCATCCTTCGTTTGAGGCCTCAAAGGATGACTCGGTTCGCCGCTTCAGCTTACCCGTTTGTCTGGGGATGTTTGACGGATACGAAGTGTTGCTTCGTGCCCAGCTGGACGACGAAGTCCTAGAACTTCCTGTCAGTGAACTGTGTCCCATTGTCCGTGACTATCACCTGAGGGATGCCAAAACGTGCAAGGATGTTTCGTTTGTAGAAACGTAATATGTTAAGGGCAGTTATCTTGGCTAGAGCCTCCGCTTCTATCCATTTTGTGAAGTAATCCATGCCTACTATTAAGTATTTGCTCTGGTTTGATCCTACCACGAATGGCCCCAGGATGTCCAGGCCCCACCAGGAAAATGGCCACGGGGAGGACATAGCCTTGAGCTCGTTATGTGGAGCTAGGTGCATGTCCCCGTGCCGTTGGCATTTATCACATTTCTTCATGTATTCCTTAGCGTCTTGTTGCATGGTTGGCCAGTAGTATCCTGCTCGGAGGGCCTTCTGGGCAAGGGACCTTCCTCCGAGGTGTTAGGCGTTGATTCCTTCGTGAATTTCAGGCAGGATATGGGCGACCATCTCTTCCTTGACACACTTGAGTAGCGGGATGGAGAACCCTCGCCTGTAGAGTTTATCTTCGACCAGGACGTAGGAGCAGGCTCTTCGCCTAACTACGCTGGCTTCTTTGGGGTCGGACGGAAGTTCGTACCTAGCGAGGTAGTTGTAAACGGGGGTCATCCCGCAGTTTCTGTTGCCGATCATTTGTACGTCAAGGGTCAGGGAAGTTTTCTCGATACTGGGTCGAGGAAGTACCTCTTGTATAACATATTTGTTTCTGCCTTTCTTCTTCGTGCGTGCCAGTTTAGACAAAACGTCTGCCCGGATGTTGTGTTCGCGGGGAACGTGCTTTACCTCTACCGCTGCGAACTTCGTCATTTTCTCCTTGACCAGGGCTAAGTATTCGGACAGGTTATCGTTTTTGGCTTGATACTCTCCTCGAACTTGGAGGGCCACGAGTTGCGAATATGTGCAGATGACGACTTCTTCCGCGCCGAGATCTTTGGTTATGCGTAAGCCGACAAGGAAGGCTTCATACTCAGCCTGGTTGTTAGAGGTGGGGAAGGATAGAGTAAGCGATACTTCAACGATGATTCCCTCGTCGTTCTCCAATATGATGCTCGCCCCGCTTCCAACTGAGCTGGATGATCCATCTACGAAAATGGTCCATTTGCGTGCCCCGCAAGTCGGGGAGTCTGCGAACGTCATTTCTGCGACGAAGTCAGCCAATGCTTGGGATTTGAGGGCTTTTCTGCTTTCATATTGGATGTCGAATTCGGACACCTCTAGCGACCATTTGAACATTCTGCCGGCCATGTCTAGTCGTCCTAATAGCTGCTTCACGGGTTGATCTGTCCAGACCACGATCGTGTGGGCCAGGAAGTAGTGTCTCAGTATTCTAGCTGCGTTGATGAGGGCCAGTGCCACTTTTTCTATCTGTTGGTATCTCAGCTCTGGTCCCTGCAATGCTTTGCTTGTGAAATATATGGGCTTTTGCCCGTCTGGTGTTTCGCGGATAAGAGCGGCGTTCACTGCCTCGGACGCTATGGCGAGATACAAATACAAAGTCTCGGCGTTGTCCGGGCGAGAGAGGACCAGCGGCTCTGAGAGTGCCCATTTTAGAAGGAGGAGAGCCTGGTCACATTCCTCCGTCCATTCAAACTTTGCCTCCTTACGGAGGAGTTTGAAGAAGGGTAAGGCGTGCTGGGCTGATTTGGCCACGAAACGGGATAACGATGCGAGCATTCCGTTAAGGGACTAGATGAATTTCTTCAATTTGGGCGTTGGAAACTCGGAGAATGCCTGACACTTATCGGGGTTGGCCTCGATTCCTCGTTCTGTTAGGTAGAAACCGAGGAATTTGCCTGCCCGGACACCGAACGTGCACTTCTCCGGGTTGAAACGCATCTGGTATTTCCTGGCCTGTTCGAAGACCTTTCGTAAATGGGCAGTATGATCGGTTTCCTCACGGGATTTTACGATCATATCGTCCATATAGACTTCGAGCATGTCGCCTATCTCTCCCCGGAAGACCTTGTTCATCATCCTCTGATAGGTCGCGTCGGCGTTCTTCAGGCCGAATGGCATAACGTTGTAGTAATAGTTGCCCGATTCGGCCATGAAAGCCGTGTATTTTTTATCGCTCACTGCCATTGGTAATTGATTATAGCCCGAATAGGCATCCATGAATGATAATAGTTTAAAACCGTCAGAGTTATCAACAAGTTTATCAATATTGGGGAGGGGGTAAGCATCCTTCGGGCATGCCTTGTTAAGATCGGTATAGTCAATACACATTCGCCATTTGCCATTAGATTTTTTCACGAGTACAACGTTGGACAGCCAAGTGGTGTACTTGGCTTCCGAGATAAATTTTGCCTCGAGGAGGTCTTTTACAGCTTTTTTTGCAGCCTCCGTTTTCTCCGGAGACTGCTTTCTCCTACGTTGTGCTACTGCTTTGACGGTTGGGTCAATCGTGAGTTGATGGCAGGCGACAGATGGGTCCAAGTCAGGCATCTCGGCGGCTCTCCAGGCGAACAGATCAGCGTTCTCATGGAGGCAGGCTTTGAGTTGCTTCCTTGCGATGTCGGGGAGATCCGCTCCAATTTTTACTCCCTGTTGGGGGTCATCGCCAAACAAGATGAGCTCGAAGTCGCCATCCGGGATGGGATGCGTCGGATGAGAGTTGCTGCTGGTTGTTGATTGGAGAATAGAGCAAGCAGCAAAAATATTTATTTTCGGAAAGAATTCCCTCTGGGATTTATGTCGTGTCCACAAAGATCGATTCGAGGGAAAGAATGTCGTTCGGCAGTCTCTCGCGTTTATGAGTTTAGGTTTAAATAGGTTTAAACATAACAGTAGAAAAGTAAACATTAAAACAAAAAGAAATCATTCTTCAGAGAGAAAAACTAGTCAGGCAATGCAAATAAATCACTCCTCACAAACTTAAACTTACCGACCAGTTATACTCCACCTACAATACTCCTCAATATCACCCAACACGCTGAGAGAGTAACCGTGCTACTCTCGTCGAGACTCTCGCGCACGATGCCTCGAAACACGGAAGACATTAAGTTCCGACGCCTATTGAAGATTGTTAGCTCTTAAATCTATCTCTAGAGTCCAGAAACTAACAGATAATCATCCCTAATCGAAGTTTGCGAGGATTATCTCTAACGCAACTCAAACCCCGCGCATAAAGCAAAAATCAGAGACAATCACCAATAAAGATTTGTAAAGCAGATATCATATAACGCCATGGGCGACAAATATACATGAGTTCGGAGTAAATACATATACACAACCCAACATAGAATAAAAACACAAAGAGGAAGAGAAATGAACCAAACATCTCGCGATTTGTCAACGCCGATCGACGATCAATCATCCCCGGTTTATCCGTATGCGTGCTTCCAAGTTATTTTCTAAGCTAATCTATCAAAGAATGAGGTTGATGAAGTTGGAGAGGAAAAATCACCTCCAAACAACGTAACCTCTCAAAAATGAAGTAAAATGACATAAATACAAAATTCTGGTTCAGACCCACCGCCTGGCGCTAGAAAGCACCTCCCAGTGGCGCCCACTTTTCCTCTCACATCAGCTGCGTACATAAACCGCCTAGCAACAAATATCTAGTACCGTCCGGCGCTCAAAGTACCGCCCGACGAAAGTCCCCAAAAATGGAAAGCTCCTGTAAGTCTCAATTCAAGTCACTTATTTTCTTCGCCGCAACACCGCCCGGCGCAGCAAAGGCGCAGCTGACAACAACAACAAAAATTCTACACTGTTTTATTCGTAATTTCCGAACCGTAACTCCGTTTGACGCACGGTTTGAAGCGCTGTAAAACTTATTCAATGCTCTTTATGAATATGGCCAGACATCCTTGATTGGATGCCTGCAAGAATGAGATAAAATCAATTAAAATCAATGATATTTACAAGAAAACGCAATATACACACGAAAACGTAAAGTAAACGTATTTACAAACAAATCGGGGTTTATTCAAACGATATCAACAAAAAGTATCGATAAGTGCAACAAAACTTATATACAAAAATAGGTACAATTTGCACTTATCAAACTCTCCCTAACTTACCTAATTGTTTGTCCACAAACAAGAATCAAATAAACTTGAAAATGCACAAGTAATATCCAAAGAAAGATGAATCAACAGGTTTTGAAAAACGGAAACAGATGCTTGGTTCAAATACAAACGGTACACACAAAAAGTAAATACTTACCACTAAACTACGACGACAACATAATCACGAAAAAAATGCAAAATACAAAAATCATGCCAAAAATTCTAAAACAACACAAGTTCAAATGTGAATGACACCTAGCAAAAACAATCATCGGTAGATGAAAAACACAAAATGAGGTATTTTACACTCACACAACAATCATGCAAACAATAGACTAAATTATGCAACCATCCAAAAATTCACATTGAACATACAAAGGCAAGAATCACAAGGACTTTTCAAGGTCGTAGCGTGGTCGGGTAAACAAACAAGGAGCAATTTCTAAAGCTAATCGAAACAAAAACTTGCCTAAACCTTCAAACACCAAAATTCCAATCAACTTCTTCCAAAATCCCAAGTGGTACACAACACACAATACTTATTTAGCACAATTATTGAAACTCTTTTTGTTTCCTTTTTCAAGGATTTTCTTTTTCTTCTTTTTTCTTTCTTTTTCTCTTTCACAAATTTTTCTCTTTTTTTGTTTTCTTTTTCAATCCGCATAGAATCCAACCAATGAGTACACAATCATCCTTTCTCCAACTTGAATTCAACCGCACCATCATGTGAATACTCCTTACTTTCTAAGGCAAGGAAAAAATCCATACAACAACACAAAGTTGAGGTCCAAGAAAAAACAAAATCCATTCAAAAATAAGTGAACTAAATACTCATAGACAAGCATTAAGTTCAAATAAAAACATGGATCAAAAAGCTCAAAGGGGTTACAAATGATCACACGCTCACAAGGTGAATTGACTATTTGGCTAGGCAGTTGTGCTCAAAATGAAACTAAATGCTTTGATCCTTTTCATGCTTTCATATAATCAACACAAACAAAAGATTAAGCATAATAAAATCCAGTTAAAACAAGAATGTTGGTACTCTGCATATATGAACAATGGAAAGCCACCTCACAAAAAGGTTGGGAACTAAAGTGATTCACAAAAGAACAAGTATACAAAAGAATGAATGACATGAAAGTTTGTAAAAAGCCTAAGTATCATGAATATGCTAAAGTCAAGAAAGCGATAAATACATACCTCGGACGTGTACAAAACTTAACAATATCATTACCATACATCCGCAAGTTGAAACGAACCAACTTGGAAAATCACTAAAGCATCCTTAAATAAGTCGACCAAGACTTGCAACCAAACAACAAACAAAACATTAGAAAAGAAAAACTATAAAACATGCTAGTTTTACGTCGTAAGCTCGACGCCTTTAAGGTGCTTAATTAGAAACTTCCTCTCTTCATGCCATGGTGATGTCTCACCGCGAAAACCAAAAGCAAGCGTCCTAACCAAAAACTTAACCAAACGTTAATCTACACGTATCAGTATAACAAGTGAAAATATACAATATATACGATATCTACAAAACTCAAAAACAAAGAAACTATCGCACTGCGATTCAATATCAAAACCAATCCCCGACAACGGCGCCATTTTGTTGATTGCAGAATAGGGCAAGCAGCAAAAATATTTATTTTCGGAAAGAATTCCCTCTGGGATTTATGTCGTGTCCACATAGATCGGTTTAAGGGAAAGAATGTCGTTCGACAGTCTCTCAAGTTTATGAGTTTGGGTTTAAATGGGTTTAAACATAACAACAGAAAAGTAAACATTAAAACAAAAATAAATCATTCTTCAGAGAGAAAAACTCGTCCGGCAATGCAAATAAATCACTCCTCACAAACTTAAACTTACCGACCAGTTATACTCCACCTACAATACTCCTCAATATCACCCAGCATCGCTCACAATAAAGGTTATGACTAACGTAAAGCTGAGAGAGCAACTGTGCTACTCTCGTCGACACTCTCGCGTTTGACGCCTCGAAACACGGAAGGCATTAAGTTTCGACGCCTATTGAAGATTGTTAGCTCTTAAATCTATCTCTAGAGTCCAGAAACTAACAGATAATCATCCCTAATCGAAGTTTGCGAGGATTATCTCTAACGCAACTCAAACCCCGCGCATAAAGCAAAAGTCAGAGACAATCACCAATAAAGATTTGTAAAGCAGATATCATATAACGCCACGTGCGACAAATATACATGAGTTCAGAATAAATACATATACACAACCTAACATAGAAGAAAAACACAAAGAGGAAGAGAAATGAACTAAACATCTCGCAGTTTGTCAACGCCGATCGACGATCAATCCACCTCGGTTCATCCGTATGCATGCTTCCATGTTGTTTTCTAAGCTAATCTATCAAAGAATGAGGTTGATGAAGTTGGAGAGGAAAAATCACCTCCAAACAACATAACCTATCAAATATGAAGTAAAATGACATAAATACAAAATTATGGTTCAGACCCACCGCCCGGCGCTAGAAAGCACCGCCCGGATGCGCCCACTTTTCCTCTCACATCAGCTGTGCACATAAACTGCCTAGCAACAAATATCTAGTACCGCCCGACGCTCAAAGTACCGCCCGACGAAAGTCCCTAAAAATGGGAAGCTCCTGTAAGTATCAATTAAACTCACTTATTTCCTTCGCTGCAGAACCGCCCGACGCTTAAACACACCGCCCGGCGCAGCAAAATACACCGCCCGACGCAGCAAAGGTGCAGCTACAGCAACAACAAAAATTCTGCACTGTTTTATTCGTAACTTCCGAACCGTAACTCCGTTTGACGCACGGTTTGAAGTGCTGTAAAGCTTATTCAGTGATCTTTATGAATATTGCCAGACATCCTTGATTGGATACCTGCAAGAATGTGATAAAATCAATTAAACTCAATGATATTTACAAGAAAACACAATATACACACGAAAACGTAAAGTAAACGTATTTACACACAAATCGGGGTTTATTTAAACGATATCAACAAAAAGTATCGATAAGTGCAACAAAACTTATATACAAAAATAGGTACAGTTTGCACTTATCACTGGTTGGGGCAAACGAGGTGCTCGAGGCTGCTTGGTCTTCCTTCTGGTCCTCTTCGGGGAAGCGGCTGTCGAGGTCGATGGCGTCGACCTGAGGCAGTGGCTTGGCTTCCTCGGAACTGCTGGGCAAGACTGGCTTGTTAGATACCTTCGACTTGGACGCGATGGCGTTGAGTCCCTTCATGGCTGCTTCGAAGCATCGTCTTGCGGCTTCGATGTCGCCATGGAGGGTGGCGACCATCCCCTTTGAAGTGTAGTACTTCATCTTGAGATGAACGGTCGAAGGCACAGCTACCAATTCGACCAAGGTTGGTCTTTCGAAGATGCACTGGTATAGAGACGGACAATCGATTACCAAAAACTGTACTTTAACGGATCTGGCCGTCTCTGCTGACCCAAAAGTTATGATCAGTTCTACGTATCCCCAAGGTTTGGTCACCGACCCATTGAATCCTTGCAAGTTAGAACCCACATAGGGGGTGAGGTGTGACTCGTCCAGCTGGAGCATTGAAACCAGCTGGGAGTACATAATGTTGACCGAGCTGCCTTGGTCGACGAGTATTCTGCGAACTTCAAAGTTCGCCATCCGAGCTCTGGCGACCAGGGGAATGCTCGAGTTTGGAGATCCTCCGAGGAGCTCTTCCCGGTAAAAGGAAATGGGGATAGAGCCCTTATGGGCTTGATCGAGTGTGGTCACATTGCTGAAGCTTGTGCTGATCAGGTGCTCAAATTTCCTCTTCACGGAGCCCACCGTGACTTTATTGAAGCCTCCCCTTGAGATGACCATAGCGGAGGGGAACGTCTTCCACGGGCTATGGGCCGCAAAGTAGGCAGGAGTGCTGAGCTCATCTGGGACGTAGAAATCTTCTGGTCGCGATACGGACATGGCGACTTGGATGTTGGCCTCTTCCGAGGAGGGCACCTCTTCCTCTACCTTCTTTGACTCCTGGGCGTCTTGCCAGGGATTATCTTTCTTTTTCGTGAACTGTTTTAGATGGCCATCCCTGATCAGTATTTCGATAGCATCCTTCAAATGGATGCAATCTTCGGTGGTGTGGCCATGACTCTTATGGAAGCGGCAGTATTTTAATTTGCGGACGTTGGGCTTGGCCGATATTTGTTTGGGGAAGTGGACCCCTGCTTGTTTGAATTCTGAATTCGCGCATTCGAACAATATCTTTTCCCTGGAGACGGTCAGGGGGTGTAGTCGTGAAATCGTCCGGAAGGTCCCTTGCTTTCCCGGGAGTCCCGAGGACGATCTTTGCGCTTCCTTTCCCCTCGACGACGAGATGTCGAGGGCTCTTCGCCTCTGGAGGCCTGGGCGTTCTCCTGGTGGCGGGAGGCTCGGGCGGAGTTGGCCGCTTCCTTCTCCTCGTACTGAATTTACGACTGCGCCTTGAGGAGGAAGACGTCCAGGTTCCTCGGAGGTGCGAGGCCGACAGCTTTGGAAAACTCTGAGTGCGGGCGTAGTCCCTGTTCGAGCAAATTTTTTTTCATGTCATCAGTGGTGGGGACTTGCACTGCTTCTTTGTTAAACCTCTCGATGTATGCCCGGAGAGGTTCATCATTCCCTTAGATGATGGCCCCAAGAGAGGCTTCAGTCTTGGGGTGGCGGCGCGACGCCGTGAAATGCCTGGAAAACATTCTGCCTAACTGCTTCCACGAAGTGATAGACTCTTTGGGAAGCTGTTTGTACCAAGTCATTGCTCCTTTTCAGAGCGTGGTCGAAAACAGACGGCACTTGATGGTGCCCCGGATGCCACGGTAATTCAACAGCGCATCGATGTTTTCGATGTGCTCGTCGGGGTCGGTTGTTCCGTCGTATGTGCCCAATGTCGGCGGCTTCTCCAAGCCCTTGGGGAGGCGTGTTGCTAAGATTTCTTAGGACAATGGGCCGTGAGGCTCATCATCGCTACTGGAACTGGTTATCGACGGGGACCAGATGACTCGCTCGTGATGGCGACTTCTTCGGGGAGAAGGTGTATGGGCCCGGCCTTGTCCTGACCGAGGGTGATTGTTTGTCCCTCCGAGTTCTCTTGGGACCAGGAGAGTTTTGATTTCGCGAGGAAACATGGTCGCGTTTTTGGGCAACATGAGATTCTGGTTCTTGGCGCTGCCTTCGATCGACATCTCACCAGGGTTGCGGGCTCTTGGATCGTCGATGGCTTTTCCTCGGAGGAGGGGATCTTGGATGGGCAGATTCCTCCAATGCCCCGATCCTTTCGTTTTACTGAAGGATCAGGAGATTGGTTTTGTTGATCGCTTCAAGAAGAGCCACCACGGCTGAGTCGGCGTTGGGTGGAGTAGGAAAGGGCTGGATGGCCAGCAAGGGCTGATCGTTGTCACGGTTAACAGGGATGGGGGAAGGAGAGGCTGTGGCCCCGTCTCTCAGAAAACGGGGGTCTCCGAGGAGGGATGAGGGACCGTCAACGTCAGTCTTGTTGACGGGGAGGACAACTGACTGGAGAGCACCTTTGACGTGATCTTGAGAGGCTATGATGATGATCTTGGATGAAAGTGTTTTGGTCTTAGTATGTATCTGAGGTGGATGTTAAGACGGGGAGAACTGAGTTCCCACAGACGGCGCCTCTGATCGTGAAGGCTTGATCAGATCCTGTGATGGGCCACCAAGAACGTCTGTGATACTGGGCGTGAGATGAGGAGGAGGGGGTATACCTACAAGGCACTCCGACGCTCAAGTAAGTAAGGGTCAAAGAAAAGGGGTAAGTACAAAATATGAGCTCTTAGGGTGATTATTGGATACCTGGCCCTCTCAGGTGAGAGAGTTTATATAGTGCCCCCAGCGCGTGGCCAACGGTCCTATTTTCGAGGCAAAATAACCGTTTTCCCGAAGAATAGGTAACTGCCCCAACTAGCCGTTACGTCGGGCAAGGTGCCCAAAACTAGCCGTTACGTTGGGCAAAGGCGTAGTTTCGGGCACATGCCCTTAGTTCTTCGGGGAGTGATGAAGCCGTACGGAACGGGCAGCAGTACCGGGGAGGAGCGATGCACTCCTTGCCCGGTTGGGGGCAGAAATGTAACTTTTGCCCCTTTATGGATTGGACTTAGGCAATTGGGCCGTTCTGGGAGCAGAAATGGATTGGGCCATGCCTAGCCGTTGGTCCAATCCAGAACAGTATCTACTTATAATTTTTTCAACCACTTCGCGTGTAGCCTCTGATGTGAAACCGTCGCCTTTTCTTTGACATGCCCTCTTCCATTTCTCATGACGCAATGGTGGAGATGGAGTGCGATTAAGGCTTATAGAATCTCCCAACTCCAATTCCCTTTGTTTTCTTTTTTCTTCAATCATATTCTTTTCAAGATTTTCATATCCTCCATGAGACAACCTGTGGATAAATATTTCTATATCTATTATCATTTCCTTTTTCGCTCTTAGCCAAAAATTCAAGAGTGATGCGAGACTTTACAAATTTCTTCTAAATGTCGTCGTGATCAATAAATGAATACATCAAGTATGGAGGCTTATCTTCATCACCTGGATGAGTATTTCTTCACAATACTATAACTTGGACTAACATCAAACATCTCATATGTTTACACAATACAATTGTTATTAGTATTAAACAAAAAAAATAAATGATCATATATACTTGCAAAACAAGTCATAAAATTCAAAATAAATACCGTAATATCGGTCCATATGTTGTTTTTCAAATCATCATTACCTCGTGCCAACTATCTATCAAAATACTCACTTTACTTCTACCGCTTGCCAGTTGCAACATCAATTGTAACATGGTATCAAATACCCTTTTCGTGGGATTTTTTCACCTTGGCATACATCGTGGCACCTCTAGTTTTCTTTATGTTTTGTATTAACAGAGGTTCCAGCAGATGTTGTATGAGAGATTCTTGTCGAATTAGCAATGACTATCTAAATACATAAACATACTAACTAACAACATTTCAGTGGTACTAAAGCCATTTCGATGATACATAAGCCATTTCAGTGATACAAATGCAAGTGAAAAACAACTCATAAAAGACATTGGTTCCAACAGTGAAACAAATGATCAAAATAGAAAAACAAATGATCAAGAGAAACTAAAGTCGTTTAAGTGATATGTACCTACTGTTAGAAGAAGAACAAACGTGAAAAAGAAGAACAAATGCACCTTAAACATGATGGCTTTTGATGTTCGAGTGTTGATGAATGCCAATTGTAGGAAGATTTTTGATGAGAGTGACGATGAAAATTGCTCAGGGTTTTTGCGAGGAGAATGACGATATAAAGTTAGAGTGTTGATAAGTAACGAAAAGTTAGAGTTTAGTTCTCTGAAGTATTTCATGCAAAAGAGAAATCACGTCGATTTTCCAAAAAAATAACCGACGTGTATGTTTTAATTAAAAATTAAAAAAATATATAAAAAACACCATAGCGTCATATTCGGGGAATACATTTAAAATATCTATCACGTCAATTTTTTAGAAAAATCGAGGGATTTGAATATATAAAATAAAAAATTAAAAAGGGCTTCTGAAAAAGTTGGTTTGAAAATATTAATTCAAAATCTATTACCTCTCAGTTGGACCATGTAACCGAGGTTAATACTAATAACAAATGAAAAAAAGGAAAGCTAGAAAGACGGCAACTGAGAAAATGTTTAAACCATTGAAAAAAACATAAAATGCAGTAAGAGGGATTCAAAGCGAGCTCCTTTGTAGCTATATTCCCTCGATTTTTAAGAAAATCAAGGGAATATGTTATATATATATATATAGAGAGAGAGAGAGAGAGAGAGAGGGAGAGAGAGAGAGAGAGATAGAGAGAGAGAGAGAGCATGATGCTCGCAGGATATATCACCTCGATTTTTTATTTTTCGAGGTTTTTCGAGGTGAAAACTTCATCGTGAAATGTCTTATTTGTAGTAGTGTTAGTTATATACAATGATTTAAGCATTGACCACATCGAAGCCACAATCTTTTTTCCGATGACTTTCCTTAGAACTTTATCCTCGAGGAATAATATAATATAACTTTTGACCTTATCCACTATATCGGTCTTCTTGGCTCATGTTAGGTCTACATGCATTAATGCCTCACCCTTCAATGCTTCAATACATTTTTGTGTGTTACATTTGCTTGTATTTTCACTCTTCACTACGCAAAATAGTTGTCTCTGGAAAATTTCTCGATAATTACCCATGATGCTCACTTGTAGAACAAACCTTTTGTCTCACGGTGAGTGCCATTTGTTGTGAAAACTCAACGATTTCTACTGAATTCGTTGATAGATTCAAATGCACCAAGTAACAAACCAACATGTTAAGAGTGAACCCAAGTCCACAACAAGCAATAGGAAGATAAAAGACAAGAACACAAAGAAACTTATTTACTCAGTTCGATTAAACATGTCAACTCTAGGAGATAGATAAACTATTTGATTCACTATACTTTCAAGAATTGTTTCAAGGGATTACAAAAGAGTTACGGGAAAATAATCATCTAATTTCTCAAGAACAAACATTTATTTCACCTAGTGTTTCTCTATTTGTCAAACTCTCTCTATATGAATAACCAGGGCCGTCACAAAATTTTGGAGGCCCTGTGTAGGTTTGTCATGGTTCGACTACGGAAAAATAAACATGGGTCCTATTTTGTTATATTTAAATAATAAGAAATATTGTGTGAGAACTTTTTTAGTCACGGTTTAATCCTGGAAAATTTTGGGCCCTGTGCGGTAGCCCGCCTTGTACGCCCTCAAAGACGGCCCTGTGAATAACGTAAGATCAAAGTATTTAGAAGAATTTCTCAATTTGCTTAAATACTCTAAAGTTTTTCCAAATTCCAAAAACACAATTATAATAACTTCTACTTTGTTTCTCTAAGTTTCCCTTAGGATTAGGATCTCCTCACAGTGTCTTTTAGACTATATTTTGAAGGATGAGATAATGATAAGTATACATATTTATAATTGCTGAAAGCCAACAAAAACACGACTCATTAACCAACAAAACTGTGAATTGAAACGACCAAATCTGATACACGCGAATCACTAGAATCGAACTCGATGCCCAATGAACCCGACCTTTCACCGTCGACGATGGCCTGACTCCGGACGACTTGCCGCCACACCACCATCAACTCCTCGATTGCCACCGCCTTATCAACACGGTTTCTTTCACTTTATCAATGTAACTAATCAATTGAATACTAAGAGTGTACAATCAACATATTTTTATGGAAATACTTTTAAAATGTGAGTCGTACATGTATATATAAAAAAAGAATGCGAAAGAGAATGTTTGAAAGGGAGTATAAAACTTTTAAAAAATGAATCAAATGTTAATGAGAGGAATTCATTCAAGTAACCGTATAATTAGTTTAGTTCAACAATCTGATTCACAAAATTGGAGCTCGCGAGTGTTTGTTTTTCGTTTGAATTAAAAATATATATATTATTTTTGTATTTATCTCCAATTATGCAGCGCAACTGGTGTTGTTTCTTCTTGTTTTGGGAGAGCTTCTTCCCGCAGCAAGCAAGGTATGCGCTCCTCTCCATTTTCATTCCTCTGCAACTAACTTCTTGCATTATTCTTTTTCTGCTTCATGCTTTACCATTCTCAATCACACAATCTTCACCAAACCCTAGTTCCTACTCAAATCTGCAACCTTACGAACTAAAATACTCACAATTTCTGAAATTCTAATCTAAATTAGGCAAAAGAACCAATAGAAGTACTTGATTTTGAATCCGTATTACTAATGTACTAGCATGAAAATGGCATGAGGTTTATTCTTTACTCTTTCCCAACATATAAGCTATTTATGATATTTTGAACTCTTCAAGCAATTACAGGAGGCTAAGAGTATAGTTTTCTTCTCATTTATGCTCTATTTCAGATCCTAATTCTAATACTTGCACTGTGATAAACTCTTCTAATTGATTATATCCGTTACTGTTATTGTAATCTGTTCTATTTTGTATCGGTTCCTAGTGTTTTTTTATCTTGGTCTTAGGTCGAAGGAAGAGGAAAACTCACTTTCTGTATGTATTATTCTTAAAGTTTGTAATGTTGTTAACCTCATTTTTCCCTAATTTAAAATAGTTTTTCTCAATTCCTTTCAGTATCAACACAAATAATAAGGAATGGACACCGATAACAGTTGTATGTGTTTTATACATGCTATCTTTCCCATTATTGGAAAAATAGCACCATATACCGTTGGTCCTATTCAACGGGAAGTGGGTTATTTGATATTCTACGAAGGTAATTTCACAGATCTAATCGGTCGTGTTAAGAATCTTGAAGCTGCAAGAGAAGCTATAAACCATAGGGTGGAAGCTGCAACAAGAAGTGGAAAAATAATTTAAGTTGGTGTTTTAAACTGGTTGGAGGAGGTAATTGAGGTCATTGAAAGGGCAAATACGCATCTGGAAGATCCCCTCCGTCGAGATGTTGGGTGTTCAGGCTGGATTTTCCCTAATTTGATTTCACGATATCGACTTGGCAGAAAAACTACAGAGATAGCTACTAATATTGCTGGAGTTCAGGGAAGAGATGATTTTAATGAAGTTGGCTACCTTCCTGCTCTACATGCAAGTGCCTCTTCTTCTTCCACAGGAGGCGGTGAAATGCTTATGACAAGGGAGTCAGTTAAGGAGAGTATCTTGAAGGCTCTAAGGGACCCTAAAGCACACAACATTGGGGTCTATGGTTTGGGCAGGGTGGGTATGACTACCCTGGTGAATGTTGTTGTTAAAATAGCCAAGCAACAAAAATTGTTTGATACAGTGGTTATCGCTCATGTATCCAAAACTCCAGACATTAAAGAAATTCAAGGGGTGATTACAGATATGTTGGGTCTGCGATTTGAAGAAGAAAGAAACTACTGCTGGCAGAGCATACTGCTTAAGGGAAAGAATTGAAGCTGAGAAAACTATCCTTGTTATTCTAGATGATATTTGGCAGAAACTTAAATTGGAAAAAGTGGGAATTCCGTTTAATAAGGAACACAATGGTTGCAAATTGTTGATGACTTCTAGAAGTCAAAATGTGTTGCTGAATTTGGATGTCCAAAAGGATTTCACTTTTAGTCGAACTTCTGAATGAAGCAGAATCGTGGAGCTTGTTTCGATCTATGTCTGGAGATGTCCTTAATGATATCAGTTTTAAAGCTGTAGCAACTGAAATTTCCCAAATATGTTGACCTTTGCCTCTTCTCATAGTGATGGTGGCAAGAGGATTGAATGGTAAGGAGGATATTCATGTTTAGAAAGATGCATTGATGCAATTATAAAGTGTTGGTCATGCAGGCATGGATAAGATAATTAATTCTGCTTTAGAGTTGGGTTATAACTGGTTGGAGGGTGAAGAAACTAAGGCCCTCTTCTTGCTTTCTGCTGTACTCGGATATAATGATGTAGACTACTTACTGAAAGTTGCAATGGGTTTGGACATATTCAAGAATACAATTACAGTGGATAATGCACGAAACAGAGTTCACACTATAATTAAATCATTGAAAGCATCTTGCCTGTTGCTTGAAGGTAATAACACAAATCGGAATATCCAAATGCATGACCTTGTTCGTGATGTAGCTATTTCCATAGCATACAAGGATAAACATGTTTATTATATGTCGAAAATGAATGCTGAGTTGAATAATCTTCCCATGGGTTTTCAAAACACATGCTCACAGATCATCTTATCAAAATGTCTTATACACGAGCTTCCACAAAATTTAGATTGTCCTAATGTTAAGTTTTTCTACTTGGACAGTGCTAATCGTTCTTAAGAAATCCCAGATACTATTTTTGATGTAATGGGAAGCCTTAACGTGTTAGATTTAACATGTTTGAACTTGTCTTCATTACCCACTTCGCTTAGTTCCCTAATAGGCCTTCAGACATTGTGTTTGTACCAATGCATTTTGGAAAATATAGATATAATAGAAGATTTGAAAAGTTTAAAAATTCTTAGCCTTTGGAAATCTTCGATGATCAAGTTGCCAAGCAAAATAAGTGAGATGACTCAACTAAGAATGTTTGATTTGAGTCATTCTGGAATAGAAGTCATCCCACCCAACATCATTTCAAGCTTGACTAAATTAGAGGAGTTGTATATGGGCAATACCTCCATTAAATGGGAAGATGAGAATTCAGCGGAGCAAAGAGAAAATGCCAGCCTTGCTGAACTTCGGCAATTGGACAACTTAACAACTCTGGAATTACAAATTCTAGAGTGTTCCATTTTGCCAATGGGCTTAACAACGATGTTTGAAAAGCTGCAAAGATATAAAATAGCCATTGGAGATGTTTGGGAATGGTCTGAC
Source organism: Lathyrus tuberosus (assembly GCA_022829125.1). NCBI lineage: Eukaryota > Viridiplantae > Streptophyta > Magnoliopsida > Fabales > Fabaceae > Lathyrus > Lathyrus tuberosus. The sequence goes on from JALAZF010000112.1 coordinate 1,705,864, forward strand.
ATTGAGGAAGGAACCTTGAAAACACTGATGCTCAAACTTTGTATCAACACACATTTGGAGCACGGGATAAAAGCATTAATTAAAGGGGTTGAAAAATTGTACTTGGATGAAGTAGAAGGTATTGAAAATGTGTGGTATCAAATGAATGGGGAAGGATTTCCATTGTTGAAACACCTCCACATCCAAAACAATAAAAAAATGAAGCACATAGTTGACTATATGGAGAGGAACCAAGTCAATGTTTCCTTTCCCAACTTGGAAACTCTATTAATTTTTTTTTTTTGAAAAAGCCAAAACTTTTATTACTAATCAACACAAGCCGTGCTACAACAACTGATACACCAGTCCAAATACATTTGAAATGAGAGCAACAAACCAAACAAGCTAAATATGTATCTTGAAAATTTGGAGCAGATATGTCATGGCCCTCCTGCCATTAATTCTTTTGGTAAGCTCAGGGTCATCAAAGTAAAAAATTGTGACCAATTAAAATATCTTCTATCCTTATCAATGGTCAAAGGACTTGTAAATCTTTCTGAGATCGAAGTTTGTGGATGCAACTTTATGAAAAGTATACTGCTTGGAGACTGCAATATAAGTGCGGGTGAAAAAATAGAGTTTCCATCCTTGTGTTCTTTAACTTTACAACATTTGGAAACACTTAATAATTTTCTCTCTTATGAGCTGACATCTTCAAAAACCGAGCAAAAGTATAAGGGTCCCAATCTTGTGTTTCTACAACTTTTTTTAATGCTGAGGTATGTTATTTTATTCTTAAGCTTAGTGAAGTTGAAATGACCGAGTTTGAAATTTATGATAAGTCTATGTCGCACAAACTCACTAATCTATAAATTAACAAGGTTCATAAATAATCGATAGTTAATTTAAATAATTTAGACAACAAAAATGTAGGATGCGAAATATATCTATCTACTCTATTGAAAATTAAGATAATTTAATTCTGCATTTTCCAAGTAGTTAATTCATTGTATAGTTCTATGTTTCTTGGTAAATTGTATTAGTTTAATTTGTTTTTTTAATTGCACATAATTATTATTACCTTGTAAGTTGTAATTAAATGAATCTCAAGCACATTCACAAATATTTTCTTTCTGTTTTTCATAAGGCATCAGAGTTCCAAACCTCTACTTCCGCCAATCATTATTTAGAAATCTAATTGGACATTTTTATGATGTCAAAACCCTTAAATCTTGACTGGGTAACATTTGTTGTCAAGTTTTTCCAATTAAACACTGTTTGTTCCTTCCGGCCATTTGCAAAATTTCGTACTTCCGCTAAGTGTTTGTCCAGTCGCTGTTTGTACACTTTTTCACATCAAAATACACTTTCAACTACTTACTTTTAGAGGAGGAGATTGTAAATCCTTTTGCTCAAGGAGGAAGTTCTCAAATCCATAATAATCAGTCTAGAGAATTACAGAGCATCCAACCTACTTATCGAATAAATGGAATAATTATTTGAAGTGGGTCCAATTTATTCGTACTATGTTAAAAGGAAAAAGGTAAACTTAGTTACTTAATTAGTATTGGACCAGCAGAGGGAGATCCAACCTTTATTCCATGGAATGAGGAGGACTCGATGATTATGGCATAACTGTGGAACTCAATGATTCTAGGAATTAGTGATACTTGCATGTTTCTTAGCACTTCAAAAGAAATTTGGGATGCAATAGAGTAAACTTATTCGAAGGCCAAAGATGCTGCCCAAGTTTATGATGTGAAGGTGAAAATAGTTGTTGCTAACCAAAGAAATAAATCTGTTACAGAATATGTCAATCACTTCAAATAAGTTGGACACAGTACGAAAAAGGAAAACTTAGTTATAGAAAAAAGTAAACCTATGTTTCCTTCCTTGTTTTCTAAAGTGAAAAATGAGAATCTTCATTGTGAAATATGCGAAATTGCAAAACATAAACGTGTACCTTTTTATTTGAATAATAAAAGATGCACAATTCCTTTTCATCTTGTCCATACTGATGTTTGAGGGCCATCCACTACTCCAAGCGTGTCTGGGGCTCGATGATTTGTTGCTTTCATAGAGGATTGTACCCGAGTTACTTGGTTGTTCCTTCTTAAGAACAAACCCGAAGTAAGTGCCGCTCCTAGTTTTTTTCTCAATGATTAAAAATTAATTTGGTGCAAATATCAAAAGAATCAGATCTGATAATGGAAAAGAGTTCTTCAATCATGTCATTACTCCTTTTTGTGAAAAAGAAGGAATAATTCATGAGTCCTCATATGTAAAAATCCCACAGCAAAATGGAATTGCTGAAAGAAAAAATGGTCATCTTCTTGACCGAACTCGTGCATTGTTACTCCAAATAATGTTCCAAAGTATCTTTGGGGAGAAGTTGTTCTTACAACAACATACCTCATTAGTCGGCTACCTTCTAAAGTGTTGGAATTAAGGAGTCCTATAGATATTCTTTCGTCCTTTTATCCAAACATTTCGACACTAATAATCTTGTCCCACTGGTCTTTGGGTGTGTCTCACTTGTTCATATCCATAGTCAAGGCAGGGGAAAGCTTGTTCCTAGAGCTCTCAAATGTGCCTTTGTTGGATACTCTATAACTCAAAAAGGATATAAGTGTTACCACCCTCCATCAAAAAAATTATTTGTGTTTAGAGATGTTACCTTTCATGAAGGAGAAGCCTACTTTACTCAACCTTATCTTCAAGGGGGCCTCTTAGTGAAGATAAGAGTAATTCTCTTGAAACTCTTATTTTTCCTCATCTTGAAATGAATTCTCATGAGATCAATTTGAGAGAAGGAATTACTAGAAATGAATCTAAAAATGAGGCATTGGTTGAAAATGAATTTGGAAGTGAATCTGAAGACGAAGCACTAGCTGAAAATAGAATTGAGAAAGAAGCAATGGCTGAAAATAAAATTGAGAAAGTGGCTAAAAATAGAATTGAGAAAGAAGCAGTGGCTAAAACAGAATTGAGAAAGAAGTGGCTAAAACAGAGCTGAATTGATAAGTTTGGAAAGAATTTGGTGTATATAAGAAGATTAAAGGCCATTCTTGAATCATCAAATGTCCAAGAGACCAATCCAAGTCTTTTAACACAGGTAGCAAATTCTGATTTTTCTATTTTACATGATATTTCAGCTCCACATATGAAACAGGAAGCTCATTAATTAAAGATAATTGTTAAGAGTCTCGCATCAGACAATCTATGGCCTGAACATGTGTTTATAAATGGGGACAACCCTCACCCTACAAGTCGGTTTTGTCGAGTGAGTTAGGCCCAACCCACACATTCTAAGAATAACCATGACCTCCCAATTGATATTAGAAAGGGACTTAGAGAATGTACAAAAAACCACTCTATCCTCTCAAATTATATTTCATTTCAAAAATTTTCTCAAACCAATTAAATCTTTCTTGCAAACTTAAATACCATCCGAATTTCTACTAATGTTTTTCAGGCATTATCTGATAAAAATTGGAAACATGCTATGGATACACAAATGGAGGCATTAGAGAAGAATAAAACATGGTAGTTGGTTGCTTTGTTGGAAGGCAAGAAACCAATTGACTGCAAGTGAGTGTATACAGTAAAATACAAGGCTGATGTGATAATTGAGAGATACAAAGCAAGGTCGGTGGCAAAGATGAATACAGTTCGAGTTATATTATCCCTTGCTTCTGTCATACCCCAAATTTTGACCACTAAGATTTCCCATCATGGTGCAAATCATCATCACAATATAGATGAACCATCATGCCTCACCAAATGCCTCAAGGGTTGTTGAGCATTCACTACAATCAAAATTAGGGTTTTAAGCCCTCTCAGAGCTCTTAGACAAAGGATCAATCAAGGAATGACATGATCTTCAACTTGTCTAACCTCTCAAACATCCACAATGGATCAAGAGGACTCCCACTTCAAGGATTAAGCACAAGGTTGCTCCCTTCTAGGTGGATCAAGTCTCAAGATCGCCAGTATCACCAAATTAGGGTTTTGGTCGACCAGGGCCTCCAGATGAAAAATTTCATCTGGACACAAGCCAAAGATCCAAAACACAACCTAATGTACTCCATGGAACCTCATGGACCCATTCATCAAGTCAATTTTGCCTCAGGGGATGCATACATCAAAAATCAGGAATTAGGGTTTCTTGACCTAATTCACCCCTAAGTTGACTTTTAGGGAAAATCAAGAGCCAAGACCTCAAGAGAGGGTTTGAGGGTCTCTAATAAACCAAATTGATCCATTTGGAACAATGGATTAAGCCAAGAGGCTTGAGCAACAAGTCTCAATTTCATCTGCACCACAATTAGGGTTTTAAGGGAAAAGTCAACTGTAACTTTGAATTTTGACCAAGACATGCTCCTAAACCCTAGGACATACCTCAATACACCCTATGGCACCCTTGGAACATGTCCATCAAGTTTGATTTAGGTCAAGGACATGATTTCCTGAAGAATTGCACAGTTTGGAATTCATCTGATAAAAAGTCAACTGTGCACAAAAGTCAACTTTGACTTTTTGAGATTTTTCACCAAAATGGATTTTTAACCCTAAAATGATGTTTATGTATGATTTGAATCATCATTCATCAAGAAAAATCAAGAAAATTTGGATAACTTGTAAAAGGGGTAACCATAAAAACTTAGAAAATTTTCTAAGTTAAAAGATAAAGTGACAAAGGTACCAACTTTGAAGGACCATAACTCCTAAACCACAAGGCCATTTTTTTTCATCCAAAGCTTGATTTGTAGATCTCATTACCCTTTACAAAAACTTCAACTAGGCCTAACTCCAATTCATTATGGATTTTGAGTTATGAGTGAGCCAAAGTGGCTTAAAACATGAAAATGTACCATTTTCCAACACTTAGAAAAATTCTGTCCAAGACAGATTTTGTTGAAACACCAAAACTTGTGGGATTTTTTCACACAGTTGCAAGCTAAATCAAGTCCAAAGTTAAACATCAATGTTGTTACATATGTTGCCAAGAATTCAAAGAGCTTAACAGCATGAATTGATTCAACTTGAGCCAAGAAAAATCCTTGCCCAAAGTCATGCTGCTGCAGGCTGTTTTGAGAAAATCAGTTTGCATGTTTGCTTGCCACACACGATTTTGAGCCAAAGACTAAGGATCACTATGCCACCTGTGTTCAAACCAATCACATTGCATCTGATCCAAGTGATAAATCTGAGTCAAAAAGCCAAGGAATCTTCCAACTTAAAGTTCATCCACTTTGGCACATTTTGCCTTGAATTCAAAGTGCATTAATGTGGAATAGTGCATTGTCAAGGTAGCTACCCTACTCAGTCAATTTCTCTGATTAAACAACATTAAAAACATCAGAGGAATGTGGTTTTGGTCAAGGCATAGCCCTGCTCTTGGGAATGGCTAGCTTGCCTTGCTTTAGAAGAAATCCTCCAAGCCAATCCATGCAAATGTGATCTGATCCAGCAGCCATTCACTATTCCTCCAAAACAAAAGTTGATCACCTATAAATAGAGGTCCCAATGGATCATTCAACTCACACCAAAGCCAGTTACAGCACTGTGTTCTCTCATTCTTTCTTAAACCTCAAGTTTTCTTGTTTTGGAGTAACCACTATCGAGTTTTGAGTTGCAGCCATAATCAATCCATTCCAATTGCTCAAACACATCACATATGATGTATTTGAGGTGTCCAAACACTTAAACACCAACTGTAACACCCCAGGCTCAAAATCACTCTTCAACCAAGCCATTATGCTTCAATTTTGCAGGTGGAGGTCTCTAGCTTGATCCAGAAGGTTTCAGAGTGTTCCAAAGCTTGCAACACACTCCATAACATCCATTGAAGCTGTAGGGATCATCAATTCACGACTGGAACACCATCTGGGCAAAGTTCCATTTCAGCTTGCATCAAGGTGAGCTTCAAACTCAAACTCCACGATCCATGCATATTTCCTCGCATGATATTTTTGCCATTTGCTTGCCATCATGTGTTGATTGTTTTGCCTCAAGAAATTGGATCATAGACCTTATAACCATGCCTGCACGATTGCTTTTGCAAATTAGGGTTCATCTGTGTTCATCATGATTATTTTACTCCACACTGAAAATAAATAAAATTGGGTATTGCCATCTTATTCCTTGTGAAAAAACGCACGAGTTTGGTGTTTGAGTCATGTCCAATGGTTGAGAGATGAGTGAGATATGGTGCTTCACGCACGAGCTCGAGGAAGAAGATGGCCATGGCGCCATTCTTCAGAAAATCCAACAAGTTTGATATATATTTTTCACTTGCCATGTTATTAATGAATTGGCATTGCGCCCCAGCGGTTCATCAGCTGGTTTTGTGAGTATTGGCAAGCGAGAGGTCTGGGGTTCGAATCCCCCTCGCCCCAGACTTCTTTTTACCACTTTTTTATTTTGTTATTTTTCATATTATTATTTTTAATGATTTGAAAAATTAATAACTCCTTCATTTTTTATCATTTTTGTTTGGTTCTTTTTGCAACAATTCACAAAAATGTTGAAATATTTTATTCCACCAAAAAATTAGATTTATATTATTTATTTAATATAATTAGTATTTTTGTGAATAAATTCATTTTTAATTGTTTTTAAACATTCTAAAAATGAATATTTACTTTGAAAATCAAAACCTAATGAGTTTAAATATTCCTTGTGATTATCCCTCATTTTTTTAAACCTTAAGCAAAATCATAAGTGGATTATTCAAATTTATTTTGAATTTTGTTTGATTTTCTTTAAATATTTATTTTTAAAGATTAAAATTAGGGTTTTTCTTGATTCAACTTTCAAAATTGATTTTCAAAAACACTTTGGGCCTCTTGAGAGAGTGTAAGACCCAACCCACTTGTACATAAATATTTTGGGCCTCACTCGTTGTATAAGTCCCTCTGTACATTTTTTAATAAACGGCACGATCATCGCCTTTTGAAAAATAACACTGGGCCTCTATTAGAGTGTAAGACCCAATCCTCTTTTAACCAAAACAATTTTTGGGCCTCACTTATCGTATAAGTCCCTATGCGTTAAAAGAAAACCTTGGCGCGATCGCCATTTTAAACGGAAAATATTTTGGGCATACCCTCGTGTTATAAGCCCCATTCTTTTTCTTTAAACACTTGGGCCTCTTGAAAGAGTATAAGACCCATCCCTTTGTACAGAAAACATTTTTTTGGCCTCAGTCACTTGTATAAGTCCCTCTGTACAAATAACAGTGCGCTCACTGATAAAACCCTGGGTCTCTCCTTGAGCTATAAGACCCATTCTTTCTTTTTAAAGCACTTTCTCCTTTGATTTTGAATATACTGTTGTTTTCAATCTTTCTTTGTTGAACAACTAACCAAACAGCATGGAAGCTCTACAACCGAGTAAGTGGTTATTGCTTTCATTTACCGCTTTCATATACATATAAACTGTATTGTGGGGCTGTTTCACTGTAAGTCTTCTTTCATAAACTCATATCAACTGTGTAATAATAGTATAGATATTTAGAGTTTCCCCGGCAACTACGTCTAGAACTAGGTGACGCCGTTTCGTTTATTCATAGAAATAGACAACTAGATCCCCAATAGGATCACCAGATACAGTCTTCTCTTCGGCTGTCCTCATTAGGAATTGTCAAGAAACTCTACTCCCCAAAGATGAATGTCTTCTCCGTGAATGGCATCTTTGAGTTTCTTCCAAATTCCCGAACTTTCCTGACTTGATCTATTCCTTGTGAATAGCTTGCCTTGAATTTCTCGGGGTTTGGGGACCCACGGGCTTCTTAAAAGCATCGGCCTCCTCTTGGGCATCGTACAAGGACCCACAGGCTTCCTAAAAGTACCCCCGCCTCCTCTTGGGCTTAGTACAAGGACCCTACGGCTTCTTAGAAGTATTCACAGCCTCCTCTTAGGCTTCGTATAATGATCTCTTCCTCCGGGAATGATAGCCTCCTCTTGGGCATCGTACAAGGACCGATCGGCTTCTTAAAAGTTTCCATCCTCCTCTTGGGCTTCGTACAAATTGTCCCGACGACCTCCTAGAGGTATAGGAACATAACCTAGTCATCTTCATAGCACAGTCTTTTCATAGAGTCTACTACTGTTTCTTAAAACATAGTACAAAAGGTGAAACTCTAGACTTGGACAGTCTAATCTCCTTGAGTCTCAAAGACATTCTCAAGCACCCTTTAAAAAATAGGAAGGAAACCCGTAGACTCGGATAGTCTCAATACCCTTCGGATTTCCCGCTTCCTTAAAGAACAGGAATAACCCGGATCCTTGAATCAAATGCATGAGTACGGTGTTGCTCATATAAGAACTGATTTTCTCTTTCAAAATCAGTATATTGGACCTGTCACTCAACTGAAACAGTCATCTTAGCCTCCTCTTGGGCTTGGTACAATGATTCTCCCCAGCGGAGTCAAACAACGTTTAGCCTCTCTCTCGGGCTTTGTACGAGACACATAAGAGACTCCCTCGTTGAGTCAATCACCTCTTTAGCCTCCATCTCGGGATTCGTACGAGATACAAAAAAACTCTTTTGTTGAGTCAAATAGCCTCAATCTCGGGCTTTATACGAGATACCAAAAGATTCCCTCGTTGAATCAAAACCTTTTAGCCTCTTTCTCGGGCTTTGTACGAGACACATACTAGCCTCCTCTTAGGCTTTATATAAGAAAACCACTGGTTAATCCAAATTAACCTTTTAGCATCAAAGCTGTGCCTCGTTCACAGTACACAAACATCAACAACTCCTTCCCTTTCATCTAATCGCTGTAAGTGGCAAGCCTCTGGATCATCTACATCCATGCCACTGTCCCTCTTTTAGCATGAGAAATTCCTAAGGAAAGATAACATTGCTCTACACTGAGTTAAAGTCTTCTCCTTCAGGTTAAAATCCCCTTTAAAAGGAAATTATGGCATTACTAGGGTCCGCGTATCCCGGTTAAAGTAATTCTCCTTTATAAAACAGTTGTGACATACAACCCCCTTCTTTAGAGATGACAAATTCTCTCTAAGGTCAGGCCTTTTAGCTTCACATCTTGGGCTTTGATCAAGATACAAATCACCTTTCGCTTCACGTCTTGGGCTTTGAACAAGACACCAAAAACCAATTTCCTCCCATAGAATAGGAGGAACTACGAATGCTCTGATTTCCCTGTTTCGGTAAACGGGAATACGTAGGCATAAGATCGAAAGAAAAAGATCTTAGCGAGCACAATCAACAAAAAAACCAAAATCCCATATCTCCGTCAATCAAAAAGCAGTAACTCAAAAGCATCCGTCCTAAACATCCTAATCCTTGTTCCCCGCCAGAAACCTTCTACCCCGATAAAAAGAAAGAAAACGTATTGGCGAAAATACAAATAACCAGTACAAAGACCCCCCCACATTGATAGCATTCGTAACCTAACAGACCGCTGTTTAAACTCAGTATGCAAAGCAGGGTTAATTGGAGACATCTATTTCCATTCCTTCATCAGCTTTAATAGGATAAAAAATGAATCGACCCGTAGTCAAAGCTCAAACCGCAGAGAGCGGCCAACGCTTAAGAACCGCGTCCAAAATCGTTCGCTACAGCTTCCAGTTACGGATGGGAATTACAACAATTCGATGTGAAAAACACATTCTTACATGGAGAGCTTGAGGAATAGATTTATATGGAGATTCCACCAGGATATAAGAAAATTTTCCTGCCAATTATGTTTGTAAGTTGCAAAAGGAATTATATGGATTGAAACAGTCATCTCATACATGGTTTGGAAGGTTTACTAAGGCTATGACAACATTAAGTTACAAACAAAGTAATGGAGATCATACATTGTTTATTAAACACTCCACTTCAGGGGAGTAACAATGTTGTTGGTATATGTTGATGACATTATTGTGACTGGAAATGATTGGAAGGAACCACAAGTATTGGAAAAAATAGGTAAAATCTGTTGTAATTTTATTCTTTATCCAAAAGCTAGTTTATATTATGAGAATACGATAAAAATATTTAATTCTCTCCTTAATGGAGAATAAAAGAAAATAAATGACAATAAACGAAAACAATTAAATAGGGAAATAAACTATTTTCCAACACCTCTCAAGTTGGTGCATAAATATCTATCATGCCCAACTTGTCTATCAAATGCTCAAAGGTAGGTCTTGCCAAACTTTTGGTCAGGATATCCGCAGTTTGCTGACTTGAAGTCACAAAAGGTAGACATATGATTCTAGCATCTAACTTATCCTTTATGAAGTGTCGATCAATCTCAATATGCTTGGTTCTGTCATGTTGAACTGGATTATGAGCTATGCTAATAACAACTTTACTCTCAGAGTACAATTTCAACGGAAGCTCAACTTTCATCTTAAGTTCTTCTAGGACTCTAAGGATCCAGAATCCTTCACAAATACCTTGAGGCATAACTCTAAACTCGGCTTCTGCACTACTTCTTGCTACAACGCCTTGTTTCTTGCTCCTCCATGTCACAAGATTACCCCAAACATAGGTACAATATCTAGAGGTTGATCTTCTATCTGTGACTGAACCGGCCCAATCATCATCGGTGAAGATAGACACATTCATTTCACTAGTCTTCTTAAAAAAATAATCATTTTCCATGATTTCCCTTCAAATATCTCAGCATCCTATAGACTGCCTCAAGATGTTCCTCGAAAGGAGAATGCATAAACTGACTCACTACACTGACTAAGAAAGCAATATCAGGTCGGGTGTGTGACAAATAAATCAGTTTCCCAACCAATCTCTGATATCTTCCAATATCAACAGGAACATTTCCTTCTCCCCAAAGTTTAGCATTAGGATCCATAGGGGTATCTGCAGGGCGACATCCACTCATTCATGTTTCTTTCAATAAGTCTAGAATGTATTTCTGTTGTGAAACCACAATACCATTCTTTGACCGAGCAACCTCCATGCCTAGAAAATATCCTATAAATCCGAAGTCCTTGATTTCAAAGTCTACTGTCAATTTCTCTTTTACCCTTTCCATTTCCACTGTATCGTCTCCAGTAAGGACAATATCATCAACATAAACAATCAGAATAGCAACATTCCCATTGTTGGAGAATTTTGTGAATAGGGTGTGGTCAGGCTGTCCTTGGATGTACCTTTGATTCTTCATGGACTGAGTGAATTTTTCAAACCAAGCTCTGGGAGACTGCTTTAATCCATACAAATACTTATTTAGTTTGCATACATTTGATCCAAATTTGTTTTCAAAACCACGAGGAATGTCTATATATTCTTCTTCTTGATCACCATTAAGAAATGCATTCTTAACATCTAACTGATGTAGGGGCCAATCCAGGTTAGCAGCAAGAGATAAAAGAATTCTTATAGTGTTCAATTTTGCAACAGGAGAAAATGTCTCTGAGTAGTCTATACCATAGGTCTGAGTGAAGCCTTTAGCCAACAAGCGAGCCTTGTACCTTTCAATTGACCCATCTGAATTATACTTCACAGTAAACACCCATTTGCATCCAACTGTCTTCTTGCCATGTGGTAGCGACGTAACACTCCAAGTTTTGTTCTTTTCAAGAGCTTTCATCTCCTCAAGTACAGCTTCCCCCACTTTGGAATTTCTAGAGCAACCTGTACACTTTTTGGAATTTCTACACTAGACAATTTTGAGGTGAGGGCAAACATAGATGAAGACAAATTTGAATATGAAATAAAATTGGACATGGGGTGTTTAGTGCAAGATCTGATAGGTTTTCTAATGGCAACAGGATCATCTATATCAGGATACAAAATACGACTCTCAGAAACAAAGATAGACTTACCTTTTCTTTTGTTAGGAGGTTGATCATTCCCCAGTTCAGATTCCTAGCAGTGTTGAGGTGTGGACACGTCCTTTCCTTTATGGTGCTTTTTCATAAAAATCTTCCCTTTCCAAGTCCTGTTTCCTAATCCTAATATGTTTTCTTGAAGTGACTCATTATTTTGTGGCATTTCAATTAGATCATCATTATCAGTGTTTTTAGGATTCTCATTGTTTTCTACAAGTGAATCCTTTTCCAACATTTTTATGTTCATGAACAAATGTTGTGCAACCAAAGATTTTTAAAGTTAAATAAGTTAAAACACGAGTACTAGGAAAACATTCTTTGAAGATATTAATTGGAGTTTGAAAATTGAGAATTTTGGAGGGGATTCTGTTAATTAAATATGCAGCTGTTAAAACAGCTTTGCCCCACAAATAATTTGGTACTTTATTCGAAAAAAGTAGAGCTCTAGCAACCTCCAATAAATGTCTATTTTTTCTTTCGGCCACTCCATTTTGTTGAGGAGTATTAGGACATGAACTTTGATGTACAATCCCATTTTTTAGAAAAAAATCATCCAGGATTGTGTTAAAATATTCTTTGCCATTATCACTTCTAAAAACTTGAATATTTTTTTGAAATTGGTTCTGCACCATTGAAAAAAAATTCTTTACAGCCTGGCAAACATCTGATTTCCCCTTTAACAAATATACCCAACATACTCTTGTATGGTCATCTATAAATGTGATAAACCATTTTTGAGAGAGAGTGTACTAGTACGGTTAGGGCCCCAAACATCAGTGTGAATAATAGAAAACAGTTTTGATGGTTTATAAGGTTGTATTGAAAATTGTGAACGATGATGCTTTGCAAACTCACATGCTTCACATTTAAACGAAGAAAAATTCTTATTGTGAAATAACTTAGTGTCGCGGCCGGCAAAAATTTCGAGTCGCCATCATATTTTTTAAGGGAAAATAATGATAAACCTAAATATCCTTATCCTAAGGTAGAGATTCCTACGGTTCGGGAGTCATTTAAGTGAAGGGAAGGTGTTAGGCGCCCTTCACTTCCATTGTACTCAATGGGATCCACCTTTGAGTTTAGGGTATGTTTATTTGTCTAAATGAAAAGAAAACCTAAGTTTTTTCCTAATTATACTCGCTAGGGTTGATTTGCAACCCTATGCCTACGTACCCTCAAAATGAAGGATCAGAGTAACCGTAGTTCACCTCCTCTATTCCTACCCCCTAATCCTATTCCTAAATCCCAAATCCTATCCCTAAATCCCTTTGTCCATTGTTTATACTCTCGGAGGAAAAGTTTTATCCCAAAATCCAAATCCCATCCCTTATTTAGGCTCTCGGACCAAGAGCTTTATCCCCATGTATAAATCCCTTAAAATCTTAAAAATCCCAAAAAAAACTACTTTTTCTAATTAAAAGAAAAAAAGTTGAACCCCGAAGTTGAATAATTTAATATGTCAAAGAACAAAATAGTCCCCAAAATAAATTCCAAATTCCAAAAATTCTTTAAGAAAATATTTTTTTATCCAAAATAAGATTAAACTTATTTTTTTAAATCCACACCCCATATTTATCCTTTTTTTATTAAAATAATTTCTCCTTAAAATTAAAAATACAAATAATATTTTTAAATTACATGAATCATTAAAAACTCAATTACAACCAAATAAAAAAAGAAGTTAAATTATATAAAAAAACTAAATTAACAAATAAAAAGAAAATGAAAATTTTATCTCACAACTTGAATCAAGGAATTGATTCAATGGTGATTTTTTCTTAGAATTAAAAAAATAAAAATATGTTTAATAAAAAAAAAAAAAAAAAACACAAATCCCAAAATAAATCCCTAAACCCTTAATTTGTCCTAAAAACCTAAATCTCCTAATTAACCCTCAAATAATTAATAATTAAATTATATTATATTAAAAAATGAAATTAATTAAATAAAAAAAGAACCAGAGGGTGTAAAACCCTTTTAAATAGCAACTGGGCCATTGGTGGGGGGGGGGGGGGTGTAGATAGTGAACTGGGCGCTAGGCCCAGTTGCTCTAAGTCCGGAAGAGAAAGAAAAAACCCCAATTCACAACCAACAACAATAAAATCTCAACAACCGATCAAGCAAAGAAACGAAAAAAAGCTAAGTTTCTGTTACCTCCCCTGCCGTGTCCGATTTATGCTGCTCCTTCCTCTTTTTCCGTTTCCGATCACTAATCCCTTCTTTTTTCTTTTGCAGGTTTTAAATAGGGTTTTTCTTAGGGGCTTAGGGTTTTAATGATGAACCCTAAGTCTCTATCTGATTGAGCTTAAAGTGGAGGTTGGGAATTCACGCAACGATTTTTCACCTTAGGGTTTTCTGTCCCTTTTTCTGGATTTCTTTTAGGTTTTTATAGATAAAAAATAGGTTTTAGGAATTTAATGTTAGATTATATTTAGAAATTATTAATGTAATTTTGATTTGATTTTGCAATTTGATTCGATTTCTGTTGTAAGTGATTCCAGAAATACATAAAAAGATTTGATTTTTTTTTATAAATGTTAAAAAAGAAAATGATAATTATAAATGTTAAAAAAATAAAAATAAAAAGAAAATGATAAACATAAAGAAAAACTACCGGTCCTAAAATAAAAAATAAATAAATAATTATAATTGATAAATAATTAACAAAACATGACTATTATGTAATTATTAACTCGAAAAAAAAAGAAAAAAAATAAATATTAAATCACGGAATACAAAAAATAAAAAATAAAAAATAAAAAATAAAAAACCTAATTATTTTCCAATTAACCTAAAATTAAAATTCTAAAATAAAACCACTCAAAATTTTCAAAAATAGTAAATTCTAAATGAGATCATAAATAAAACTCTATATACAAAAAAAATCTAAATTTTATTCTAATAAAAAGATCTAATCCCTAATTAATTAATAAAATAAAAAGGTATATATATAAAAGTTATATTACTAATAATGATAATCATGAAAAGTGATACCTTAATATATAATAATTCCTAAACAACATTCATAATTAACAAATAAAAGCCAATCAAATAAATATTTAAAAACCACTAATAATACAAATTAAATTAACAATCTAATATTGAATGATCCTTAACTATTAATAAAACCACAAATCCTAATTAATTTAAAAATCAAAATCTAATTTCTATATAAAAAATAAAATAACAATTATTAAATATTGAATAAATTTAATTATATATACACAACCATACAAAGTAAAAAAGATAATAATAATTCTGAATAAATGAAAAAATAAATAAATAAATAAAAAAAGAAAAACGTGACCCTTAATAATTTTAAAAAACAATATCCTAAATAAAATAAAAACGTAATATAACTACATTAAAAATAATCTTTTTTCTAAATAATTTACAACCTAAAAAAAACCGAAATCTTTTCTATCATAAATAATCTTAAAAATCTAAAAACTATGACCATTGATTTAAATAAATCGGATTAATTTAAAACTTAAAATAACAACATAATTATCCTAAAAATCTGATTTCTAAAAAATCCTAATAACATTAATTATAAATAAAACCACAATTCCTACTTAATTAAATAAAATCTAAAAAATAAAAATGACATTAAATTCAAAACAATATTCCTAATAAAAAACTATTTATATTTGGAAATAAAAAATCTACGCTTTGTTCAAATAAAAGAGTCAATTCCTAATTTATTAAAAAAATCTAATTTCTAAAAAAAATGACATTAATAAAAAACCTAATTATCTAAAATAAAAAGAAATTCAATAATGCAATAGTATTAGCTAATATAAAAATTACTAAAAAAACCTCAAATGGACCCACATCAATATGGGCCCAAAAATTACTTAACAAACCTCCCCCAATACCCAAATGATACCCCCTATTGGCAAAAAAAAAAATATCTAAATACCCTTGGTCAAAATTTAGGGTACTACAGCTGCCCCTATTTAATCATCTTCGGATCCGAAAGAGGAAGACGATGTGTCTTTCTCTTTTGAAGAGGAGATGATTAAATATAAGAAGGACCCTAATTTTGACCGCCAAGCCAGACAAGTAACATGCCGACTATCCTAAGATCCCAGATAACAAACCCGTGACGGGATATCCGGTTAAAACCCTTTTACCCTAGAAAAAAATGATCGTGTGCCATATATGCATGTGTGAAAGCATGTATGCTTTTATGTATGATGCATCTGTTTGGGGTGACTCCTCTTTTATGATATGCAGTGCATGTTGCGTTTACGGAAACCATATCCTTCTGTAATATTCCAACTTCTCGTCCCTTGAACCCTTAGCTCCTTTTGATGAATGTGACAAGTTGTAAGCTCTTGACATATGGAGATGCGTAGAGAAACTCCCATAGTGATTGAATTCCGACCGTCAATTTATGGATCTTTTACTTTTATCTTTGAGGGAAACCATGATCCTTTTGCTGTTCCCGAATCGCAGTAAAATACCTTTTTTTTTTTAGCTTTTGATTATACCCAATGTTTCAATGCATTATTATAAATAAAATCGGCATTTCGTAATCAAGCAGAAAAATTGAAAAGCAAAGAAAAATTTTATTCATTGAGAAGTGGGCCTATAAACAGGCAAAAATACATAAGGAAAGCAAATCCTCATAAGGAGGAAGTACTACAAAACAGAAAATACATGGCAATACGAAAAACAAATTTATCTATGTCCCTATTAAATTTAACACTGGCTAATATCCCTAAATCTCCAAAGTCTTGACACTTCGCTTTTGAAGATGATGACTGGATTGATCATTCCTTTCTGAATTCCATTAGTGATATCAGTCTTATGCCTTTTGGATATCCTTAATTTTGCCTGGACCGTTCTTTTAGAATCTTAGTCCACCAGGAGGCTATACCATTTTTTTCTACTAAGCCACCCTTTAGGGTTTTCGACTTGTTAGGTATCATTTTTTTAAGTCCCTAATTTTTGCCTAAATTGCTCTTTCGAGTTTTCAATTCACCGGGACGCCCTAATGTTTGCCTAAGTCGCCTTTTAAGGTTTTTGACTTAGCGGGCTTTTATCCTCTTTTTCTAGGCATAGTATTTTTTGACTGAATCGGAATTTACCGGTCGGGGTAAATCCACTCCATCCATAGTAGTCAATATTAAAGCTCCTCTTGAAAATGCGCTTTTTACGACATATGGTCCTTCATAATTCGGAGTCCATTTGCCACGAGGATCTTTATGGATGGGTAGCACTTTCCTTAACACTAGGTCTCCTTCTTCGAATAGGCGAGGACGAACTTTCTTATCGAATGCTTTCTTGAGTCTCCGCTGATACAGTTGGCCATGACATACAGCAGCCATGCGCTTTTCCTCTATGAGATTCAGTTGATCAAGTCTGTTATGTACCCACTCTGCTTCATCCAGCTTAGCCTCTATTATGACCCTTAGTGAAGGAATTTCTACTTCAAGAGGGAGGACCGCTTCAGTGCCATATACCAAGGAGAAAGGAGTAGCTCCTGTCGAAGTTCGAACTGAGGTTCTATAGCCATGTAGTGCGAAAGGGAGCATTTCATGCCAATCTTTGTAAGTCTTCACCATTTTCTGGATGATCTTCTTGATATTCTTATTAGCCGCTTCAACTGCGCCATTCATCTTAGGGCGTTAAGGTGATGAATTATGGTGATCGATTTTGAAACTTTCCCATAACTCATCCATCACTTTATTATTCAGGTTGAGCCCGTTGTCTGTGATGATTTTATTAGGAACCCCATAGCGACAAATTATCTCTTTCTTGATGAATCGTGCAATGACTTGTCTTGTCACATTGGTGTAGGAAGCAACTTCGACCCATTTAGTGAAGTAATCAATAGCAACTAGAATGAACCGGTGTCCATTTGATGCCTTAGGTTCGATCATCCCGATTATGTATATCCCCCACATAGAGAAAGGCCAAAGAGCAGTTAAGACATTCAAAGGAGTTGGTGGCACGTGAATTTTATCCGCATAGATCTGACATTTATGGCACTTCTTGACATATTTGAAACAGTCTGATTCCATAGTCAACCAATAATACCCTGCTCGGAGAATCTTCTTAGCCATTGCATGCCCATTTGCGTGGGTTCCAAAGGATCCTTCATGTATTTCCTTGATAAGCATGTCCTGTTCATGTCCATCTAAACACCGGAACAACACCATGTCGTGATTTCTTTTGTAAAGTACCTCTCCATCTAGGAAAAACTGAGCAGCCAGTCTTCTGAGTGTTTTCTTATCCACACTGGAAGCATTTGTAGGATATTCTTGTTTCTGGAGGAACTGTTTGATATCATAAAACCACGGTTTATCATCCACTTCTGCCTCTACTGCCCCACAATAAGATGGTTCATCAAGGCGATCAATTCTGATGGCTGGTGCTTCATTATAACATTTGACCTTGAACATGGACGCCAAAGTTGCCAAGGCGTCTGCCAGTTGATTCTGATCTCTAGGAATATGATGGAAGGTGATCTCATCAAAGTACACTGTCCTTCTCCAGACACAATCTCGATACCGAGTTAATTTGGTATTAAGTGTCCTACATTCCCCTTTGACTTGATTGATGACGAGAGCTGAATCTCCATATACCTCTAAGATCTTGATTCCCAGCTTGATGGCTTCATTAATTCCCAAGATACACGCCTCATATTCTGCCATATTGTTAGTACATGAGAAGCATATCCTGGCGGTAAAAGGTATGTGAAATCCTGTGGGAGAAGTTATGACAGCCCCCACACCATGTCCTTCTGCATTTGAGGCTCCATCAAATATAAGCTTCCACCGAGATCCGGGTTCAGGTCCTTCATAAGAACTTGGGATATCATCATCTCTTACAGCCATTACGTCCTCATCTGGAAAGTCAAATTGCATAGGTTAATAATCATCCAACGGTTGATGAGCGAGATGATCGGCTAACACACTTCCTTTTATGGCCTTCTGGGTAACATACTGGATGTCATATTCAGTAAGTAACATCTGCCACCGAGCCACTCTCCCAGTCACTCCAGGCTTCTCAAATATATACTTGATAGGGTCCATCCTTGATATTAGTAAAGTAGTATGGCACACCATATATTGTCTTAATCGTCGGGCAACCCATACAAGAGCACAACAGGTCTTCTCTAAGAGTGAGTATCTGGATTCACAATCTGTAAATTTCTTACTCAAGTAATATATTGCATGCTCCTTTCTCCCTGTTTCGTCTTGTTGTCCGAGTACACAACCCATCGAATTATTAAGCACCGTCAGATACATTATGAGCGGTCTTCCAGGTACGGGTGGTACCAATATGGGTGGCTCTTGTAAATACCCTTTGATTCGATCAAAAGTCTTTTGACAATGTTCATCCCACTCAAGGCTTTGGCCTTTCCTCAACAACTTGAAGATCGGTTCACAAGTGGCAGTAAGGTGTGAGATGAATCTAGCAATATAGTTCAGCCTCCCCAGGAACCCTCGTACTTCTTTTTCAGTCCTCGAAGCTGGCATTCCTTGAATGGCCTTAACTTTATCAGGATCAACCTCTATCCCTCTTTGACAGACTATGAACCCCAATAGTTTCCCAGATCTGACCCCAAAAGTACACTTCGCAGGATTTAGTCGTAGCTTGAACTTCCTTAGTCGTTCAAACAACTTCCGTAAATTGACTATGTGCTCTTCCTGAGTTTGTGATTTAGCGATCATATCATCCACATAAACCTCTATTTCCTTGTGCATCATGTCATGAAAGAGGGTGACCATTGCCCTTTGGTAAGTTGCCCCTGCGTTCTTTAATCCGAAAGGCATCACCTTGTAACAGAAGGTGCCCCAAGGAGTAATAAAGGTAGTCTTTTCCATGTCGGAGGGAGCCATCTTGATCTGATTATATCCGGAAAACCCATCCATAAATGAGAATACCAAAAATTGAGCCGTGTTATCCACCAATACATCAATGTGAGGTAACGGGAAATCGTCTTTAGGACTTGCTCTATTGAGATCTCGATAGTCTAGACACATTCTGACCTTCCCATCTTTCTTCGGTACGGGCACGATATTAGCTACCCATTTTGGATACTTTACTGCGGCTAAGAACCCTGCGTCGAACTGCTTTTTAACCTCTTCCTTGATCTTGAGAGTCATATCTGGTCTAGTTCGCCTTAACTTCTGCTTGACCAGAGGACATTCGGGTTTAAGCGGTAGCTTATGTTCAGCAATATCTGTGTCCAAACCGGGCATATCTTGATAGGACCAAGAAAACACATCCACATATTCCCGTAGCAACTTGATCAACCTCTCCTTTACATACTCGTTCAAAGAAGCTCCCACTTTGACTTCCTTTTTATCCTCGTCAGTCCCCAGATTGATCACATCCACTGGTTCCTGATGAGGTTGTATCACTTTATCCTCTTGCTTTAACATTCTGGCTAGCTCTTCGGGAAGTTCACAATCATTCTCATCACCCTCTTCCGCTTGGTAAATCGGGAACTCGAAGTTGTAAGGGATTATAGCAGTGTCATTTTCAATAGGTTCATTTTTAAATCTGCATGAGGAATATTTTTATGCTTATTATTTTTTTTTTTGAATTTGAGAAAAATGAAAGTACTTGGTAAGAAAAAAGGTGTATTGCCATTTGAAAAAAAGAATAACTAAGAAAGAAACAAAAAGGATCATAATTGAAAACAAAATGCAACTTTATTATTAAATAACTCAAAGAAACAAAGGGTGGCCCTACAAAGCTTGTCCATTTGCCTTGGGCATAGCAAAGGACTTATTATTATTTTTTTTAAGAAAAAGTAAATTACTTTGAAACAGAAATCATCTCGGGAATCTCGATGGCTCTCCAGTTGTTGAGAACTGTATCTGGAGAGCACTGGCATATCCAATCTGGTATCCCCTTGTCTTCCTCTTCAATTGCGGTCACTTGGTCTTCGTCTTTGAACCCAACACTATGGAAAGTTTCTTCAAGTGGAGGAAATATCATTGGATCAGTCTTGTGCTCTTCATTTTTAGCCGGTTTGTAACCCAGCCCGAATTGATCCTTCTTTTCATGTATATCTATCACCTTGCCCCAACCCCTAGTATCCCCATTCTGAATCAAGTTTGTGATCCTTTTCGGATTTCCTCCTGTCTAACGACTTGCTTACGACTGACCGTCGCAACCTCCAAAGCTTGTAACGGTATTTCAAATGTTTCTCCATCCACTTCTATGTATCTGAAAGATGCGAGATGACTGACGAACATGTCCTCCTCTCCATCAACAATTATTAAGCTATCTCCTGTTATGAACTTCAACTTTTGATGAAGCGTTGAAGTAACTGCGCCCGCAGCATGAATCCAAGGTCGTCCTAAAAGACAAGTATAAGAAGGATTGATGTCCATGACTTGGAAAGTGATCATGAAGGTATGAGATCCTATCACTGTAGGTATATCCACCTCTCCAATTACCATTCTCTTTGAACCGTCGAAAGCCCTGACCACCAAAAAACTAGTCTTCATAAAAGTTCTCACCGATGTTAACTTCATTAGGGTATCCTTAGGCATGACATTCAGAGCAGACCCTGTATCCACCAACACTCTTGAAAGGACAGTGTCGTGGCATTTAATTGATATGTGTAAGGCCTTATTATGCTTTTGCCCCTCAGGAGGTAATTCCTCGCTACTGAAACCCAGGCAGGTGCTGGCGGCAATATTGGAGACTACCTCGTCGAACTGAATTACTGATATGTCTTTAGTGACATGGGCTTCATTTAGGACCTTCAGCAGAGATTCCCTATGTGCCTCCGAGCATAGCAACAAGGATAGAATAGAGATCTTGGACGGTGTTTGATTTAGTTGGGCCACCACCCTATAATCACTTTTCTTTATGATTCTTAAAAATTCCTCGGCATCTTCTTGGGATATGCCCTTCTTGGACGGCCCCTCGCCTGTACTTGTGGTCTCTTTCCTTTCTGAGCTTTCGGGGATATCCTTCTTGGGTTGCTCTGAAGAGTATACCCTTCCACTACGTGTCATTCCTCCAATACCAGCTATGTTAGTAACTTCTGGTGACGGCACTATAGTCTTTCCTCCCACTGACGCAGTGATGTCATATTTCCAGGGTACAGTCTTGGAGCTTTCATATGGAAACGACATTGGTACATGGAACGTGATAGGACCTTCTGACGCTGCAGGCACCGGAGCTTTGACTGGCATAGGAACAGGTATCTGAATTGGTGTTCGTGCAGGCACCGAAATTATTATCTGAATAGAAACCTGTGTAGGCCTTGCAACTGGTATTTGGATGGGCGCCTGTGCCTGCCTGGGAACTTGTATTTGAATAGGCACTTGTGTAGGCCTTGGAACTGGTATTTGAATGGGAGTTGTGACTCCTCTTTTCTGGTATGGAACCTCAGAAGGTGCCTGCCCCTGGGAGTCTAAGGCAGCTACCTCATTCATATTCCTTAAGTACCCAATCTGTACTATCCCTTGGTCCATTAGTTGTTGGAGAACCTCCTTCATCTTCTTGCAGCTATTGGGATCAATCGTGCAATTCTTACAGTCACCGTGCAGCCTTTCAAACTCCTCGTACCCAATTAATGTTTCCCTCACTTTCGTCATAGGGGTCTTTACTTGCTTCACCCCTCTAAATATGACGTCCTCTCCTAGTCCCTCAACGGAGTTAACAGTTGGTCCAGCGTGCCTTGGGAACGGGTTATCTCATACATTTGGAGTGTCATAACTGAAGTTGATAACCTTCTGATCCAACAAATCTTGCACCTTAAATTTGAGAGCCAAACATTTTTCAGTCGTGTGCCCTGGCGATCCAGCATGGTAATCACATCTAGCATTAGCGTCATACCCTCGAGGAGTAGGCGTAGGAGGGGGCCCTAACGGCTTGATTTCTACCATTGGCAGGATTTGAGTATATGTAGTGGGTATAGGGTCAAAGTCCTTCCATGGTCTCTTCTACTCCCTTCGGGGATACCTCTGTTGTTGTTGATTTTGCTGAGGCAGTGCCCTTGGTTGTTGCACTTGTAGTGTAGGAGTTGCTTGATTGGGAGCCATAGCAGCCACATAAGGTGCAGCTGAAATGGCATTGGCCTCCTTCTTCGAACGGTTTTCGGAGTACCTTTTGTCATTATGTTGATTGGAAGACGGTGTTCCAATCTTTCCACTTTTTAATCCATTCTCGATCCTTTCCCCAATGATAACCAAATCCGCAAATCCTGTTAAGACTGATCCAATCATCTTTTCATAGTACAATCCTTGCAGAGTTCCCATGAATGTGTCTACTAGCTCGTTTTCTCGCAATGGAAGTTGCACACGAGATGCTAGCTCCCTCCATCTTTGGGCGTACTCCTTAAAAGATTCCTCCCTTTTATGAGACATGTTTTGCAATTGCATGCAATTAGGGGCCATGTCTACATTATATTGGTATTGCCTTATGAAGGCACTTGCCAAATCATCCCAGTTCTTGATGTAGGTCCTTTCCAGCTGCATGTACCAGTCCAAGGATGCCCCACTAAAGCTGTCTTGGAAAACATGCATCATTAGCTTTTCGTCCTTAGCGTGTGCCCCCATCTTTCGGGAAAACATCCGAATGTGGCTTTTGGGATAACTAACCCCTTTGTACATCTCGAAGGTAGGCGCCTTAAACTTAGGAGGCACGACCACGTCGGGTACCAAGCACATTTCCAAGGCATTAATCCCAAAGATCTTGGATCCTTCCACAACCCTTAACCGTTCCTCAATTATCTTATACTTTTCATCCTCCTTTCTTCCTTCCACGGCAGCTGGTTTGGTTTCACGAACTACTTGCCTTGAGTCTTCTTCTCCATATTGGAGGTGCCAGTCATTAGATACCTCACGAGTGACAGGTATCTGTATGGGTCGTGATTTTCCATTGTACTCGGGTGGAGGAATAGACCCTACAGGAGGTTGAGTGTTAGTCTTCCCTTTACTAGCCTCTAACGCTTCACGTTCTAAGTCAGCCACAAATCCCAAAAGAGGATTATTGTCTTCATACTGGGGCGGAGGGGTAGGGACACTCCTACGGTTACTAGCCTCGGTGTCTCTCGCTATCATATTCTGGATAGCTCGAGTCAGCTGGTCGATTTTGTCCTTCATCTCCTCCACATTTCCCTTGACAATATCCATATCTCCCTTTAGAGCAGCGTGATTCTGTTCCATTTGTTCCATAGCTTTCCTCTGGTAAGCACGGGTGTTGTGTCGAGAAGTCAGATTGTTGCGAAGATTCTGAGAAACAAAATGATTTCCGTTTTAATGCCCCTTCTTTTATATGTTATGCATGAATGAATGTATGAGTATGCAAAATGTTTTTTTTCTAGGAATCTTAAAATTTCAACCAATTAAGAGTCAAACCAAAGATAATGGAAATTCAAACATTTTTATTAATGAAAGAGCGTACTTAGGGTCGAAGCCCTATTTATTACATAAGCAAAACCAAATTGGGGATAACCCTTAAAATATTCATAACAAAATCCCAAAAGTAAGAAACCAAACATAAAAAGCCTAAATCCTTCTCCTAATTCTGGCTCTGAAGTCTTCCACCATCCCACGACAAAGTGTAAGGAAATCAGAAATCTCCTTCGCTGGCTTGAAAATAATGTCTATTTCCTCAGCTTCCCTTAATTTCCGAGGGACCTCATGTATAAGGTCATTGGTCAGAAAGACCAACTTATCATATCTGTCTTCAAAGTATGCCTTTTCCCTTTGTAGATTATCCATGATCGCCAAGTCTTCTGCAACGGTGTGCTCCAATTGGCTATTGTGGACTTCAGCATAGTGGCCCCACTCTCTAAGCTCTTCATAGGACGCTTCCAATTCCTCATAGGCTCTCTTAAGTGCATGGTTTTCCTCTTGAGCTTGTAACCACCCTTCAGGTCGTTGGGCAAGAAGTTCTTCAGCTGTTCTCATCCGCACGACCGCATCCAACGCTTGCCTTTTACTCCAGAGGAGAGCATCTGCCAAACTTTAAACCTCATATTCTAAGTCAAAGATTCGCCTATCATACCCTTCTCTGACCTCCCTTTGTGTTGAGGACATCCATAAGTTTCTCCATTCGTCCCTTTGCCTCCAAGCCCTATCTAGGTCCGCTTGTTGAGTTTGAAGGCGTGAGCTCAAAGCTTGAAGATCAGCATGGGCACGCTCCTTCTTTTCCTCCTCCATTCGAGCTAATCCTTCATTGACCTTCGATTGTTCCATGGCTTCCTTAAGGCTCAACCTCAGCTGGCTACTTTCTCCAGTAGCTTGGTAGAATTTAGCCTCCCATTCATCTTTCTCTTTTGTCAATCTTGCAATGGTCTCCTTAAGCTTTTCACTTTCTTCCATAGAGATTGCGGTAGGTGGAGGAACCATGGGATCAACGGGACCATCTAAAGTAAAGGGAAGCTTCATCTTCCTTATCCTTTCCTTCATCCATTGTGAATATGGGACCCTTGATTCCTCTCTTGGCATTTTCAGACTGCTTTTCCCTTTTATACTTTGCTTCCATGCTTCAGAAATCCTTAGGACATCAGGATGATCTCCTTTCACACCTTGTAGGACGAAGCCTTTTAGCAACTTGTCTTCTGGCTTGTAGGACAAAGGGTGTCCTAGCTGCCTCATCGCCAAAATAGGATTATAGCTTATGCACCCTCTTGAGCCAATTAAAGGTACATTAGGAAAGTTCCCACAACTCAAGATCACATCATCCCTTTGGATTATTTGGGGAAACCATAGGATGTCTTTACCAACACGGGATACCAGATATTGGGACCACTCGTAGGCCTTCATTTGTCTCATGTCCCTTATGTCCTTCACTAGATGGGAACACAACCACTTGTATAATAGCTGAGGACAACATAGCATAGTCCCTCCCTTCTTCTCAAACCTACAATGGAGAGTGAAGTATATATCTGTCAAGAGAGTTGTTGAAGGGTCATCCTCTCCAAGGGTAACAGCCAGAAATAGGTTAACAACGGTGATGTCTATGAAGTTTGGAACACTTGGGAATAGGACCAACCCAAAGATAAGTAATACCTTGATGGCATCTAGGGCTACCCAATTCTTGCAAGCCGCAAAGTGACTAGCTTTACTCTCTAAGAACCATTTAGGGAACCCTTCGAAGTCATCTTTAGTTTTCCAATGAGCTTGTAGGTCCCCTTCACGAATATACAAACAGCTTGCCATCTCTTTCAATGAAGGTCTATACCCCAATGCTTTGAATGGACCTTTATTGTTTTTGGGGAAATCCAGTATCTTTCGTACCTCTTCTAAAGTAGGTGCTATTTGGAAGTCCTTGAATTGGAAACACCTTAACTCGGGATCATAAAATTGGGCCAAGGCAGTTAGACCCTCCTCTTGCATAGGAAATAGAACCAAGTCCAATATATCTCCATACCTACGAAGTATAGGTTTCCTTCTTTCCTTGGGTAATTCAGCAGCATAAGTCTTTAGGCTTTTTATATCTGATATCCTTACTCTAATGGGGAGAGTTCTCTTTTTTCCAACTTCCATTGTCCTTTGATTTAATCCTTTTTTTGTAAAAATTTAAGATTCTTGTGAATGCAAAAAAAGAAAAATTTATGAGGATGATGAATGCACATGATGTCTTGATTAGGGTAAAGGTAAAGTGTAAGCATGCCCCTAGTAAGGTGGGCTTCCCTAGAACAGGCTGGATCTAAGTTAAGACTACCCAATCCCCTCACAGGTAGGTTACCTAAATTTGGCCAGCATAACGACCCCAAAATGTTTAGACTATACCCTTGTTTTACCATGAGAAGAAGCAAGCCTTCCTACGGTAATCCTTCGGGATAAGTCTCATTTGGGATAGGATCCTAGTAACAACCCTTGAGGGTTGAATACATAAGGTCCATGATTGGTGTGGGGTAGGTTAAGGTTCTCAGAGTCTCGGACCACATCCAAATCATTCCACTACGAGAGGGGCTAGCCCTTTCATGAGGACGACTTTGGAGGGATCTACTCTGAGTGTGGCATCAATGCATTTTAGGGGACGTTGTGTCCCCCGCAAAAACATTTCCGTTCCACTTTAGGTTCTAGGGTTATCCTCCAAGCTTTGGGTTTTAGCTTCACTCCTTTTTTTTATTGCCCCAATCCCTTGCAGGATAACAAAATAAAACAAAATGTTAAATAAATAAATATATGAAATAAAAATAAATAAATAACAATAAAATAAAAAACCAAAAAATAAACATCCAAGACAAACAAGACCCTAAATCCTAAGGCTAGGATTGACTCTCGCTAGGAAGGAATCCCCATGAGAGTCGCCAGCTGTCGCGGCCGACACAATTTCGAGTCGCCATCATATTTTTTAAGGGAAAATAATGATAAACCTAAATATCCTTATCCTAAGGTAGAGATTTCTACGGTTTGGGAGTCATTTAAGTGAAGGGAAGGTGTTAGGCACCCTTCACTTCCATTATACTCAATGGGATCCACCTTTGAGTTTAGGGTATGTTTGTTTGTCTAAATGAAAAGAAAACCTAAGTTTTTTCCTAATTATACTCGCTAGGGTTGGTTTGCAACCCTATGCCTACATACCCTCAAAATGAAGGATCAGAGTAACCGTAGTTCACCTCCCCTATCCCTACCCCCTAATCCTATTCCTAAATCCCAAATCCTATCCCTAAATCCCTTTGTCCATTGTTTATACTCTCGGAGGAAGAGTTTTATCCCAAAATCCGAATCCCATCCCTTATTTAGGCTCTCGGACCAAGAGCTTTATCCCCATGTATAAATCCCTTAAAATCTTAAAAATCCCAAAAAAACCACTTTTTCTAATTAAAAGAAAAACAGTTGAACCCCGAAGTTAAATAATTTAATATGTCAAAGAACAAAATAGTCCCCAAAATAAAATCCAAATTCCAAAAATTATTTAAGAAAATATTTTTTTATCCAAAATAAGATTAAACTTATTTTTTTAAATCCACACCCCATATTTATCCTTTTTTTTATTAAAATAATTTCTCCTTAAAATTAAAAATACAAATAATATTTTTAAATTACATGAATCATTAAAAAGTCAATTACAACCAAATAAAAAAAGAAGTTAAATTATATAAAAAAACTAAATTAACAAATCAAAAGAAAATGAAAATTTAATCTCACAACTTGAATCAAGGAATTGATTCAATGGTGGTTTTTTCTTAGAATTAAAAAAATAAAAATATGTTTAATAAAAAAAAAAAAAAACACAAATCCCAAAATAAATCCCTAAACCCTTAATTTGTCCTAAAAACCTAAATCTCCTAATTAACCCTCAAATAATTAATAATTAAATTATATTATATTAAAAAATGAAATTAATTAAATAAAAAAAGAACCAGAGGGTGTAAAACCCTTTTAAACATCAACTGGGTCATTGGTGGGGGGGGGGGGGGGGGGGGTGTAGATAGTGAACTGGGCGCTAGGCCCAGTTGCTCTAAGTCCGGAAGAGAAAGAAAAAACCCCAATTCACAACCAACAACAATAAAATCTCAACAACCGATCAAGCAAAGAAACGAAAAAAAGCTAAGTTTCTGTTACCTCCCATGCCGTGTCCGATTTATGCTGCTCCTTCCTTTTTTTCCGTTTCCGATCACTAATCCCTTCTTTTTTCTTTTGCAGGTTTTAAATGGGGTTTTGCTTAGGGGCTTAGGGTTCTAATGATGAACCCTAAGTCTCTATCTGATTGAGCTTAAAGTGGAGGTTGGGAATTCACGCAGCGATTTTTCATCTTAGGGTTTTCTGTCCCTTTTTCTGGATTTCTTTTAGGTTTTTATAGATAAAAAATAGGTTTTAGGAATTTAATGTTAGATTATATTTAGAAATTATTAATGTAATTTTGATTTGATTTTGCAATTTGATTCGATTTCTGTTGTAAGTGATTCCAGAAATACATAAAAAGATTTGATTTTTTTTTATAAATGTTAAAAAAGAAAATGATAATTATAAATGTTAAAAAAATAAAAATAAAAAGAAAATGATAAACATAAAAAAAAATTACCGGTCCTAAAATAAAAAATAAATAAATAATTATAATTGATAAATAGTTAACAAAACATGACTATTATGTAATTATTAACTCGAAAAAAAAAGAAAAAAAATAAATATTAAATCACGGAATACAAAAAAAAAAAAACCTAATTATTTTCCAATTAACCTAAAATTAAAATTCTAAAATAAAACCACTCAAATTTCTCAAAAATAGTAAATTCTAAATGAGATCATAAATAAAACTCTATATACAAAAAAAATCTAAATTTTAATCTAATAAAAATATCTAATCCCTAATTAATTAATAAAATAAAAAAGTATATATATAAAAGTTATATTACTAATAATGATAATCATGAAAAGTGATACCTTAATATATAATAATTCCTAAACAATATTCATAATTAACAAATAAAAGCCAATCAAATAAATATTTAAAAACCACTAATAATACAAATTAAATTAACAATCTAATATTGAATGATCCTTAACTATTAATAAAACCACAAATCCTAATTAATTTAAAAATCAAAATCTAATTTCTATATAAAAAATAAAATAACAATTATTAAATATTGAATAAATTTAATTATATATACACAACCATACAAAGTAAAAAAGATAATAATAATTCTGAATAAATGAAAAAATAAATAAATAAATAAAAAAAGAAAAACGTGACCCTTAATAATTTTAAAAAACAATATCCTAAATAAAATAAAAACGTAATATAACTACATTAAAAATAATCTTTTTTCTAAATAATTTACAACCTAAAAAAAACCAAAATCTTTTCTATGATAAATAATCTTAAAAATCTAAAAACTATGACCATTGATTTAAATAAATCAGATTAATTTAAAACTTAAAATAACAACATAATTATCCTAAAAATCTGATTTCTAAAAAATCCTAATAACATTAATTATAAATAAAACCACAATTCCTACTTAATTAAATAAAATCTAAAAAATAAATATGACATTAAATTCAAAACAATATTCCTAATAAAAAACTATTTATATTTGGAAATAAAAAATCTACCCTTTGTTCAAATAAAAGAGCCAATTCCTAATTTATTAAAAAAATCTAATTTCTAAAAAAACTGACATTAATAAAAAACTTAATTATCTAAAATAAAAAGAAATTCAATAATGCAATAGTATTAGCTAATATAAAAATTACTAAAAAAACCTCAAATGGACCCACATAAATATGGGCCCAAAAATTACTTAACAAACCTCCCCCAATACCCAAATGATACCCCCTATTGGCAAAAAAAAAAATCTAAAAACCCTTGGTCAAAATTTAGGGTACTACACTTAGGAAACAAGTGTTTTAAGTAACGAAAACTAGGATGACCTAATCTTAAACGCCATACCATAATGTTGTCATCTTTATTATTCAAAACAGAAAAAGACTCAAAGCAGGAACTTATTGTTAAAGGTAGTTGTGATGCAGATCCAATGTCAAGGTAGTAGAGTCCTCCACTCCCCTTAGCACTGCCAATCATCTTTCTCGAGTTCAAATCCTGAAAGACAAACTTGAGATCGGAAATAATTAGTTTGAAAATTTATATCTTGGGCTAATTTAACGACGAACATTAAATTACACGATAAGTTTGGAACATGAAGGACATTTTTAAGAGTTAATATTGGAGATAACACAACTGACCCTTTACCTGCAATGGCTGAAAAAGAGCCATCTGTAATTTTTATTTTTTGATTACTTGCACATGGACTATATGAAGAGAACAAAGTAGATTCACCTGTCATATGATCAAAGACACCTGAATCTACTATCCAAATATGACTGGGACTGACACTAAGAAATGCAGAATTACCTTTTGCTGCTATAGAGCAAGAAGGGGTTGGAGACTCAAGGAGTTTGTACAGTCTGTCTAGTTGTTCTATAGTAAATGGAAGCTGAGTTCTAGGGGATTGCTGCCCTTGATCAGAATTACTAGCCTGAAATGCACAACCACCTTTCTTCTTCCAGTTAGGAGGTTTACCTTTGAACTTCCAACAAGTTTCACGTGTATGCCATTCGCGCTTGCAGTGATCACACCAAGGAACTTTATCTGACCTTCTTCCCTCGTCAAGTTTCCTAGTAGCCAAAGCTGAACCTTCAGATTCAGAGCTTCGTGGTGTTTTGCCCATCATAATTCCTTGTCGTGCCGCCTCCCTTCTTATTTCTGCAAATGTTTCACAAAGAGTTGACAATGGTATTTTTCCTAAAACTCTACCTCTTACCTCATCAAGGTCTTTATTGAGCCCAGCGAGAAACATGAATACACGATCATTTTCTTGCCTCTTGAGAAACAAAACACTGTCTTATATACACCTCCAATTGTCATCATAACAGAGATCCAACTCTTGCCACAGTGTCAACAACTCATTGTAATAAACAGTTACGCTCCTGTCACCTTGTTTTTGTCATACCCTAAATTTTGACCACAAAATTTCACATCATTTGTGCAAATCATCACCACGATATGGATGAACTTTCACACTTCATCAATCCTCTTAAAGATTGTTGAGTGTTCACTCAAGCCCTCTTAGAGCATTCAGGCAAAGGATCAATCAAGAATTGACATGATCTTTAACTTGTAAAGCCTCTCAAACATCCATGAAGGGTCAAGAGATCTACCACATCAAGAATCTAACACGAGAATGCAACATTTCAAGTTGATCAAGCCTCAAGATCATTAGTGTCACCAAATTAGGGTTTTGATCGACCAAGGCCTCCAGAGAGAAATTTTCATCTGGGCATGAGCCAATACTTCAAAACATGATTCAAGAAGCTCAAAAGGACCTCATGAGTTCATTCACAAGTTCAAAATAGCCTTAGGGGATGCATATATCAAAAATCAGGAATTAGGGTTTTGACCTAATTCAGTCCCTAAGTTGAATTTTAAAGCAAGGCATGAGCCAAGACCTCAATATATGCTTTAAGGACCTCAAATCCATCATATTGATCCATTCACAAGATTGAATTGATTCAAAGAACTTGGTTCATAAGCAATGCAAGGATTCAAATTCATCTGAACCACAAATTAGGGTTTTTGAGAAAAAGTCAACCATACCTTTGACTTTTGACCAAAACATGATCTCAAACCTTGGGACATGATTCAAGACACTCTAAGACACTAAATGAATCCATCCATTAGGTTCAATTTAGCCCAAAGACTTGACTTCATAAAGGGTCACAAAGTTCAAAATTCATCTGATACAAAAGTCAACTATGATCAAAACCAAGTTTGACTTTTGGGATTTTTTGACAAACGTGGCCCCTTTAGGTCAAGAGCAATGTTAAATTGTGAATTGGATCGTGATCAATCAAGAAAAATCAAGAAAAGAGAGGTTACTTGCAAAAAGGGCAACCTTGAGAAACTTGAAATTTCACTAAGTTATGGAAAAAAGTGATTTTTACCCAACTTTGCAAGGCCATAACTTGTGATCCAAGCAACTATTTTCTTCCATCCAAAGCTCAAATGAAAGCTCTCATTACATACTACAAAAGTGTCATACTGATCCATGGTAAAAAAATGCATGGAATTTGAGTTATAAGGCCATAAAGTTGGGGTTTCATAAGATTTGAACTTTGACACTTAGAAAAATTTTAGGCAGAATCTGTCTCATGTTTTGTCCAACTTTGGAGGCATTTTTCATTATGATCCAAGAGGGATCAAGACCAAATGTAAACATCAAAGTTGAAGTATGATATACAAGCTTTCCAAATAGTACAATAACATCCATTGATTCAACTTGAGCAAGGAGTTATGGACCTCAGAACATGCCTTGATACAAACTGTTTTTTGACAGCATTGAAATCCTTGTTCAAAAACACACAACTTTCATGTTTACATCGTGCAAAATCATTACGTATAGATAGAGATATGAGAGATTTTACAAAACGGCCATGGAGGACACACGCGAGGAAAAATATGACCGTTGGCGCCTTTTTTTCAAATTTAATTCAAGCTTTTGATTTTTTTTATTATTTTCTTAATTATTTTCAAAAATAAATTTCAATTTCAATTTTAATCTTTTTCAAATGATTTTTTAAACATAAATCCTTCACATATTTAAAAATTTTATTCCATAAAGAAAATCAAAAAAATATTTTTATATGATATATTTTTGAATATTTTAAATAATTTTATTTTAATTTGTTTTTAAACATTTTAAATAATTTCTTTTTCTTGATTTTTCAAAACCAATTTGATTTTTAATCATCATGTGAATAAAACCTCATTTTCTAAACCTTAAACATAATTCATAACATGTTTACTGAATTTTTTGGTATTTTTTTATCATTTTTAATTGATTTTTCTTTGAAATTACATTTAAAAAATGAAATTAGGGTTTTCTTTGATTCAATCTTTCAAAACTTCATTCCAAACACACTTGGGCCTCTATTAAAGTGTAAGACCCAACACCCTATGTACATAAATAAAGTTTGGGCCTCTGCTAGAGTATAAGTCCCACAACGTCTTTCGGTATCGCGGTGCGATCACTATTTTCAAATAAAATACTTGGGCCTCTCCTTGAGTATAAGACCCAATCTTTTGTACATAAACTTTGTTTTAAACAATAAACAACCTCCATGGGTCTCTCTTTGAGTTGTAAGCCCCATACCTCTGTTTTCAAAATCATATGTCTGTTTTAAACTGTTTGAAAACCATCTGGGCCTTTCCCCGAGTATAAGACCCAATATTATTCTTTCATTCTTTAAGTCAAAGATACATTATTTTGGGCCTCTTAAAAGAGTGTAAGCCCCATCCTTTTCCTTTTTTTATAATAAAAAGAAGATTCAAAATACACTGGTACTAAGAAGAGCATTATTCCCGGTGAAACTGCTCTTAGACCATTTGGGCCTCTCTTTGAGTTATAAGCCCCAAACTTTCTTTTTAATTCATTCAAATAACAACAACATACTTTTAATTCAAATTCAAAATCAAAGTTTTCTCAAACCTTTCTTCAATTTCTCAAAACCCTAATCATACAGTGATAATCAATACAACCAATCACAATACACTCGGGCTTCTCTCTGAGAATAAGACCCAATACCCTTTTCAATTCAATTCATACTTGTTTATATGCTTGTTCATATATCTGTATATATACCTGTGCTTATCTGTTTATGGTTCCCTTAGCAGTTAGGTCATCCTCAGTTCACACTTAGGTCAAACAGTAGGATACTTATAGCTCAGTTCAATCAACTAGTTTATTCCTATACATATAAATTCATTTCTCTAGAGAGGATCAATTCCCGATGAAATCTCTTTTGAATTTCTTCAAACCTTAGAACTGTTCAACAAAGAAAGGATTATTTCCCGGTGAAACCTTTTTTGAACTTTTCATAGGCTTGGACTCACAGGCTTCTTAGAAGTTCCCCGTAGCCTCCTCTTGGGCTTTGTACAAGGACCCACAGGCTTCCTAAAAGTATAAGATAGAATTTAGTCATCTTTATCAGTTCAATCCTCAGAAAAGTAAAAAAATCTAGAATAATCCAATCATTCATGAGTTGATATTCATCTCTAGAACCCTCTGCCTCCTCTTGGGCATCATACAAAGATCTTTCTCCAACTAGAGCCTGCCTCCTCTTAAGAGACTTGGGTAGTCCCAGCCTCCTCCTGGGCTTCATACAAGTAGACTTGGAAAGTCTCACCCTCATAGTCTCATCTTGGACTTCATACAAGGACCCCTAGGCTCCTAATCATCTTTACCAATACATCAATCCCCAGAAGAGTTAAAACCTCTAAGGTATTTAAACTCATCTCTAAGTCTCTTCTGATCCTCAACAAGGTTTGGCTTTCATCTTTAAAATCCCCAGCTAGGATCAGGTTACCATCAACAAATCCCCAAAAGTATCAATTCCTCATGACATCTGATAAATCAACTCTTCCCTAATCCCCCAGCAAGATTTAGTTTCTCTTTTTACTCCTCAAAAACAATTTGGACTCTCTTCTGGATTAAATAATCCTCAGCAAGAGTCAGCCTCCTCTTAGGCTTCATATAATGATTTTCCCAATCAGCCTCAATCTTGGGCTTTGTACAAGACAGATATAATACTCCACCCAGTGGAATCAACCTCATTTAACTTCAACTTTGGACTTTGATCAAGACACAAAAATTCATCATCCCCACAAATGAGACCATGAGTCCTCTCTGTAGGAGGACATTTCCTCTATACATCACATATCAAAACAAACAATCAAAAACCTTTTTCCAGATAATTGATGTAAGTGGAAGACTTGTTGATTCAAAATCCAAGCTGGAGTCCTTCCTTTATCATGGCTAAAATTTGTCTTTCATCTAACTGATATAAGTGGCAAGCCTCTGGATTCTACACATCCAAGCCAATGTCCCTCTCTTAGCATACAAATATGTATAAAGGAAGATATGACGTTGTTGGATTCCACACATCCCAGTTAAAGTAACTTCCCTTATAACCAATTACTCAACATTTGTGATGAATAGGTGAGATATCTCCCTTTAGGGTGTGTTTGGTTTAAAAGAGAAGTTATGAAGAGAGAAATAGATAAAAGAGAATGTAAGAAGAGAGAAAAAGGTGAGAAATAAAGTAGATTTGAAGTATTGTTTGATTTAAAAGAAAGAGAGAAGAAATAGAAAAGAGAGAAGTGTTGCATATTTGTAAATGGACTATAATGCCCTTACAATAAATAACATCTTTAATTCAATAAATTTAATTATTTTGATTTAAATTTAATTATTTTGATTTAAGATATATTTTTTATTTAAAATATTAAAATAGGATGAATATGTTTGTTTTGAAAAAAAATATTTAATTTAATTTTTAATGCATTAACGTTATAAAAAACAAAGAACAAAAAATATTACCATATTTATGCAATTCATGAAAGATATTTTTGAGGAAAGGGTAGACGTGGAACTTGGCATTTCTCCTTTCTTTCTTCTCAATTTTGAGAGAACTAAAAAGTATGTGGGTCCCATGTGTTTTGTTTCACTCTATCCTATTTCTCTTTTGTTCCAAGCAGAAGAAATACTCCTAATCTTTCGTATTTCTCTCTTGCCTAATTCTCTCTCACCTATTTCTATTGTACCAAACACAGCCTTAGAGATGACAAATTCTTTTTCTCAGTCAACTTTTAACTTCAGTCTTGGGCTTTAAACAAGACACAAATACTCTTTTAGCTTCAATCTTGCGCTTTAAATAAGACACAAATACTCTGTTAGCTTCAATCTTGGGCTTTGAACTTGACACCAAGTCATTTTTCCTCCCATAGAATAGGAGGAACTACGATTGCTCTGATTTCCCAAATCTCTTTACGGGAATATGTAGGCATAAGATTGCGAAATCTTAGCGAGCACACAAATCAAAAATCTCAGGTCAAGCACCTTCCCAAAAAAAATAGAAAAACCAAAAACAACAAAAACATTTCTTCGGTCCTCCCAAAGGAGAAACTTTCCCCAATCAACAACAGATAGACTTAAGAAAGCATTCCAAGCAACAATAAATATGTGTAAATGAAGGTTCCTATAGATTACTATAGATACTCTGGGTGTTAATAACTTCCCTTTGTATAACCAAACCTCGATTCCAGATCTCTCCGCATCTGTTAAAGAAAACACTTGCGCGCAGGGTTAGTTTAAAATATTTTCCCTTTCCTTTTAAGCTTCATAGGATATATACAGAAATCAGAAAGTAGCACTAAAAGTGGTAGCGGTCGCGTCACAAAAACCAGAGCTACAGAAAAATGACGACTCTGCTGGGGAGTTTTATCCGTCTTAGAAAAGAGTTATAGACTATATCCTTTAAGAGGTTTAAGCCTTGCATTACATTTATTTTTCTGTTGTTTTATTTGCTTTCTCATTTTATATCATTTGCTGTTATACTATCTATTTATCTGCTATACTTGTTTAAATTACTATTATCTGGGAATGTGATTAATACACATGTGGTGAGTCCGAGAGCACGTTAAGATAAGTGGTGGCAGACTCAGGAAGGCTTATAGGGAGTGAGTCCCGACCGAGCTAACTTGAAAGTCCACCGATGTTGAATGAGCAAGTCGTGAAAACATTACTTTTTCCATTGGGTACCCTTGTAACTAAGGATTAGTAGACATTTAACCACCTGACCATTGTTAGGACGTAGTGCAGTGACTATCGAGAATAGTTGATACGCGATACTACACTCAAAAGAGATTCATCTTGGGGATATTACAGCTCTCATGGGTCAGTCAGTTTGCTGTTAATATTCTTAAGAGGGGTCAATGATTTTGGGAACCTTTGTTAGAACTCGTTCTACATGTACAAAAATTGGACCCTAGTACACACCTTAGGAATGGGTAGATCCATGGCTCCATGCTCGTGACGATGAACCCCTAAACCTATGTTTTCAAATGTTTTTGTTTGCTGCATTCATGCATCCATGCATTTCATTCATTAATTTTTTTTTTAAATTAAAAAAATCTTTTTCTAAGAACTAAAACAATCGTTGCAAATATCAGAAGTCGTTCTATGGATTTCGGTAGAAGAAAAATGCACAAGTACACCTTCAAAATTCCAAAACTGGAAGACCTAAGAAAATTGGAAAGGATGATTACTAATCCCGAAGCTTTCAGAGCTAAGCACGGAGGACATTGTCTCTTTTAAAGGTCAACATGGTGGAAGGAGTCCTGTCTACATTGGTTCAGTTCTATGATCCAGTATACAACTGCTTCACATTTCTCGATTATCATCTCACACCGACACTGGAAGAGTACTCTCATCTGATTAATTTGCCTATCACTGATCAAGATCCATTTTCTGGATTGGAAGAAATTCCAAAAGATCAAGCCATTGTAAGAGCTACCTCTTTGGAAGAGTCAGATATCAAAACTCACATGACCACCAAGGGAGGAATCCAGGGTTTACCAGCTAAATTCCTAATGGAGAAAGCCCTATACTTTGCCAGCATAGGAAACATAACTGCTTTCGAGGATGTCTTTGTTCTGCTAATATATGTATTATTCCTCTTTCCCAACATTGACAACTTCGTCGATATTAACGCTTTCAAGATATTCTCAATTAGGAATCCAGTCCCAACTTTGCTCGCAGATGCTTATCATTCAGTACATTTAAGAAATTTGTACAGTGGAGGGATGATCACATGTTGTGTACCATTACTCTACAAATGGTTTATTTCCCACTTACCCAAGTCTGCTGCTTTTTGGGATCTCAAGAGTGGTATGCGATGGTCACAGAAGATTATGTCTCTCACTCATTCTGACATAGATTGGTACAATTGGATCTATGACGGAATAAAAATCATTGACAAATGTTGAAGTTTCCCCAATGTACCCCTCATTGGTACTAAAGGAGGGATTAACTATCATCCAATTTTAGCTCGTCGTCAACTTGGATACCCAATGAAGAATGTACCACATAACATTCATCTGGAAAGTTTTTTCTTCAAGGAAGGAGAAAATGACAGAGCACTAAAGAAAAAAATTGTGAATGCCTGGCAACATGTTCATAGGAAGGGAAGAGAGTCCTTAGGAAGGCCAAACTGCATATCTGCAGAGCCTTACCTCTGATGGGTGCAAACTAGAGCCATCAAATTGAAGATGCCTTACCCTCGTCAGAAAGTTTTTCCCCTGAAAGAGTCTATTCTTTACTTCATGAATGACACGGAAAAGCTTCAGGTCGCTTTCAACAAAGTCCAACGTGAGAAGAACTCTTGGAAGAACAAGTACCAGATTGTTAGCTTGGAATGCACAAAGTTCCAAGAGCTATTGAAAGAAAAGGATGCTCTGATTGAGATATTTGAGAAGCATGTTATAGAAAGTCAAGAGGAACAAAGAAATTTGCTCTCTCCTTTCACATGGCAAAGGATCATCGACCCGACAACGATTGTAGGGGCCCGATCAAAGAAGAGAAAAATTCAGCAACCAGCATCTGAGCTTTCCTCAGGAATACCTTAGGATCCATAAGCCTAGTTTTCCTTATCGCGCTTTGTAAAATAATGTACTTTTCCCTGTAAGATACTGCAACCCTATGAATTCAATAAAAAGGTTTCCACCGCTGTATGATATTTGTAATATAATTGTTAAAAGTTCTTTTGAAAACAAAAAGTTCATTCTCCTTGTTTTGCATATCATTCATCGTTCTTAAATTACACATCTTTGTCATTGAGACTCACACATGTGTCGCAGTTTAGAGTCAAACTGTCTCATTCGTATAATACTCAGGCCAATCGGCGAGAGAAAATGGACGATCTCGAGGAAGAGAACTGAGAACTAAGAGAGGAAATCAACACTTTAAAGGAGAGTTTGGAGAAACTCCACAACACGATTGAATCCCTGGAAGCAGCTCAGGATCAACCACCTCACAGGATTGCGATCTTAGAGATTGTGTCTACACCAGCATTTGAGACACCTGGCAGTCATCATCAGTACAACATGCCCAAAGGTTTTCCTTGGGGCGTGCCTTTCAATTTTGTACCTGAAGGATATATACCTCCTATCACTGAAGACCTATAAGCCATAGTAAGAACCTCCAGACCTGAAGGTTACAAACTTCAGGTAAATGAAGACGCAAGGGTTACAACGGAGACTCCTGTACCTGAAGGTTACAAACTTTAGGTCACTGAAGCGCCAAGAGTTACCACAGTAATGTCTATACCCCAACCTGTTATGCATACTATCCCAGAGGAACATGTTCTGTAGGCCACTTCTGGCAGAAATGAAGAAGTATACGAAAGGATGAATGAATTCCAAGAACAATTCTTGGAAATGCAGAAAGAACTGCACGCCATTCGCGGACAAGACTTGTTTGGCAAGGACGCCACTGACCTCTGTTTGGTCCCTAATGTAAAGATACCGCACAAATTCAAGGTGCCTGACTTTGAAAAATACAAAGGCAACTCTTGCCCTCAAAGTCACTTGGTAATGTACGCTCGGAAAATGTCTACCCAGATAGAAAACCAACAGCTACTAATCCACTACTTCCAAGACAGTTTAACCGGTGCCGCACT
This sequence comes from Lathyrus tuberosus, assembly GCA_022829125.1. Lineage (NCBI taxonomy): Eukaryota > Viridiplantae > Streptophyta > Magnoliopsida > Fabales > Fabaceae > Lathyrus > Lathyrus tuberosus. The sequence continues at coordinate 1,745,621 of JALAZF010000112.1, forward strand.
CAAATGGTACATGAGTTTAAAATGTACCAAGATCAGTACTTTCAGAGATCTTGGGGCATCTTTTGTTCAGCAGTATAAATACAATTTGGACATGGCACCAGATAGGGACCAGCTCAGAGTAATGTCCCAGAAAGATAAATAAACCTTAAGGAATATTCTCAAAGATGGCGTGAAATCGCCGCCAAGATCTGTCCTCCTCTCGAGGAGAAGGAAATGACAAAAATCTTCCTAAAAACATTGAGCTCATTTTATTATGACCGAATGGTTGGAAGTGCACCTAGTGACTTCACTGAAATGGTGAACATGGGGGTACGCCTTGAGGAAGTAGTCCGAGAAGGCCGGTTAGTCAAAGATGCAGAGCCGTCCAGCAGTACTAAAAGATACGGGAGTACTTTCTAAAAGAAGAAAGAGCAAGATATCAGTAATATCTCTCAAGGTAAGCAAAGGCGAAGGTATCAACCTCGGCAGGTAGCAGTAGTAGCTCCCGCTATTAACCCAACATCAACTCTGACATATCAACCACAGATTGCTCAGAGCCAGCCAAATCAACAATGGTATCAGTAAAGGCAGCAACAACCTCTTCAGCAGGCTCGCCCGCAATACAATAACAATAATCGTATCACACGATCGTCAGGGTTTGACCACATACCAATGTTATATGCAGAATTATTTCCACTTCTGCTAGCCAAGGGGCACGTTCAAACCAGGACTCCTCTTACAATATCAGACAATCCGCCTTTTTGGTTTAAAGCTTATTAATCTTGCCCTTACCATCAAGGAGGACTAGGACATAACATTGAGAATTGCCTCAGCTTTAAATCTAATGTACAGAAGCTCGTCAGAAACGGGGTTTTATCTTTCAAAGATACGAATCCGAATGTCCAAACAAATCCGCTGCCGCAACATGAAAAAATTTCAGTAGACTTGATAGAAGGAGAACCCGACAGCAGTTATCAAATTCACGATGTACGCCTACTAGGAACAAATATGGTAAAAATGCATTGTAGGCAAAGCGGGTACGGCCATGTGTAACGCCTCATTTTGTCTTATTTATTTAATCGAGTCGATTTAATTATTTTTTGTTTTTATATTATTTTATTCTTGACTTTTATTTGACAATATGTTATTTTTCATCGTTATTATGTTTTATCGCATTTTGAGAGCGTTTGCGAGATATTTGAACTGAGGGGTAAAATGGTCATTTTGGGTAGTTAGATATTTTGTTATAAAAAGAGAAAAGAGAGAAAGAGAGAGAAAAGGAGAAAGAAGAGAAAGAAAAGAGAGAAGAAGGGGAAGAAGATAAAATCATCAAGACAAAGCTTGATCTTTGATTAATCGGGTAAGGGTGAGAAGTTTCGATTATATCTTGCTTGTGTATGTATATGTGTATGTTTTCTTGGATTGTTTGGTTGTGTTCATATAGTTTTCATTTTAGGTTGAAATGGTAGAAATGAATAGAAATTGAGGTTTTTACAGATGAAAGTCGGAATGGATCATGTAGTTTAGTCGAGTGATGTTAGATCGTGATTGGTTAAGTTCGTTTGATTGAATTTGGTTGAGTTTGATTGAAACCCTAACTTTTGAAATTTGGTAGGAAATGGTGATTTTGTGTGAATTAATGTTTGGACGGTTGAAATGTGGAATTAATGCTGATTTGGTGATGATATGATTTACTCGGGTAAACTTGTTGGTATGTTTCTTTAGGTGGTGATTGAGTTTTGGGGTGTGAATGTATTGATAAAATTATGTTTCAAAATATTTCAAAAATGGAAAATGTGTTGGATGTCTTTTTAATGGTGAAAATATTGTAGTACGTTGAATTCTGAGATCGCAGCTTTTTACGGAATCGAAATCGGAGGTCTGGAAGGCATTTAACAGTCGAAAACTGAGCTTTTAGCAAAATCTGCGCATTCATGCGCCAACCCCCATGTTTATGCGCTGACCCGGGCAAAATTTCCAGGTTTATGCGCTGACCCCCCAGAATCATGCATCGGCGCATGGTCACAGAATTTCCAAAATGTCAGATTTTGTTTTCTTCATAACTTTTGAACCGTAAGTCCGTTTTGACCCCCGTTCGAAGCGTTGGAAAGCTAATGAAATATTATTTCTATTAAAAATGGTTTGGAGGGCAGTAGATGATTTATTTAAGTAGTGATTGTGTAAAAGTATTGGGTTGTCGGGTTTTTATCGCGTTAAATGCGTGCGGTTGGTGTTTTGCTGTGTGTTGTGCTATTGTTATGTAACGTGGAGCTTTTATGTGGTTTATATGATGTTGATGCATGTGATAATTATGTTGTTGTGTGTTAAAATACATTTTTTGATTGAATATCAATGTATGTTGTTATGATGTTTTGTGGGATTGTTGTGGTTTATATGATGTTGATGCATGTGATAATTATGTTGTTGTGTGGTAAAATACATTGTTTGATTGAATATCAATGTATGTTGTTATGATATTTTGTGGGATTGTTGTGGTTTGTATGATGTTGAAGCATGTGATAAGTTGTTGTAATTGTTGTGGTTTGTGGATTATGATGGAATGCATTGTTTATGTGAAATTCAATGATGTGATGATGGTTTGTGGCCTTATGGCAAATAAATACATTGTGTTGTGTTTGATTATATATGTATGATTATGGATGTGTATATGTGTGCATTTGAATGTCATGAGTCATTGTATGTCAAGCATCATGATATGCATTCTTGTGATGTCGTGTGCCCTAGTGGGTGTGAGCGACGAAACGGTTCCAGAGGGAATCCGCTATAACATCGTGAGCCTTATACCGAGAAGACCTAAAGCGATGATTATAGACGATCGTGAGTCTTATACAAAGAGGACCTAAAGCGATCGGATCGTGAGCCTTATACCGAGAGGACCTAAAGCGATCCATAAACATCGTGAGCCTTATACCAAGAGGACCTAAAGCGACGGGGAACATCGTTTGCCCGACGGGGAGTTACACTAAGTAACAAGCGATGATTCCAATAGTTCCTGAGTGAACTGATGATGAGAATGATGGATGGATTGGTACCGCATGGCATTTGCATAGAGTCGTTGTGTTGGTCTCTTTGCATTTGCATAAATCATGAATGGATTGATTATGTGTGGAAAATCATGAATGAATTGATTATGTGTTGAGTTTGTGATAACATTGGTGAATTGATGTGCATATGTGATAAATGCATTGGTTGTGGATAATATGTTTTATGTATAGACATATGCTATGTGATGTGGTGGTGTGTTTCCATATGTCATAACTTTGGTGTGCATTATGTGTGAATATGTTATCATGTTGGTATAATTGATATATGCTATGTGTTTGGATTATTAGAAATAGGTTACGTATCTGTGGCATGCAATATGTATTAGTATGTGATGCTTGTGGTGAGAAAAACTATGCATGTGAATTTTTATGTGTTTTTGCATATTATTATGCAATCTAGATTTAGTTGTTATTTCTCACCCTTCTGCTGTGGTTTGTTGCTCTATGAGGCAATTGCAGATTAGTATCTTGGAGGCTTTTGTGAAGCTTAGTTCTCCATCCGTTTGTCAGTCAGTCTGCTCTGATACGTAACACGGGAGTCGGGGAACACCTTTGTTATATATGTATACATTTGTAGAATCTATTTTGTATTACCTTTATATGTATATTTTAATGTTATAAAATAATTTATTTTGTAAAACAATTCAGTTATGGATCTTCCGATTTATTCCATAATTGACCTTCCCTTTTATATGGAAAAAATTTCCCTTCTACATTTATTCCATTTTGTGTTATGTATCAAATAATTGAGCAGGGATTGTGTTTTCTTTCCTTAATTGTGGCATCCTTGTTTCTCTCGGAAAAATAAATTTTTATTTACTTTGATTTAATTATGTATTATTTATTCTCGATGGGAATTGGGTGTTACATTAGTGGTATCAGAGCAGGTCAGTCCGTCCGGCCAAGTTGTTGAGTCAGTTGGTGTGACAGTTGAATACTGTCGATGTTGTTTGTCCCTTAGTACGTGATATGTGTGTGAAACACTGTCAGTGCTTTCTGGTTTTCTAATCTTTTGTCTTTAGGATTGAGAATGAGATAAGTGGGGGATAAGCTTGTACTTCTCCAAGTTGCTTCGTTTGTGTGCAGTGGGTTGCCAGAGTGTAAGTGTGGTTTGGACAGTGTTGTTCCCGATTCTGGAAGGAATGCGGAGGTAAGGTTTATGTCAACTAAGGATTTGTGCCTTAGGTAGTTTGTGCACAAGATGCAATAAATGCTATTATAGTTTGGTAAAGACGGTTTATGCCCCATCATGATTGTCGACCGTCTATTGACAAATTGAGGAACTGATCACCCTTAATCTCTTGTTGATAGCATACGGGAATTATGTTGGATGGAATAGACGTGTTTTTCCGGCTTTGATAGTGTGTGCAATGAATTTTTGGAATTAAGAAAATGATTACGGATTTTTTTGTTGAGTCGATGAAGATTCTAATATCGAAAGATGAGACGGATTAGAGGTTTTGGTATGTTGGTCCAATTGGGAAGTCATTGAGAGAGAACGATTGGGTATCGTTAAACGTTGTTCTCAGAGAGTAGAGTGTGAACTCAAATTTAACAAAGGAGAAAATTTGAGGTTTGGATTTGCTAAGTAAGTAGAAGAACTTTAGGAAGTGAAACTCAGATGTTTGTCATGTTTGTGATGATAGTGTTCTGGAAATTGGCAGGAAACCACAGTGATGGGCCGTCAGTTGTGCATGGTTTTAGATGTGTTTTTGGATGAAACGTTAGTGTGTCGACTTGAAGAGGTCCAACATGGTGGGTAAGGAAAAGGATGATAGCATGAGGTTGCGTGTTAATCAGTGAGTAGTATGGAAACTTGTGGTTGTGTTCTGGATATCTTGAGTTTTGAATTATGACGAATTGTGAACGATTTGAAGTTCCTTGATGGTATTCCTTTTGGTTATGGGTTGAGATCTCGTGTCAGCAGAAATCTCGAGTGAGTTGGAACCCCGTAAGAAGAATTGATATGGAATGTGGTAACCAGAGATTGTTAAGCTATTTCGGATAAATTATTTCGAGCTCAGAATGAATTTTGAAGGTTGTATATGTTATGGTTGTGGAGTATATGAATCGTATCTTCTATACTTGTTTGGATAAGTTTATAGTGATGTTTATTAGATGATATTCTGATTTATTTTAAATCAAAGGATGAGTATGTAGAGTATTTGGGGATTTAGTTACAAGGGTTGAAAGAGAGGGAGCTTTCTGCTAAATTATCGAAGTGAGAATTTTGATTGAAAGAGGTTAGTTTTCTTGGATATGTTATTTCAGATGAGAGTATGGTTACGGATCCATCGGAAGTAGATGCATTTCTACAATGAGAGGCTCCAAAGTTGGTTAAGGAGATTAGAATCTTTTTGGACTTTAGTTGGTTATTACCGGAGGTTATGAAAGGCTTTTCCAAGTTAGCATTTTCGTTACTTCACTTGACTTGCAAAGGGTAAGTCGTTTGCTTTGGATGTTCATTGTGAGGAAAATTTGAGAGGGCTAAAGTAGAATTTGTCTACGGCTCCAGTTTTGATTCGGTGTGATCCTAATAAACTGTTTGTGAGGTATTGTGATGTGTCTTTGATGAGTTTAGTCAGTGTGTTAATGCAAGAGGGTAAAGTCGTTGCTTATGCTTTATGACAATTGAGGATTCATAAAAGGATCTATACTATATAGGATTTGGAATTGGTTGCGGTTGTATTGTGTTGGAAAATTTAGAGGTATTATCTTTATGGTTCTAGGTTCGAAGTGTTTAGTAATCACAAGAATATTGAGTACCTGTTTGGTCGGAAGGAATATAGTATGAGACAGCGAGGATGGTTGGAATTTGTGATGAGTTATAACTTTAGCTGGAATTATCCTATTGGTAAAGTTAATGTCGTGTGGGATGAGTTAAGTCGAAAGTGTTTATACATGTCTGTTTTGATGGTCAGGGAGTTAGAATTATTTGGGTAGTTCGAAGACTTGTGTTTGGTGTGCGAGGTTGGGTATATTAAAAGTGAACAATGGTTTTCTGGTGAATATTAAAGAGAGTCAGAAATTGGATATGAAATTGGTATACTTGATTGTTGCGAGTAATCAGAGTGCGCATCGGAAGCGTGATGTGTCACAGTTCGTATATGTGTGTGTGACTTGATAGAGTTCAAAGGTTGAACAGTGGAAAACGGTAGGAATGATGAGACCGTGGGATGTTCTATAATGGAAGTGATAGGTGGAAGGTTTCAATATTAATCATGTACTAATATGTAAATGGATGTATTAGTTACATGTTTGATGGGTAAATCACAACGTTGTTGTATTGATGTTATGTTTGGTATTCTGGTTTTGTTGATGTTGTTGAGACGTTGTTGTGTCGTGGGACTTTAGGTTCTCGTCTTTGTTGTTGCCTCGTTTCCATGGTGCTGGTTTGAGTACGTGTGGTTAATCCCTATGTGAGAGATTAGGGGAGTGTTACCTGGGTGTTGGTAACATGGTTTTCTTTTGGGTCATGAGTTAGTCGTCAAGTGCATTATTGTATGGGCTTTGCATCTTGTCGTTGTAGTTGTCGTCGTTGTCATGTCGTTGTTGTAGCTGCTGTTAGCAAGGTGGATTGTCAGTTTGTGTTATTCGTGGTGTGCCTTTTGTTGGAATGATAGTTTGTTAGTCGGATGCGAGAGTCGTATCTGGAGTTGTTCGTCTCAGTTATATTTTCGAGGACAAAAATGTCTAAGTGGGGGAGAATTGTAACGCCCCGTTTTGTCTTATTTATTTAATCGAGTCGATTTAATTATTTTCATTTTTATATTATTTTATTCTTGGCTTTTATTTGACAATATGTTATTTTTCATCTTTATTATGTTTTATCGCATTTTGAGAGCGTTTGCGAGATATTTGAGCTGAGGGGTAAAATGGTCATTTTGGGTAGTTAGATATTTTGTTATAAAAAGAGAAAAGAGAGAAAGAGAGAGAAAAGGAGAAAGAAGAGAAAGAAGAGAAAGAAAAGAGAGAAGAAGGGGAAGAAGAGAAAATCATCAAGACAAAGCTTGATATTCGATTAATCGGGTAAGAGTGAGAAGTTTCGATTATATCTTGCTTGTGTATGTATATGTGTATGTTTTCTTGGATTGTTTGGTTGTGTTCATATAGTTTTCATTTTAGGTTGAAATGGTAGAAATGAATAGAAATCGAGGTTTTTACAGATGAAAGTCAGAATAGATCGTGTAGTTTAATCGAGTGATGTTAGATCGTGATTGGTAAGTTCGTTTGATTGAATTTGGTTGAGTTTGATTGAAACCCTAACTTTTGAAATTTGGTAGGAAATGGTGATTTTGTGTGAATTAATGTTTGGACGGTTGAAATGTGGAATAAATTGCGTAGTATAGTCGGGTGATGATATGATTTACTCGGGTAAACTTGTTGGTATGTTTCCATAGGTGGTGATTGAGTTTTGGGGTGTGAATGTATTGATAAAATTATGTTTCAAAATATTTCAAAAATGGAAAATGTGTTGGATGACTTTTTAATGGTGAAAATATTGTAGTACGTTGAATTCTGAGATCGCAACTTTTTACGGAATCGAAATCGGAGGTCCAGAAGGCATTTAACAGTCGAAAACTGAGTTTTTAGCAAAATCTGCGCATTCATGCGCCAACCCCCAGGTTTATGCGCTGACCCGGGCGAAATTTCTAGGTTTATGCGCTGACCCCCCAGAATCATGCGTCGGCGCATGGTCATAGAATTTCCAAAATGTCAGATTTTGTTTTCTTCATAACTTTTGAACCGTAAGTCCATTTTGACCCCCGTTCGAAGCGTTGAAAAGCTAATGAAATATTATTTCTATTAAAAATGGTTTGGAGGGTAGTATATGATTTATTTAAGTCGTGATTGTGTAAAAGTGTTGGTTGTCAGGTTTTTATCGCGTTAAATGCGTGCGGTTGGTGTTTTACTGTGTGATGTGCTATTGTTATGTAACGTGGAGCTTTTATGTGGTTTATATGATGTTGATGCATGTGATAATTATGTTGTTGTGTGTTAAAATACATTGTTTTATTGAATATCAATGTATGTTTTTATGATGTTTTGTGGGATTGTTGTGGTTTATATGATGTTGATGCATGTGATAATTATGTTGTTGTGTTGTAAAATACATTGTTTGATTGAATATCAATGTATATTTTTATGATGTTTTGTGGGATTGTTGTGGTTTGTATGATGTTGAAGCATGTGATAAGTTGTTGTAATTATTGTGGTTTGTGGATTATGATGGAATGCATTGTTTATGTGAAATTCAATGATGTAATGATGGTTTGTGGCCTTATGGCAAATAAATGCATTGTGTTGTGTTTGATTATATATGCATAATTATGGATGTGTATATGTGTGCATTTGAATGTCATGAGTCATTGTATGCCAAGCATCATGATATGCATTCTTGTGATGTCGTGTGCCCTAGTGGGTGTGAGCGATGAAATGGTTCCAGAGGGAATCCACTATAACATCGTGAGCCTTATACCGAGAAGACCTAAAGCGATGATTATAGACGATCGTGAGCCTTATACAAAGAGGACCTAAAGCGATCGGTTCATGAGCCTTATACCGAGAGGACCTAAAGCGATCCATAAACATCGTGAGCCTTATACCAAGAGGACCTAAAGCGACGGGGAACATCGTTTGCCCGACGGGGAGTTACACTAAGTAACAAGCGATGATTCCAATAGTTCCTGAGTGAACTGATGATGAGAATGATGAATGGATTGGTACCGCATGGCATTTGCATAGAGTCATTGTGTCGGTCTCTTTGCATTTGCATAAATCATGAATGGATTGATTATGAGTGGAAAATCATGAATGAATTGATTATGTGTTGAATTTGTGATAACATTGGTGAATTGATGTGCATATGTGATAAATGCATTGGTTGTGGATAATATGTTTTATGTATAGACATATGCTATGTGATGTGGTGGTGTGTTTCCATATGTTATAACTTTGGTGTGCATTATGTGTGAATATGTTATCATGTTGGTATAATTGATATATGCTATGTGTTTGGATTATTAGAAATAGGTTACGTATCTGTGGCATGCAATATGTATTAGTATGTGATGCTTGTGGTGAGAAAAACTATGCATGTGAATTTTTATGTGTTTTTGCATATTATTATGCAATCTTGATTTAGTTGTTATTTCTCACCCTTCTGCTGTGGTTTGTTGCTCTATGAGGCAATTGCAGATTAGTATCTTGGAGGATTTTGTGAAGCTTAGTTCTCCATCCGTTTGTCAGTCTGTCTGCTCTGATACGTAACACGGGAGTCGGGGAACGCCTTTGTTATATATGTATACATTTGTAGAATCTATTTTGTATTACCTTTATATGTATATTTTAATGTTATAAAACAATTTATTTTGTAAAACAATTCAGTTATGGATCTTTCGCTTTATTCCATAATTGACCTTCCCTTTTATATGGAAAAAATTTCCCTTCTACATTTATTCCATTTTGTGTTATGTATCAAATAATTAAGCAGGGATTGTGTTTTCTTTCCTTAATTGTGGCATCCTTGTTTCTGTCGGAAAAATAAATTTTTATTTACTCTGATTTAATTATGTATTATTTATTCTCGATGGGATTGGGTGTTACACCATGTACCATCTCACAACTATCATCAATGTGATATCTGTTCCAAGAACAATCAAGGGTGTGTCATTGTACAAGCAGTTCTTCAAGAACAGATGGATCTAGGCTGGATTCAGGATCACAGGATTCGTGAAGTAAATATGGCCTATGAACTTCCAGACATTGTTCAAAATCATGACATCCGCGCAATAAATGTCAATTTAGTGGCAATGCATTAAAGACAAAGTCAGTATTATAATTTTCCGCTGCACAACTACAAGGCTTATCCAATTTGCACGAAAGATGATCAGGGATGCTCTTTTGTACAAGAGGCCCTCCAACGTCAAATGGATCTTGGATGGATCCCAGACTATCATGAAAGGAATAATCACCAGGTCAACATGATTCAGGTCTTCGACCTTCGTTTAATGAATACAAGTCTAGTAGAATTGCATGCCAAGCAAGTCAGACTCGGTTTTCTGTCCTCGCATAATTATCAGGACTGTAAAGATTGCTCCAAAAACGATCAAGGTTGCGCGCTTGTACAAAAAACTCTTCAACATCTGTTGGACCACTGGTGGCTCCCAGTCTATCAGGATAAAGACGCACAACAAGTTAGCATAACCAACGGAAATCCGGGCAGACACCAAAGCTGTGACATCTGCTTGCTGGAAACATATTTGGTAAAGATGCACTGCATACAGAGTGGGTGCGGCCGGGTGCCCCTCACAATTATGAACGATGTGGAATATGTTCAAAAAATAGCCAAGGATGCTACCTTGTGCTGGCAGCCCTCCAGAATCAAGTAGACCAAGGGGAAACCCAACTACGCCTGAATTCTCAATCAATCGACATGGTGTAAGATTTCCTCCTTGTCCAAAAAAAGATCCAAGGACTACTGGACAAAAGGACTATCACAGTCTCCAATAAAAAAGAACTTGTTAATTATGGAATTAACAAGGATGTTTTCACCATAATTCCTTTGCTCAAGGAACCGAAGCCCGTGGAAATCCCTTTCGACAGTAGAAAAGTTTCCAACGTTCCTAATCTAGAACCGATTGAGGTTACTTATGACGGTCAAAAGACCCAAATAACTCTTATGGTCATTGATAGGAAAAATAGCAAGTGCACTATTCTGCCTATGTAGTAATAATGGGGAAATCCAAAGTCTCGAATCTCAAGGACTGCTTGACGATACAGAGTTCGGAGTTAATTTCAATTAAACAAAAAGCTTTGGGGTTTTGGATTGGTTTTTCAAAGTGAAATTAAAATACAGTGAAAAGTAAATAAAGCACGGGAACAGTTAAAATAAATATGAGTGAAATACGCTAGAGATGGTGTGTCATACCCCAAATTTTGACCACTAAGATTCCCATCATTGTGGAAATCATCATCACAATATGGATGTACTATCTGGCCTCATCAGTCTCCCCAAAGATGGGTGAGCATCCACTACAATCAAAATTAGGGTTTCAAGCCCTCTCAGAGTTCTTAGACAAAGGATCAATCAAGGAATGACATGATCTGCAACTTGTCTAACCTCTCAAACATCCAAAAAGGATCATGAGGACTCCCATATCAAGGATTAAGCACAAGGATGCTCCCTTATGGGTGGATCAAGCCTCAAGATCACCAGTATCACCAAATTAGGGTTTTGGTCGACCAGGGCCTCCAGATGGAAATTTTCCTCTGGGCATGAGCCAATGCTTCCAAGCATAACCTATGATGCTCCAAGGGACATCATACACCCAATCATCAAGTCAATTTAGCCTCAGGGGATGCATTCATTAAAAATCAGGAATTATGGTTTCTTGACCTAATTCACCCCTAAGTTGACTTTTGGGACAATTCATGAGCCAAGACCTCAAGAGAATATTTGAGGGTCTCTAATGCACTACATTGATCCATTTGTAACAATGGATTGATCTAAAAAGCTTGAGCAACAAGTCTCAATTTCATCAGAGCCATAATTAGGGTTTCGCGAGAAAAGTCAATTGTAGCTTTGACTTTTGACCAGGACATGCTCCCAAACCCTAGGACATTGATCAATATACCCTATAACACCCATGGAACATGTCTATCAAGTTTGATTTAGGTCAAGGACATGATTTCCTAAAGGATCGCACAGTTCGGAATTCATCTGACAAAAAGTCAACTGTGCACAAAAGTCAACTTTGACTTTTTGAGGTTTTTCATAAAAATGGTTTTTTAACCCTAAAATGATGTTAATTTATGATTGGAATCATCATTCATCAAGAAAAATCAAGAAAAGTGGGATAACTTGTAAAAGGGGTAACCATAAAAACTTAGAAAATTTTCTAAGTTATGAAATAAAGTGGCTAGGGTACCAACTTTGGAGGATCATAACTCCTAAACTACAAGGCTATTTTTTCCCATCCAAAGCTTGATTTGTAGATCTCATTATCCTCTACAAAAGCTTAAAACCTCCCTCCCTCCAAATTCCCCATGAATTTTGAGTTATGGAATGATCAAAATCACAAAAAGTGAAAATGTCACTTTTTTCCAACTCTTAGTGAAATTTTCACTAAGTCAGAATCTGCCTTCACTTTTTCCCAAATGTAGGGGGATTTTTCACTTGGATCCAAAAGGTATCAAAACTAAATATGATCAAACAGTTGTTGTATCATATGAGGGCTTTCCAAAGTGACCAAGAACATCACCAAATTCCACTTGAGCCATGAGATATGACAAGGGCAATATGACTTGCTGAAAAATGCCAAGGCTAGGCAGAATTTTGCACTTTTGCTTGATTTGGCAAGATCAGGTAATTCCAAGCCTTGTCATCATCTTGGACACATCTGAGGATCAAATCTAAAGGGGAAAGATACTGAGCCAAGCCTCAAAAGTCCTTGGAACCAAAAGTAGCATGCTAAACCTAAAAATCCCTAAAAGAGGGACAAGACTCCAATTTTGGATTGGAGCATTTAATGGATGCACCAAGGTGGCATGGACTGAGCTTCCTTCAACTGAATTCAGTCAAGGATGATCCAACAACTAGGGAACCAAAGTCCTGTGCTCTAACCTCTAGTCAATGGCTAGAGGAGACTTGAGATTCCATTGGACAACATTGGCCAAACCTCTGCTGCAGTTGCCATTCACTATTGATCCCAAAAAAAATTTGCTCTACTATAAATAGAGCTCATTTGTGATCAGTTTGAGTACACCAAAGCCATCAAACAGATGATTTCCTCAAAATCTCTTCTTTCACTCCAATTTTGCCTTTTAAGGCAAGTCACTATCGGGTTTTGAGTTTGAGAGCTTTTCCAATCAAACCAATCACTCACACACCTCATAAACATCATATAGAAGTGATCCAAACACTTAAACAACATTTGGAACACTGATTTCACAAAATCACCAGCCAGTTGATGAAGTTCTTGACAGATTTGCAGTTGGGGTACCATCTCAAGTTCCAGGTCATTTCAATCCATTCCAAGCATCCAGACACACTCCATGGCACCTAGGGAAGCTATCCAGATCATTGGACGCTAGCTGTAACACCTCTAACATAAAACACGATCACCAGCTGCAAGAGGTAAGCATGAGCTCTTCTAACTCTATGATCCATGCAATTTTTGCTGCACAATAATTTGGCCATATGTTCACAATCATGCATGGAATGTTTTCCCTCAATCAATTGCATTGTTTGAATCGTGTGTAGAATTTCTGAACCTTCATGCAGAAATTAGGGTTCTTGAGGTTTCTCTTTGATTTCTTATTCCATGTTAAAAATAAATGAAATTAAAGACCATAGACATGATCGTGAGGTTAAAACGAGTAGATTGATATGTAGATTGCATGATATAATTAAGTATTCAGTGAGATTGGATAGAAAACGCAAATCTGCAGAAACAGAGGGTGGCGCGTGTTCTTGCCATGTTCTTGGCGCCATTTTTCAAATATTTGAATATTTGAATTTTGTGATTTTATTTAATTGATTAAAAAATTAATTCTCTCTGAGTTTTAATGATTTTGAGTTGATTCTTTTTTTAATAATTCACAAAAATGTTAAAATATTTTATTTTACCAAAAAATCCCAAAAATATTATTTATTTCATATAATTGATATTTTTGCAAAGAATTAATATTTTAATTGTTTTTGACATTTGAAATATTTTTTCCTTCTTGATTTTGCAAATTTTAATGATTTCTAATCATTTTGTAGGTCAAAACATGATTTTTGAAACATTTATCCAAGATCACAATTTGTTTTCCACTTGTTAAACAATTTTGGTCATTTTAATTGAATTTTTTTATTCAATTAAAATACATTTTGAAAACAAATTAGGATTTTTGATTAATTCAACCCTCACAAATCATTTTCAAACACTTTTGGGCCTCTAATAGAGTGTAAGCCCCAATCCTTTGTAAATACAAACCTATTTTGGGCCTCACTTATTGTATAAGTCCCGTTGTATTTCAAAGAGTTCGACGCGATCATCGTCCATTGAAAAACAAACCTTGGGCCTCTCCTTGAGCTATAAGACCCATTCAAAATCTTTTGGGCCTCTATTAGAGTGTAAGACCCAACCCCTTTTGAAAACCAAACCATTTTGGGCCTCAATGCATTGTATAAGACCCACCGCATTTTCAAAAATCTCGGCGCGATCGCCATTTTCAAACAAATGACCCTGGGTCTCTCCTTGTGCGGTAAGCCCCACCACTTATTCAAAAAAATTTTGGGCCTCTAATAGAGTGTAAGACCCAATCCCCTTTTAACCAAAACAAATTTTGGGCCTCAGACATTGTATAAATCCCTCTGCGTTAAAAGAAAACCTCGGCACGATCGCCAGTTAAAAAATCAACCCTGGGCCTACCCTCGTGTTATAAGCCTCATTTCTTTTCTTTAAACACTTGGGCCTCTTGAGAGAGTGTAAGACCCATCCCTTTATACAGAAAACCTTTCTTGGGCCTCAGTCACTTGTATAAGTCCCTGTACAAATTCAAAACCACAGTGCAATCACTGATAAAACCTTGGGCCTCCCCTTGAGCTGTAAGCCCCAACATCTTTTCAAAGCACTTTCTCCTTTGATTTTGTATATAATATGGTTATCAAAGCTTTCTTTGTTGAACAACTAACCAAACAGCATGGAAGCTCTACAACCGAGTAAGTGTTTATATGTTTTCATTTACCGCTTTCGTATACATATAACTGTTTTGTGGGGCTGTTTCACTGTAAGTCTTCTTTCATAAACTCATATCAACTGTGTAATAATAGTATAGATATTTAGAGTTTCCCCGGCAACTACGTCTAGCACTAAGCCTTGTTGATCACTCTTAAATAAACTAAACTAGATCCCCATAGGATTACCAGATACAGTCTTCCCTCCTCTTGGGGTTAAACAATATGGAGATGTGAAAGGCAAATTATTTTTGAACCCTTTCTCATACTGTCACCTTTAGAAGTTGTCAAAGAAACTCTACTCCCCAGAGATGATCTTTTCTCCGTGAATGGCATCTCTTGAGTTTCTTCCAAATTCTCGAACTTTCCTGGCTTGATCCATTCTACGTGAATGGCATGTCTTGAACTTCTCGGGGTTTGGGGACCCACAGGCTTCCTAAAAGCATCCCTGCCTCCTCTTGGGCATTGTACAAGGACCCGTCGGCTTCTTAGAAGTATTCACAGCCTCCTCTTAGGCTTCGTATAAGGATTCTTCCTTCGGGAAGAGAGCCTCCTCTTGGGCTTCGTACAAATTGTCCCTCGGCTTCTTAAAAGTTTCCAGCCTCCTCTTCGGCTTCGTACAAATTGTCCCGACGACCTCCTAGAGGTATAGGAACAGAAAGTAGTCATATTAATAGAACAGTCTTTCAAAGAGTCTAGATCCTACTACTGTTTCTCTAAGCATAGTACAAAAGATAAAACTCTAGACGTGGACAGTCTAATTTCCTTGAGTCTTGAAGGCATTCTCAAGCCCCTTTCAAAAATAGGGAAAACACCAGTAGACTCGGACAATACCCTCAGAATTTCCCATTCCCTTAAAGAACAGGAAATAACCCTGATCCTCTGATCAAATCTCAAAGTATAGCCTTACTTTTAATCAGTCTCTTTATAAGAACTGATTTTCTCTTTTAACCGACATACTGGATCTGTCACTCAACTGAAACAACACTCCTTTAGCCTCTATCTCGGGCTTCGTACGAGATACAAAAAGACTCTCTTGTTGAGTCAAAACTTCCTTTAGCCTCTATCTCGGGCTTCGTACGAGATACAAAAAGACTCTCTTGTTGAGTTAAAACTTCCTTTAGCCTCTATCTCGGGCTTCGTACGAGATACAAAAAGACTCTCTTGTTGAGTCAAAACTTCCTTTTGCCTCTATCTCGGGCTTTGTACGAGATACAAAAACACTATCTTGTTGAGTATAAAAGACTCTCTTGTAGAGTCAACCCTCTTCAGCCTCCGTCTTGGGCTTTATACAAGACACAAATCACTCTCTTGTTGAGTATAAAATACCCTCTTGTTGGGCCACTAGCCTCCTCTTAGGCTTTGTATAAGAAATAATCAACTTTTTAGCATCAAAATCTGTGCCTCGTTCAAAGTATACAAACATCAATAACTCCTTTTCCTTCGTCTAATCGCTGTAAGCGGCAAGCCTCTGGATTATTTACATCCACGCCACTGTCCCTCTTTTAGCATGAGAAATTCCTAAGGAAAGATAGAATTGCTCTACACTGAGTTAAAGTCTTCTCCTCTAGGTTGAAAAGCCCATATAAAGTAAATTATGGCATTGCCGAATTCACATATCCCGGTTAAAGTAATTCTCCTTTATAATCAATCACCCCTGACAAACAGACCACTTTAGAGATGACACATTTTCTCTAAAGTCAACACCCTTTTAGCTTCACATCTTGGGTTTTGAACAAGATACAAATAGACCATTCAGCTTCACATCTTGGGCTTTGAACAAGATACAAATCACTTTTAGCTTCACGTCTTGGGCTTTGAACAAGACACCAAAACACCATTTCCTCCCATAGAATAGGAGGAACTACGATCGCTCTGATTTCCCTGTTTCGGTAAACGGGAATACGTAGGCATAAGATTGCAAGAAAAATCTTAGCGAGCACACTAATCCAAAACCCAAATCCCGTACCTTCACCCATCAATCGAAAAGCATCAGTCCTAACAACCTCCCCATGAACAGTCCCTATATTTTTCACTCTAAGAAGAAAGAGGCCCCATTATCATATAGCACCCGTAACCTAACAGGCCTCTGTTTAAACTCAGTATGCAAGCAGGGTTAGTTGGAGACATCTATTTCCCTTCCTTCATCAGCTTAATAGGATAAAAAATGAATCGACCTGTAGTAACCCCAAATAGCGACAGTGCTTAAGAACCACATCCAAAATCGCTCGCTACAGAAAAGTGGCGCCCACCGTGGGGCCCTGCTTTCTTTCTCTGGGATTTCACTGGGATAAGACTTTTTGTTGACTCCACTAGGATCTTAGGTAAAAACCCTTTTAAATTGGGAAGGTACCACAGAATGGCGACTCCGCCGGGGAGCCATTTTTTGTCCGGAACATAGGATTCATAGCTCTTTAAAGTCTAGGACTTTAGGACAAATATATATACTGTTTTTCCTAATTGATATCTGTGTTTATTTTTCTGCTAATGGGAATGCGTGTGATGCCGCATGTGGAAAGATTGAGTATACACCTAGAAAAAACCTCTTTTAGTGGTGCGGAAACTATCGGAAATGGTTGTCACGCGATACCACCCTCTTCTGATGATTCACCTAGCATGGTTCCCGACCCACTGGTGTTTTCTAGACAGGAATTGGTGATTTTGAGAGACAGGTACAAAAATCACTAGTAAACCTTTGAGATGGGTAGAGCCATGACTTCATGACAACGACCCTTTGACCCCATGTTTTTTCTATGTTTTTGTGTGTTGCATTCATGGATTCATTTTAAGAAACATTAAACAAAGAAAAACCTTCTCTTCTAGTCTCTCTTTTTCAAATTAATCTAAGACAATGATTGCAAATATCAGAGAAGAGGATGGCGCTAATGGATTTCGGTAGAAGGAGAACTCACAAGTATACCTTCAAGGTTCCAAAGTTAGAGGATTTGAGAAGTTTGGCAAGGATGATCAATAACCCTAACACTTTCAGAGCCAAGTACGGAGGTCTGCTACCTCTGTTAAGGGTCCAAGTAATTGAAAGAATCATGGATGCACTCATTCAGTTTTACGATCCGGTTTATCACTGTTTCACATTCCCGGATTACCAGCTCACACCAACGCTGGAGGAGTATTCTCATCTAACTGATTTACATATCACTGATCGAGCTCCATTTTCTGGACTGGAAGAAATTCCAAAGGATCAGACCATTGCAAGAGCAATTTATTTGGACGAGTCAAAAGTCAAGACTCACGTTACCACTAAGGGTGGCATCCAAGGTTTGCCAGCCCAATTCTTGATAAAGAAGGCCCTGTACTTTTCCAGTATAGGGAACGTGGCCGCTTTTGAGAGCATCTTTGTTTTGCTCACCTACGGGTTATTTTTGTTTCCTAACATCGATAACTTTGTAGATATCAACGCCATTAAGGTTTTTCTCATTGGAAACCATGTGCCAACTCTGCTCGCAGATGCGTATCATTCTGTACACTTAGGAAATTTGTACAGTGGAGGAATGATCACATGCTGTGTACCCCTGCTATACAAATGGTTTATCTCCCATTTGCCTAAGTCTGCTGCTTTTTGGGATCATAAGAATGCTTTACGTTGGTCGCAGAAAATCATGTCCCTTACCAACTCTGACATAGATTGGTGTAATAGGATTTATGACTGGATCAGGTTCATTGACCGTTGTGGAAACTTCTCCAACGTACCCCTTATAGGAATTAAGGGAGGAATCAATTATAATCCAATTCTTGTTCGTCGTCAATTCGGATACCCGATGAGGCATGTCCCACGTAATGCTCATCTGGAAGGTCTTTTCTTCAAAGAAGGAGAAAATGACAGAGCACTAAAGATGGAAATAGTGCACGCTTGGAAACATGTTCATAAGAAAGGACGAGAGTCTCTAGGAAAACCGGACTGTGTCTCGGTGGAGCCTTATCTCCACTGGGTACAAACTAGAGCTCTCAAGCTAAAGATGCCTTATCCTCATCACGGAGTTCTTCCACCAAGGGAATCTGTCATGTACTTCATGACTTAAACGGAAAAACTTCAGGTTACTCTCAACAAAGTTCAACAGGAGAGGAGGTCTTGGAAGAACAAGTACCGCATTCTCAATGTGGAGTATATCAAAATACAGTAACTGTTGAAAGATAAGGATGCTCTGATCAAGATTTTGGAGCAACATGATGTGGATAATCAGGATGTCCAAAGGAATTTGCTCACTCCTTTCACTTGGCAAAGGAATGACAACCCGACAACGGCCCAAGAGCCCCGGTCCAAGAAAAGGAAAGTACCATAATCAGCACCCGAGTTCTCCTCAGAGAGGACTCGGAACCCCTTAGCTTAGGTTTCTGTTTCTGCATCTTGTAATTTACTGTTTTTCCATTTCCGCAATCCTTTGAATTCAATAAAACGGGATTTCCCCACTGTTTGATATTTGCAATCTAATTGTCAAAGTTTATTTTGATTAAACAAAAAAAAAACAATTAATATAATCATTGCATTCATCATTCTCACATCACGTGTTCTTCTTACCTACGAATCTCACGTTTGTGTCTCGGTTCGAGAGTTAAACTGTCTCATTCATACAATACTCAGGCCAATCGTCAGAAAAGGATGGATGATCTCGAAGAAGAGAGTCGAAAGAAGAGATCGACGCTCTGAGAGAGGATATGAGAAAGCTTCATAACGACATGCAAGCCATGGCAGAAGCTCAGCTACAAAGAACTGTGATCTCAGAGATCACCTCAACGCCCATAGTGGAGAAGTATGATCCTAGGTATCAAATGCCGAAAGATCGTCCCTGGGGCATGCCTGTTAACTATATCCCGGGAGGATATGTTCTGCCAATCACTGAGGATCAGGAAATCATCGCAGAAGCCGCTGGGCCTGAAGGTTACAAACTTCGGGAAAGCAAAGATGCCAGGGGCATACCAATAACTCCTGAAGGTTACAAACTTCGGGAAGCGCCAAGGTTCACTGCCGTAGTAATGGTACCACCCCCTGTGGTGCACACTGTCCCGGAAGGACACACTCCGCAAATACCTCCTGGTAGAAAGGAAACTATGTTCGATAGAATGGATGAATTCCAGGAACTGATCTTGGAAATGCAGAAGGAGCTGCAAGCCATTCGCGGTCAGGATTTATTTGGAAAGGACGCCGCAGACCTCTGCTTGGTCCCCAACGTGAAAGTTCCGCACAAGTTCCAAGTACCCGATTTTAAAAAGTACAAGGGTAACTTTTTCCCTCAAAGCCATTTGGTGATGTACGCTCGGCGAATGTCGGCTCAGACAGAGAATCAGGATTTACTGATTCACTACTTTCAGGATAGTTTAACCGGTGCCGCCTTAAAATGGTACATGGGTTTAAACCACGCTACGATCAGCACTTTCAGAGATCTTGGCACTGCCTTCATCCAACAATATAAGTACAATCTGGACATGGCACCAGACAGAGATCAACTCAGGTCAATGTCACAAAAAGACAAGGAAACCTTTAAGGAGTACGCTCAGAGATGGCGTGAAATTGCCGCTCAAATTTGTCCACCTCTTGAGGAGAAAGAGATGACAAAGATTTTCTTAAAGACCTTGAGCTCATTTTACTACGACAGAATGGTTGCCAGTGCGCCCAGAGACTTCACCGAAATGGTCGGTATGGGAGTACGTCTCGAGGAAGCCGTCCGAGAAGAACGTCTAGTCAAAGACACTGGACCGACAAGCGGTACTAAGAAATACGGTAGTGCTCTCCCTAAGAAAAAAGAGCAAGATATTGGGAATATCTCTCTCGGAAAGCAAAGGCGTCGGTACCAACCGGTAGCAACTCTAACTCCTGCTATCAACCCTGCGCCTACGTATCAACCTCAGGTTGCACATAGCCAACCTAATCAACAGCAATTTCAGCAAAAGACACAACAGCCTCTTTAGCAGGCTCGTCCTCCATACAACAACCGTACAACGCGGCCACCAGGATTTGATCCTATACCCGTATCGTACGCAGAACTATTTCCATTGTTACTGGCCAAGGGGCATGTCCAAACTAAGTCTCCTCTTACAGTACCGGAAAATCCGCCTTTCTGGTTTAAGGTGGACCAGACTTGCCCTTATCATCAAGGAGGATCAGGGCATAACATAGAGAACTATCTCAGTTTTAAATCTGACGTGCAAAAGCTTGTTAGGAGCGGGGTCTTATCTTTCAAAGATATGAATACGAATGTTCTCATGAACCCGCTGCCTCAACACGAGAAGGCTGCATTCAATTTGATAGAGGGAGAGTCTAACAACTTCTATCAAATTCACGATGTACTCTTATTGAAACCAACTTGGTTAAGATGCATTGTAGACAGAGTGGATATGGCCATGTGCCACCTCATAATTATCATCAGTGTGATATCTGCTCTAAAAACAATCAAGGATGTTCTATGGTGCAATCAGCTCTACAGGAACAGATGGATCTCGGATGGATCCAAGAGCACCGAGTTCATGGAGTTAACATGGTTTACATGAATTCCAACGTCATTCAGAACCACGACATCCGTGCGATGAATGTCAACCTGGTGGCAATGCACTCAAGGCAAAGCCAGTATCATAATCTGTCGCGGCATGAGTACAATTCCTGTCTGACTTGCTCGGTAAATAAACAGGGATGCTCTTTTGTACAAGAGGCCCTCCAGCGTCAGATGGATCTTGGATGGATCCAGGACTACCATGATAGGAATCATTATCAAATCAACATGATTCAAATCTTCGATATTCGCTTGATGAATGTCATCCTGGTAGAGTTACACGCTACGCAGTTCCAACTTGATTTTCTCACTTTACATGATTATCAGAACTGCAAAGCGGGTTGCGAAAACAATCAAGGCTGTGCCCTTGTCCAGGAAACACTTCAGCACCTGTTGAACCACTGGTGGCTTCCGATCTATATGGATGAAGACACCCAGCAAATTAGTATCACTAACAGAAATCCTACTAGATATCAAAGTCAGGATGTTCGGTCGATGGAAACGGACCTCGTCAGGTTACACTGTATTCAAAGCGGACGTGGTCAGGTACCACTACACAACTATGAGCGGTGTGGAGTTTGTTCAGTAAATAACCAAGGATGCTACCTTGTTCGAGCAGCCCTTCAAAGTCAGTTGGACCGCAAAGAGGTTCAACCATGCTCAAGTTCTGGATCAGTCAATTATCTCGCTGATCAAATCGAGGATGTTGTCATAATCTCCGATCATCAGAGGACTAGGGATGTTTGTGCCATCATCGCCCTACTTGACGAATCGAAAGTTCCCAACCGGGAACGGATCCAAATTACTTACGATGGTCAGAAAAATCAGAAGGTTCCCATAGTCATCTATCTGCCGGGACCGCTACCGTATGAATCGACTAAGGCTATCCCTTACAAATACGGTGCAACAACAGTCGAGAACGGGAAGGACATTCCGTTAACCTCCGTCGTGAATATTGCAGACATCATTCGAGTAACACGGAGTGGTAGAATTTTCAACAGAGGAGTTGGAGAACCCAACAAAGAAAAGGAACCTCAGACAGAAGTTCCCAATCCACCAGTCGGTCAATCCAGTAATCTCGACCTTTCGAAAAATGATGATGAGATGTTGAAGCTCATCCAGAGGAGTGAATACAACATTGTTGATCAGCTGTTGCAAACTCCTTCAAAGATCTCGGTATTATCACTGTTACTTAGTTCAGAAGCGCACAGGGAGGCTCTACAGAAAGTCTTGGAGCAAGCTTTTGTGGAACAGGATGTAACAATCAGACAGTTCGATAGCATTGTCTCTAACATCACTTCCTGTAATAACTTGGGATTTAGTGATGAGGAATTACCTGAAGAGGGTCGTCGTCATAACATGGCACTCAATATCATAGTCCACTGCCAGCACGATGCTCTAGCCAGCGTACTGGTAGACACAGGGTCAGCCCTAAATGTCATGCCAAAGTCCACTTTGATGCAATTATCATTCAAAGGACCTCCGATGAGAACTAGCAAGGTCGTCGTCAAAGCATTTGACGGATCCAAAAAACCAGTTATCGGCGAAGTTGACCTTCCCATAACTATTGGTGCTCACACTTTCCAAGTCACTTTCCAGGTCATGGACATCTGGGCAACATACTGTTGTTTATTAGGAAGACCTTGGATACATCAGGCTGGGGCGGTCACCTCGACCCTCCACCAAAAGCTAAAGTTCATCCAGAACGACTAAATCATCACAGTCTGTGGAGAACAGGCCCTGCTCATAAGCAATTTATCATCATCCACTTATGTAGAGCCGGAAGGGGTAATCGGAACTCAATTCCAAGCGTTTTCGCTACACAAGGAGAATCAATCTGAGGGGGGAACTTCAATTTCCTCGTACAAAGATGCTATCAAAGCGGTCGAGAGTGCCAATACAACGGGATGGAGACAGCTTGTCATTCCTATTGACAATAAAACAAAGAAGGGTCTCAGGTTTTCTTCAACCTGTACCCAGACTACTGCTAACAGTGAAAGCTTTCATCCCATTCAGAACTTCTTCCACAACGGAGGCTTCCTTCAGCCAGTGCCTCAAGAAGTGCATACCATCAATAAAGATGATTCATCTGATACAGAGGAAGAATGGAAGTCCTATCTTAACGAGGACGGTTATACGTCTCAGGAAGAGGTGCCTACGCCATTTTGCTATCCCGCACAGAGTCCGAGATTTATACCTAGGTCAGATGTCGAAATGAGATATGTAGGTTGTGATCCGGAAGGATACCGTGCTCCGCCAAATTCATTAGAGGAGGACACTCTGATGAAGGACAACTTCGACCACAACTATTATGGCCCGATGGATGGCCTGCCAATGTGGCAGCCTTACCCAGGAGACTTGGGGCAAGAAAATCAGTCGAACGATGAAAGTCAGCTGAGCATCATGGAACAGAATACCTGTGTCCCCACCATGTCATGGGACCAACATTCAGGTCGTTCAGAACATATCCAGTACGAGGATGAATTAGCAACGTTTATAGGACTAGAATTCATTAACTACGCTTTTCCCAAGGTCAACGTCATCGAGAGGGATGACTCCTCTAGTTCCAAAGAAGTGTGGGACACCCTGGGACAACCGAGTGGAAAATACGACTACATGGTCAAGTACACCGCTCCCGAAAGCTCTCGTATCAGGCTCGAAGATATCCAGCCAACTAGATGGGGAGATACAACTGAGAGTACAAATGCTATGCAAAATGCAACAGAGGAATTCTCCTACGAAAATTCTGCCTGGGAGACAGATTCCAACGATACTGCTCCGCTAGAAATCAACGTTATTTCTGAAGACAAATCAAGGAAGGTGCCAGACTTTGTGATACACCGAGGAGTTCGCCGCCAATGGGTTGCAGTCAATGTTCCGAAGATTGTTCATAAGTCAAAGTAATTGCCATCTTTAACCTTTCACCCTACCCAGGTGAAACGGATGTTTTGATAGGGCTCACTTTCTGTAAATTTCCCTCTTTGCTTCGCCCAAAGCGACAGAGTTTTGTTTTATAGGGTTGTAGTTTCAAGAATCGACTTGTTCATTAATAAAATAATGTCGTTCTATAATTTCCGCATTAATTATTGTTTTCTCTTTTTGCTTTTCTTAGAAAATGGTAATCCTAAAAAACAACTCAATAATAAAAACAAGCAGTAAAAAAAATACATTGCACACACTCTTGCATTTACTCTATCTCTTCTAAAAATGAATTATACCGTCATGCAGATCGCTTATTTTAAACCCCGTTGAAATATACGATCCAATGCCTTCTCCCGACTTTGAGTTCCCGGTATTTGGGACTGAAGAAGAAGTTGACAACGAAATTCCAGAAGAGATCTCCTGACTACTCAGACAGGAAGAAAGGTCCATTGAACCTCATAAAGAGCCGTTGGAAACGGTAAACTTAGGTTCGGAAAGAGAGAGAAAAGAAATCAAGATTGGGGCACTGATCAGTCCAACTGCCAAAGAGAGTTTGACAAAGCTTCTCAAAGAGTTTCCCAATGTATTCGCTTGGTCCTATCAGGACATGCCAGGGTTGGATACCAGCATCGTGGAACATCATTTATCGTTAAGATCGGAATGTTCGCCGGTAAAACAGAGGTTGAGACGGACTCACCCGGACATGGCCATCAAAATTAAAGAGGAGGTACAAAAACAGATTGACGCGGGTTTCCTCTCTACGTCAGAATATCCTCAATGGTTAGCCAACATCGTACATGTTCCCAAAAAGGACGGAAAGGTCAGAATGTGTGTCGACTACAGGGATCTAAAGAAGGCTAGTCCAAATGACGACTTTCCTTTACCACACATTGACATGCTGCTAGACAGTGCAGCAAAGTTCAAAGTTTTCTCCTTCATGGATGGATTCTCGGGCTATAACCAGATCAAAATGGCGCCGAAAGACATGGAGAAAACTTCGTTCATCACCCCATGGGGCACCTTTTATTACAAGGTAATGCCGTTCGGTTTGAAGAACACCGGGACGACCTATCAAAGGGCCATGACTACTCTTTTTCATGACATGATACACAAAGAAATCGAGGTATATGTCGATGATATGATTGCAAAATCTAAGACAGAAGAGGAGCATGTGACCCATCTATCCAAACTATTTGAGCGGTTGAGAAAGTACAAACTCCGCTTGAATCCCAACAAGTGCACCTTCGGTGTCCATTCAGGGAAACTCTTAGGGTTCTTCGTCAGCCAGAAAGGAATTGAGGTTGATCCTAACAAGGTCAAGGCCATTCAAGAAATGCCTTCTCCGAAAACTGAAAAACAAGTCAGAGGATTCCTGGGATGTTTGAACTATATTTCCAGATTCATATTCCTCATGACCGCGACATGTGCGCCAATTTTCAAACTACTCAAAAAGAATCAGGACTGCATTTGGACAGAAGATTGCCAAACCGCCTTCGACAGTATCAAGGAATACCTGTTGAATCCGCCGATTCTATCACCTCCAGTGGAAGAAAGACCACTAATCATCTACTTAATAGTCTTGGAATACTCCATGGGCTGTGTACTTGGCGAACAAGACGAAACCAAAAGGAAAGAGTCTGCCATCTACTATCTGATCAAGAAGTTCACTGACTGCGAGACTCGGTACACTATGCTTGAGAAAAGTTGTTGCGTTTTGGCTTGGGCAGCCAAACGTCTTCGCCAGTACATGATTCGTCACCCTGCTTGGTTGATCTCTGAAATGGATCCAATCAAGTATGTATTTGAAAAACATGCTCTCACGGGAAGGATTGCCCGTTGGCAGATGTTGTTTTCAGAATATGACATTGAGTACCATGCTCAGAAAGCCGTTAAGGGAAGTATTTTAGCCGATCATTTGGCTCATCAACCGATTGACGATCAGGAATCAATCGGGTTTGACTTTCCAGACGAAGATGTCATGTATTTGAAAATGAAAGACTATGATGAACCGCTACCCAGTGAAGGGCCAGAACCAGGTTCCCAATGGGGACTTATCTTTGACGGAGCTGTCAATCATTACGGAAACGGAATTGGGGCAATCATTGTTACCCCTCAGGGTACCCACATTCCTTTCACTGCCAGACTTACATTAAAGTGCACAAACAACGAGGCCGAATACGAAACTTGTATTATGGGTCTCGAAGAAGCGATCGACTTAAGGATCAAAAACTTGGACGTATATGGCGACTCAGCCCTGGTCATCAATCAGATTAAAGGAGATTGGAACACTTACCAATCAGGATTGATTCCTTACAAAGATTATGCAAGGAGGTTGCTATATTTCTTCAACAGAATTGAGTTTCATCACATCCCTCGTGAAGAGAATCACATGGCTGATGCATTAGCCACTCTCTCTTCCATGATTAGTGTAGGTCAATGGACCCGATTTTAAAAAGTACAAGGGTAACTCTTGAACGGTCCACTTACATCTTCACGATTGAAGCAGTCATA
Source organism: Lathyrus tuberosus (assembly GCA_022829125.1). NCBI lineage: Eukaryota > Viridiplantae > Streptophyta > Magnoliopsida > Fabales > Fabaceae > Lathyrus > Lathyrus tuberosus. The sequence continues at coordinate 1,772,323 of JALAZF010000112.1, forward strand.
GACGACAAACCTTGGTATCATGATATCAAATGCTTCCTTCAGAAACAGGAGTACCCACCTGGGGCACTTAGGAAGGACAGGAAAACCCTCAGAAGGCTAGCAGACAGCTTCTTCCTGAGCGGTGATACACTCTATAAGCGAAACTTTGACATGGTCTTGCTCCGATGCGTAGACAGACCAGAAACAGACATGCTGATAAAGGAAATTCACGAAGGATCCTTTGGCACTCATGACAACAGACACACAATGGCGAGAAAAATTCTGAGAGTGAGGTACTACTGGTTAACCATGGAATCCGACTGCTACAAGTACATGAGGAAGTGTCACAAGTGTCAGATATACTCCGACAAAATTCATGTACCACCAACGCATCTCAAAGTTCTTTCTTCCCCGTGGCCTTTTTCCATATGGGGAATCGACATGATCGGCGTGGTTGAGCCCAAAGCTTCGAACGTACATCCCTTCATTCTGGTAGCCATTGATTACTTCACCAAGTGGGTCGAAGCAGCGTCGTACACTAATGTAACTCGACAAGTGGTGGTCCGATTTATCAAAAACAATCTCATCTGTCGTTATGGTGTTCCAAGCCAGATCATTACGGATAATGGATCTAACTTGAACAATAAGATGATGAAAGAGTTGTGTGCAGAGTTCGAGATCGAACACCATAACTCATCTCCCTACTGACCAAAGATGAACGGAGCGGTAGAAACGGCTAACAAGAACATCAAGAGGATTGTTCAGAAGATGGTTGTAACCTACAAAAACTGGCACGAGATGCTACCCTTTGCTCTTCACGGTTATCGAACATCTATCCGTACTTCGACAGGGGCAACCCCTTTCTCTCTAGTATATGGCATGGAAGCAGTGCTCCCCATAGAAGTAGAGATCCCATCAATCTGGGTATTGATGGAGGCTAAGCTCACAGAAGCTGAATGGTGTCAAAGTCGACACGACGAATTAAACCTGATCGAAGAGAAGCGAATCACGACACTATGCCACGGTCAGTTGTATCAGTAGAGAATGAAGAAGGCGTTAGACAAAAAGGTCCGACCTCGTGTCTTCAGGAAAGGAGGCCTCGTGCTCAAGAAGATACAATCATTTCTCACTGATTCCCGGGGCAAATGGACCGCAAACTATGACGGCCCTTATGTGGTCAAGAAAGCTTTCCCAGGCGGCGCCTTGAGACTTGCAACCATGAACGGAGAGGAATTTGCCTACCCCACGAATGTTGATGTAGTCAAGAAAAACTTCGCCTAAACTAAAAAAAAACGTCTCGGTGGATTGAAAACCCGAAAGGACGATCCAGGCAAAAATTAGAGACATGATCAAAAATCATCCCGGTGGATTGGAAATCTCAAAGTACAATCTAGACAAAAATTAGGGATAATGGCAAGTAACTACGTCTGATCAGTTCAACTCCTCAGCAGTAATACCATCCATTGAAAGGAAACTCCAGTCACGGTCATCTTCGACAGAAGCTCAGGATGCTCCAAATTCAAAGTTGGTAGAAGGATAGTGGTCGTTATGTTTCAACGTAGCCCTTTTCCCTGTAAATTACCATTTTCTAACTTTGTAAATACTCTATGGAATCACGCGTTTGGCTGATTTCCATCCTATCAATAAAATTTGAGCCCTAGTGCTTTTGTTTGCAATTCTCATTTGTTTTAGCTTTACAGAATGACATCTTAATGTGATTAATGATTCTTGAAATAAAACAAAAATGAATTTACTTGTAAAACTTTTTCTGCTTTTAAAATAAAAATTTGGCAATTTCTTTTGACTGTTAAACATCGAAAGAACATCAATCGCTTCTCCAGAAGTAAGCCAGCTTCAAACTGCAGAATCAAAGTGCTCATTCTAAACCAGTACGTCTGAACAAAGGATCAACTGTGTCAGAGACCTTGTTTCATCTGACACACCTTGGCCGAGTTCTTATCTCCTAAGCCCGACCAACGTAGCTCCCCACGAGGACTACCTCTCCTAAGCAAGGCAGAATTGCTATCTTGAACCAGTGATATTTCTACATGCCCCACTGTGGCCGAGTATCTAGTCGTGTTCATCCGTTAGTCTGTATGTCGCGTCAGTTTTGTCAACATATACACACATACATCATGCATTATTGATTTGCATTCACATTCATATTGCATCACTATCACTCCAGTCGGTCTTGTCCCGTAGTGGTAACAGTCTTTTCAATCGAGTTGTCAAGTTTTTTCCTCGTCAGGAAATGTCGCGTCGGAATTATCTCTCTTCTCCAGTTTATTTCTGGATCAGAGTTGGCCCTTGACCACTTTGATAACTTGAACCTCTGAAAAACCAGAGAACCCTCAGACAAATGTCACTCTTCACCATTAAAGATGATATCTTCGCTTTCCCGGATTAAGGAAAATCCCCAGAGAAAGCCTCACGATTAAAGACTTTTAGCAACACATTGATCTTTTCTCTCCAGAGAGTCAATGTCAACAAAGTCATTGGCACCTCAAAATTGGGGTACATCATATGGCATTTCTCTAAGAAGATCTCGAGAAAAGTATGGTGTAATGTTCCCCAAGCAGACAGCAGTCTCTCAAGAGACTCGCTCTCCCCAGTAGATTCGGCAAATGGCGTCTCCAACAGAGAAGTTTGTGCACCTCTACAACTCAGACGAATGGGTTCCCCATCAAGTCTGACATCAAAATGTTTCTATCAAATGGCATCTCCCCGGGAAAATTCGCCGAGAAGTTTGATGAAAACCACTAAGCGTAGCTCCCCTTGTCAATAAATTTTATTGACAAAAGAAACTTAGACCAGTTCCTTGGTAGGAAACCAAGAGCGAGGGGAAGTTTATTTCAGAAACTTAGACTAGTTCCTTGGTAGGAAACCAAGAACGCGGGAAATTTTATTTCAGAAACTGAGACCAATTCCTTGGTAGGAAACCAGGATCGAGGGGAAGTTTATTTCAGCAACTTAGACCAGTTCCTTGGTAGGAAACCAAGAGCGAGGGGAAGTTTATTTCAGAAACTGAGACCAGTTCCTTGGTAGGAAACCAGGATCGAGGGGAAGTTTATTTCAGTAACTTAGACCAGTTCCTTGGTAGGAAACCAAGAGCGAGGGGAAGTTTATTTCAGAAACTGAGACCAGTTCCTTGGTAGGAAACCAGGATCGAGGGGAAGTTTATTTCAGCAACTTAGACCAGTTCCTTGGCAGGAAACCAGGACCGAGGGGAAGTTACCTTTTCTAAGCATCATTGCTTAGCAAAAGAAGAAGGATGCGTGAACTACCATTCTTAACCACCATCAAAATTTCGGGTATTCTGATATTTAATCCTCTTGCACCCCGAATGCCCGAATACCTTCGTTATTCACACCTTCGGGTCCAAGAAGATTAAATAGGGGCATCTGTCATACCCCAAATTTTGACCACTAAGATTCCCATCATTGTGGAAATCATCATCATAATATGGATGTACTATCTTGCCTCATCAGTCTCCCCAAAGATGGGTGAGCATCCACTACAATCAAAATTAGGGTTTCAAGCCCTCTCAGAGTTCTTAGACAAAGGATCAATCAAGGAATGACATGATCTTCAACTTGTCTAACCTCTCAAACATCCACAAAGGATCATGAGGACTCCCATATCAAGGATTAAGCACAAGGATGCTCCCTTCTGGGTGGATCAAGCCTCAAGATCACCAGTATCACCAAATTAGGGTTTTGGTCGACCAGGGCCTCCAGATGGAAATTTTCCTCTGGGCATGAGCCAATGCTTCCAAGCATAACCTATGATGCTCCAAGGGACATCATAAACCCAATCATCAAGTCAATTTAGCCTCAGGGGATGCATTCATTAAAAATCAGGAATTAGGGTTTCTTGACCTAATTCACCCCTAAGTTGACTTTTGGGACAATTCATGAGCCAAGACCTCAAGAGAAGATTTGAGGGTCTCTAATGCACTATATTTATCCATTTGCAACAATGGATTGATCCAAAAAGCTTGAGCAACAAGTCTCAATTTCATCAGAGCCACAATTAGGGTTTCGCGAGAAAAGTCAACTGTAGCTTTGACTTTTGACCAGGACATGCTCCCAAACCCTAGGACATTGATTAATATACCCTATAACACCCATGTAACATGTCTATCAAGTTTGATTTAGGTCAAGGACATGATTTCCTAAAGGATCGCACAGTTCGGAATTCATCTGACAAAAAGTCAACTGTGCACAAAAGTCAACTTTGACTTTTTGAGATTTTTCATAAAAATGGTTTTTTTAACCCTAAAATGATGTTAATGTATAATTGGAATCATCATTCATCAATAAAAATCAAGAAAAGTGGGATAACTTGTAAAAGGGGTAACCATAAAAACTTAGAAAATTTTCTTAAGTTATGAAATAAAGTGGCTAGGGTACCAACTTTGGAGGATCATAACTCCTAAACCACAAGGCCATTTTTTCCCATCCAAAGCTTGATTTGTAGATCTCATTACCCTCTACAAAAGCTTAAAACTGACCTCCCTCCAAATTCCCCATGGATTTTGAGTTATGGAATGATCAAAATCACAAAAGTGAAAATGTCACTTTTTTCCAACACTTAGTGAAATTTTCACTAAGTCAGAATCTGCCTTCACTTTTTCCCAAATGTAGGGGGATTTTTCACTTTGATCCAAAAGGTATCGAAACCAAATATGATCAAACAGTTGTTGTATCATATGAGGGCTTTCCAAAGTGACTAAGAACATCACCAAATTCCACTTGAGCCATGAGATATGACAAGGGCAATATGCCTTGCTGAAAACTGCCAAGGCTAGGCAGAATTTTGCACTTTTGCTCGATTTGGCAAGATCAGCTAATTCCAGGCCTTGTCATCATCTTGGACACATCTGATGATCAAATCTAAAGGGGACAAACACTGAGCCAAGCCTCCAAAGTCCTTGGAACCAAAAGTAGCATGTTAAACCTAAAAATCCCTAAAAGAGGGACAAGACTCCAATTTTGGATTGAAGCATTTAATGGATGCACCAAGGTGGCATGGACTGAGCTTCCTTCAACTGAATTCAGTCAAGGATGATCCAACAACTAGGGAACCAAAGGCCTGTGCTCTAACCTTTAGTCAATGGCTAGAGGAGACTTGAGATTCCATTGGAGAACATTGGCCAAACCTCTGCTGCAGTTGCCATTCACTATTAATCCCAAAACAAACTTGCTCTACTATAAATAGAGCTCATTTATGATCAGTTTGAGTACACCAAAGCCATCAAACAGATGCTTTCCTCAAAATCTCTTCTTTCACTCCAATTTTGCCTTCTAAGGCAAGTCACTATCGGGTTTTGAGTTTGAGAGCTTTTCCAATCAAACCAATGACTCACACACCTCATAAACATCATATAGAAGTGATCCAAACACTTAAACAACATTTGGAACACTGATTTCACAAAATCACCAGCCAGTTGCTCAAGTTCTTGACAGATTTGCAGTTGGGGTACCATCTCAAGTTCCAGATCATTTCAATCCATTCCAAGCATCCAGACACACTCCATGGCACCTAGGGAAGCTATCCAGATCATTGAAACCTAGCTGTAACACCTCTAACATAAAACACAATCACCAGCTACAAGAGGTAAGCATGAGCTCTTCTAACTCTATGATCCATGCAATTTTTGCTGCACAATAATTTGGCCATATGTTAACAATCATGCATGGAATGTTTTCCCTCAATCAATTGCATTGTTTGAATCGTGTGTAGAACTTCTGAACCTTCATGCAGAAATTAGGGTTCTTGAGGTTTCTCTTTGATTTCTTATTCCATGTTAAAAATAAATGAAATTAAAGACCATAGACATGATTGTGAGGTTAAAACGAGTAGATTGATATGTAGATTGCATGATATAATCAAGTATTTGGTGAGATTGGATAGAAAACGCAAATCTGCAGAAACAGAGGGTGGCGCGTGTTCTTGCCATGTTCTTGGCGCCCTTTTTCAAATATTTGAATATTTGAATTTTGTGATTTTATTTAATTGATTAAAAAATTAATTTCTCTCTGAGTTTTAATGATTTTGAGTTGATTCTTTTTTTAATAATTCACAAAAATGTTAAAATATTTTATTTTACCAAAAAATCCCAAAAATATTATTTATTTCATATAATTGATATTTTTGCAAAGAATTAATATTTTAATTGTTTTTGACATTTGAAATATTTTTTCCTTCTTGATTTTGCAAATTTTAATGATTTCTAATCATTTTGTAGGTCAAAACATGATTTTTGAAACATTAATCCAAGATCACAATTTGTTTTCCACATGTTAAACAATTTTGGTCATTTTAATTGAATTTTTTTATTCAATTAAAATACATTTTGAAAACAAATTAGGGTTTTTGATTAATTCAACCCTCAAAAATCATTTTCAAACACTTTTGGGCCTCTAATAGAGTGTAAGCCCAAATCCTTTGTAAATACAAACCTATTTTGCGCCTCACTTATTGTATAAGTCCCGTTGTATTTCAAAAAGTTCGACGCGATCATCGTCCGTTGAAAAACAAACCTTGGGCCTCTCCTCGAGCTATAAGACCCGATCAAAATCTTTTGGGCCTCTATTAGAGTGTAAGACCCAACCCCTTTTGAAAACCAAACCATTTTGGGCCTCAATGCATTGTATAAGACCCACCGCGTTTTCAAAAATCTCGACGCGATCGCCATTTTCAAACAAATGACCCTGGGGCTCTCCTTGAGCTGTAAGCCCCACCACTTATTCAAAAACTTTTTGGGCCTCTAATAGAGTGTAAGACCCAATCCCCTTTTAACCAAAACAAATTTTGGGCCTCAGACATTGTATATATCCCTCTACGTTAAAAGAAAACCTCGGCACGATCGCCAGTTAAAAAATCAACCCTGGGCCTACCCTCGTGTTATAAGCCCTATTTCTTTTCTTTAAACACTTGGGCCTCTTGAGAGAGTGTAAGACCCATCCCTTTGTACAGAAAACCTTTCTTGGGCCTCAGTCACTTGTATAAGTCCCTGTACAAATTCAAAACCACAGTGCAATCACTGATAAAACCTTGGGCCTCCCCTTGAGCTGTAAGCCCCAACATCTTTTCAAAGCACTTTCTCCTTTGATTTTTTATATAATATGGTTATCAAAGCTTTCTTTGTTGAACAACTAACCAAACAGCATGGAAGCTCTACAACCGAGTAAGTGTTTATATGTTTTCATTTACCGCTTTCATATACATGTAACTATATTGTGGGGCTGTTTCACTGTAAGTCTTCTTTCATAAACTCATATCAACTGTGTAATAATAATATAGATATTTAGAGTTTCCCCGACATCTATATCTAGCACTAAGCCATGTTGAACACTCTTAAATAAACTAAACTAGATCCCCATAGAATTACCAGATACAGTCTTCCCTCCTTTTAGGGTTAAACAATATGGAGATGTGAAAGGTAGATTCTTTTTGAACCCTTTCTCAGACTGTCACCTTTAGAAGTTGTAAGAGAAACTCTACTCCCCAGAGATGATCTTTTCTCTGTGAATAGCATCTCTTGAGTTTCTTCCAAGTTCTTGAACTTTCCTGGCTTGATCCATTCTCGGTGAATGGCATGTCTTGAACTTCTCGGGGTTTGGGGACCCACAGGTTTCCTAAAAGCATCCCCGCCTCCTCTTGGGCGTTGTACAAGGACTCGTCGGCTTCTTAGATGTATTCACAGCCTCCTCTTAGGCTTCGTATAAGGATTCTTCCTTCGGGAAGAGAGCCTCCTCTTGGGCTTCGTACAAATTGTCCCTCGGCTTCTTAAAAGTTTCCAGCCTCCTCTTGGGCTTCGTACAAATTGTCCCGACGACCTCCTAGAGGTATAGGAACAAAAAGTAGTCATCTTAATAGAACAGTCTTTCAAAGAGTCTAGATCCTACTACTGTTTCTCTAAGCACAGTACAAAAGATAAAACTCTAGACGTGGACAGTCTAATTTCCTTGAGTCTTGAAGGCATTCTCAAGCCCCTTTCAAAAATAGGGAAAACACCAGTAGACTCGGACAATACCCTCAGAATTTCCCATTCCCTTAAAGAACAGTAAATAACCCCGATCCTCTGATCAAATCTCAAAGTATAGCCTTACTTTTAATCAGTCTCTTTATAAGAACTAATTTTCTCTTTTAACCGACATACTGGACCTATTACTCAACTGAAACAACACTCCTTTAGCCTCTATCTCGGGCATCGTACGAGATACAAAAAGACTCTCTTGTTGAGTCAAAACTTCCTTTAGCCTCTATCTCGGGCTTCGTACGAGATACAAAAAGACTCTCTTGTTGAGTCAAAACTTCCTTTAGCCTCTATCTCGGGCTTCGTACGAGATAAAAAAAGACTCTCTTGTTGAGTCAAAACTTCCTTTTGCCTATATCTCGGGCTTCATACGAGATACAAAAACACTCTCTTATTGAGTATAAAAGACCCTCTTGTAGAGTCAACCCTCTTCAGCCTTCGTCTTGGGGTTTGTACAAGACACAAATCACTCTCTTGTTGAGTATAAAAGACCCTCTTGTTAGGCCACTAGCCTCCTCTTAGGCTTTGTATAAGAAAACCCCGGTTGAGACAATCAACCTTTTAGCATCAAAATCTGTGCCTCATTCACAGTATACAAACATCAACAACTCCTTTTGCTTCGTCTAATCGCTGTAAGCGGCAAGCCTCTGGATTATTTATATCCACGCCACTGTCCCTCTTTTAGCATGAGAAATTCCTAAGGAAAGATAGCATTACTCTACACTGAGTTAAAGTCTTCTCCTCTAGGTTGAAAAGCCCCTATAAAGGAAATTATGGCATTGCCGAATTCACATATCCCGGTTAAAGTAATTCTCCTTTATAATCAGTCACCCCTGACAAACAGACCACTTTAGAGATGACAAATTTTCTCTAAAGTCAACACCCTTTTAGCTTCACATCTTGGGCTTTGAACAAGATACAAATAGACCCTTCAGCTTCACATCTTGGGCTTTGAACAAGATACAAATCACTTTTAGCTTCACGTCTTGGGCTTTGGACAAGACACCAAAACACCATTTCCTCCCATAGAATAGGAGGAACTACGATCGCTCTGATTTCCCTGTTTCGGTAAACGGGAATACGTAGGCATAAGATTGCAAGAAAAATCTTAGTGAGCACACTAATCCAAAACCCAAATCCCGTACCTTCACCCATCAATCGAAAAGCATCAGTCCTAACATCCTTCCCATGAACAGTCCCATTATTTTTCACTCTAAGAAGAAAGAGGCCCCATTACCATATAGCATCCGTAACCTAACAGACCGCTGTTTAAACTCAGTATGCAAGCAGGGTTAGTTGGAGACATCTATTTCCCTTCCTTCATCAGCTTAATAGGATAAAAAATGAATCGACCTGTAGTAACCCCAAAGAGCGACAGTGCTTAAGAACCACGTCCAAAATCGCTTGCTACATGGTGTATGATCCGATTCAGTAACAACTTTGAATTACCACTGCAACAACTTATTTTAACTAATTAATTACCGGTTCTTTAGAGTGTTTACTCCTAAGTCCTTAGTGAGAAAACCTTTAATCGTCCAACCTAATTCCTATGTCCATAGAGAATTAAAGATGAAATTAAGCATTCAATTATCAAGAATATTCTGGTTTCTATAGGGTTTCCCTAGTCCTAGGTGATATCTACTAAAGAATAATCTCAAGCAAAGCATTAACAACGGTGGTCCAGCCTAATCGTTAATCGTAAATCAAACCCGTTTGTCCGACAAAGCAAGCATTAAGAACAGCAAAAGATTAAATCAATTATGGAAAAGAGATTGTTATTGCAATAATAATATCAGAGTCATTACAGATTCGAATCAGGGACATCCCCCTAGCATTGGGGGTTTAGCTAATCATAACAGAGAAAAGAAACATAATAAAAAGTGTTGTCATTACATAAATCGAGGATGAATCAATCTTCAATCGCGGGAAGCTCTTGAAAACACGAATCCACCTTCAAATTCTGAGTTCTCCAGCCTCTCAAGCGTGTCTTTTCTCTGAAAAATCATTCCCCTGGAAAAATCGCGTTCTGGGAATAAATAGACAGCTTCTGGGCTTTCAGCCTTTTTGGGCCTCATTACGCTTAATGCCCAGTCTATTACGCGTAATGCCCAGTCTATTACGCGTAATGGCTTGTTTCCGTGCCAAATCTCCATGCGTAAAACTTTCTGGGCCAGTCATCCTGCCAGCCCTTACGCGTAATGCCCAAGCTGTTATGTGTAAGGGCAGAGACCTTGTATTTCACACCTTTTTCCACCCCTCTGCCCATTTGCGTAACCTACGCGTATTGGGAGAGGCATTACGCGTAACAGCTGGTGTGTTACGCGTAATGGCAGTAGCTTTGTCAATTTTTGGCCTTTTTCTTCCGCTTTCTCGCTCCGGCTCGGTTTTGCATCCAATGCTCGATCCTCTGAGCTTCAAAACCTGTATTTGACCTGCTGACATACCAAAAGCGTAAAATATCCTCGAGAAACTCATAATTAATGACACACTTAACATAATCAAAACAAACCTAATTACTACTAAAACACACTCAAATTCACACAGTTTACCTGACTTATTTACGATTAAATAATGAAATACATAGCACAAATGGTGACTGATCAGTCATCTACTTACCGGGACCAATACCATACAAGCCAGAGAATGTATATCTGCTGAGCGACTTTAAGAAAAATACATATGTTCTCCCAGAATCATGGAATCCTTACCCAGAACATTCTGAAGATGTCAAACATCATGTTGATGAGGTTGCAAGGATCGCAGGACAAGAATTTATCAACTTCGAATTTCCTGAGGTCAATGTTATTGAAGAACATGATTCATCTATCCCCTCAGAAACTTGGGATACTTTGGGGCAGCCAAGCGGCAAGTACGACTTTCTAGTGAAGTACACTGCTCCCGAAAGCTCTCGCATCAGATATGAGGACATCCAGCCAATTGGATGGGGAGATCCTCTTGAAAATGAAAGTACTGTTGAAGATACAATGGAAGAGTCCTCTTATGATAATGCTGTATGGGAAGAAGACTTCAGTGATCCAACTCTGCCAGAAATCAGTGTCATTACTAAAGACAATCCTGGAAGAAAAATACCGAACTTTGTGATCCACAGAGGAGTTCGTCGCCATTGGGTCGTGGTCGATGTCCCAAATATCGTTCATAAATCAAAGTAATTGTCTCGTCTTTGTTTGACCTTTCACTTTGCCCGGATGAAAAGGATGTTTTATAGGGCTTGCTTTTCTGCGAATATCCCTCTTCACTTAGCCCAGAGCGAAAGAGTTTTGTTTTATAGGGTTGTGTTTCAAGAATCGACAAATCATAAATAAAGAATGTCATTCTGAATTCCTGCATTTATTGTTATTTTCACTTTTCGCTTTTCCAGAAAAAGGTAATCCTAAAAAACAGAACAAAATAAAAACTAGCGTTTTCAAAAAAGTACACCGCACACACTCTTGCATTCTCTCTGTCTTTTCTAAAAAAGGAATCATCATGTTATGCAGATTATTTGTTTTAAACCCCATTGAAACATATGATCTAATGCCTTCTCCCAACTTTGAGTTCCCGGTATTTGGAGCTGAAGAAAAAGAGGACGAAGAAATTCCAGATGAGATCTCTCGATTACTAAAAAATTAGGAGAAATCCATTCAACCTTACAAAGAACCATTGGAAACTGTCAATTTGAGTTCAGAAGAAGAGAGAAAAGAAGTTAAAATCGGAGCACTACTCAGTCCAACTGTCAAAGAAGGCCTGATAGAACTGTTCAAAGAGTTTTCAGATGTGTTTGCTTGGTCCTACATCATGGAACATCACTTACCACTGAAACCAGAATGTCCTCCAGTCAAACAAAAGTTGAGAAGGACTCACCCTGATATGGCCATCAAAATTAAGGAAGAAGTGTAGAAGCAGATTGATGCCGGTTTTCTTGCCACCTCAGAATATCCTTAATGGCTAGCCAACATAGTGCCAGTTCCCAAGAAAAATAGAAAAGTCAGAATGTGTGTAGACTACAGAGATTTAAACAAAGCAAGTCAAAAGGATGATTTTCCCCTACCACACATTAATATGCTAGTCGACAGCACAGTAAAATTCAAAGTATTCTCCTTCATGGATGGATTCTCGGGCTATAATCAGATCAGAATGGCACCATAAGACATGGAGAAAACTTCGTTCATCACCCCATGGGGCACCTTTTGCTACAAGGTAATGCCGTTCGGTCTGAAGAATGCAGGAGCAACTTATCAAAGGGCTATGATAACTCTGTTTCATGACATGATGCACAAAGAAATTGAAGTGTACGTTGATGACATGATTGCGAAATCTAAAACAGAAGAAGAACATGTGGAGAATTTGTCAAAACTATTCGAGCGTCTGAGAAAATACAAACTCCACTTGAACCACAACAAGTGTACATTCGGTGTTCGTTCAGGAAAGTTCTTGGGATTCATCGTTAGCCAAAAAGGAATTGAGGTTGATCTCGAAAAAGTCAAGGCCATTCAAGAAATGCCTGCTCCAAAGACTGAAAAAAAAGTAAGAGGATTTTTGGGACGTCTGAATTACATCTCAAGATTCATATCCCTCATGAACGCGACATGCGCGCCAATCTTCAAACTACTCAGAAAGAATCAAAGTTGTATATGGACAAAAGACTGCCAAAAGGCTTTCAACAACATCAAAGAATACCTGCTGAATCCACATATTTTGTCTCTTCCAGTGGAAGGAAGACCACTGATCATTTACTTAACAGTCTTGGAAGATTCCATGGACTGTGTACTTGGCCAACAAGACGAAACAAAGAAAAAAGAGTTCACCATTTATTACTTGAGCAAGAAGTCCACGAATTGTGAAACTCGATACACTATGCTCGAGAAAACTTGTTGCGCTCTAGCTTGGGCATCTAAACGTCTTCGCCAGTACATAATTTGTCACTCTACTTGGTTAATATTCGAAATGGATCCAATCAAGTGCGTCTTTTAAAAGACTGCTTTAACAGGAAGGATTACCCGTTGGCAGATGTTGTTATCAGAATACGACATCGAGTACCATGCTCAAAAAGCTATCAAAGGAAGTGTTTATCCGATCATTTGGCTCATAAACCGATTGACGATTAGGAATTAATCAAATTTGACTTCCCAGACGAAGATGTAATGCACCTAAAAACGAAAGATTGCGATGAAGCGCTACCAGATGAAGGACCAGAACCAGGTTCCCAATGGGGATTAATTTTTGACGGAGCTGTCAACGCTTATGGAAACAGAATTGGGGCAATCATTGTCACACCTCAGGGTACCCATATTCCTTTCACCGCCAGACTGGTATTCAAGTGTACAAACAATAAGGCCGAATATGAAGCTTGCATCATGGGTCTCGAAGAAGCTATCGACTTAAGGATAAAGAATTTTGATGTATATGGAGACTCAGCCCTGGTTATAAATCATATCAAAGGAGAGTGGAACACATATCAATTAGGACTGATTCCTTACAAAGACTACGTAAGAAGGTTGTTACCCGTCTTCATCAAGATTGATTTTCATCACATCCCTCGTAAAGAAAATCACATGGCTGATGCACTAGCTACTCTATCCTCCATGATTATTGTGAGTCTATGGAACGACGTACCCAAGATTGACATAATGCGCCTTGATAGGCCCACTTACATATTTGCAGTGGAAGCAGTCATCGACGACAAACCATGGTATCATGACATCAAATGCTTCCTTCAAAGACAAGAGTACCCGCTGGGGCATCAAGAAAAGATAGGAAGACTCTCAGAAGACTGGCTGACAACTTCTCCCTAAACAATGATGTGCTCTATAAAAGAAACTTTGACATGGTTTTGCTCAGATGCGTAGACAGACACGAAGCAAACATACTGATGAAAGAAATTCATGAAGGCTCCTTTGGTACTCATGCCAATGGACACACAATGGCAAGGAAAATTCTGAGAGCAGGATATTATTAGCTAACAATGGAATCTAATTGTTACAAGTACACGAGAAAGTGTCATAAGTGTCAGATATACGCCGACAAAATTCATGTACCGCCAACGCCTCTCAAAGTTCTTTCTTCTCCATGGCCTTTTTCTATATGGGGAATCGACATGATTGGCATGATTGAACCCAAAGCTTCAAACAGACATCAGTTCATCCTGGTAGCCATTGATTACTTCACTAAATGGGTCGAAGCAGCATCGTACGCCAATGTAACCAGACAAGTGGTGGTCCGATTTATCAAAAACAATCTCATCTGCCGTTATGGTGTTCTAAGCCAGATCATTACTGATAATGGATCGAACCTGAACAACAAGATGATGAAAGAGTTATGTGCTGAGTTTAAGATTGAACACCATAACCTGTCTCCCTACCAGCCTAAGATGAATGGAGCGGTGGAAGCAGCTAACAAAAACATTAAGAAAATCATTCAGAAGATGGTCGTGACGTACAAGGATTGACATGAGATCCTACCATTTGCCCTTCACGGTTATCGCACATCCGTCCACACTTCAACAGGGGCAACCCGTTTATCTCTAGTATATGGCATGGAGGCAGTACTCCCCATGGAAGTAAAGATCCCATCAATGAGAGTATTGATGGAAGCCAAGCTAACGAAGGCTGAATGGTGTCGAAGTAGATACGATGAACTGAATCTAATCGAAGAAAAGTGAATGACGGTTTTATGCCATGGTCAGTTATATCAACAAAGGATGAAGAAAGCTTTTGACAAAAAGGTCCGACCTCGTGTATTCAGGAAAGGCGACCTCATGCTCAAAAAGATCCAATTATTTCTCACTGATCCCAGGGGCAAATGGACTCCGAATTACGATGGCCCTTATGTTGTTAAGAAAGCCTTTTCAGACGGTGCCTTGAGACTCGCAACCATGGATAGAGAAGAGTTTACCTACCCCACAAATGTTGATGCAGTCAAGAAATGCTTCGCCTGATTAAAGAAAAACAACTCGCTAAGTTGAAAACCTGAAAGGGCGACTTAGGCAAAAAAGAGCGTCTCGATGGACTGAAAACCCGAAAGGGCGGTCCAGGCAAAAATTAGAGACATAAACAATAATCATCCCGATAGATTGAAAACCTGAAAAGGCAATCTAGGAAAAAGTTAGGGATTTATGGCAAGTAACTGCATCCAACAAGATTGGGTCATCAGAAATAGCGTCATCTGTCAAGAAATCCTCAATCAGAAGTCACCTTCAGCAAAAGCTCAGAATACCCAGAATTCAAAGTTGGTAGAAGGATAGTGGTCATTATGTTTCAATGTAGACCTTTTCCCTTTAAATTACCATTTTTTAAACTTTGTAATGCTCAATGGAATCACGCATTTGGCTGGTTACCATTCTATCAATGAAAATTTGAGCCCTTGTGCCTTTTATTTGCAATTCTCATTTATTCTTCTTTACAAAATGACATGTTTATTTGATTAACGTTCTTGAAACACGGAAATGAATTTACCTTTGTTTTCAAAACATGTATTTTACTTCCGCTTTTAAAATAAAGACGGCAATTTCCTCTTGATTAATGAACACAAATAGGAACATCGACGGCTTTTCCAGAAATAATCAAACTTCAAAATGCAGAATCAAAATATTCCTTGTGATCAGTATACCCCGAATGAAGGACAAATTACTTCAGATGGAGTGTCCCATCTGTCATCCCTAGTAGGGTTTCTATCCCCAAGAATAAAGGTAGGCACAAGATTTCCTTCCTCCGACAAGTTGCTACCTTCAAAAAACAACGGTAAAAGTTTTCACTCCTCAGAAGTTGCATCTTTGTGTCCCTCAATACTTGTCAACATTAACACTTTTTATCCCCTGCAGTGCTCAAGTATCCAATGGTGATCATCATCATTCCGTATGCCCTGTTTGTCTTATCAGCATAAACATTCATTCATACATACATCATGCATATTTGATTCATATTCATATTCATATTCATAATGCATAAGTTACGTCATTCACTCTGGTTGTGATAAATGTCCTCTCTTAGTTAGAGTCATCAACCTTAGGCAAAAAGGATGTACCTTTTTTTCTAAATCCCCACTGAGTTTGATCCTCGTGGAAGACTTTTCTTCAGTATCCTTTCCACATTTGGATAGGACGACACCCCAGTTTAAGTTCTTTCCTTATCAGGAAATGCCTTGACTAAACAATCTCTCTCCAGTTCATTCATGGATTGAAGTCAGTCCTCGACCACTTTGATAACTTGAACCTCTGGAAGGCAAAAAGGCATTTGGTCATACATTTTTCAATTTCACTCTTCTCCATTGAAGATGATATGTTGTTTTCCCGGATTAAAGAAATCCCCCGCAGAAGCTTCTCAATAAAAGACTCTTGGCAATACGGACATTACATACTCCAAGAAATCTCTACCAATCGGCAAACAAAGAAGTCTGTTTTTGCCCTCATAGATTTCTGATAAGCTGACAAATGACAGTCTCTCTTCGAGAAGTTTGTCTTGCTTTCAAAGAAGTCATCAGCGCCTCAAAATTGGATTGCATCACATGGCATCTCTTTGAGAAAGTCTAGAAGGGAAGTATGATGTAATTTCTCCAGCAAATGGCATCTCCAACAGAGAAGTTTGCACACCTCTGCAGTTTAGACCAATGTTTCTCACCAGCAAGTCTGTCATCAAATCTTTTTCCATCAAATGGAATCTCCCCAGTAAATCTCGGCGAGAAGTTTGATAAAAATCCTCATGGATATCATTCCTTGTCAAGAAAAGAACTCGACAAGAAGAAACTAAGACCAGTTCCATGGATGAAGACCAGGATCGAGGGGAGGTTTATTTCAAAGAAACTGAGACAAGTTCCATGGCTGAAGACCAGGATCGAGGGGAGGTTTATTTCAAAGAAATTGAGACCAGTTCCATTGTTGAAGACCAGGATCGAATGGAGGTTTATTTCAAAGAAACTGAGACCAGTTCCATGGCTGAAGACTAGGATTGAGGGAAGGTTTATTTCAAAGAAACTGAGACCAGTTCCATGGCTGAAGACCAGGATCGAGGGAAAGTTAAACCTTTTTCTAAGTAAGATTACTTAGTAAAAGAAGATGGATCAGCAAAATTGGGAATTTACTACCATTCACGACCACAATCAAAATTTCGGGTATTCATATATTTAATCCACTTTTACCTTGAATGTCCGAATGTATTCGCCATTCACACCTTCAGGTCCAAGAAGATTAAATAGGGGCGTCTGTCATACCCTAAATTTTGACCACAAAATTCCACATCATTTGTGCAAATCATTGCCACAATATGGATGGACTTTCACACCGCATCAACCCTCTCAAAGATTATTGAGTGTTCACTCAAGCCCTCTCAGAGCATTCAGTCAAAGGATCAATCAAGAATTGACATGATCTTTAATTTTTCAAGCCTCTCAAACATCCATGAAGGGTCAAGAGATCTCCCATATCAAGAATCTAACACAAGAATGCAACATTTCAAGTTGATCAAGCCTCAAGATCATCAGTGTCACCAAATTAGGGTTTTGATCGACCAAGGCCTCCAGAGAGAAATTTTCATCTGGGAATGAGCTAATACTTCAAAACATGATTCAAGAATCTCAAAAGGACCTCATTAGTTTATTCACAAGTTCAAAATAGCCTTAGGGGATGCATCTATCAAAAATCAGGAATTAGGGTTTTGACATAATTCAGTCCCTAAGTTGACTTTTGAAGCAAGGCATGAGCCAAGACCTCAAGATATGCTTTATGAACCTCAAATCCATCATATTTATCCATTCACAAGATTGAATTGATTCAAAGAACTTGGTTTATAAGCAATGCAAGGATTCAAATTCGTCTGAACCACAAACTAGGGTTTATGAGAAAAAGTCAACCATACCTTTGACTTTTGACCAAAACATCATCTCAAACCTTGGGACACGATTCAAGACACTATAAGACACTTATTGAATCCATCCATTAGGTTCAATTTAGCACACATACTTGATTTAATAAAGGATCACAAAGTTCAAAATTCATCTGATACAAAAAGTAAACTGTGATCAAAACCAAGTTTGACTTTTGGGATTTTTTTGACAAACATGGCCCCTTTAGTTCAAGAACAATGTTAATTTGTGAATTGGATCATGATCAATCAAGAAAAACTAGTAAAAGTGAGGTTACTTGCAAAAAGGGTAACCTTGAGAAACTTGAAATTTCACTAAGTTATGGAAAAAAGTGATTTTTACCCAACTTTGCAAGGCCATAACTTGTGATCCAAGCAACCATTTTCTTCCATCCAAAGCTCAAATGAAAGCTCTCATTACATTCTACAAAAGTTTCATATTGATCCATGGAAAAAAAAATGCATGGATTTTGAGTTATAAGGCTATACAGTTAGGGTTTCATAAGATTTGAACTTTGACACTAAGAAAAATTTTAGGCAGAAATTGTCTCATGTTTGTCCAACTTTGGAGGCATTTTTCATTATGATCTAAGAGGGATCAAGACCAAATGTAAACATCAAATTTGAAGTATGATATACAAGCTTTCCAAAGAGTACAAGAACATCCATTGATTCAACTTGAGCAATGAGTTATGGACCTCACAACAGGCTTTGACAGCATTGGCACATAAATTATATCCCACGATTTCTTGAACTAATTTTGGACACTTGCATCATTGTATTTATGTCCAATATCAACCTAAATGATGAGGAATCTGAACCATTAGGCCAATAAGTCAAGAACCTTATCCCTTTGGTTGCAAATCCAAAATCCAATTTTGTTATATGGCATTGAAAGGATGCATTGAGGTGTCATGAACCAAGTCATATTAGTCCAAATGAGTCAAGCTTTAGCCAAGGATCAGAAGACCTAAACCTGCAAAGTATAACTCAAGTCAATGGCTAGAGGAGACTTTGAACACATAGCCATATCCATTGGACAATAGGGTGATCCAGCCCCCATTCACTATTCCTTGTAAAACAAACTTCCTCTACTCTAAATAAAGGTCATTTCTGGTTGATCAAACCACTCCAAAACATCACATCATATGTTTTCCACCATTTCCCTCTTGTGCATCAAAAATCCATTTCCAAAGAAGTGAGAATCGTGTTTTGAGATAAAGAGCAGTCCAACTTAAACCAATGGTCCTAACACCTCACATACATCATATATGAGTGATCTAAACATTTGAACAACATCTGTAACACCAAATTCATCAAGTTCATACCTCATCCCAAAACCATCTGCAGTTGGAGTCGTGCCCACCAATTCAGAGGTTTTCAATCCATTCCAAGCATCTCAACACACTACTTGAGGTCCAAGGAAGCTGTCCAGATCATCAAAACACTTCTTTAACACCTACAACTGAGGATTATAATTCCTCTTGCACAGGTAAGCCTGAACTTCTCAAACTCTATGATCCATGCATCATAAATGTGTTTTTAAGTTACCAACATGTTTATGCACTTATGTAGAATGTTTTCCCTCAATCAATTACCATGTATCAATCTTGTATTGGATTTTATAGCGTTCTTGCAAAAATTAGGGTTCATCTGTTCTTCACATGATATCTCACTCTACGCTTAAAAGAAATGCAATTAATTGGTATCATTGAAATCTTTGTTCAAAAACACACAACTTTCATGTGTACATTGTGCAAAATCATTACGTATTGAGAGAGATATGAAAGGTTTTGCAAATCGGCCATGGAGGACACGCGCGAGGAAGAGGATGATCGTTGGCGCATTTTTTTCAAATTTAATTCAAAATTTTGATTTTTTAATTATTTTCTTAAATATTTTCAAAAATTAATTTCTCTTTCAATTTTAATCTTTTTCAAATGACTTTTTAAAAATAAATCCTTCAGATATTTAAAAATTTTATTCCATAAAGAAAATCAAAAAAATATTTTTATTTGATATATTTTTGAATATTTTAAAGAATTTTATTTTAATTTGTTTTTAAACATTTTAAATAATTTATTTTTCTTGATTTTTCAAAAACAATTTGATTTTTAATCATCATGTGAATAAAACCTCATTTTCTAAACCTTAAACATAATTCATAACATGTTTATTGAATTTTTTGGTATTTTTTTATCATTTTTAATTGATTTTTCTTTAAAAATATCTTTAAAAAATGAAATTAGGGTTTTCTTTGATTCAATCTTTCATAACTTCATTTCAAACACACTTGGGCCTCTATTAGAATGTAAGACCCAACCCCCCTATGTACATAATAAATTTCGGGCCTCTGCTAGAGTATAAGTCCCACAACGTCTTTCGGTTTCGTGGTGCGATCACTGTTTTCAAATAAAACACTTGAGCCTCTCCTTGAGTATAAGCCTCAATCTTTTGTACATAAACTTTGTTTTAAACAATAAACAACCTCCATGAGCCTCTCCTTGAGTTGTAAGCCCTATACCTCTATTTTCAAAATCATCTGTCTGTTTTAAACTGTTTGAAAACCATCTGGGCCTCTCCCCGAGTATAAGACCCAATACTATTCTTTCATTCTTTCATTCAAAGATACATTAACTTGGGCCTCTTAATAGAGTGTAAGCCCTATACTTTTCCTTTTTTTATAATAAAAAGAATATTCAAATTACACTGGTACTAAGAGGAGCATTATTCCCGGTGAAACTGCTCTTAGACCACTTGGGCCTCTCTTTGAGTTATAAGCCCCAAACTTTCTTTTCAATTCATTCAAATAACAACAACATACTTTTAATTCAAATTCAAAATCAAAGTTTTCTCAAAACTTTCTTCAATTTCTCAAAACCCTAATCATACAATGATAATCAATACAACCAATCACAATACACTTGGGATTCTCTCTGAGAGTAAGACCCAATACCCTTTTCAATTTAATTCATACTTGTTTATTGTTAGGTGCAGATTTTACCTTAAAATGAACTATTTTTCTTGGCACTTTTTCTACTCAATTCTTATGTTTTCATTGATTTTACTTGTGATTGTTGTTGTTCTTCTAACATCGTGAATATACCTTTGGTGCTTGTAATGTGTGTTTTATTGTGCAGGAAAAGGCATAAATTGATCAAAGTTGTAAGACACAAGAAATGATCCAAGTTGCCAAAGAAATGAGGAATACATTAGTACATTCGCTTTGCGAATTGCTAGCGAAGGTTCGCTTTGCGAACTCTGGCTAGGTCCCAGCGAATGGTCCCAGAATTATGGCAGAGGAAAAAGGCACTAAAGTTCGCTTTGCGAACTTGAAAGCGAGTGTTCGCTTTGCGAACTATCCTTCGCATTGCGAAGTCATGAAATAATTCTGTGGCGGTTTAACTATCAGAGGCACCTGATGTGCCTATTTTTACCATTCGCTGTGCGAATGAAAGGTTTGCTTTGCGAACTGTGAAATTTCTGATTGCATTATAAATAGATTTTTCACACATTTTAGGTTATTATCAACATAGAAACTTGAGAGAAATATCAGAACTTGTAATTTGAAGATCAGAATTTATATCTCTTCATTTCAAGGGAGAAAAGGTATGATCTTTGATTTCTTGTTGGGAAAGGATGTAATCTTTTGATACCTATTGTATTTCATCTAATCTATGTTTGTGAATTAGTTTGGATTCTCTATTTTTGGTTGTCTTTGATTGCTTATTTGTTGGTCTTGACAAAACCTATTTCAAATCCGTGATCTTAGATGTTCATTTATCATTGAGCAAGCTTTTGACAATGTTTTGTGATTTGATATTCATTTGCATCTCAGCTTTTTAGCATTGTGTTGATTGTTAGTTTGAATAGCTTCTAATAATTAATGCAATAAGAGACCGCGATAGCATTTGACGAACAATATCGTGAGGGTGCGTGAGAATATTGATGAAAACTGACATTCACATTCATTTGGCAAATTAGTTGAATGCATGTAAAAAAAGGTTAAACGTGTGTACGTATTTTGATTATTGGCTTTGTATATGAATTACTCGTTGGTTTGATATTGATGTTATAGTAATATCTGTTGGGTTTTGATGCCAGAAATGGATTAGGCTTAACATTCATGTAGGCTTTAGAGGCTTTGTATTGATTGGTGATGTGTGAGAGCAATTATTGATCGGTATAAAATCATTCACACATGCGAGGACCGAGAGGATATGTATGTTGTGAGTGATACATGATGATATTAGGCGAATGTTTGATTTATGTATAAATTGGTCAGAAGAATGCATGTGTTATCAATTGATGAGATACAATTCTAACAAGGCTCCATTTATAATTCAGCCTTTACTTTATATTTTCAGTCTTTACATTTTCCGTCTTTGCTTTTGGTTCCCGTTTAAACAGAACTTTTGAACCATAAGTTTAGAAATGTAGATACCGTCGAATGGCATTCTTTCCCTCGCACTGATCCCTGTGGATACGACAAAATTAAGTTACTTAAATTAGTTTTGCTTGCTGTTGTATTACAGTTTCAACAAAATGGCGCCGTTGCCGGGGATTGGTGTTTAGATATTGAATCGCATTGCGATAGTTTCTATATTTTTTAGCTTTGTACATTTGTTTATATTATATGTACTTGTTTTCTTTTATGTTTTCGCTAGTGTGATCAGGAATGATGAGAACTCCTAGATTGGTTGCTATGTGTATAAAAGTATTCAATGAAGCTTCGACAGAGTCTGGATGGTGAGACTTGAAAGTATGCGAGGTAAATTGTACCGCTTTATAGAATGTTAGAATGATTTAAGAATTTTGTGCTTTGTACAAATGTGTATTCTTGTTTCATTTTGCATCTTGTTTGAATGCTTGTTTCACTTAGGTCCAAAAGCCACAAATTGTGAGAAACCTCCATTGTTTACTATATGCTAGGATGACTGATAACTTTGTTTAATTCATTTGATTCATGCTTTATCTGTTGATTATTGTGATTTTGTGGAAGCATTAGAAATGATCAAGGCATTTGTTTATATTGAGCACAACTGTATCCGAAAGTACCTTACCCGTGAGTAGTGAGAATTTGTTAACCCCTTTGAGCCTAAACAGTTTAGATCTCATTTTAGTGATGAACTTAGTTTATGTACATAATTTAAAAGTGTAGTTCATCATTGAATTTTGCGAGGTTCTAAAAATTTCTTCTTGAACCTTTGAACATTGTTTTAATTTGGTTTCCTTGCCTTAAAAAGCAAGGAACATTCACTTGAGGTTTGGTTGAATTTAAGTTGGGGAGAATGAAAAAGAAGATTGGTAGGTTGCTAAAACTTTTGAAAAAGTTCAAACAAGCATGAAAAGAAAAAGTGTAAATAAGAATGTGAAAAACAAAAGAAAAGAATGCTTGTTTGAATGAGAAAAATAGAGAATGAAATAATTGTGCATAAGGAAGTTTGAGAAGGTTTGTGGTAAAGGAATGAAAATGGTGAATGAAGTTGTGATGTGTAAATACCATGTATAGTGAATGTTTCTTTTTGCATCCGCAATTTCGATTCAATGGCCTTTAGAAATGTCGCTTTGTTGTGAACCCGATCAAGTTACAACCTTTGAAGTCCTTAGTGATCTTTTTGCTTCCATGTTTTCATTTTTTATTGTTAGATGTTGTATGAATTGAGTTGCTATTAGCATTGTTTGTCAGGTGAGTGAAATTTCCTCGCGGTTGCAAACGCGTCAATTTCTTCATTCTTATTTTTGAAGAGGAGTGTTAGAGTGATTCAAGTATGAAAATTTAGTTGTTCTTTAAACCATTCCATGATATTTGTTTAAGAACTTAATTCTTTGTCATTGTTCAATTCTATTGAGTGGTGAACGTTGCTTGTGCGCATTTTCATGCTTGACTTTGGTTGAATCTTATGGTTGAGCAAATCCTCTTGTTTTCATGAGGGGCATACTTTGCTTAAGGACAAGCAAAAAGCTAGTTGGGGAGAGTTGTTAGGTACAGATTTTACCTTAAAATGAACTATTTTTCTTGGCACTTTTTCTACTCAATTCTCATGTTTTCATTGATTTTACTTGTGATTATTGTTGTTCTTCTAACATCGTGAATATACCTTTGGTGCTTGTAATATGTGTGTTATTGTGCAAGAAAAGGCATAAGTTGATCAAAGTTGTAAGACACAATAAATGATCCAAGTTGCCAAAGAAATAAGGAATACATCAGTACATTCGCTTTGCGAACTCTGGCGAGGTCCCAGCGAATGGTCCCAGAATTATAGTAGAGGAAAAAGGCACTAAACTTCGCTTTGCGAACTTGAAAGCGAGTGTTCGCTTTGCGAACTATCCTTCGCATTGCGAAGTTATGAAATAATTCTGTGGAGGTTTAACTATCAGAGGCACCTGATGTGCCTATTTTTACCATTCGTTGTGCGAATGAAAGGTTCGCTTTGCAAACTGTGAAATTTCTGATTGCATTATAAATAGATTTTTCATACTTTTTAGGTTATTATCAACATTGAAACTTGAGAGAAATATCAGAACTTGTAATTTGAAGATCAGAATTTATATCTCTTCATTTCAAGGGAGAAAAGGTATGATCTTTGATTTCTTGTTGGGAAAGGATGTAATCTTTTGATACCTATTGTATTTCATCTAATATATGTTTGTGAATTAGTTTGGATTCTCTATTTTTGGTTGTCTTTGATTGCTTATTTGTTGGTCTTAACAAAACCTATTTCAAATCCGTGATCTTAGATGTTCATTTATCATTGAGCAAGCTTTTGACAATGTTTTGTGATTTGATATTCATTTGCATCTCAGTTTTTTAGCATTGTGTTGATTGTTAGTTTGAATAACTTCTACTAATTAATGCAATAAGAGACCGCGATAGCGTTTGACGAACAATATCGTGAGGGTGCGTGAGAATATTGATGAAAACCGACATTCACATTCATTTGGCAAATTAGTTGAATGCATGTAAAAAAGGGTTAAACGTGTGTACATATTTTGATCATTGGCTTTGTATATGAATTACTCGTTGGTTTGATATTGATGTTATAGTAATATCTGTTGGGTTTTGATGCCAGAAATGGATTAGGCTTAACTTTCATGTAGGCTTTAAATGCTTTGTATTGATTGGTGATGTGCGAGAGAAATTATTGATCGGTATAAAATCATTCACACATGCGGGGACCGAGAGGATATGTATGTTGGGAGTGATACATGATGATATTAGGCGAATGTTTGATTTATGTATAAATTGTTCAGAAGAATGCATGTGTTATCAATTGATGAGATCCAATTCCAACAAGGCTCCGTTTATAATTCAGTCTTTACTTTATATTTTCAGTCTTTACATTTTCCGTCTTTGCTTTTGGTTCCCTTTTAAACCAGAACTTTTGAACCATAAGTTTAGAAATGTATATACTGTCGAATGGCATTCTTTCCGTCGCACTGATCCCTTTGGATACGACAAAACTGGGTTACTTAAATTAGTTTTTGCTTGCTGCTGTATTACAGTTTCAACATTTATATGGTTGTTCATATATCTGTATATATACATGTGCTTATCTGTTTAGGGTACCCTTAGCAGTTAGGTCATCCTCAGTTCATACTTAGGTCAAACAGTAGGATAATTATAACTCATTTCAATCAACTAGTTTATTCCTACACAAATAATTCATTTTCCCAGAGAGGATTAATTCCCGGTGAAACCACTTTTGAATTTCTTCAAACCTTAGAACTGTTCAACAAAGAAAGGACTATTTCCCAGTGAAACCTTTTTTGAACTTTTCTTAGGCTTGGACCCACAGGCTTCTTAGAAGTTCCCCTTAGCCTCCTCTTAGGCTTAGTACAAGGACCCACAGGATTCCTAAAAGTATAAGATAGAATTTAGTCATCTTTATCAGTTTAATCCTCAGGAAAGTCAAAAAATCTAGAACAATCTAATCATTCAAGAGTTGATCTTCATCTCTAGAACCCTCAGCCTCCTCTTGGGCATCATACAAAGATCTTTCTCCAACTAGAGTCTGCCTCCTCTTAAGAGACTTGGGTAGTCACAACCTCCTCTTAAGAGACTTGGGTTGTCTCAGCCTCCTCTTGGGCTTCATACAAGTAAACTTGGAAAGTTTCACCCTCATAGTCTCATCTTGGACTTCATACAAGTACCCTCAGGCTCCTAATCATCTTTACCAATACATCAATCCCCAGAAGAGTTAAAACCTCTAAGGTATTCAAACTCATCGCTAAGTCTATTCTGATCCTCAACCAGGTTGGGCTTTCATCTTTAAAATCCCCAGCCAGGATCAGGTTACCTTCAACAAATCCCCAAAAGTATCAATGCCTCATGGCATCTGATAAATCAACTCTTCCCTAATCCCCCAGCAAGATTTAGTTTCTCTTTTGACTCCTCAAAAACAATTTGGACTCTCTCCTGGATTAAATAATCCTCAGTAAGAGTCAGCCTCCTCTTAGGCTTCATATAATGATTTTCCCAGTCAGCCTCAATCTTGGGCTTTGTACAAGACAGATATAATACTTCACCCAGTTGAATCAACCTCTTTTAGCTTCAACTTTGGGCTTTGATCAAGACACAAAACTTCATCATCCCCATAGATGAGACCATGAGTCCTCTCTGTAGGAGGACATTTCCTCTATGCATCACATATCAAGACAAACAATCAAAAACATTTTTCCAGATAATTAATGTAAGTGGCACACTTGTTGATTCAAAATCCAAGCTGGAGTCCCTCCTTTATCTTGGCTAAAATTTCTCTTTCATCTAACTGATATAAGTGGAAAGCCTCTGGATTCTACACATCCAAGTCAATCTCCCTCTCTTAGCATACAAAGATTTATAAAGGAAGATACGGCTGTAATACCCTAATTTTTGCCCCTAAGATTCTTTGCTTTTCTTTTGCATCTCATACTACAAACAAGATCACACATTGGTTCCCTCTTTTGTAGGATTGTGCCTTGCAGGGATCTTTGAGTTTGTATGTGTTTGTTAGTTGTTTCATTGCTTCATTTGTTTATGTTTACTAACCATTAATTAAAATCCAAAAATATTTTGTTTTCTTTCACTAACATTTTTCAGGGGAAGAACAGGTTAAAAATACCAAAACATCAGTCCCCCAGCTCGAATGGATTTCATTTGAATAAAGTCAAAGTTGATATGCGATTAATTAAAAAATTATCTGATCAAGAGTTTCCAAGATTTAATTGATTATTATTCAAGAGACTCCAAGGTTCATGTGTTTATTTCCATGCCTTCTTTGACAAGCAAGAAATTTGAGCCAGAGCCAAGACAGCACATCAAAAAGCCATTTTTTTTCCCATTTTTCACTGTATTAATCGATTAACCTAATTGCACTGTGAAGTGCTTAATCGATTAACACGTGCCATTTTTGTAAAAATGTGCCAAATTCAAATTCTGCAGCAATTGGCACCAATTTTCACCATTTTGATCACATGTGGAATATTCTAGACCATCTCATTTTAATTCCCTACATCATCATAATTAATTCCCACCATGTACCATCACTAATCACCATTCTTTTGTGATTTCCCTCCAAATTTGAATTCCAATCCTAATTTTGATCTTCCAATCCTAATTCCAAACCACCAAATTTTCCAAGCCTAAACTCTATAAATAGAGCCTTTATTTCATTCATTCATTCAAGCTTTTGATAGCCAACAAACCTCTTGCAAGTTATCTTCCCAACCACAAAATTCACTCAAAGCTCACATTTTTTCCTTTGAAAGTTAACAAGAATTCACATTGAATCTTGTTCAACTTTGAGCTAAACTTTCATCCATTCTTGTTTTTGTTCATCAATTATAGTAGATCAAGGTTTTGGAGTGTAGATCTTGAAGCAATTTGAAGGAATTTTCAGATTTGAAGTGGTAATTCATCTCTCACCATTGTTGAAGCCTCATCTTCATCTTCCATAATGTAGATCGTTGGTGAATTCTTGTTACTTGATCCTTTGGATCTTGTAATTGTGTTTGATTGCTGGTTTTTGCTGCTGTTTTACTCAAAAATTCATGCACAATTGAATCTTTGATCCTAAGATGTTTGAAGAAATGAGTGATCAAGGATTTGGCAATTTTCAAACTGATTTTCTGCTGTTTTTACAGTGTTAATCGATTAACCAAAACATTGACAATTAGGTTAATCGATTAACAGCTTGTTTCTGCACAAAAATTGGAAGTTTGCACTGGTTAATCGATTAACATAATTACACTGTGAAGTTGTTAATCGATTAACCAGCCTCTAGAATGTGTTTTTTGCTTGTTTTTGGGGCTGTTTTGGTTTTTCTTCCTCCTTCTTCCCCTTTCTTCTTATTTTAGCCTTGAAACACATTGTTGAGATTAATTTCTCTTCAATTTCAATGGACTTTGGATATGGTTAGAGTAATTAAACATTCATTAGTTTAAATCTATCTTTAAATGAATTGTTGAATTCATTTGAGGTGCTTTGAATTAGTGATATGTTTTCACACTTAAATCTATAAATTAAAGGTTATTGAACTTGAAGATGAAAGGTTCTTGACTTTGTAATTCAATTTGGCTTTCTCTTCATCTATTTCCTTTTTTATTTTGATCGATGAAAGTGTTTTTGGATCTTATAATTTCTTTGTTGAATTCTTGATCAAGACTAGATCGTTACCTATTTTCTTTTCGTGCGGTATTGCTTTCGGATGACGATCTACATATCGTTCATCTAGCATGCATTAGCACAAAGAGCTATTGACCGACCTCATTGTAGGGTAATTACTTCGTAAATTACTCGGCGATTGCTTAACATAGCACAACATTTGTCCCTCTTTATCCAATTCGGAATTTGAACTTTCATGGTCCGGACCTTGATTGGTCGCGTCAACCCAATGGTGATTGATCTATTGCATTAGGTCCATAATCTTTGAAACTTGGCGTTGTAGAGGCTTTGGTTTTACCAATCTTCTGTCAAGTTCATTAACTTTGGCCTAAGTGCATTGTTTAATCACTATAGTTCATAACGTGAAACGGAATAATCGGTGAAGGCTTATAGCACTAGAGCCTTGTGCTACTAACCACTAACTTCTAACTTATTTACTTTTCCTTCTCGCTCCTTATCTCTCTTTATTTTTTATGCTTTATGCCATTTATCATATCATGTTTATGTTTATGTCATTTTTCTTTTGTCCACTTGGACCATTTTATCTTGTACTTTATTTTTCTTTTGTCCATGATTGAACTCAAAAACATTAATAAAGGATTAAACCACTAAAAGACTTGTGCTCTTAATTGTTGGACTATGGACACTATCCTTTGCATTGAAGGACCTATACTCTTGATTATGGACTTATGGACATAGAGTTAGGATCTTAACCTATGCTTGGGAGTTTGTGATGGAAAACCTTGGATTTTGGATACTTGGAGTCTTGTTTTTTTGAAGACTTATTTTGAATCAAGACCAAATCAAAAAGGGAAAATTGCTTATGCTATGGATCTTGTCCATGTAGTTAGATATTTCTTATCCTTAGCTTTTATTTTATGCACTAGGATAGTCACTTCTTCTCCACCCCTTCTTCAATTTTCAAAATCTCCTCTCTTTTTCAAAACCTTCTGGTTTTCAAACTTAAAACCGCTTTCATAATAAAACCTTGACTTCGGTCAAGTGATTTTTAAACTTTGTTTTCTTTAATAAATGTCAATCAATATTAATCATATTTTGACCATTTCATAAAAACATAAAAAATACAAAAAACTCATCAAACTCTTTTTGTGCTTTGTGCACTTTTTCTTTTAAACTTTTTCATAAGTTTATACATGATTCATTTCTTTAAGCGGAATTATTCGCTTGGAAATGACGACTTGTCTTTACATTTAAAATCAACCAAAACAAACAAATTTTTGTTCTTTGTACCACGAACTACGGGGTTTTGATCCTACATTGCACATTGTGGGTACGTAGGCATGAGGCGATAAGTCTCTCCAAACACAAAAATCTTAAAAAATATTTCTCTTCTCATCTCTCCCAATCTCTTTACAAGCAAACCATTTTCAGACCAAAAGCATGAATACATCAAAGGGCTCCTATAGAGTACTATAGATGTATTGGGTGCGTAAAACCTTCCCTTTACATAACCAACCCCCCTTACCCATTTCTCTTTGTCTTTCTTAGCTTTTTCTTTTTTAGACTCTTTAGGTTTTGTTCGCTCTTTTTTCCCTTTCCTTTGTGGAATAAATAAAAGTGCGGTGGCGACTCTTGCTTCCTTGAGTTAAGTTAATTAATAGCTTACACTCACGATTTTTACCGCTACAGAAAAGTGGCGACTCTGCTGGGGACATTTATCTCCCTTGAGGGGTTTAGCCTACTTTGATTTATTTACTGTTTTTTGTCTGATTTGCTTGTTACTTGTTTGTTCTGTTTGGGAGTTGCTCTGTGTGTGAGATAGGTCCTATACCCGGACCAGAGTGCACTTTGAGATAGGAGGATAGTATAGTCAAGGGAACTTTGAAGGAGTCGAATCCTGAAAAAGAAGAACTTGAGAATCTATCCACTCGGTGGTTGCCTCTTTGGAATTACTGATGTCGATCGAGCGATCGATAAGGCATTACTTTTTCCATAGAAGCCTATAACACTGAGAACCATAGTAACCCTTAACCCATCCTAGCCTTTTAGGATCGTAGTGCGGAAGCTATGAAAATGCAAATCTGACTTAGCTATCACGCGATGCTACACTCAGGTTAGATTATCTTGAGGATAACTACCAACCTCTGAGTAAATCGGTGTGCTGGTGTGTTTGATAGTAGATTGTGGATCCTGGGTACTCTGTTAGAACCGCTATTTTCTGCAGGTAAAATGAAGACAAAACCTTAGTACATACCTTTGTGGGATTGGTTCTTACCCTCGGCTTTATGCTCGTGACTTGAACCTTGACCCGTGTGCTTTGTGTGTTCTTGTTTGTGGGTGTTGCATTCATGCACTCATGCATTCATGAGCATTCTTTTGGAAGGTTTCAAGGAACTTAAAGATGTTATTGTAAACATTGTAGGTACTTTTGTTATGGATTTTGGAAGGAGAAGTACAAAGAAGTACACTTTCAAGAGTCCTAAGTTAGAGGGTTTGAGAGAGCTAGGATATTTGGTTACTGATACCAAGAAGTTTGAGTTCAGATATGGAAGGCTTTTATCTCTCTTGAAGGTTGATATGGCTGAAGGATTGCTTGCTACTTTGGTTCAGTTCTATGACCCTTTGCTTCATTGTTTCACCTTTCCTGATTATCAGTTGGTACCTACGCTAGAGGAGTATTCTCTCCTGCTTGGTTTGCCTGTTTATGGTCGGATTTTCTCTGGTTTGGACCCCACTCCCGAGCATGATGTTATTGCGAAGGCTACTCACTTGAAGGTTTCCGAGATTAAGGCTCGCATGGATACCAAAGGAAAGATTCTTGGGTTACCCGCTAAGTTCTTGATGGATAGAGCTTATCACTTTGCTAGTGTGAAGAACACAATTGCTTTTGAGGCTATTCTTGCCTTGCTTATTTATGGACTGCTCCTCTTCCCGGATGTTGAGAACTTTGTCGACATCAACGCTATTCAGATCTTCTTGATTGGGAATCCAATTCCCACTTTGCTTGAGATGCTTACCATTCTATTCACCTCAGGAATTTCCATGGTGAAGGGATGATATTTGTTGTGCGCCTTTGCTTTACAAGTGGTTTATTTCCCACTTGTTGAAGTCTGCAGCTTTCTGGAATCTCAAGGATGGTTTATATTGGCCGCGGAAGATTATATCTCTCACTCATTCTGATATTGATTGGTGTAGCCGTGTTACTTCTGGAGCGATGATTATTTATAGTTGTGGTGATTTTCCCAACGTGCCTCTTCTTGGTACAAAGGGGGGAATCAGCTACAATCCGGTGTTAGCTCGCCGTCAGTTGGGATATCCTTTGCGAGAGGTACCGAAGAAAATTTATTTGGCCGGTCTCTTTTTCAAGGAAGAATAATCTCAGGTTGCTCTCAAGAGAGAAATTGTGGAAGCTTGGCGCAGCATTCGCAGAAAAGGAAAGGAAAGTTTGGGAAATCTGAATTGTATCTCTTCGGAACCTTACCTCCAGTGGGTTAAAAATAGAGTTATTACTTTGAAGATGCCTTATGCGCGTCAGGAGCCTTTATCTCTAACTGCTAAGAAGCCTATTCTCTACTTTATGGAAGACACAGAGAAGCTTCAGATTGCTTTGGCCGAGATGCAACAAGAGAGAGATGCTTGGAAGAACAAGTATCAGATTGTTGAGTTAGAGAATGCAAGACTTCAAGAGCACTTTAAGAAGAAGAATGAAGATGAAGTTGCCAACAAGAAGAGAAAGGTGCAAGAGGATTTATTTTCCTCTCGCATTCAGCCAGTTTCCGATATTCCGAAGAGTTCAAAATCTCCTTGGAAGTTAATTGTTGATCAGTTGCTGATTGAGAAGACTCAGATGCAGGCCCACATCAAGAAGCTGAAAGATAGAGCTGGGACTTCTTCTTATAGGATTCTCTAGGGATCTAGTTTTCCTTATTCTCTATTGTTTTAGGATTTTTGAATCTGTACTTCCAAGATGTAATCTGTTCCATCATTAATGAATG
Source organism: Lathyrus tuberosus (assembly GCA_022829125.1). Taxonomy (NCBI): domain Eukaryota; kingdom Viridiplantae; phylum Streptophyta; class Magnoliopsida; order Fabales; family Fabaceae; genus Lathyrus; species Lathyrus tuberosus. The sequence continues at coordinate 1,804,798 of JALAZF010000112.1, forward strand.
AGATTTTGGTATTTCAAATAACAATGTTTGCAATATGCCTTATAATTCCTTGAAACTTTTCGTTTGCATTTGCATATCAAGCATCATTCTGCATTGTTTCTTGCCTTTTCCAGGTGTCTTATGTTTCCTTTGGTCTTCATTTAGCCAAGCTGTCGCACCAGTATAATACTCGGGCTAATCTGAAGAAGAAGAAGGATCAATTGCAACAAGAGAACCGTGAGCTTCGTGAAGAAGTATCAACTCTGAAGGATGGTTTGGAGAGACTCACTGCTATGATGGAAGCTCTGGTGGCTGCTTAGAATCAGCCACCACCTCCTCCTCGTCCACTTTCAACTCCTGTGCAAAGGACAGTCATTTTTGAGATTGTCTCTACGCCCATCTCTGTAGCGCCTGCTAGTGTTCCTCAGTACTCCATGCCTCCTGGCTTCCCCTGGGGGCATGCCTCATAGCTTTGTTCCTGAGGGTTATCAACCACCACCGCCTCCTGAAATTCTAGTTGTTCCTACCGTTCAACCTGTGATGACTGTACCACCGCCTGTGGTTCATGCTGTTCCTTTTGGTGAAGAGCAGATTTTCCATACTGCTCCAAGTGAAAATGCCAGTGCTTATGATAGAATGGAAGAGATTCAAGACTAGTTTGCTGAGATGCAGAAAGAGATCAAAGCTTTGAGGGGTAAAGAGCTGTTTGGAAAGAATGCTCATGAGTTATGCTTGGTTCCTAATGTGAAGATCCCGCATAAGTTCAAAGTCCCTGACTTTGAAAAGTATAAGGGTAACTCTTGTCCGATGAGTCATTTGACTATGTATGCTTGTAAGATGTCGGCTCAAAAGGATAATGATCAGCTTCTCATTCACTACTTTCAAGATAGTTTGTCTGGTGCAGCTTTGAAATGGTATATGGGACTCGACAGTACTCGAGTTCGGACTTTCAAAGATTTGGGTGAGGCGTTTGTGAAACAGTATAAGTATAATGTGGATATGGCTCCTGATCGTGACCAGCTTCGGGGAATGGCTCAGAAAGATAAGGATACATTCAAAGAATACGCGCAAAGGTGGCGCGATATTTCTGAAAACTCTGAGTCCTTTCTATTATGAGCGTATGATTGCTAGTGCCCCGAGTGACTTCACTGAGATAGTTAATACGGGGATGAGATTAGAAGAAGGTGTCCGTGAGGGACGTTTGTCAAAAGATGGTAATTCCGTTGGTAATTCCAAGAAATATGGTGGAGGATTTGCCAAGAACAAAGAGGGTGAGACCCATGCTATTTCCCATGGAGGACGCAAAAAGAGTTACAATAAGAATAATCAGTGTCAACAACATGTTGCATCTGTCACTCCTGTTATCAGTTCAGCTCCTGTTGTTCAGGCAGCTCCTGTGCAGTAACAATGTTCTATTTCAGAAAGATTTTGATCTGATTCCGATGACATATACAGATTTGCTTCCTTGCTTAATTCAGAAGAATCTTGTTCAGACCCGTGCACCACCTGTTGTTCCAAAAGATTTGCCATGGTGGTATAAGCCCGAAGCTCATTGCGCTTTCCATTAGGGAGGATCGCGACATGATACTGAGAACTGTTATCCATTGAAGATGGAAGTTCAAAGGTTGGCTAGGAGTGGTATTTTGTCTTTCGAAGATTCCAACCCTAATGTCCAATCGAATCCGCTGCCTAATCATGGCAAGGCGTCTGTCAATATGGTTTACGGTTGCCCTGGTACATTTAAAATTTTTTATATCCATTGGATCTGAAGATCTCTTGTGGAAATGCACGCACTTTTGAGTGAGTACCATGATGTTGATCATGACTATGCATCTTGCTGTATTTGTTCCGTGAATCCTCGTGGTTGTGTGATAGTGAAGAGGGATATTCAAAGGATGATGGATGAGAATTTGATTGAGGTCATTGCTAAAAGAGATGAATATCAGAATGAGGTGAATGTTATTGCACCACGCTTTAATATTCCTGAACGAGTTGTTATCTCTTATGATAGTCAGAAGACCGCTGTTACGCCTTTGGTCATTCAGTTGCCCGGTCCAGTACCCTATGAATCTGACAAGGCTGTTCCGTATAAGTACAATGCTACTATGGTAGAAGATGGTAAGGAAGTGCCCATTACTTCTTTGTCTTCTATGGTAAGCGTTGCTGATGTGAGTAGAGTGACCCGGAGTGGTCGAGTTTTTGCTCCTGAGCCTCCAAAGATTTTGGAGAATGTTGTGCTGGCAAACGATCTCAAGATGAGAGTAATGTCGATGTTTATGGTCAGTCCAGTGGTTCGAAGGCCTATGAGGATGAAGTTTTGAAATTGATCAAGAAGAGTGAGTACAGTGTTGTAGATCAACTCTTGCACACCCCGTCCAAGACTTCAGTGTTGTCCTTACTGATGAATTCTGAAGCTCATAGGAAATCTCTATAGAAGGTATTGGAACAAGCACATGTTGAGCATGATGTGACTGTTAATCAGTTTGATGGAATTGTTGCTAACCTCACAGCGTGTAATAATTTGAGTTTATGTGATGAAGAGTTACCCGAGGAGGGGAGAAATCACAATTTGGCTTTACATATCTCTATGAACTGTCAAGAAGATGCGCTTTCCAATGTGTTGGTTGATACTGGCTCTTCTTTGAATGTCTTGCCAAAATCTACTTTATCAAAGCTTTCTTACCAAGGTCCTTCCATGAGGTATAGTGGGGTTGTTGTTAAAGCTTTTGATGGATTTCGAAAAACTGTGGTTGGAGAAGTTGATCTTCCAATCAAGATAGGACCATACTTCTTCCAGATTACTTTTCAAGTAATGGATATCCATCCTGCTTATAGTTGTCTGCTTGGACGACCATGGATTCATGAAGCTGGGGCAGTAACTTCGACTCTCCATCAGAAGTTGAAATTTGTTAAGAATGATAAGCTGGTAATTGTTGGAGGTGAGCAAGCGATGCTGGTGAGCCACCTTTCATCCTTTTTGTATGTTGATGCTGATGAGACTGTTGGGACTCCGTTCCAAGCTCTTTTTGTTGATGATAAAACTATTAAGAAGAATGAGTTACCCATGTTTTCTTTGAAAGAAGCTCTGCATGTGCTAGAAACTGGTCGGCCTGATGGTTGGGGCCAAGTCATTGATGTGGTTGATAACCTAGGCAAAACTAGTTTAGGCTTTACGCCTGGTACAGTCAGAAGAGATTTGAAGCGTATTAATGAGACTTTTCACAGCGTTGGATTCATCAACAAAGATCATTCTACAGCTGCAATTCTTGAAGATGGCCCTGTAGGCTATATCCCATTTGGTTATAAAAGGGATGTCATTCTTGCTGAAGATTGGGAGCCTTATTTGGAAGACCCAGGTTATATGTCCCCAGAGGATGCATATGTGCCTTTTTATTCCCCTCAGAAGAAGTTTAAGGAACCGGAATATGAAGTCAGTGCCATCATTGAGGATGATGAAGAGAAAGAACTTCCCAACTTTGTGACACACGGACAGATTTGCCAGAATTGGATAGCTGTTGATGTTCCTACTATTGTTCATATTTCAAAGTAATTTGTTTTTGTTTCTTTCAAAAAATCCTTTCACTCTGCCCAAGGTGAAAGTGAATTTGTGAGGGCTTTGTTTCAAATTTTATCATCATCAATAAAATGTTATTTTGTTTATCCATATTATGTTTTCCCTTTTTGCTTTATTTCTGAAAAATGGTAACATAAAAAACCAAAAAATAATAATAAAGTGATCATCACTTTTATCTGCATGATACTTGCACTTCTTGTTCATATTCTAAAATCAAACATAAATCATTGTGCAGATTGATTGTTAAACCCATTGAAAACAATGACCCTATGCCCTCTCCCAACTTTGAGTTCCCTGTGTTTGGAGCTGAAGAAGAGGATATTGAGGAAATTCCAGATGAAATTTCTCGGTTGCTTGAGCACGAGGAAAAGGCCATTCATCCTCATGAAGAGTCATTGGAGTTGGTTAATCTGGGTTCAGATGATGATATAAAAGAAGTCAAGATTGGGGCACTGCTTCAGTCAGATGTTAAGAAGAGGATTGTGGAGCTTCTTAGAGAATATGTTGACGTGTTTGCTTGGTCCTATCAGGACATGCCTGGTCTTGATATTGATATTATAGAGCACCATTTGCCATTGAAGCTTGAATGTCCACCTGTGAAGCAGAAGTTGAGAAGAACTCATCCTGACATGGCTGCGAAGATCAAAGAGGAGGTTCAAAAGCAGATTGATGCTGGTTTTCTTGTGACTTCTGAGTATCCTCAATGGGTGGCCAATATTGTGCCTGTTCCAAAGAAAGACGGAAAAGTCCGAATGTTTGTTGACTATAGAGATTTGAATAAAGCTAGTCCAAAAGATGATTTTCCATTGCCACACATTGATATGTTGGTAGATAATACTACTAAATTCAATATCTTTTCTTTTATGGATGGATTTTCCGGTTATAATCAGATAAAGATGGCACCCGAGGATATGGAAAAAACAACATTCATTACACCCTGGGGAATATTCTGTTACAGAGTGATGCCCTTCGGTTTGAAAAATGCTGGTGCAATGTACCAGAGAGCTATGACTACTTTGTTCCATGATATGATGCATAAAGAAATTGAGGTATATGTGGATGATATGATTTGTAAGTCGAAGACTGAAGAGGATCATATTGAGTACTTATTGAAGTTGTTTCAATGTTTGAGAAAGTTTAAGCTCCGTTTGAATCCAAATAAATGCCCTTTTGGTGTCCGTTCTGGAAAATTGTTGGGCTTTATTGTCAGCCAAAAAGGCATTGAAGTTGACCCTGGTAAGGTTAAAGCTATTCAGGAAATGCCTGCGCCCAAAACAGAAAAACAAGTAAGAGGATTCTTGGGACGTTTGAATTACATCTCCCGATTTATATCCAATATGACTGCCACATGTGCGTCGATCTTCAAGCTGCTTCGCAACGATTAGGGTTGTGTCTGGACAGACGATTGTCAAAAAGCTTTTGAAAGAATTAAAGAGTATCTGCTTGAACCTCCGATTTTGTCTCCTCCCGTGGAAGGAAGACCTTTGATCATGTATTTGACTGTGCTGGAAGAGTCTATGGGTTGTGTTCTGGGTCAACAACATGAATCTGGTCGAAACGATTTTGCCATTTATTATTTAAGCAAGAAGTTCACCGATTGTGAGTCTCGGTATTCAATGCTTGAAAAGACATGTTGTGCTTTAGCTTGGGCTGCCAAGCGCCTCCGCCAGTATATGTTGAATCATACGACTTGGTTGATATCCAAAATGGATCCAATCAAGTATATCTTTGAAAAGCCTGCTCTAACTGGGAGGATTGCTCGTTGGAAAATGTTGTTGTCAGAATATGATATCGAGTACTAAACTCAAAAAGCAATAAAAGGAAGTGTTTTGGCTGATCATTTGGCACACTAGCCAATTGATGATTACCAACCTACCAGGTTTGATTTTCCTGATGAAGATGTGATGTATCTAAAGGTAAAAGATTGTGAAGAACCATTATCTGATGAAGGGCCTGAGCCTGGATCCCATTGGGGTTTGATTTTTGATGAAGCTGTTAATGAGTATGGCAATGGTATTTGGGCAATAATTGTTACTCCTCATGGTTCTCACATTCCTTTCACTGCAAGGTTGATGTTCACTTGTACAAATAATTCGGCTGAGTATGAAGCGTGTATTATGGGCTTGGAAGAAGCTATTGATTTAAGAATCAAGATTCTTGATGTATACAGAGATTCAGCCCTGGTGATTAATCAGATTAAAGGAGAATGGGAGACATGTCAACCTGATTTGATTCCTTATCGAGATTATGCAAGAAGGTTGTTAACTTTCTTCAATAAGGTTGAGTTTCACCATGTACCCAAAGCAACAAATCGAACGGCGGATGCTTTAGCCAATATATCCTCCATGATTGTGGTGAATCGGTGGAATGATGTGCCCAAAATCGATGTTATGCGGCTTGATAGGCCAGCTCATGTATTTTCGGTTGAAGAGGTTGTTGATGACAAACCGTGGTATTATGATATTAAATGCTTTCTTCAAAATCAAGAGTACCCACTTGGGGCATCCAAGAAAGATAAGAAGACTTTGAGAAGATTGGCTGGTTATTTCTTTTTGAATGATGATGTGTTGTATAAAAGAAATTATGACATGGTCTTGCTCAGATGCGTGGATAGACACGAAGCAGACATGTTGATGAAAGAAATTCATGAAGGATCTTTTGATACCCATGCCAATGGGCATGCAATGGCTAAGAAGATGTTAAAGGCAGGTTACTATTGGCTAACAATGGAATCTGACTGTTGTAAATTCGTGAAGAAGTGCCATAAGTGCCAGGTTTATGCTGACAAAATTCATGTACCACCAACTCCTCTCAATGTTATCTCTTCTCCATGGCCTTTCTCCATGTGGGGCATTGATATGATTGGAATGATTGAGCCTAAAGCGACGAACGGACACCGTTTCATATTGGTGGCTATTGACTATTTTACCAAGTAGATCGAAGCGGCATCATATGCCAATGTGACCAAGCAAGTGGTGGTCTAATTTATCAAGAACCAAATCATCTGTCGGTATGGTATTCCGAGCAAGATTGTCACTGATAATGGGTCGAACTTGAATAACAAGATGATGAAGGAATTATGTGACGAGTTTAAGATTGAGCATCATAATTCTTCTCCTTACAGACCTAAGATGAATGGGGTTGTTGAAGCTGCTAATAAGAATATTAATAAGATTGTTCAAAAGATGGTTGTTACTTACAAGGATTGGCATGAGATGCTCCCTTTTGCTTTGCATGGGTATCGTACATCCGTCCGCACTTTAACAGGGGCAACCCCTTTTTCTCTTGTTTACGGTATGGAATCAGTGCTCCCGGTAGAGGTTGAAATCCCTTCTATGAGAGTTTTGATGGAAGCTGAATTGTTTGAGGCTGAATGGTGTCAAAGCAGATATGGCCAGTTGAATTTGATTGAGGAGAAAAGAATGACGGCCTTGTGTCATGGCCAATTATATCAACAGAGAATGAAGAAAGCTTTTGATAAGAAGGTTCGTCCTCGTGTGTTCAGAGAAGGTGACCTCGTGCTAAAAAAGATCTCGACTTTTACCAATGATTCTAGGGGCAAGTGGACTCCTAATTATGAAGGCCCATATGTTGTCAAGAGAGCCTTCTCTGGCGGTGCATTACTTCTTACAACTATGGATGGTGAAGAGTTCACTCGTCCTGTGAATGCCGATACAGTCAAGAAATACTTCGCCTAAAAAAATAAAAGAACAGCTCGCTAAGTTGAAAACCTGAAAGGGCGGTTTAGGTAAAAATGAGCGTCTCGGTGGGCTGAAAACCCGAAAGGACGGTCCAGGCAAAAATTAGAGACAAAAATAGAAATAGTCATCCCGGTAGATTGAAAACCCGAGAGGGCAATCTAGGCAAAGTTAGGGATTGTGGCAAGTAACTGCATCTGGCCAGTCTTGATCATTTGAAAGCAACATTGTTTATCAAGGATTCTGTTTCAACCATTCTCAACTGAAGTTCTGAGCACAGTGGAATTTAAAGTTGTTAGGGAGAATAGTGGTCATTGTATTTCAATGTAACCCTTTCCATGTATTTGCCATTTTTTAAACTTTGTAATGATCCATGGAATTACGCCATTTGCGGACTTCCATTCTATCAATAAAATTTGGGCCTTTGTCCCTTTGTTTGCAATTCTTATTTTGTTTCTGTTTGCAGAATTTCATTTATTTTTTATGATGATTTTTGAAACAAAATGCAAATAATTGATTTAAATTTTTGAAAATCACAAAAACATTTTCCTTTGATTTATGAATGCAAAAAGGAACACCAACGGTTATTCCGAGAATGGTAAGATCAATGTTTTCCTCGGCAGGTTTCGTTCTTGCTCCTTTGGCAGAATTTATTGACAGCTCCCCAGTAGAGTTTGTCGATATTTCCCCAGTAAAGTTTGTTGATTTTTCCTCGGCAGGGTTTTGTTTATACAACCAGTTGTTGACAAGATGATAGGTCCCTTCAAAGTTGTGTTATGATAAGGGTCAATGTTGTTTGGTTTTTCCCCAGCTAGGTTTTGATCCAGATCTGCTCCAGCTGATTATGACATGGTCAGGTAGTCGAGTAGTAGTCCTCATACGGAGATTCATTTTAACTGTCCCCCTGTGTGAATCATATGAGGAATTTCCATCAGAGTTTTACCTTCTAGGTGTGTTATTGTTGCTTGGGATATTCCCAAGCGCATAGCAGTGTTATCTTCCCCGACAAGTCCAGGTCGTATTTCTCTACAGATTGTTTGTTTTCAAAGAAGATTGTGCATCACCATTTCGGGTGTTCCCCAGTGAAGTTTCCGATGATATCTCTATTTAAGGAATATTGATACCAGTCACATGTTGGGTTTTCTCCCATTCATGATGAGTATTGATCTAAAATCCCCCACAGTTTGACCTTGTTGCTGTTTTCCTCAACAAGTCCAGGTTGTTTTGCTCAGAAGTGGTTAATCCTCAGAGAGCTTTTATCTTGTATCTCCAGCAGATCTGCCTTGTATTCCCAGTAGATTTTACGTAGATGTTTATATGTCTACAATCCCCAGCGGATTCTTTATTTCTCCACAGCAGATCTCTTCATCCTTTTGAAATGAAAGTTCCTGTGAATTTTTATGATCCCCAGGAAGATTAAAAAAGGTTTGGGTTGTTATGATTCCCCGACAACTTTCCCGCCATCTTTAAAGTAGAGTTTATGTGGTTATCCTCTTTGTGGATAGTTGATGTTAGAAGATTGATATTTGGGTTTTTCCCCAAGGAGTATCTTCTTTTCTCTAGCAAGATTTGAGTCTTGTAGTAGGATTTATTTTCCTTTGATGGCTTTTGTTTAGCTCTTGCAGGATTCCGTCAGATGAATCCCTAGCAGAGCTGCTGATGATATCTCCATATTGTTGAGATTAGCCGAGTATTCAGCGGTGTTGTGATGTTTTCCGCCCTCTGTTTATCCTTGTGTATGTTTTGTCAGCATATTCATACTCATACGCATTGCAAGCGCATCCTTTTGTTGTGCATAGCATGTTGTTGTTGCATTGTGCATTTTGCATCTGTGTTGGTGTTTCTTTGCTCTCTGGTGCTGTTATCCCTGCAGAGCGTGTGTGTCTTCTCTCCATTTAGAGTGTTGACCCGTAAGCAGAAAATGCATGTCTTTGTTAATTCCCCACTGAGTTTTTGCCTCGTGGAAGATATTTTGTTTTAGCTTTCCTCCAGTTCATTTGTTTGGATGGAATTAATCCTCAGTTGAGATATTTCCTCCTCGGGATGAGTCTTGTTTGATCGTTTCTCTCTGGTTTATTCCCGAATTGAATTTTGGTCCCTTGCTTTGGGCTTATCACCTTTGTCGTCCTACCCATTTTGGTGGTAGTAGGTGGTATAGCCAGCTTGTTACCTTTGTCGTCCTGCCCTGTGTTGGTAGTAGGTAATATAGCCGGGTTTGATTACCTTGTTGTAACTATCATTTGTTTGATAGTTGGTAATCTCTCCCTTCCTTTTTGAGATTATTACCTTTGTTGTCCTACCCTTTTGTTGGTAGTAGGTAATTTTTCTCACACCCTTGGTTGATTACCTCGTCGTAACTATCACTTGGTTGATAGTTGGTAATCTTTCTTTTAGCTTATCACCTTTGTCGTCCTACCCGTTTTGTTGGTAGTAGGTGATATAGCCCGGTTTGGTTACCTCGTCGTAGCTATCACTTGTTTGATAGTTGGTAATCACTTTTTTCTTTGCTCGAGTTTATCGTCTTTGTCGTCCTGCCCTTTAGTTGGTAGTAGGCGATATTTCTCGAACCTTTTGAGATCGTTACCTTTGTCGTCCTGCCCTGTGTTGGTAGTAGGTAACATAGCCAGGTTTGATTACCTTGTTGTAGCTATCACTTGTTTGATAGTTGGTAATCACTCCTTTCTTTGTTCGAGTTTATTACCTTTGTCGTCCTGCCCTGTGTTGGTAGTAGGTGATATTTCTCGACCCCTTTTGAGGTTATTACCTTTGTCGTCCTACCCTTTTGTTGGTAGTAGGTAATCTTTCTCATACCCTTGCCTGTTTACTTTGTTGTAACTGTCACTTGGTTGATGGTTGGTATTCTTTCTTTAGCTGGCTTCTTACCTTTGTCGTCCTACCCTTTGTTGGTAGTAGGTAATATAGCCCGATTTGGTTGCCTTGTTATAGTTGTCACTTGGTTGATAGCTGGTAACCTTATCCTCTTTGTGAGATCGTTACCATTGTCGTCCTGCCTTTTATTGGTAGTAGGTAATTCTTCTCATATCCTTTTATTGACTGCCTTGTTGTAGCTATCATTTGCTTGGTAGTTGGCAATCTTTCCTTTTGATCATGCTATTACCGGATGTCTGGTATTAGACGATCTGTTCCCAGCGGAGATTTTTTTCTCCATGTTGGGACGATGTTATCCCTTTTTTATTTCGAGTGTCGGTAATTTTCCCTCAGTTGGAATCTCACTCTTTACTCTTCCCTAGTGGAGATTTGTTTCCCTCCCTGTTGGGATGTGTTTTCCCTCATTTGTTTTCCCCTGGTGGAGCCTTTTCTCTTTGCTCCCCAGTTTGTTTGTCTCCTGTGGTGTTTTCTCCCCACAGTGGTCTTGTGTCTGCATATCATTTGCATGATCATATCATTTTGTGGTCTCTTAGGGCCAAAATTTTGGTTTGTTGTTAAATTTAAGTCTCTTTTATCTCGTCGAGACAATGATGCCAATCTTCATATCTCCGAATAGAGGAAACTTAAATAGGGGCAGCTGTAATACCCTAATTTTTGCCCCTAAGATTCTTTGCTTTTCTTTTGCATCTCATACTACAAACAAGATCACACATTGGTTCCCTCTTTGGTAGGATTGTGCCTTGCAGGGATCTTTGAGTTTGTGTGTGTTTGTTAGTTGTTTCATTGCTTCATTTGTTTATGTTTACTAACCATTAATTAAAATCCAAAAATATTTTTTTTTCTTTCACTAACATTTTTCAGGGGAAGAACAGGTTAAAAATACCAAAACATCAGTCCCTCAGCTCGAATGTATTTCATCTGAATAAAGTCAAAGTTGATCTGCGATTAATTCAAAAATTATCTGATCAATAGTTTCCAAGATTTAATTGATTATTATTCAAGGACTCCAAGGTTCATGTGTTTATTTCCATGCCTTCTTTGACAAGCAAGAAAATCGAGCCAGAGCCAAGATAACACATCAAAAAGCCATTTTTTCCCATTTTTCACTGTGTTAATCGATTAACCTAATTGCACTGTGAAGTGGTTAATCGATTAACACGTGCAATTGTTGAAAAAATGTGCCAAATTCAAATTCTTTAGCAATTGGTACCAATTTTCACCATTTTGATCACATGTGGAATATTCTAGACCATCTCATTTTAATTCCCTACATCATCATAATTAATTCCCACCATGTACCATCACTAATCACCACTCTTTTGTGATTTCCCTCCAAATTTGAATTCCAATCCTAATTTTGATCTTCCAATCCTAATTCCAAACCACCAAATTTTCCAAGCCTAAACTCTATAAATAGAGCCTTCATTTCATTCATTCATTTAAGCTTTTGATAGCCAACAAACCTCTTGCAAATTATCTTCCCAACCACAAAATTCACTCAAAGCTCACATTTCTTCCTTTGAAAGTTAACAAGAATTCACATTGAATCTTGTTCAACTTTGAGCTAAACCTTCATCCATTCTTGTTTTTGTTCATCAATTATAGTAGATCAAGGTTTTGGGCTGTAGATCTTGAAGCAATTTGAAGGAATTTTCAGATTTGAAGTGGTAATTCATCTCTCACCATTGTTGAAGCTTCATCTTCATCTTCCATAATGTAGATCCTTGGTGAATTCTTGTTACTTGATCCTTTGGATCTTGTAATTGTGTTTGATTGCTAGTTTTTGCTGCTGTTTTACTCAAAAATTCGTGCACAATTGAATCCTTGATCATAAGATGTTTGAAGAAATGAGCGATCAAGGATTTGGCAATTTTCAAACTGATTTTCTGTTGTTTTTACAGTGTTAATCGATTAACCAAAACATGTACAATTAGGTTAATCGATTAACAGCTTGTTTCTGCGCAAAAATTGGAAGTTTGCACTGGTTAATCGATTAACATAATTACACTGTGAAGTGGTTAATCGATTAACCAGCCTCCAGAATGTGTTTTTTGCTTGTTTTTTAGGGTTGTTTTGGTTTTTCTTCCTCCTTCTTCCTCTTTCTTCTTATTTTAGCCTTGAAACACATTGTTGAGATTAATTTCTCTTCAATTTCAATGGACTTTAGATATGGTTAGAGTAATTAAACATTCATTAGTTCAAATCAATCTTTAAATGAATTGTTGAATTCATTTGAGGTGCTTTGAATTAGTGATATGTTTTCACACTTAAATCTATCAATTAAAGGTGATTGAACTTGAAGATGAAAGGTTCTTGACTTTGTAATTCAATTTGGCTTTCTCTTCATCTATTTCCTTTTTTATTTTGATCGATGAAAGTCTTTTTGGATCTTAGAATTTCTTTGTTGAATTCTTGATCAAGACTAGATCGTTACCTATTTTCTTTTCGTGCGGTATTGCTTTCGGATGACGATCTACATATCGTTCATCTAGCATGCATTAGCACAAAGAGCTATTGACCGGTCTCATTGTAGGGTAATTACTCCGAAAATTACTCGACGATTGCTTAACATAGCGCAACATTTGTCCCTCTTTATCCAATTCGGAATTTGAACTTTCGTGGTCCGGACCTTGATTGGTCTCGTCAACCCAATGGTGATTGATCTTTTGCATTAGGTCCATAATCTTTGAAACTTGGCGTTGTAGAGGCTTTGGTTTTACCAATCTTCTGTCAAGTTCATTAACTTTGGCCTAAGTGCATTGTTTAATCACTATAGTTTATAACGCGAAACAGAATAATCGGTGAAGGCTTATAGCACTAGAGCCTTGTGCTACTAACCACTAACTTCTAACTTCTTTACTTTTCCTTCTTGCTCCCTATCTCTCTTTATTTTTTATGCTTTATGCCATTTATCATATCATGTTTATGTTTATGTCATTTTTCTTTTGTCCACTTGGACCATTTTATCTTGTGCTTTATTTTTCTTTAGTCCATGATTAGACTCAAAAACATTAATAATGGATTAAACCACTAAAATACTTGTGCTCTTAATTGTTGGACTATGGCCACTATCCTTTGCATTGGAGGACCTATACTCTTGATTATGGACTTATGGACTTAGAGTTAGGATCTTAACTTATGCTTGGGAGTTTGTGATGAAAAACCTTGGATTTTGGATACTTGGAGTCTTTTTTTTTTTTTTGAAGACTTATTTTGAATCAAGACCAAATCAAAAAGGGAAAATTGCTTATCCTATGGAGCTTGTCCATATGGTTAGATCTTTCTTATCCTTAGCTTTTATTTTATGCACTAGGATAGTCACTTCTTCTCCACCCCTTCTTCAATTTTCAAAATCTCCTCTCTTTTTCAAACCTTCTGGTTTTCAAACTTAAAACCGCTTTCATAATAAAATCTTGACTTCGGTCAAGCGATTTTTAAACTTTGTTTTCTTTAATAAATTTCAATCAATATTAATCATATTTTGACCATTTCATAAAAACATAAAAAATACAAAAAACTCATCAAACTCTTTTTGTGCTTTGTGCACTTTTTCTTTTAAACTTTTTCATAAGTTTAGACATGATTCATTTCTTTAAGCGGAATTATTCGCTTGGAAATGACGACTTGTCTTTACACTTAAAATCAACCAAAACAAACAAATTTTTGTTCTTTGTACCACGAACTACGGGGTTTTGATCCTACATTGCACATCGTGGGTACGTAGGCATGAGGCGATAAGTCTCTCCAAACACAAAAATCTTAAAAAATATTTCTCTTCTCATCTCTCCCAATCTCTTTACAAGCAAACCATTTTCAGACCAAAAGCATGAATACATCAAAGGGCTCCTACAGAGTACTTTAGATGTATTGGGTGCGTAAAACCTTCCCTTTACATAACCAACCCCCCATACCCATTTCTCTTTGTCTTTCTTAGCTTTTGCTTTTTTAGACTCCTTAGGTTTTGTTCGCTCTTTTTTCCTTTTCCTTTGTGGAATAAATAAAAGCGCGGTGGCGACTCTTGCTTCCTTGAGTTAAGTTAATCAATAGTTTATACTCACGATTTTTACCGCTACACTGGCATTGATGGATTCCACACATCCCAGTTAAAGTAACTTCCCTTATAACCAATTAATCAACATTTGTGATGAATAGGTGAGATATCTCCCTTTAGAGATGACAAATTCTCTCTCCCAGTCAACTTTTAGCTTCAATCTTGGGCTTTAAAAAAGACACAAATACTCTTTTAGCTTCAATCTTGGGCTTTAAACAAGACACAAATACTCTGTTAGCTTCATCTTGGGCTTTGAACAAGACACCAAGTCATTTTTCCTAGGAGGAACTACAATCGCTCTGATTTCCCAAATCTCTTTATGGGAATACGTAGGCATAAGATTACGAAATCTTAGCGAGCACACAAATAAAAAATCTTAGGTCAAACACCTTCCCAAAAACAATAGAAAAACCAAAAACAACAAAAACATTTCCTCGATCCTCCTAAAGGAGAAACTTTCTCCAATCAACAACAGATAGACTTAAGAAAGCATTCCAAGCAATAAGAAATATGTGTAAATGAAGGTTCCTATAGAATACTATAGATACTCTGGGTGTTAATAGGCTCCCTTTGTATAACCAAACTCGATTCCAAATCTCTTCTCATCTGTTAAAGAAAACACTTGCGCGCAGGGTTAATTTAAGATATCTTCCCCTTCATTTTAATCTTCATAGGATAAATACAGAAATCAGAAAGTAGCACTAAAAGTGGTTGTGGTCGCGTCACAAAAATCGGAGCTACAGTTTCGCATGCCATAACTTTGATTTTAAACCAAAAATTTGGGAGGAGTTTTGAATATCAGAGTATGTTTCCTTAACTGCTTCCCACACATCCTTTGCAGAAGGCAAAAACATGTAAGGCTTACCTATTCTAGTTTCCATGGAGTTTACCAGCCACGCAATAATCAAAGAGTTTTTAGATTTCCATTGTTTGTAACGAGGATCTCCTGATGCCGGTTTAGCTACTGCTCCTGTTAAGAAACCAAGTTTTCCTTTTCTATCCAACACCAACTGAACGGTTTGATCCCATTCATTATAGTTATTCCCATTCATTTTAGGGATATTTACCTTGAGGGAGTATGAGGAACCCTTTTGATCATTACCGTCTATGTTGGAATAACTATCACCAAAAACAATGTTTCTGTTTCCGTTGTTGCCGTCATTACTGCCAAAAACAATGTTGTTAATGTCTTTATTGTTACCGTTATTACTGCCACTGTTTGTCACCACTGACGGATCCTCTCGTTCTCCGTTTTCGCGTCTGCCGCCGTTTACTTGGCCACCTCCGTTGCCGCGGCCACCGCCGTTTTCGTGCCCAACGCCCGACTCAGGTTGCGGTTGTTCTCCATGGTTTGATCTGGTGTAGGCTTGTGATTGGGAAGGCCACTTGTTGTTGTTATTCTCCCTAGGAGGCTAAACGGGTATGTGAATCGGGTCGGGCCCGAACCCTAGTTGTGGAAAGCTTTACGGTAACCCCTAACCCAGAGCTCTGATACCATATTAGAAGAAATAGGTAAAAGTTGTTGTAATTTTATTCTTCAGCCAAAAGCTGGTTTATATAATGAGAATACAATAAAAATATTTAATTCTCTCCTTAATGGAGAATAAAAGAAAATAGGGTTAAATAAGTATTAGGTCCCTGAAAATAACCCAACATTCAAGTTTGGTGCCTATAAATATTTTCTTCAAGGTTTAGTCCTCTTAAAGTTTTTCGTTTCTAACTGTAGTCCCTCCCGTTAGTTTTCACTAACGGAGGTCTACGTGTCATGCCAGACGTGTAAATTTTAATTAAAATAGATTTCCACGTCCATTCTTCACTATTCTTCTTATTTTACACTTTAATTTCTTGGAAATTTATTGCAATATGACTCGTCATTCTCTTCTCAACTTGAATCCTTCATTAACTTCTTTCAATTCCTAACCAAAATTTCAATTCAAAGCTATGAAATCAAGAACCCTAAGTTAGTATTTCCAAAAATTAATAGCAAAACGAGCGGAATCAAACCATTAAGGACAATTTTCACAATGAGATGGAAGCTATTCCTAAAGCAAAGGTATTCTCCCTGATTTTGCTGGTTTAGATTTGGTAAATCACTTGTTTTTGGAATTTGGTTGATGAAATTAACGAAACCCTAAAATCATTCATGTAATTGTGAATAATGTGTCAATTAGGTCACTACAAAGGGAGAGACGGTTTTTTTAATTTGTTTTGGGAAGAGACAATTCATTTTGTTAATTTGTTTTGGTGAATCACTTGATGAATTTCTTATAATGATGTTGTTCATCATCATTATGACAGTGTTGTTGATTCCTTTATCATCATTGTCATCACAAAATACAAACATTTTGAGTGTTGGAACCTTCCATGGTGAGAGTTTTTAAGATAGTTATTTCATGGTTAAGAAAAATGAAGAGGTGGTGAAAGTTGAGAAAATCTCAGGTTTAGATGAGAACCTTCACTGATCCTTATCAGCAATTCCTCTGTCCCCACCAGTTGCAGCAATTAATACAGGTAAATACTGTGTCCATAATGTTCTTTATTTCGATTGTTGGACAAATTTTAAGATAATTTTAAGATAATGTTCTTTGTTTAGTGCTTGGTTTTGACTTTAAGCAGTCAGTCCTTGGAATTCATCCCAGTTTAGGAGACTTAGAAGGACCCAAGAGTGTAAGTAATGATACCATTCAGCGATTGGCTGTTTCAATACAACAACTACGGGAAATTAAACTACAGAGAATGCAGAAGGTAAACAAATATTTAATAATAAATTCTGCCACTTTATATTTTGAATTTTCTGTTCTTTCCTCTGCTTGAAAGTTGTAAATGACATGTTTGATTGTTGACTAACATCTCAAAATGCGAATGCCACTGTTGTACAACAACCAATAGTTGATATGTTCGCTCGTGATGGTGTTCACTTGTCTGCTTAGGAGATTGTGAAGGGTCCAACGATCTCAGCAATGTCACAGTTTTCGATTGCTTCTCATGGTGAGATAGCATCTTTTTCCACATATTGGCCATCCTGCAGTCCATAGAAAAAGCATATCGAAATTAGCAGAGAAAATTCAGAAAAGAACAAGAAAAAATAAACACATACATGGCTGCATGTTTAACCAAAAATTAAGCAAGTAATAGAAAAATATTAAGCAGACGGAGAAAATAGAAACTAAGCTTAGAAGATGTATATGTTTATGTTGACATACAAAGTGAGAAGAATGATCTGATTTTACCAGCTTCTAAATGGGCTCGAGAGGATGATGAGAGTGATGATGAGCAAGGGAAAGGTGGAAAAAATCTTGGGTTAAGCTACTCATCTTCTGGTAGTGAGAATGTGGGTGATGGCCATCTTAAAGCTGATGAATCAGAGGCTGCTGCTGATTCAAGTGTTCCAGCTCATGCTTACAGTGGAATGAATGAAGAGCAGAGGTTGCATTGCATTTCCTTTTTTGATTTGTCTCTTTTGTTCTTGATAATATTTAGTAGTTTTCACTTTCTTTCCACAAAAGCAAATCAAACGCAAGTAGAAGTTCTTTTATGTCTTTTTGGTTACACTAAACAAAAGAATTTTATTCATGTTGTATTTGTTGTCTTATGGAGTTTAGCATCAACTGTTATACAGGAAAAAGTTGAGACGCTTGGAGGTTGCTTTAACTGAATATCGCGAGTCTCTTGAAGAAATGGGAATTAAAAATTTAGAGGAAATTGAGATATTGCTTTTTAATTTTTCGAATAAATGCCAGTCATCTATCTTAAGTTACTTATCATATTCCTGTTAGAAACTTAAAATCAAAATTAAAATTCCAAGGCTAGTTTTTACTTAATAGTGTCTATTTGACTTCAGTGACTTGCTGCAATTTAATGTGATGTTATTTTGTGTAACAGAAATTAAGATGTTTGCACTAGAGAACGTGATTTAGACAATACCATAATATGCTTGACTAGCAGAGCTGGTGGGAATGATCCCTTATTGGTTATTCAGTTTCTGGTGGAACAAAGTTCAATTTCTGTCTCTTATGGCAGAAAAGTATTGTTGTTTTTCTACGTGAAATGCTTCTCTTTTTGACATATTTGTTTTTGTGCAGCTGGACTTGTTCACTACTTGATCTTGCTTGATCTTGATGAAAGCCATAGCGTGCAAGTACTCATGCTTTCATAGTCCAATATCATGTATTCTCCACCTACATGTAATCAGTATAGCATTCTATACAACATGAAGTATTTTCCTAGTTGTGTTTTGAGGGTTATCATTTACTATCTACAAGTTTCATCATGCAAGTACTACTATAACGGGGTGAAGTGTTTTTTTACAAGTAGTTTCTTTTTTGTTGTTTTAAGCAGGTTGATCTTTAGACAAAAAAAGCTATTTATGATCATGACCCATAAATATAATTTCACATTGTTTAAATTAGCTAGAGATTAGCTATGAATTAGCTACAAAAATGTTGTGTTTAAATTAGCTAGAGATTAGCTAGGAATTAGCTAGAAAGTTGCTGCAAATTAGCTACAATTTTTGGATTCAAATATGATATAAATATTAAAAAAATTAAAATTGAAACAATTGCCACGTGGCATACATGTCAGCAATTTTTGCCACGTTGGCATTGCCACATGTGAGCCACGTCATCAAAAAAATTTCACATGGCCTGCCACATAAGCCACCGTTAGTGAAAACTAACGGGAGGGACTAGAGTTACAAACGGAAAACTTTAGGAGGACCAAACCTTGAAGAAAATATTTATAGGGACTAAACTTGAATGTTGGGTTATTTTCAGGGACCTAATACTTATTTAACCCAAGAAAATAAATGACAATAAACGGAAATAATTAAATAGAAAAATAAAATATTTTTCAACAACAAGTCTTGACTCAACATTTAGCAAAAGAGTTTGAAATTAAAACCCTTTGAAAGCTGAAGTATTTTTTTAAGAATAGAGGTGGCTCACTCAAAAAAGGGTATTTTCATATCTCAATAAAAGTATATCATATATCTGCTCATGGAAACAGGTAAGCTAGCTTGTAAATCTGTGGGCAGTCATATTGATCTAAGTCATAAGTTGGGTAATGTGGAAAAATGTGCGATAGTGGATAAAGAAATGTATCAAAGATTGGTTGGGAGATTAATTTACCTTTCCAACACTAGGCCAGATATTGCATTTGCTGGAAGTGTGGTTAGTCAATTTATGCACGAAGGAAGTTCATTTACTTGCAGCTCATAGAATTTTACAATATCTCAAGGAAACTCCAGGAAAAGGAATTTTGTTTAAAAGGAATGAAAATGCTACTCTTGAGGCATATACGGATGCTAATTATGCGGGTTCGGCTATTGATTGGAGGTCAACTACAGGGTACTGTACATTTCTCGTAGTCTTAGAAAATCTTTAATTTTGAGAAGTAAAACATAATGTTGTGGTCTGATCCAGTGTTGAAGCTGAGTTTCGAGCTATGACACAAGGTATTTGTAAATTACTTTGGTTGAAGATTATTTTAGAGGATAACTCAGCAATTAGTAAAGAGCACAATCTAGTTCAACATGATTGAACAAAACACATTGAAGTAGATAGACATTTTATCATAGAGAAGCTTGATTACGGTTTGATTTACACTCCTTATGTTCTTACACAAGATCAACTTGCGGATGTCTTCACCAAAGGATTGAGCTGCCCAAATTTTGAAATAATTGTGTCTAAGTTGGGAATGGAGAATACCTATTCACCAGAGGGGGAGTGTTGGAAGTTAAGATAATTTAATTCTTCATTTTTCAAGTAGTTAATTCATTTCATACCAGGTTTTATGTATCTTAGTAAATTGTATTAGTTTAATCCTTCTCTTGTAAATTACATATAATTATTATTACTCTTCTAAATTGTAACTGAATGATTAAAAATTAAGCTTTATGCTGAGAGGTACATCTCAAGCACATTCACAAATATTTTCTCTCTGTTTTTTCACATACTCTACTGATTATCCATCTCAAATGTAGGAAGTGATTATGTGAACCTTTGGATATAAAATGCCATGAAAAATGTATAGATTTTGCAATGGGTGACGAATCCCCAAAGTCCATATGTTTATTATGACTATCACTCAGACCCTTCAATTAAGTTTTGGTTAATTTGTTTCAATGTAGGTTGCATTCCCTAATTTGGAAACCCTTAAATTGAGTTGAGTTCACTCAATTTGAATAAAATTTGGGACAGCTATCAACATTCTATGAACAACTTGACAGTCTTGATTGTGGAAAATTGTGGTGGGGCTAAAAAAAACGGTTATTTAAATAATTCATAACTATATCCAAATTCGGTTATTAAAAACCGATTAATTATTAGTATGGTTTTAACCAAATTCATATTTTGGATATATTTTTAATATGGTTTTAACCAAATTCATAATTTGGACATCCATATCCAAAATAAAAACCAAATTAGTCAATTTTTTTTTATAAAAAAAAAACTTTGAAAATTTTTTTCAAAAAAAATATTTTTTTTGAAATAATTTAAAAAAATATTTTTTTTTTCTGAAAAAAAATAATTTTTTTTGAAAAAAAAAATATATTTTTAATTTTTTCAGTAAATAATTTTTTTTTTAATTTTAAAAAATGATTTTTTTAAATAAAAAAAATATTTTTTCTAAAAATTTAAAAAATATATATTTTTATTTTATTTTTGAACATAAATATTTTTTCTTAAACAAATATTATTTTTTTGAAAAAAAATCTTGAAAAAATTAATTTTAAAATAAAATTAAATCAAAATTAATTATAAAATTGATTGTGGATATAACCGGTTTATAACCATTTAAAAAAATGAAAACCGGTTATGACAATTGATTTTAATAACCGGTTATAACATATGGATTAATTATGCAAATTAACAGTCCATGAGCATCTCTAGGTGGGCTAAAGTACTTATTCTCTTCTACAATGTTTTTTTTTTGTAAGCAAGGAATATATTGATAAGAGTACAAAGAGTACTCAAACCTGAATATAAAAAATGGGCGAGACTAAGCTCGACAAAACAGAGAAATTACCTATCAATTGAAATCTAAGCCAAATAGAATAAAAGACCTTTGTTGAATTCGTAAAAATTATAATTGGGATTAGTAAATGTAATTTGGTGAATGAGATAATAGCTACAAGAAAAGATGCCACTAATGCATCGAAAGAGGTATGGTACTCTTGCTATTGTTTGTATTAAAATTTTAAACCTGTGTTTAACTAAATATTTATCATGATACAAGTTATTAATGATTTCACATATACTTGAGAATTGTAGGTTTCATTTTCCAAATTGGAGACAATCATGCTGAAGGACATGGAAAACTTGAAGGCAATATGGCATTACCAATTTCACACGTTGAAGACATTGCAAATCCAAAATTGTGAGAAAATTGTGGTTGTTTTTCCTTCCTCAATGCAGAAGACTTATCATAATCTAGAGAAGTTAGTGGTTAAGGATTGTGCTTTAGTAGAAGAGATATTTGAATTGACTTCTATTGAAAATGGCAGCATAGAAGTTACAACACTAATGAAAGTATTTACTTTAGATGGATTGCCAAAGCTGAAAAATATATGGAGTATGGATCCTCAAGGAATTCTTAGTTTTCATTATCTACAAAGTTTTTATATAAATCAATGTAAAAGCATGGAGTACATATTTCCACTAGCTGCCCCGATTTCAAAGAACTTGTGATAAAATATTGTAGGAAGATGATGGAAATTGTTTCAGAGGAGAGACAATCTACGTGCACAAGTCCCATATTTGAGTTTAATCAACTCACTAATATACAGCTTTGGAACTTACATTCACTCAAGGGTTTTTATGCAGGAAACCATACTCTAGCATGTCCAAAATTGAATTTGTACAAAACTGGAACTTTGTCTACAAGCAGCCTCGAAAGATGTGAAGATGAGAAGCTGTCAGATTTATTCCAACAACCACTTTTCATTATTGAGAAGGTATGTATTATATAAATTAGCTAAAAAACCAAACGTTATAGATTGGAAATTAAGTTCAACTATATAAGGCAAAGCTTACAAGCTATGTAAAAGAGTTTAAGATTGGAAATTAAAAGAGATGCTAAAGTGTATAGTATAAAACTTTTTTTTTGCTTGCTCTCTTCAATATTTTCTAGTTAATAAATATTCAATTCTTTTAAATTGTTCTCTATATATATTTTAGGTGGCTCCAAATTTGAAGATGATGAGAATAACCCTAAGGGATGCTAAGATGTTATATGAAGCTCAAAATTTAGGTTCCCTCTTCCCCAATTTGACATTTCTTGGTTTGTGTCATTATATGAATGAAGAGGCTACATTTCCATACTGGTTTCTCCAAAACGTACCCGCTCTTGAAAGTCTACTTGTGGAATGGAGTTTCTTCAAGAAGATATTTGAAGATGAAATACCAGTGAGTATGAAACTTCACACCCGGCTCAAAAAGTTGAACCTGTTTCATTTATATAAACTTCAACATATATATGAAGAACGTTCTCAAATTCACCCAGTTCTTGAGCGTCTTGAACAGTTGCTTATTTTTTTTTGTCCTAGTTTGACAAATGTGCTCCCTTCCTCGGTCACCTTTAGTCACCTGACACATTTGGAGATACTAAAATGCAATAGATTGGTAAACGTAATTACATCCACTACTGCACAAAGTTTGGTATAAACCTCACACTAATGAAGGTAAGATGATGTGATTCACTAGAAGAAATAATTACGGGAAAGGAGAATGTTGATATTGCATTTGTTAGTCTTGAAATATTGACACTGCAATGTTTGCCGAGCCACAACAAATTTTGTTCTAGCAAGTGTTTTTTTTGAAGTTTTCCATTATTGGAGAAAGTAATTGTGAGCAAATGTCCTCACATGAAGATTTTCCCGGAGGGAAACACAAGCACACCAAATCTTTGAAAAGTATTAGCTTATTATTATTAGTCTCCATTTTAGATAATTTTGGATAGATTAGTTTTTCATTGGCCCACATGTATAGTCTTTATTGGCAGCTTAGATCTCTTGTATATAACACTGATGTAACCCTCATTTTTACAACTCATTTTTACAACTGATTGAATAATATGCATTATTTTTCACTTTGCTCTGCTTTTTCTTTTCTCTTCCAACTGTTGTTACTGAATTCAGTTACAACCTCTTCTTCTTCCTTGGCTCCTCTAATGGAGGTCAAGCTTGTGTGCTTCAACTTCAATATGGTATCAGAGCTCACACAGCTCTGGTAGCCATTGTTGTTCACATCACTGTTTCGCATTCTTGCGGCATCATTCCCTTTTTCGTTCATTGTTTCTTTCATCCGTCTTTCTGGATTTCTTTCGATATGCAGGGAAATGATCAAAAAAGCGTTGAAATTAACTTGCAAAAGTAAAGGATAAAAGATAAATTTATAGGCAAAGATTAACTGAACTGTATTAAATAAGAAAAATGGTGTTACATTAACCGTACATTTCTCACACACTTGTTTCTCCTCACGCGGGTCCTTTGAGTAATTGAAGAATTTGTACAAACTTGAACACACACAAATCCTAACACTAAGACTTGCTATTTATAATAGTCGAAAATAACTACCCCTAACGGTCTACTAACTAGAGCAAGACAAATGGCATTCTGCATGTCTTCGTCCTTCAAATGCTCTCCACGTGTCTTCTAACATCAATTGGATAAGAACAAAATTTCCTCCCTCATTTGAATTCAAATCTTGAATCGAACGTCACCAGCAAGGCTTCCGTCGAACCATATTTCCAAATTGCTAGAAATATTTCTAAGTCCATAAAATATGTCTCTCCTGCACAAGGACATTTTCGACTAGAATTTCTGGGAATACCATTCTAGTCGAAGTCTTCCAAAAACTTCTCAAAAATTTTATTTCTTTAATTAATACTCTTAATCCAATGTCAGGCTTGGAGTTAGGAGTTAACAAATTTTCCCCCAAAAATATCATTTTCGACACCATTGAAGAAAAAGGCATTTTTTGATAATGTCGTTCGACGCCTCATTTAGTTCTTGCGAAGTTTCGATGTTTACTTATAGTTCCAACGTTATAAACTGTTCACTTTCCTATCAGCAGACCTATGACGTCATAGCCATCATTACCATATCTGACACGTCCCTAAAAAGCGTGCGAGAATCTCCATCATCATCATCACGTTTCCTAGAGTCTAGGAGATCATGGGGGTAGACATTAATTTCCACCGTTCCATCAGAGATCGTGGGGAACAGCGCGAGACTTCGCCACCCGAGGCTACTGCCCAGAATTCTCACACTAGTGGCTCTGAACACGAAGGTTGTAACACCCTTCTAATCCTCGCGGCAAACATATAATAAATCAGAGTAAATAATCATGCCTTTCACAAAAGGGTGTCACACTCGATTATAAAAACATCATACAACACCTGTCATGCTCATTAACACTTAAATAATTTCATGCTTTTCAAAAACTTCACTTAGCATGTAGCAGCGGATTCAAATTAATCATAATTGTCATAAAGAAGTTTCATCAACAAGTATCACTCAAGTGACCATCCATTCACAATTCTTTCCAAGTCAACAAGTCATATACATTCACATACTTTCATATAACAATTATATATGCTATGTAACTCGATGCAAGACTCAATGCAACTCATGCCATGTGGTACCAACACTTGTTATTATTTTTCAGTTTTTACATTAAACCGGGTCCGTTCCCTAGACCAATAACACACAAAGCCCGTTCTCTAAGCTTTCAAACCCCGCTCTAGGTTTGGGACAAGTCACTAGCTCCTACGGAACTAGCAAGCATTGCCTCTTGACACAAATGATGCGTATGCAATCAACATCCATATGCAATTAAGACCATTCTCTAATCTTAATATCACACATATCTCAAATAATTCATCACACTTGAATTATCACACAATTGCACACATAAATACATTTTCATAATCAAAGTATTCATACTTTAAACATCATCACCACAATTAGCAAATAATTCACAAGGATCGACTCAATCTAATCACAACTCACAAAACACCAATTACCGATTAAGTATAGGATAAATAATTCATCACCAATAATTGAATCCAATATTAAATAAAAACTCACTATTCAATAAATAATAATCAATATTTAAATAACAATCAATATTTAAATAAATAATTAATATTATATAAATAATCAATATTTTAATTAAATAATTAATATTTAACAAACATTTAATATTTAATAAAAATTCTAATTATAAAAATATTTGCTTATTTACAATATTAGAAGAGAATGGAATATTTACATTTTTCATTCCATTAAGCCAATTATGTTATCACACAAACATGGAGCCTTAATGTGTTCTACCACCTACAGTAGCAGCCCCTGCGTATAAAAGGAGGTGGGGGCCACATACCTTAGCCAAAAAGAAAAAGAAAAGATGGAGCAACATTTTGAGAGAGAAAATATTTTACAAGTGGCCTATTACTCACTCTGTTACTGCGTAAGAATTATGGTAAGGAGAAGGGGCCACTTAATTGCTACAAGTGAAAAAACTAACATTGCCTTGTCCATTCATGTGCAGTAAAAGAAGTATATTGGCACTTAAACCAAACAAGTTAATTAATATCATGTGCCTAACTAATATATAAATAGTAGTAAGAGCCATTTAGTATACACACACATGTACCCTGCGCTACATGAATGTTGAAGGAGTGCATCATGTTTTTCACTTTTCATTGCCAATGATTATTATAATAATAGCCACATTTTTCATTGCCAATTTAATATCTACCTACTTGCTGCGCATTATTTGGTGTGTAGACAATTCTCACATTGCCATTAATATATTATAATAATAATAGTCACATAAGAATTACCCCCACCCAATTCTTTCCAGCGCATCATTAAAAGAAGGTATGGGAGCGAATCATCATCAATTGCTCATTCACTTAGTCCATGGGGCCACATGATTTCTCATCCTATTATAAACTACATCACATGAATTCTCACATTCCATTTAATATTCTTATTTCCTTGCCAATGTGTTCCTGCGTACCTATTTACTTGCCCAATGAAAGTGTTAAATTGCTATTCAATTCTTCTAATGATGTATAGGTACTGCGCATAATAATGAGGAAAAGGGCCACTTATTATACCATTCCATTTTACTACAATAAAAAAAGAAAGGCGCTACAGCAATTTCCATTGAAGTTCCAAGCGCTATTGTCTCAACAACATAAACCTATATTCTAATTTTCCAACTCAAATGAGTACTCTAAATATTAAATGGGTCTTTCAAATTATACCAAAATCAATCCTAAACACACCAAAAATTAATATATTTCAAAAAATTAATATTAAATCTAATAATTTCAATCTCATAGAAAAATTTAGGCATTTAAATGTAACCCTATTTTTATCCAATAATCATGATCCAATAATTCCAATAATGAGTAAAAACTTACCCTTACATTATTTTTGGAGGATTTCTTGAGTTGGGTTGATTTTCTCTTCTTCTTCACTCTTCTCCTTCTCTTCTACTCTTTCTTCTCTTCTCTTCTATTTTTCTCTTTTCCAATTTTTCTCTTCTTACTAACTTTTGTTTCTCTGAAACCCTAACTTGTCTTACACAAAATGGGCCTAACCCAAGTACTTACTATTATAACCTCACACCAAACCCAATTAAAGTCTAGCAACTATCTAAACTTCTATCAAATAGAATAAATTAAATAATTTACTTAATTCCAATAATCTAATTAAATCAAATCATTAGATAAATCCAACAATACAATTATTTTCAAATAATTCAATAAATCACACATTTCAATTTAATCAATTAAATCAAATAATTCACATAAATTAAATAAACCAATTAATTTATATAAACTCAATAAATTATATAAATCAAACAATTCATATAAATTCACTAAATCAGGTAATTCATTTAAATTAAATAGTTTAAATAAATTGGATAAATCACATAAATTAATTAATTAATATAAATAAATAATTACTAAAATCGGGGTGTTACAACTCTCTCCCACTTAAAAGATTTTCGCCCTAAAAAATTACCTTAAACGAATAACTCGGGATACGACTCCCTCATCTGACTCTCGAGCTCCCAAGTCACGTTTCCAACAGCTAGTCCTCCCCAAATGACCTTCACCAAAGCATTCTCTTTACCTCGAAGTTTCTTCAACTCCCGATCCTCAATCCGCATAGGTGATGTCTTCACAGTCAGGTTATCTCTCAATTGCACATCATCTACTTGGACTACATGAGACAGATCCGCAATGTATTTCCTCAACTGAGATACATGGAATACGTCATGGAGATTAGCAAGCGACAGAGATAAGGCAATCCGATAGGCTACCTCTCATATCCTGTGCAAGATCTGATAAGGACCAATGAAACGCGGTGTCAACTTACGCGACTTCAACGCCCTACCAACACCAATTATCGGAGTAACTCGAAGAAACACATCATCTCCTTCTTAAAACTCAATTGTTTTCCTCCTCTTGTCATGATAACTCTTCTGACGACTCTGAGAAATCTTCATCTTCTCCTGAATCATCTTAATCTTATCAGTAGTCTGCTAAACTATCCCAGGTCCAACCACGACACTCTCTCCCGACTCATACCAGCACAACGGCGTCCTACACCGTCTACCATATAATGCCTCAAATGGTACCATCCTAATACTCGAATGAAAGCTGTTGTTGTAGGTAAACTCAATCAAAGAAAAATAGCTATCCCAAGCTCCTCCTTTCTCCAACACACAAACTCTCAAAAGATCCTCAAGTGACTGAATTGTCCTCTCAGTCTGACCATCGGTATGCGGATAATAACCAGAACTCAAACGTAACTGCGTACCCAAGGCACCTTGCAAGCTCTCCCAAAATCTCGAAGTGAATCTCGGATCTCTATCCGACACAATGCTAGATGGAATACCATGCAAACTAACAATCCTCTCAATGTACAGCTTTTCCAATCTCTCCAACGGGTAATCCATTCGCATTGGAATAAAGTGAGCAGATTTCGTCAATCTATCCACAATAACCCAAATAGCTTCAAAATTACTCGGTGTTCTAGGTAAACCAGACACAAAATCCATAGATATGGTATCCCATTTCCACTCAGGAATAGATAACGGTTGCATCAAACCCGACGGTTTCTGATGCTCAATCTTCGACTTCTGGCAAGTCAAAGCAGAATACACAAACTCGGCAATATCCTTCTTCATACGAGGCCACCAAAATACTTTCCTCAAATCTTGATACATCTTAGTAGCACCGGGATGAATACTCAATCCACTACGATGCCCTTCTTCAAGAATACTCTTCTTCAGCTCAACAATATCCGGAACACAAACTCTATCACGGCATCTCATGATACCGTTCTCATCAATCCGAAAATCACCACCTTGACCTTGATTGATCAAAGTCAACCGATCAACTAAACTCAAATCAGATTTCTGACCTTCTCGAATCTCGTCAAGAATGCCACTAGTAAGCTTTAACATACCAAGCTTAACTCCATAAGAAGTCTCTTCACAAACCAAACTCAAATAACAAAATTGTTCAATCATTTCCAACTCTTTCACCATCATCATCGACATATGCCAAGATTTCCTACTCAATGCATCAACTACCACGTTTGCTTTACCCGGATGGTAATTCAAACCAAAATCATAATCGTTCAAAAGTTCCAACCATCTCCTTTGCCTCGCATTCAATTCTTTCTGGTCAAAGAGATACTTCAAACTCTTATGATCACTATACACCTCAAATCTCGAACCAAATAAATAATGCCTCCAAAGTTTCAACACAAACACAGCAGCGACTAACTCTAAGTCATGCGTTAGATAATTCTTCTCATGCACTTTAAGTTGCCTTAAAGCATAAGCTACAACTTGCCGATTCTGCATCAACACACCTCCCAAACCCATCAAAGAAGCATCACAATACACAACAAATGGTTCTAATGGATCCGGCAAAATCAAAATAGGAGCTGTCATCAATCTTCTCTTAAGCTCTTGAAAACTTTCTTCACACTTTGCATCCCAAACAAAAGCTTGACCCTTCCTAGTCAACTGCGTCAACGGCAAAGATAACTTAG
The DNA here is from genome assembly GCA_022829125.1 of Lathyrus tuberosus. NCBI lineage: Eukaryota > Viridiplantae > Streptophyta > Magnoliopsida > Fabales > Fabaceae > Lathyrus > Lathyrus tuberosus. Next base: position 1,834,077 of record JALAZF010000112.1, read on the forward strand.
CAAATCCTTCAATGAATTTCCGATAATAACCTGCAAAACCCAGAAAACTTCTAATCTCAAAAACAGATTTCGGAGTTTCCCATTGCGATACCGCTTTAACCTTCGACGAATCAACTGTAATACCTCTACTCGAAATCACATGTCCAAGGAAACTCAATTCCTTCAACCAAAACTCGCACTTAGAAAGTTTAGCATACAACTGCTTCTCTTTCAACATAGCTAACACAATCTCCAGATGCTCTGCATGATCTTCTTCATTCTTCGAATAGATCAAAATATCATCAATGAACACAACCACAAACCTATCCAAATAAGGATGGAAAATCATGTTCATGTACTCCATAAATACACCTGGTGCATTAGTCACACCAAATGGCATCACAGAATACTCATAATGTCCATACCTTATTCTAAAAGCAGTCTTCTGAATATCTTCAGCCTTCACACAATCTGATGATACTCAGATCTCAAATCTATCTTACTAAACACACTTGCACCAACCAACTGATCCATCAAATCATCAATCCTCGAAAGTGGATACTTGTTCTTGATAATCACCTTGTTCAATTGTCTATAATCCACACAAAGTCTCATAGAACCTTCTTTCTTCTTAACCAACAAAACTGGTGCACCCCACGGTGACACACTCGGATGAATAAACCTATTCTCAAGTAGATCTTCAAGTTGACCCTTCAACTCTTTTAATTTCGATGCGGACATACGCTATGGAGCCATCGATACCGGACTAGTTCCAGGAACTAAGTCGATTGAAAACTCCACCTAACGTTCCGGCGGTAAATCACTTATCTCATCAGGAAAAACTTCCAAAAAATCATGAACAATTGGTAAAGCATCAATTGCTCCACTTTCACCAATGCTCAAAGTTGCCATCAACATAAACACATTGGCACCATCTTGCACCGACTGATTCACTTGCTTAGCAGTCATGAACAAGTCTCCTTCATTCTCAGGTTCAAGAAAAATAATCTTTTTATCAAAACAGTTAATATAAACATGGTTGAATTCCAACCAATTCATCCCAATAATAACATCAAGTTGATCTAAGTGAAGACACACTAAATCAACTCCAAAGTCTTTACCAAAAATACTCAACGGACAATTCAAACACACATATGGGGTAGTTACTGAACCCATATCAGGAGTATCAATAACCATACCACCACTCATAACAGACAACTCAAGATTCAATCTTTAAACACAATCTAAAGAAATAAAAGAATGTGTAGCTCCAGTATCAATGATAGCAACCAAAGGTATACCATTAATGAAGCACGTACCTCGATCAATCGATCTTCACTAGTAGTCTCAGACCTGATAGAGCAAACACTTTCCCTTTTGGTTGAGCCTTCTTTGGTTTGTCACACTTGGTACTAATGTGCCCTTGCTCACCATTGTTGTAGCAAGTCACACTTGCACCGCTTCTGCACTCCAAAGCTTTGTGGCTTGCCACACTTGAAACATTTCTGCTCAATACTCGTGCACTCAGGAGCACGATGTCCTTCAGCACCACACTGAAAATACTTCACCAGAGTGGAAGCTCCTCCCCCACTCGCCTTCTTGCGAACACCAGCTTTCTGTTTCCCCTTACCAGTAAGAGTCACATACGACTTCCCTCTGAATTGACCTTTTCCTTTCTTATCATTCAAACTCTTGTAGTGTGCAGATCGGGCTCTACTTTCTTCATCATAGATCCTACTCTTGTTCACCAACTCAGAAAATTGCCTAATCTCCTGATAACCAATGGCTTGCTTGTTTTCAGGCCTCAAACCATTCACATACTTAAGACACTTGGATCTTTCACTACTAGAAGTGTTGTAGTGAGGACAAAACTTAATCACCTCTTTAAATCTTGCTGCATAGTCAGCCACAGTTAAGTTACCTTGCTTCAACTCAAGAAACTCAATTTCCTTCCTCCCAAGAACATCTTCTGGAAAATACTTCTCCAAAAACGCGTCTTTGAACAAATCCCAAGTAATCTCAATCTCATCTTCTTCAAACCTCTGACGAGTGTTATTCCACCAGTACTAAGCTTCCTTCACAAGCATGTGGGTGCCAAACTGCACCTTCTGTACATCTGAATAGTTCATGACCCGAAAGATCTTCTCAATTGCTTCCAGCCATTCTTGTGCTTGGTCAGGATCATGCGTTCCCTTGAACATTGGCGGATTGTTCTTTTGAAACTTTCCCAAAGCACGGAACTCATCATCAGCGTTGTTTCCAACATTCATATGGCCTTGTTGATTCTGCCCAATCGCTCCAGCCAACATCTCCAAAGCTGCAGCAATTGCGTCATCATTCCTACCTGCAACCATAGTTCTAAATTCCAACAACAAATCCTCGTTAGAACAAACAATACCGATAGTGCTACACACATATCAAGTACAAAAGAAAATAAACACACTAACAACTTGGTCAACTGACCGACCTTGCTCTGATACCACTAATGTAACACCCTTCTAATCCAAGCGGCAAACATATAATAAATCAGAGTAAATAATCATGCCTTTCACAAAAGGGTGTCACACTCGATTATAAAAACATCATACATCACCTGTCATGCTCATTAACACTTAAATAATTTCATGCTTTTCAAAAACTTCACTTAGCATGTAGCAGCGGATTCAAATTAATCATAATTGTCATAAAGAAAGTTTCATCAATAAGTATCACTCAAGTAACCATCCATTCACAATTCTTTCCATGTCAACAAATCATATACATTCACATACTTTCATATAACAATTATATATGTTATGTGACTCGATGCAAGACTCAATGCAACTCATGCCATGTGGTACTAACACTTGTTATTATTTTTCGGTTTTTACATTAAACCGGGTCCGTTCTCTAGACCAATAACACACAAAGCCCGTTCTCTAAGTTTTCAAACCCCGCTCTATGTTTGGGACAAGTCACAAGCTCCCACGGAACTTGCAAGCATTGCCTCTTGACACAAATGATGTGTATGCAATCAACATCCATATGCAATTAAGATCATTCTCTAATCTTAATATCACGCATATCTCAAATAATTCATCACACTTGAATTATCAAACAATTGCACACACAAATACATTTTCATAATCAAAGTATTCATACGTTAAACATCATCACCACAATTAGCAAATAATTCACAAGGATCAACTCGATCCAATCACAACTCACAAAACACCAATTACCGATTAAGTATAGGATAAATAATTCATCACCAATAATTGAATCCAATATTCAATAAAAACTCACTATTCAATAAATAATAATGAATATTTAAATAACAATCAATATTTAAATAAATAATTAATATTACATAAATAATCAATATTTTAATTAAATAATTAATATTTAACAAACATTTAATATTTAATAAAAATTCTAATTATAAAAATATTTGCTTATTACAGTATTAGAAGAGAATGAAATATTCACATTTTTCATTCCATTAAGCCAATTATGTTACCACACAAACATGGAGCCTTAATGTGTTCTACCACCTACAGTAATAGCCCCTACGCATAAAAGGAGGTGGGGGCCACATACCTTAGCCAAAAAGAAAAAGAAAAAATGGTGCAACATTTTGAGAGAGAAAATATTTTACAAGTGGCCTATTGCTCACTCTGTTCTTGCGCATGAATTATGGTAAGGAGAAGGGGTCACTTAATTGCTACAAGTGAAAAAACTAACATTGCCTTGTCCATTCATGTGCAGTAAAAGAAGTATATTGGCTCTTAAACTAAACAAGTTAATTAATATCATGTGCCTAACTAATATTTAAGTAGTAGTAAGAGCCATTTAGTATACACAAACATGTACCCTGCGCTACAGGAATGTTGAGGGAGTGAATCATGTTTTTCACTTTTCATTGCCAATGAATATTATAATAATAGCCACATATTTCATTGCCAATTTAATATCTACTTACATACTGCGCATTACTTGGTGTGTAGACAATTCTCACATTGCCATTAATATATTATAATAATAATAGTCATATAAGAATTACCCCCACCCAATTCTTTCTAGCGCATCATTAAAAGAAGGTATGGGAGTGAATCATCATCAATTGCTTATTCACTTAGTACATGGGGCCACATGATTTCTCATTTTATTATAAACTACATCACATGAATTCTCACATTCCATTTAATATTCTTATTTCCTTGCCAATGTGTTTCTGCGCACCTATTTACTTGCCCAATGAAAGTGATATATTGCTATTCAATTCTTCTAATGATGTATAGGTACTTCGCATAATAATGAGGAAAAGGGCCACTTATTATACCATTCCATTTTACTACAATAAAAAAAGAAAGGCGCTACCACAATTTCCATTGAAGTTCCAAGCGCTACTGTCTCAACAACATAAACCTATATTCTAATTTTCGAACTCAAATGAGTACTCTAAATATTAAATGGGTCTCTCAAATATTATCAAAATCAATCCTAAAAACACCAAAAATTAATATATTTCAGAAAATTAATATTAAACCTAATAATTTCAATCTCATAGAAAAATTTGGGGATTTAAATCTAACCTTATTTCTACCCAATAATCCCAATGATGAGTAAAAACTTACCCTTACATTATTTTTGGAGGATTTCTTGAGTTGGGTTGATTTTCTCTTCTTCTTCACTCTTCTCCTTCTCTTCTACTCTTTCTTCTATTCTCTTCTATTTTTCTCTTTTCCAATTTTTTTTCTTCTTACTAACTTTTGTTTCTCTGAAACCCTAACTTGTCTTACACAAAATGGGCCTAAGCCAACCACTTACTATTCACACCTCACACTAAACCCAATTAAAGTCTAGCAACTATCTAAAATTCTATCAAATAGAATAAATTAAATAATTTACTTAATTCCAATAATCTAATTAAATCAAATCATTAGATAAATCCAACAATACAATTATTTTCAAATAATTCAATAAATCACACATTTCAATTTAATCAATTAAATCAAATAATTCACATAAATTAAATAACCCAATTAATTTATATAAACTCAATAAATTATATAAATCAAACCATTCATATAAATTCACTAAATCAGGTAATTCATTTAAATCAAATAATTTAAATAAATTGGATAAATCACATAAATTAATTAATTCATAAAATCACCCTATTAATTAATATAAATAAATAATTACTAAAATCGGGGTGTTATAACCCTCCCCCACTTAAAAGATTTTCTCCCTCGAAAATTACCTCAAACGAATAACTCGGGATACGACTCCCTCATCTGACTCTCGAGCTCCCAAGTCACGTTTCCACCAGCTGGTCCTCCCCAAATGACCTTCACCAAAGCGATCTCTTTACCTCGAAGTTTCTTCAACTCCCGATCCTCAATCCGCATAGGTGATGTCTCCACAGTCAGGTTATCTTTCACCTGCACATCATCTACTTGGACTACATGAGACAGATCCGCAATGTATTTCCTCAACTGAGATACATGGAACACGTCATGGAGATTAGCAAGCGACGACGGCAAGGCAATCCGATAGGCTACCTCTCCTATCCTGTGCAAGATCTGATAAGGACCAATGAAACGCTGTGTCAACTTACGCGACTTCAACGCCCTACCAACACCAGTTATTGGAGTAACTCGAAGAAACACATCATCTCCTTCTTGAAACTCAAGTGATTTCCTCCTCTTGTCATGATAACTCTTCTGACGACTCTGAGAAATATTCATCCTCTCCTGAATCATCTTAATCTTATCAGTAGTCTGCTGAACTATCCCGGGTCCAACCACAACACTCTCTCCCGACTCATACCAACACAACGACGTCTTACACCGCCTACCATATAATGCCTCAAACGGTATCATCCTAATACTTGAATGAAAGTTGTTATTGTAGGTAGACTCAATCAAAGACAAATAGCTATCCCGAGCTCCTCCTTTCTCCAACACACAAACTCTCAAAAGATCCTCAAGTGACTGAATTGTCATCTCAGTCTGATCATCGGTATGCGGATGATAAGCAGAACTCAAACGTAACTTCGTACCCAAGGAACCTTGCAAGCTCTCCCAAAATCTCGAAGTGAATCTCGGATCTCTATCCGACACAATGCTAGATGGAATACCATGCAAACTGACAATCCTCTCAATGTACAGCTTTGCCAATCTCTCCAACGGGTAATCCATTCGCATTGGAATAAAGTGAGCAGATTTTGTCAATCTATCCACAATAAACCAAATAGCTTCAAAATTACTCGGTGTTCTAGGTAAACCAGACACAAAATCCATAGACATGTTATCCCATTTCCACTCAGGAATAGATAACGGTTGCATCAAACCCGACGGTTTCTAATGCTCAATCTTTGACTTCTGGCAAGTCAAACAAGAATACACAAACTCGGCAATATCCTTCTTTATACGAGGCCACCAAAATACTTTCCTCAAATCTTGATACATCTTAGTAGCACCGGGATGAATACTCAATCCACTATGATGCCCTTCTTCAAGAATACTCTTCTTCAGCTCAACAATATCCGAAACACAAACTCTATCACGGCATCTCATGATACCGTTCTCATCAATCCAAAAATCACCACCTTGACCTTGATTAATCAAAGTCAACGAATTAACTAAACTCAAATCAGATTTCTGACCTTCTCGAATCTCATCAAGAATGCCACTAGTAAGCTTTAACATACCAAGCTTAACTCCATAAGAAGTCTCTTCACAAACCAAACTCAAATCACTAAATTGTTCAATCATTTCCAACTCTTTCACCATCATCATCGACATATGCCAAGATTTCCTACTCAATGCATCAACTACCATGTTTGCTTTACCCGGATGGTAATTCAAACAAAAAATCATAATCTTTCAAAAGTTCCAACCATCTCTTTTGCCTCGCATTCAATTCTTTCTGGTCAAAGAGATACTTTAAACTCTTATGATCACTATACACCTCAAATCTCGCACCAAATAAATAATGCCTCAAAAGTTTCAACACAAACACAGCAGTGACTAACTCTAAGTCATGCGTCGGATAATTCTTCTCATGCACTTTAAGTTGCCTTAAACATAAGCTACAACTTGCCGATTCTGCATCAACACACCTCCCAAACCCATCAAAGAAGCATCACAATACACAACAAATGGTTCTAATGGATCCGGCAAAATCAAAATAGGAGCTGTCATCAATCTTCTCTTAAGCTCTTGAAAACTTTCTTCACACTTTACATCCCAAACAAAAGCTTGACGCTTCCTAGTCAACTACGTCAATGACAAAGATATCTTAGCTTATCCTTCAATGAATTTCCGATAATAACCTGCCAAACCCAGAAAACTTCTAATCTCAAAAACAGATTTCGGAGTTTCCTATTGCGATACCGCTTCAACCTTCGATGAATCAACTATAATAGCTCTACTCGAAATCACATGTCCAAGAAAACTCACTTCCTTCAACCAAAACTCACACTTAGAAAGTTTAGCATACAACTGCTTTTCTTTCAACACAGCTAACACAATCTCCAGATGCTCGGCATGATCTTCTTCATTCTTCGAATAGATCAAAATATCATCAATGAACACAACCACAAACTTATCCAAATAAGGATGGAAATCCTGTTCATGTACTCCATAAATACACCTGGTGCATTAGTCACACCAAATGGCATCACAGAATACTCATAATGTCCATACCTTGTTCTAAAAGCAGTCTTCTGAATATCTTCAGCCTTCACACAATCTGATGATACCCAGATCTCAAATCTATCTTACTGAACACACTTCCACCAACCAACTGATCCATCAAATCATCAATCCTCAGAAGTGGAAACTTGTTCTTGATAGCCACCTTGTTCAATTGTCTATAATCCACACAAAGTCTCATAGAACTTTCTTTCTTCTTAACCAACAAAACTGGTGCACCCCACGGTGACACACTCGGACGAATAAACCTATGCTCAAGCAAATCTTCAAGTTGACCCTTTAACTCTTTCAATTCCGATGCGGACATACGATATGGATCCATCGATACCAGACTAGTTCCAGGAACTAAGTCAATTGAAAACTCCACCTCACGTTTCGGCGGTAAATCACTTATCTCAACAGGAAAAACTTCCAGAAAATCACGAACAATTGGTAAAGCATCAATTGCTCCACTTTCACCAATGCTCAAAGTTGCCATCAACATAAACACATTGGCACCATCTTGCACCGACTCATTCACTTGCTTAGCAGCCATGAACAAGTCTCCTTCATTCTTAGGTTCAAGAAAAATAATCGTTTTATCAAAACAGTTAATATAAACATGTTTGAATTTCAACCAATTCATCCCAAGAATAACATCAAGTTGATCTAAGTGAAGACACACTAAATCAACTCCAAAGTCTTTACCAAAAATACTCATCGGACAATTCAAACACATATATGGGGTAGTTACTAAACCCATAGCAGGAGTATCAATAACCATACCACCACTCATAATAGACAACTCAAGATTCGATCTTTTAACACAATCCAAAGAAATAAAAGAATGTGTAGCTCCAGTATCAATGATAGCAACAAAGGTATACCATTAATGAAGCACGTACCTCAGATTAATCGATCTTCACTAGTAGTCTCAGATCCTGATAGAGCAAACACTTTCCCTTTTGCTTGAGCCTTCTTTGGTTTGTCACACTTGGTACTAATGTGCCCTTGCTCAACACAGTTGTAGCAAGTCACACTTGCACCGCTTCTGCACTCCAAAGCTTTGTGGCCTGGCTTGCCACACTTGAAACATTTCCGCTCAACACTCGTGCACTCAGGAGCACGATGTCCTTCAGCACCACACTGAAAACACTTCACCAGAGTGGAAGCTCCTCCCCCACTCGCCTTCTTGCCAACACCAGCTTTCTGTTTCCCCTTACCAGTAGGTGTCACATACGACTTCCCTCTGAATAGACCTTTTCATTTCTTATCATTCAAACTCTTGTAGTGTGCAGATCGGGCTCTACTATCTTCATCATAGATCCTACTCTTGTTCACCAACTCATAAAATTACCTAATCCCCTGATAACCAATGGCTTGCTTGTTTTCAGGCCTCAAACCATTCACATACTTAAGACACTTGGATCTTTCACCACTAGAAGTGTTGTAGTGAGGACAAAACTTAATCACCTCTTCAAATCTTGCTGCATACTCAGCCACAGTTAAGTTACCTTGCTTCAACACAAGAAACTCAATTTCCTTCCTCCCACGAACATCTTCTGGAAAATACTTCTCCAAAAACGCGTCTTTGAACAAATCCCAAGTAATCTCAATCTCATCTTCTTCAAACCTCTGACGAGTGTTATTCCACCAGTACTAAGCTTCCTTCACAAGCATGTAGGTGCCAAACTACACCTTCTGCACATCTGAATAGTTCATGACTCGAAAGATCTTCTCAATCGCTTTCAGCCATTCTTGTGCTTAGTCAGGATCATGCGTTCCCTTGAACATTGGCGGATTATTCTTCTGAAACTTTCCCAAAGCACGAAACTCATCATCAGCGTTGTTTCCAACATTCACATGGCCTTGCTGATTCTGTCCAATCGCTCCAGCCAACATCTCCAAAGCTGCAGCAATTGTGTCATCATTTCTACCTGCAACCATAATTCTTAATTCCAACAACAAATCCTCGTTAGAACAAACAATACCAATAGTGCTACATACATATATCAAGTACAAAAGAAAATAAACACACTAACAACTTGGTCAACTGACCGACCTTGCTCTGATACCACTAATGTAACACCCTTCTAATCCCCGCGGCAAACATATAATAAATCAGAGTAAATAATCATGCCTTTCACAAAAGGGTGTCACACTCGATTATAAAAACATCATACAACACCTGTCATGCTCATTAACACTTAAATAATTTCATGTTTTTCAAAAACTTCACTTAGCATGTAGCAGCGGATTCAAATTAATCATAATTGTCATAAAAAAAGTTTCATCAACAAGTATCATTCAAGTAACCATCCATTCACAATTCTTTCCATGTCAACAAGTCATATACATTCACATACTTTCATATAATAATTATATATGCTATGTGTCTCGATGCAAGACTCAATGCAACTCATGCCATGTGGTACTAACATTTGTTATTATTTTTTGGTTTTTACATTAAACCGAGTCCGTTCTCTAGACCAATAACACACAAAGCCCGTTCTCTAAGCTTTCAAACCCCGCTCTAGGTTTGGGACAAGTCAGCAGCTTCCACGGAACTAGCAAGCATTGCTTCTTGACACAAATGATGCGTATGCAATCAACATCCATATGCAATTAAGATCATTCTCTAATCTTAATATCACGCATATCTCAAATAATTCATCACACTTGAATTATCACACAATTGCACACACAAATATATTTTCATAATCAAAGTATTCATACTTTAAACATCATCACCATAATTAGCAAATAATTCACAAGAATCGACTCGATCCAATCACAACTCACAAAACACCAATTACCGATTAAGTATAGGATAAATAATTCATCACCAATAATTGAATCCAATATTCAATAAAAACTCACTATTCATTAAATAATAATTAATATTTAAATAACAATCAATACTTAAATAAATAATTAATATTACATAAATAATCAATATTTTAATTAAATAATTAATATTTAACAAACATTTAATATTTAATAAAAATTCTAATTATAAAAATATTTGCTTATTACAGTATTAGAAGAGAATGAAATATTTACATTTTTCATTCCATTAAGCCAATTATGTTACCACACAAACATGGAGCCTTAATGTGTTCTACCACCTACAGTAGCAGCCCCTGCGCATAAAAGGAGGTGGGGGCCACATACCTTAGCCAAAAAGAAAAAGAAAAGATGGCGCAACATTTTGAGAGAGAAAATATTTTACAAGTAGCCTATTGCTCACTCTGTTCTTGTGCATGAATTATGGTAAGGAGAAGGGGCCACTTAATTGCTACAAGTGAAAAAACTAACATTGCCTTGTCCATTCATGTGCAGTAAAAGAAGTATATTGGCACTTAAACTAAACAAGTTGATTAATATCATGTGCCTAACTAATATTTAAGTAGTAGTAAGAGCCATTTAGTATACACACATGTACCCTGCGCTACAGGAATGTTGAGGGAGTGAATCATGTTTTTCACTTTTCATTGCCAATGAATATTATAATAATAGCCACATATTTCATTGCCAATTTAATATCTACCTACTTACTGCGCATTACTTGGTGTGTAGACAATTCTCACATTGCCATTAATATTATAATAATAATAGTCACATAAGAATTACCCCCACTCAATTCTTTCCAGCGCATCTTTAAAAGAAGGTATATGAGTGAGCCATCATCAATTGTTTATTCACTTAGGACATGTTGCCACATGATTTCTCATCCTATTATAAACTACATCACATGAATTCTCACATTCCATTTAATATTCTTATTTCCTTGCCAATGTGTTCCTGCGCACCTATTTACTTGCCCAATGAAAGTGATAAATTGCTATTCAATTCTTTTAATGATGTATAGGTACTGCGCATAATAATGAGGAAAAGGGCCACTTATTATACCATTCCATTTTACTACAATAAAAAAAAAGAAAGGCGCTATAGCAATTTCCATTGAAGTTCCAAGCGCTATTGTCTCAACAACATAAACCTATATTCTAATTTTCCAACTCAAATAAGTACTCTAAATATTAAATGGGTCTTTCAAATATTACCAAAATCAATCCTAAACACACCAAAAATTAATATATTTCAGAAAATTAATTTTAAATCTAATAATTTTAATCTCATAGAAAAATTTGGAGATTTAAATTTAATCTTATTTCTACCCAATAATCCCAATAATGAGTAAAAACTCACCGTTACCTTATTTTTGGAGGATTTCTTGAGTTGGGTTGATTTTTTCTTCTTCTTCACTCATCTCCTTCTCTTCTACTCTTTCTTCTCTTCTCTTCTATTTTTCTCTTTTCCAATTTTTCTCTTCTTACTAACTTTTGTTTCTCTAAAACTCTAACTTGTCTTACACAAAATGGGCCTAACCTAACCACTTACTATTCACACCTCACACTAAACCCAATTTAAGTCTAGCAACTATCTAAAATTCTATCAAATGGAATAAATTAAATGTCATACCCCAAATTTTACCCTTAGATTCTTTGATCTCTTGCATATCATTTTAAGTCAATCATTTTGCATATTACCAATTGGTCAGCTGAAATAAATTTTTGAAATTACAGCCGAGTCAGTCAAACTAAAAGTCAGTTCCGATTAATTTTAAAATTTGACCAAATGCTGTATTTTTTCAAATTGTATATTTTGCGCTGATCATTTTGGTATATTCATTTTATTTTTCTGAGCACTTCGATACGAGTCCAATCATTCGCTTTTTAATTGATTTTATTTTAATTATTAATTAAATAATTTTTTTTATTAATCAGTTTTTTTTTTAAATTTAGATTTTATCTTAAAATAGTTTATCTTATTTTATTCTATATTTAAAAGAAAAATAATATGAATATTTTGTTTTATTAATTTTGTAAAAAAAACTTGTTCAGCAAGTTCTGAAAAGTTATTTTTATTTTTATTTAATATTTGTAAACCTATACAAGTACACACATAGCCTGAAAAAAAAAAATCAAAGCCACACGTATAATTGACTCCTTCCCCATGTACATCACACTACATACTTAGGCAACATCAACTAGACACAGCAGGGGTCACTATCTCACTTTCAAAAGTTCCATAATCCTGTAAACAAGGGGGCCATGCTGCAAGAAAAGAAGAAAAAGAGACAACAAGAATAATCTATCTCCCAGTTGAGTCCTTGAAAGGATGATAATATAAATACCACCATCACCATGTGAGTTTCACAACAACACTCTCCTTCTACCTTTTCCTTCCTGCAACCTCATCACCACATAAAAATTCCACTACATAAACTCTCACTCAGATATCATAAAACATCCAAGAACCACCAACCTTTCAACACCTTGTTTCCACTTCTTCACAAACCTCACAATCTTCTAACCATGACCAAATCGCCTTCAAACCGCACTTTCAGCTCAACATTGCAAGGACTGAGCAACTCGAAGTTTTTGGCATCGAACTCGAAAGCTCCAAGTAACGTAACATGTATGATCATTTGGCATTGTGTCGTTTGGCTTTCTTGGCTTTCATTTTCGTTATTATATTGATGTTTGGTTGTTGTTGATTTTGTCTTCACATGTATGTATTTGGTTAGCTCGCTTGCTTTTCGATTTCGGTTACGTCGTTTTGCTTATAATGCTGTCATAACTGCTTGCTACTACACTCTCATGAAAGCTTCCATTCACAATGGTTATTTGAGTTTCGTTCAATCACTTGCGGTTCTTGTGGCACGTCTGCGTTCGTGATGCGTCGATGTCGTTATTTATTAAGTGAACGTCGTCATGTGCTTGATTGTTGGTAGCACGTTTTTGTTGCTTGCATAGCGGTCCTGGTTTTTGAACTTTTCGATCTCGGTTTCGCCAATTTTCCTTGACTGATATTGCAGTTAGTTATGGCTCACATTGTAGCTTCTTTTGCGCCACTTGCATAGACCCTTGATTTCAATGTTATTTTCGTTGTTACAAACACATGGTTGTTTAGCGAAACATGGTATTGTTACTGTTTATCGCTCATACGCGGGATAAAAATTGCGATTGAGAGGAGAGAGGAGACGAGTTTCAGAGTACACGATGAGTTTCTTAACTCGCTGGTGATGGTGGCTGTTGCCGTTGAAAAAGAATATGAGAGGAAGAATGTTATTTCTTTTTTGACGTTTCCTATTCCTGACTCACTTGTTGTACTCGTATGTGCATGATTTGTTTTGTTTTAATTATAATAGTATAACAGTATGTTTTTGTATGTTCATTAATTCCTAATGTAGCTAATTTGGTTTTGTTTTGGCTATGTAATATACCTGTATAGTTCTATTTATATAATTAGATATGCTTGTTAATTCATACTATGTTTTAAATTTGTTTTGCTGTAACCAAGGTTATGAAAATCGGACTGGACCGGCCGGTTTAACCGGTTAGACGGAGAACCGGTCTTATGTCTGGTCAATTAAAACCCTTTAAATTGACCTGTTAAGGAATTGGGGCAAAAACTGAAAAATTGAAACTGGTCAAAACCGGAGGTTCCTCCAATTACATGGGTTGAACCGAATTTTAACTTTTTCAGCTTATTTTTTTTAATTTACTAAAATAAAAATATAATAAAATATAAAAAAAAACCAATTTAATACTATTGTAGCAAATGTGTCTTATAATTGAAGATCTCACTCTAATCCATTCGAAATTTGGATTTTCTTGATAATATAGTCTAGAATTCTAATATTCTTTGGCCTAAATCAAGCACCATCTAATATATTTTACATAAGATACACAATTCTAACATTTTTAACTCTTTCTCAAACTAATTCTAGTTAAGAAATTATACGAAATAAAAGTCATCAATCTATATGATAAAAAATTAGTATTAAATCATATAATACATACAATAACGGTCCGACCCTCGGTCCGACCCGGTCAAACCATTAAACCTTAAACCCCAGTCTATACCGGTTCAATATTCAGTCTGGTTTTAATTACCTTGGCTGTAACTATAGAAATACAAACGTATAGTCCTACTAGCTTAGTTAAAAATGGTTATACAATTTTAATTGGTTCTTTTGAAATATTAATCAAATTTGTTTACTTTACACATACTAATACTTCATTATACACTCCCTTGGTTTTAATTAAATTAGAATTTAGTTTTTTATGTTAATTAGAATTTAGTCATTTAGAATTTAGTTAATAATTTTAATTAAGCTTTAGTTTTAATTAGTTTTAAATTAGCTTTAACTAAATAGTTTTAGTTTTAGATTTAGTTTAAGTTTTAAATTAGAAATTTTATTTAGTAAGAACTTTAAGTTAATTAGTTTTAATCAAGTTTTAATTAGAATTAGTGATTAGAATTAGTCATTTATTTTTAGATTTAGTTAACTAAGTTTTTATTAGGATTTTGTTAATTAGCTTTTAATTAAATTTTAACCCATATTAGCTTTAGTTAGACCTTGTTTATTTAGATTTTTATTTATTTTATTTAATTCTTAATTCTAATCTTGGCTACTCTCATTTTCATTTTAGCTAATTTCTGGTCTTCATTTTTCAATTTAATTCTTGTTACACTTACTGTATATATTGATGTTTATCTTTCATTTGATACTGGAGATTTACTCTTGTTTCGTTGTTTCTTATGCCTCATTCCAAAGGGAAGTTGTCTCGTTGACTCATAAGTCATCTTCATTTTGGTTAGACCTTTCTCATTTTATGTCCATGACCTCTTTAGGATCATTTCTTCTTTGGCCTTATTAGAGCATTTTCTTCTCTCTTTGACCTAGTTTTAGGTTAGGGTTTTTGAACCCTATGTGAGTACTATCATTATAGTTAATTACCTTTCCTTTTGGCCTTATGAGAGCCATTTTGATTTATAACTTAGAGTTAGGTTTGGAGTTGTTGAACTCCATGTGGGTACCATCATAATGCGTACTCATTTTCCGCTTTTGACTTTGTTTAAAGTCAACTTTTAGGTTAGTCTCAACTTAGACTTAGAGAGTTCTTTAACTCTATATGTGAGTATCATGATCATGAATACTCATTCCCTCTTAGAACCTTGATCATTATCAAGAGTTCCTCACCTTAGTTATGCGATATCTTGTCGAGCCAATTTTTTCCTTGCCACTTAGTCTTAGAGAGTTTTTAACTCTATGCGAGTATCATGATCATGAATACTCATTCCCTCTTGGAACCTTGATCATTATAAAGAGTTCCTCGTCCCTAGTTAGGAGAACTAGGAATGCTCTGATTTCATCCTTATTAGGATACGTAGGCACAAGATACGACGTCTTGGCGAACATACTTAATGTACATACCCTTAGGTCTTTACCTTCAGCACCTTGGTCCTCACCATAGGTATTTACCTTTACCCTTAGCAGATTCCCTTAGCAAGCAAACAATAACATAACACAAATACAAACAAGAGATTCCTGTAGAGTACTACAGATATCTAGGATGCTAACACCTTCCCTAGGTATAACCAACCCTCGAACCTTAGATCTTCTAGCTGTGTCTTTACATAGCGCAATTAGGGTTTTCTTCGATCTTTACCCTTTCCTTTGGATAAATTAAAGCTCGGTGGTGAATTTCAAAGATGTGTGATTCAAGTTAATTAATAGTTTGATATCCGATTCTCACCGCAACAGAAATGACGACTTCACTGGGGAAAGAAACTTTTGAGAGTTAAGCCTACCTTGTTTTATTTGTATTATTTATATGTTTGCTCGCTTGTATATATATATATATATACCTGTTTGGGTTCTTCTGTTTAGCAGGGCTGCTACTTTTGAGTGGTGAGATAAGTCCTAACCTGGACTTGAGCATACACATATGATAGGATTGTGGTGTAATCAATAGTCGGCTGTTGGGAGTAGTCCTAACAAGTTTGGCATATGATGACCATGCTCAGTTGAGGCCCCTTTGTGATTATTGATGTTTGATGTGAGTAGTCGCATTGATGTCACTCTTTCCAACCTGGGAGTCCGTGAGACTGAGGATCGTAGTTACCTTTACCCCCACTTGGCCTTTTTATGACGTAGTGTGATGGCTATGAGGGAGTAGTCCCATATGTGTAGCGAGTGATTTTTGGATGTGGTTGTGAAGCACGATCGCTCTAGTACTACAGTTCAATTCATTTTTTATCCTATTAAAGCTGATGAAGGAAGGGAAATAGATGTCTCCAACTAACCCTGCTTGCACACTGAGGTTAAACAGTCAAAACTGTTGGTTTACAGATGCTACAAAGATTCGGGGTCTCTCCTTGGTTATTTTTTTGAAAAGGGGTGTTTTAGGCTATCGGTTGAGATGTTAGGACGGATGTATATGAAAGTATGGGATTTTGGGTTTTTGTTTAGTGTGCTCGCTAAGATTTTTCTTTCAATCTTATGCCTACGTATTCCCGTTTACCGAAACAGGGAAATCAGAGCGTTCGTAGTTCCTCCTATTCTATGGGAGGAAATGGTATTTTGGTGTCTTGTTCAAAGCCCAAGACGTGAAGCGAAAGGTGGTTTATATCTTGTTCAAAGCCCAAGATGTGAAGCTAAAAGGGTTTGACTTTAGAGAGAATTTGTCATCTCTAAAGAGGGGGTTGTATGTCATAACTGTTTATAAAGGATAATTACTTTAACCGGGATGTGTGAATCTGGCAATGCCATAATTTCCTTTATAGGGGATTTTTAACCTGAAGGAGAAGACTTTAACTCAGTGTAGAGCAATGTTATCTTTCCTTAGGAATTTCTCATGCTAAAAGAGGGACAGTGGCATGGATGTAGATGATCCAGAGGCTTGCCGCTTACAGCAATTAGATGAAGGGAAAGGAGTTGTTGATGTTTGTGTACTGTGAACGAGGCACAACTTTGATGCTAAAAGGTTGATTGGATCAACCAGTGGTTTTCTTATACAAAGCCTAAGAGGAGGCTAATATGTGTCTCGTACAAAGCCCGAGAGAGAGGCTAAAAGGTTTTGACTCAACGAGGGAATCTTTTGGTATCTCGTATAAAGCCCGAGATGGAGGCTATTTGACTCAACAAGAGAGTTTTTTTTGTATCTCGTACAAAGCCCGAGAGAGAGGCTAAAAGGGGTTGATCCTACAAGAGGATCTTTTATACTCAACAAGAGAGTGATTTTGTATCTCGCACAAAGCCCGAGAGAGAGGCTAAAAGGTTTGTTTGGCTCAATAAGAACCTTTTTGTATCTCGTATAAAGCCCGAGATGGAGGCGAAATGGTGATTGACTCAACGAGGGAGTCTCTTATGTGTCTCGTACAAAGCCCGAGAGAGAGGCTAAACGTTGTTTGACTCAACAAAGGCGTCTTTTGTATCTCGTACGAAGCCCGAGAGAGAGGCTAAACGTTGTTTGACTCAACAAAGGCGTCTTTTGTATCTCGTACGAAGCCCGAGATGGAGGCTAAAATTGTTAGCTCCGCTGGGGAGAATCATTGTACAAAGCCCAAGAGGAGGCTATTGTAACTGTTTCAGTTAAGTGACAGGTCCAGTATGCTGATTTAAAGAGAAAATCAGTTCTTATATGGGTAATGTCGTACTAAAGGATTTGCTCCAAGGATCGGGCTTATTTCCTGTTCTTTAAGGAAATGGGAAATCCAATGGGTGTTGAGACTGTCCGAGTCTACGGGTTTCCTTCCTATTTAACGAAGGGGTCACTTGAGAATGTCTTTGAGACTCAAGGATATTAGACTGTCCAAGTCTAGAGTTTCATCTTTTGTACTATGCTTCGAGAAACTGTAGTAGACTCTTTGAAAGGACTATTCTATGAAGATGACTAAGTTATGTTCTTATACCTCTAGGAGGTCGTCGGGACAATTGTATGAAGCCCAAGAGGAGGCTGGAAGCTTTAAAGAAGCCGACGGGTCCTTGTACTAAGCCCAAGAGGAGGCTATCATTCCCGGAGGAAGAGATCATTATACGAAGCCTAAGAGGAGGCTGTGAATACTTCTAAGAAGCCGAGAGGTCCTTGTACTAAGCCCAAGAGGAGGCCGGGTTGCTTTTAGGAAGCCTGTGGGTCCTTGCACGATGTCCAAGAGGAGGCCGATGCTTTTAAGAAGCTCGTGGGTCCCCAAACCTCGAGAAATTCAAGACAGGCTATTCACAAGGAATAGATCAAGCCAGGAAAGTTTGAGAATTTGGAAGTAACTCAAAGATGCCATTCACGGAGAATAAATTCATCTCTGGGAGTAGATTTTCTTGACAATTCCTAATGAGGACAGCCGAAGAGAAGACTGTATCTGGTGATCCTATTGGGGATCTAGCTGTCTATTTCTAAGAATAAACGCGACGGCTTTTCCTAGTTCTAGACGTAGTTGTCGGGGAAACTCTAAATATCTATACTATTATTACACAGTTGATATGAGTTTATGAAAGAAGGCTTACAGCGAAACAGCCCTACAATACAGTTATATGTATATGAAAGCGGTAAATGAAAGCGTATAAACACTTACTCGGTTGTAGAACTTCCATGCTGTTTGGTTAGTTGTTCAACAAAGACAGATTGAAAACAACAGTATATTCAAAATCAAACGAGAAAGTGCTTTGACAAAGAAAGATTTGGGGCTTACAGCTCAAGGAGAGGCCCAGGGTTTTACTAGTGATTGTACTATTTGAATTTGTACAGAGGGACTTATACAAGTGACTGAGGCCCAAAAAGGTTTTCTGTACAAAGGGATAGGTCTTACACTCTCTCAAGAGGCCCAAAAAGTTTTAAAAGAAAAAGAGTGGGGCTTATAACACGAGGGTAGGCCCAGATGATTTTTCCGTTTAAAAATGGCGATCGCGCCAAGTTTTTCTTTTAACGCAGAGGGACTTATACAATAAGGGAGGCCCAAAATTATTTTGGTTAAAAGGGGATTGGGTCTTACACTTTATTAGAGGCCTAAAAGTTTTGAATGGGTCTTATAGCTCAAGGAGAGGCCCAATTGATTTTTTTTAAAAGGCGACGATCGCGCCGTTTGTTTTTGACGGTATCCGGACTTATACAATGCACTGAGGCCCAAAAATAATTTGGTCAAAAAAGGATTGAGTCTTACACTCTATTAGAGGCCCAAAGTGTTTTGAAAATGATTTATGAGGGTTGAATTAATCCAAAAACCCTAATTTGTTTTCAAAATATGTTTTAATTGAATAAAAATTCAATTAAAATGATCAAAATTGTTTAACATATGGAAAACAAATTGTGATCTTGGATTAATGCTTCAAAAATTAAGTATTGACCTACAATATAATTAGAAGGCATTAAAAATTATAAAATCACGAGGGAAAAAACATTTTAAATGGCAAAAACAAATAAAACATTAATTCTTTGCAAAAATATCAATTATATGAAATAAATAATATTTTTGGGATTTTTTGATAAAATAAAATATTTTAACATTTTTTTGAATTATCAAAAAAAGAATCAACTCAAAATCATTAAAACTCAGAAAGAAATTAATTTTTGAATCAATTAAATAAAATCACAAAATTCAAATATTCAAATATTTGAAAATGGCGCCAAGAACAAAGGCAAGAACACGCGCGTGTTCTGAGTTTCCCAGATTTGCATTTTCTATCCAATCTAACTGAATACTTGATTATATCATGCAATCTACATATCAATCAACTCGTTTTAACCTCACGATCATGTCTATGGTCTTTAATTTCATTTATTTTTAACATGGAATAAGAAATCAAAGAGAAACCTCAAGAACCCTAATTTCTGCATGAAGGTTCAGAAATTTCACACACGATTCAAATAATGCAATTTATTGAGGGAAAACACTCCATGCATGATTATGAACATATGGCCAAATTATTGTGCAGCAAAAATTGCATGGATCATAGAGTTAGAAGAGCTCATGCTTACCTCTTGCAGCTGGTGATCGTGTTTTGTGTTGGAGGTGTTATATCTAGGTTCCAATGATCTGGATAGCTTCCCTAGGTGCCATGGAGTGTGTATGAATGCTTGGAATTGATTGAAATGATCTGGAACTTGAGATGGTACCCCAATTGCAAATCTGTCAAGAACTTGAGCAACTGGCTGGTGATTTTGTGATTTTGGTGTTCCAGATGTTATGTGAGTGTTTGGATCACTTCTATATGATGTATGTGAGGTGTGTGTGTGATTGGTTTGAGTGGAATTGCTCTCTAATGAAAAACCCGATAGTGACTTGCTAAGAAAGGCATTTTTGAGAGTGAGAAGTGGTTTTTGAGAAAGGCAAGTGTTGTAGGCCTTTGGTGTACTTAAACTGATCACAATTGAGCTCTATTTATAGTAGAGCAAGTTTTTTTTGTAAGGAATAGTGAATGGCAACTGCTGAGTAGGTTTGGCCAATGTTGGCAAATGAAAATCCAAGTCTCCTCTAGCCATTCTCTAGCCATTGACTAGAGGTTAGGGCACAGGCTGCTGGTCCCCTTGGTCTTGGATAAGTCTTGACTGAATTCAGTTGCTAAGAGCTCAGTTCATGCCACCTTGATGCTTCCATTGAATGCTCTAATCCAAAATTGGAGTCTTGTCCCTATTTTGGCAATTCTAGGTTCAACATGCTATTTCTTGTTCCAAAGACTTTGGAGGCTTGGCTCAGTGATTGTCCCCTTTAGATTCAATCCTCAGAGGTGTCCAAGTGGATAGGAGTATTTGGATTTGGCTGATTTTGGCAAATCGACCAAAAGTTCAAAAATCTGCCTTGCCTTGGCAGATTTCAGCAAGACAACTTGCCAATGTCATATCTCATGGCTCAAATTGAATTTGGTAATGTTCTTGGCCATTTTGGAAAGCCCTTACATGATACAACAACTGTTTGAACATGTTTGTTTTGATCTCTTTTGAATCCAAGTGAAAAATCCCCCTACATTTGGAAAAAAGTTAAGGCAGATTCTGACTTAGTGAAATTTTCACTAAGTGTTGGAACAAAGTGACTTTTCTTGATTTTGATCACTCCATAACTCAAAATCCATGAGGAATTTGGACATAGGTCAGTATGAAGCTTTTGTAGAGGGCAATGTGATCTACAAATCAAGCTTTGAATGGGGAACAATGGCCTTGTGGTTTAGGAGTTATGGCCCTCCAAAGTTGGCACATTAGTGTCACTTTTTCCATAACTTAGAAATTTTTCTAAGTTTTTATGGTTACCCCTTTTACAAGTTATCCCACTTTCTTTGATTTTTCTTGATGAATGGTGATTCAAATCATACATTAACATCATTTTAGGGTTAAAAATCCATTTTGGTGAAAAATCTCAAAAAGTCAAAGTTGACTTTTGTGCACAGTTGACTTTTTATCAGATGAATTCCAAACTGTGCAATTCTTCAGGAAATCATGTCCTTGACCTAAATCAAACTTGATGGACATGTTCCATGGGTGTCATAGGGTATATTGAATCATGTCTTAGGGTTTGGGAGCATGTCCTGGTCAAAAGTCAAAGTTACAGTTGACTTTCCTCGCGAAACCCTAATTGTGGTGCAGATGAAATTGAGACTTGTTGCTCAAGCTTCTTGTATTAATCCATTGTTCCAAATGGATCAATATGGTATATTAGAGACCCTCAAATCATGTCTTGAGGTCTTGGTTCATGATTTGTCCCAAAAGTCAACTTAGGGGTGAATTAGGTCAAGAAACCCTAATTCCTAATTTTTTATGTATGCATCCCCTGAGGTCAAATTGACTTGATGGTTGGGTCCATGAGGTTCCATAGAGTATATTAGGTTATGTTTTGGATCATTGGCTTGTGCCCAGATGAAAATTTTCCATCTGGAGGCCCTGGTCGACCAAAACCCTAATTTGGTGACACTGTCGATCTTGAGACTTGATCCACCTAGATGGGAGCAGCCTTGTGCTTAATCCTTGAAGTGGGAGTCCTTTTGATCCATTGTGGATATTTTAGAGGTTAGACAAGTTGAAGATCAAGTCATTCCTTGATTGATCCTTTGTCTAAAGCTCTGAGAGGGCTTAAAAACCCTAATTTTGATTGTAGTGAATGCTCAACAACCCTTAAGGCATTTGATGAGGCATGATGGTTCATCCATATTGTGATGATGATTTGCACAATGATGGGAAATCTTAGTGGTCAAAATTTGGGGTATGACAGATGCCCCTATTTAATCTTCTTGGACCCGAAGGTGTGAATGACGAAGGTATTCGGGCATTCGGGGTGCAAGAGGATTAAATATCGGAATACCCGAAATTTTGATGGCTATGAATGGCAGCTTGCGCATTCATCTTCTTTTGCTAAGCAAAGATGCTTAGAAAAGGTAGACTTCCCCTCGATCCTGGTTTCTTACCAAGGAACTGGTCTAAGTCTCCTTTTGAAATAAACCTCCCCTCGATCCTGGTTTCCTACCAAGGAACTGGTCTAAGTTTCTGTTGTAAACTTCCCCTAGATCCTGGTTTCCTACCAAGGAACTGGTCTAAGTTTCTGATTTAAACTTCCCCCCGATCCTAGTTTCCTACCAAGGAACTGGTCTAAGTTTCTGATTTAAACTTCCCCTCGATCCTGGTTTCCTACCAAGGAACTAGTCTCAGTTTCTTTTGAAATAAACTTCCCCTCGATCCTGGTTTCCTACCAAGGAACTGGTCTTAGTTTCTTTTGTCAATAAACTTTATTGACAATGGACACTATTTGTAGCGGCTTTCCTCAAACTTCTCGCCGAATCTTCCTGGGGAGATGCCATTTGACGGAAAAAAATGACGTCAGATTTGCTGGGGAGCCCAATCGTCTGAGTTGTAGAGGTGTACAAACTTCTCTGTTGGAGATGCCATTTGTTGACTCTATCTGGGGAAAATGAGTCTCTTGAGAGACTGCTTTCATTTGGGGTCTTACATCATACTTTTCTCAGGATCTTCCCAGAGAAATGCCATATGATGGGCTCCAATTTTGAGGTGCCGATGACCTTTTCATCAGCGGTCTTTCGGAGAAAGGCAGCTGTACTGCCAAATCTCTGCTTAGGAGGCTTTCTCTGGGGATTTTTCTTTAATCCAGGAAAGCAAGGATATCATCTTCAATGGCGAAGAGTGACATTTGTAGAAAGCTTCTCTGGCTTTTCAAAGGTTCAAGTTATCAAAGTGGTCGAGTGCCGACCTAATCCAGAGATACACTGGAGGCGAGATTGTTCAAACGCAGCGTTTCCTGACGAGGCAAGAACTGACAACTCGATTGAGAAGACTTTTATCATAAGGGGATAAGACCAACTAGAGTGATAGTGATGCAATATGAATGCGAATGCAAGTAAAATGCATGATGTATGTATGTATATGCTGACAAAGACTTGACACAACACACAGACTGACGGATGAACATGATTGGATACTCGGCCACTGTTGGAGATGAAAGGTATCACTTGGTTCAAGATAGCAATTCTGCCTTGCTTAGGAGAGATAATCCCTGCGGGGAATACCGTTGATCGGGCTTAGGAGATAAGAACTTGGCCGAGGGTATCAGATGGTAAAGTCCCATCTCATACAGTTGATCCTTCGCTCAGGCGTACTGGCCTAGAAGGAGTACTTTGATTCTGCACTTTGAAATTCAAACGCCTTTGGAGACGCAATCGACGCCCTTTCAATGTTCAATAGTCAAAAGCAATTGCCATCTTTAATTTAAAAGCAGAAAAAGTTTCAACAAGTAAATTCATTTTTGTTTCATTTCAAGAATCGCTAATCATATTAAAACGCCATTCTATAAAGCTAAAACAAATAAGAATTACAAACAAAAGCACAAGGGCTCAAATTTTATTGATAAAATGGAGATCAGCCAAACGCGTGATTCCAAAGAGTATATACAAAGTTTAAAAATGGTAATTTACAGGGAAAAGGGCTACGTTGAAACATAACAACCATTATCCTTCTACCAACTTTGAATTCGGGACATCCTGAGCTTCTGTCAGAGATGACCTTGACTGGAGTTTTCCTCCGATGGATGATGTAACTGCTGCTGAGGGACTTGCCTCTGTTGAACATAGTTACTTGTCATTATCCCTAATTTTTTCCTGGATTGTACTTTGATGTTTCCAATCCATCGGGATGATTTTTTTCATGTCTCTAACTTTTGCCTGGACCGTCCTTTCAGGTTTTCAATCCACCGAGACGTTTTTTTTTTAGTTTAGGCGAAGTATTTCTTGACTACATCAACATTCGTGGGCTAGGCAAATTCCTCTCCGTCCATGGTTGCAAGTCTCAAGGCGCCGCCTGAGAAAGCCTTCGTGACCACATAGGGGCCATCATAATTTGGGGTCCATTTGCCCCGAGAGTCAGTGAGAAACGATTATATCTTCTTGAGCATGAGGTCTCCTCTTCTGAAGACCCGAGGTCGGACCTTTTTGTCGAACTCCTTCTTCATTCTCCGCTGATACAACTAACCATGGCATAGTGCCATGATTCGCTTCTCTTCGATCAGGTTTAATTCGTCGTGTCGACTTTGACACCATTCAGCTTCTGAAAGCTTAGCTTCCTTCAATACCCGGATTGATGGGATCTCTACTTTTATGGGGAGAACTGCCTCCATGCCATACACTAGAGAGAAAGGGGTTGCCCCTGTGGAAGTGCGGACAGATGTGCGATAACCGTGAAGAGCAAAAGGTAGCATCCCGTGCCAATCTTTATAGGTTACAACCATCTTTTGAACGATCATCTTGATGTTCTTGTTAGCCGCTTCTACCGCTCCGTTCATCTTGGGTCGGTAGGGAGATGAGTTATGGTGTTCGATCTTGAACTCAACGCACAACACTTTCATCATCTTATTATTCAAGTTAGATCCATTATCTGTAATGATCTGGTTTGGAACACCATAACGGCAGATGATATTATTTTTGATAAATCGGACCATCACTTGTCGGGTTACATTAGCGTACGACGCTGCTTCGACCCACTTGGTGAAATAGTCATGGCTACCAGGATGAACCGATGTTCGTTTGAAGCCTTAGGTTCGATCAAGCCAATCATGTCGATTCCCCATATGGAAAAAGGCCACGGGGAAGAAAGAACTTTGAGATGTGATTGCGGTACATGAATTTTGTCGGAGTATACCTGACACTTGTGACACCTCCTCATGTACTTGTAGCAGTCGGATTCCATTGTCAACCAGTAATACCCTGCTCTCAGAATTTTTCTCGCCATTGTGTGTCCATTGGCATGAGTGCCAAAGGATCCTTCATGAATTTCTTTCATAAGCATGTCTGCTTCTGGTCTGTCTTTGCATCGGAGCAAGACCAAGTCAAAATTCCTCTTATAAAGAGTGTCACCGCTCAGGAAGAAGTTTCCAGCCAATCTTCTGAGGGTTTTCCTGTCTTTTCTGAGTGTCCCAGGTGGGTACTCTTGTTTTTGAAGGAAGCATTTGATATCGTGATACCAAGGTTTGTCGTCTATGACTGCTTCAATCGTGAAGATGTAAGCGGGCCGTTCAAGGCGCATTATGTCGATCTTAGGTAGGTCATTCCATTGATCTACACTAATTATGGAAGAGAGAGTGGCTAAGGCATCAGCCATGTGATTCTCATTACGAGGGACGTGATGAAACTCGACTCTGTTAAAGAAGGGTAACAACCTTCTTGCATAGTCTTTGTAAGGAATCAGTCTTGATTGGTATGTGTTCTAATCTCCTTTTATCTGATTGATAACCAAGGCTGAATCGCCGTATACGTCCAAGTTTTTGATCCTTAAATCAATCCCTTCTTCGAGACCCATAATACAAGCTTCGTATTCGGCCTCATTGTTGGTACATTTGAACGTAAGTCTGGCAGTGAAAGGAATGTGGGTACCCTGAGGGGTAACAATTATTGCCCCAATTCCGTTTCCATAATGATTAACTGCTCCGTCAAAGATAAGTCCCCATTTGGAACCTGGTTCTGGCCCTTCACTGGGTAACGGTTCATCGCAATCTTTCATTTTTAGATATATGACATCTTCGTCTAGGAAGTCAAACCCGGTTGATTCTTGATCGTCAATCGGTTGATGAGCCAAATGATCGATAAAATACTTCCTTTAACGGCTTTCTGAGCGTGGTACTCTATGTCATATTCTGATAATAACATCTGCCAACGGACAATTCTTCCCGTGAGAGCAGGCTTTTCGAAGACATACTTAATTGGATCTATTTCGGAGATTAACCAAGTAGTGTGACAAATCATGTATTGGCGAAGACGTTTGGCTGCCCAAGCTAAAGCACAACAAGTTTTCTCAAGCACAGTGTACCGAGTCTCGCAGTCGGTGAATTTCCTGCTTAAATAGTAGATGGCAGACTCTTTTCGTTTGGTTTCGTCTTGTTGGCCAAGTACACATCCCATTAAGTCCTCTAGGACTGTGAGGTAAATGATCAGTGGTCTTCCTTCCACTGGAGGTGATAGAATCAGCGGATTCAACAGGTATTCCTTAATACTGTCGAAGGCAGTTTGGCAATCTTCTGACCAAACGCAATCCTGGTTCTTTTTGAGTAACTTGAAAATCGGCGCACACGTGGCGGTCATAAGGAATATGAATCTGGAGATGTAGTTCAAACGTCCCAAGAATCCTCTGACTTGTTTTTCAGTTTTCAGAGAAGGCATTTCTCGAATGGCCTTGACCTTGTCAGGATCGACCTCAATCCCTTTTTGGCTGACGATGAACCCTAAGAGTTTCCCCGAACGGACACCGAAGGTGCACTTGTTGGGATTCAAGCGGAGTTTGTATTTTCTCAAACGCTCGAAAAGTTTTGACAGGTGGGTCACATGCTCCTCTTCTGTCTTAGATTTTGCAATCATGTCATCGACATATACCTCTATCTCTTTATGTATCATGTCATGAAACAGAGTAGTCATGGCCCTTTGATAGGTTGCCCCGGCGTTCTTCAAGCCGAACGGCATCACCTTGTAACAAAAGGTACCCCATGGGGTAATGAACGAAGTTTTCTCCATGTCTTTCGGCGCCATTTTGATATGGTTATAGCCCGAGAATCCATCCATGAAGGAGAAAATTTTGAACTTTGTTGTGCTGTCTACTAGCATGTCAATGTGTGGTAAAGGAAAGTCGTCCTTTGGACTTGCCTTATTCAGATCCCTGTAACCAACACACATTCTGACCTTTCCGTCCTTTTTGGGAACGGGTACGATGTTGGCTAACCATTGAGGATATTAAGATGTAGCGAGGAAACCTGCGTCGATCTGTTTCTGTACCTCCTCTTTGATTTGGATGGCCATGTCCGGGTGAGTCTGTCTCAACCTTTGCTTTACTGGCGGATATTCCGATCTTAACGGTAAGTGATGTTCCACGATGCTGGTATCCAACCCTGGCATATCCTGATAGGACCAAGCGAATACATCGGGGAATTCTTTGAGAAGCTTTATCAAACTCTCTCTGGCAGTTGGACTTAGCAGTGCCCCAATCTTGATTTCTTTTCTCACTCTTTTCGAACCCAAGTTGATCGTTTCCAATGGCTCTTTGTGAGGTTCAATAGACCTTTCCTCCTGTCTGAGTAATCGGGAGATCTCTTATGGAATTTCGTTGTTAACTTCTTCTTCAGCCCCAAATACCGGGAACCCAAAGTTGGGAGAAGGCATCGGATCGTATGTTTCAACGGGGTTTAAAACAAGCAATCTGCATGACGTGATGATTCGTGTTTAGAAAAGATAGAGAGAATGCAAAAGTGTGTGCAGTGTATTTATTTTACTGCTTGTTTTTATTTTTAATTGTTTTTTAGGATTACCATTTTCTGAAAAACGAAAAGAGAAAACAACAATTAATGCGGAAATTACAGAACAAAGTTATTTTATTAATGAACAAGTCGATCCTTGAAACTACAGCCCTATAAAACAAAACTCTGTCGCTTTAGGCGGAGCGAAGAGGGAAAATTTACAGAAAGCGAGCCCTATCAAAACATCCGTTTCACCTGGGCAGGGTGAAAGGTTAAAGATGGCAATTACTTTGACTGATGAACGATCTTCGGAACCTCGACGGCAACCCATTGGCGGCGAACTCCTCGGTGAATCACAAAGTCTGGCACCTTCCTTGATTTGTCTTCAGAAATAACGCTGATTTCTGGTGGAGCAGGATCATTGGAATCTGTCTCCCAGGCAGAGTTGTCGTAGGAGGATTCCTCTGTTGTATTTTGCATAGCATTTGTGCTCTCAGCTGTATCTCCCCATCCAGTTGGCTGGATATCTTCGAGCCTGATACGAGAGCTTTCGGGAGCGGTGTACTTGACCGTATAGTCAAATTTTCCACTTGGTTGTCCCAAGGTGTCCCACACTTCTTTCGAACTGGAGGAGTCATCCCTCTCGATGACGTTGACCTCGGGAAAAACATAGTTGATGAATTCAAGTCCTGCAAACGTTGCAAATTCATCGTCATGTTGAGTAGTTTCTGAATGACCTGAGTGTTGATCCCATGACATGGTGGGGACACAGGTATTCTGTTCAATGATGCTCAGCTGAGTTTCATTACTCGGCTGACTCTCTTGCCCCAAGTCTCCTGGATAAGGTTTCCACATTGACAGACCATCCATTGGGCCATAGTAATTTTGGTCAAAATTGTCTTTCATCAGAGTGTCTTCCTCTAATGAATTTGGCAGAGCACGGCATCCTTCCGGATCACAACCCCCGTATATCATTTCGACGTCTGACCGTGGTATAAATCTCGGACTCTGTGCGGGATAGCAAAATGGCGTAGGCACCTCTTCTTGAGACATGTAACCGTCCTCGTTAAGATAGGACTTCCACTCTTCCTCTGTGTTAGAGGGATCTTCCTCATTGATAGTATGGACTGCTTGAGGGACTGGGTGAAGAAAACCTCCACTGTGGAAGAAGTTCTGAATGGGATGAAGACTTCCATCACTGGCAAACCAAGACCCTTCTTTGTTTTATTGTTAATAGGAATGACAAGCT
The DNA here is from genome assembly GCA_022829125.1 of Lathyrus tuberosus. Taxonomy (NCBI): domain Eukaryota; kingdom Viridiplantae; phylum Streptophyta; class Magnoliopsida; order Fabales; family Fabaceae; genus Lathyrus; species Lathyrus tuberosus. Next base: position 1,863,540 of record JALAZF010000112.1, read on the forward strand.
GTTCTCATCCGGTTGTATCGGTACTCTCGACCGCTTTGATAGCATCTTTGTATGAGGAAATCGAGGTTCCTCCTTGGGATTGATTGTCCTTGCCCACCGACAGCGCTTGGAACTTCGTCCCAATAACCTCCTTGGGTTCTACACAAGTAGATGATGATAAGTTACTCACGAGCAAGGTCTGTTCTCCACAGACTGTGACAAGTTGATCGTTCTAAACGAACTTTAGCTTTTGGTGGAGGGTCGAAGTGACCGCTCCAGCCTGATGTATCCAAGGTCTTCCTAATAAACAACTGTATGTTGCCCGGATGTCCATAACCTGGAAAGTGACTTGGAAAGTGTGAGGACCGATAGTTATGGGAAGATCAACTTCGCCAATAACTGTTTTTCTGGATCCGTCGAACGCTTTGACGACGACCTCACTGATTCTCATCGGAGGGCCTTTGAATGATAATTGCATCAAAGTGGACTTCGGCATAACATTCAGGGCTGACCCTGTGTCTACCAGTACGCTGGCTAAAGCATCGTCCTGGCAGTTAACTGTAATGTTGAGCGCCATGTTATGACGGCGACCCCCTTCGGGTAATTCCTCATCACTAAATGCCAAATTATTGCAGGAAGTGATGTTAGAGACAATGCTATCGAACTGTATGATTGTTACATCATGTTCCACAAAGGCTTGCTCCAAGACTTTCTACAGAGCCTCCCTGTGGGTTTCTGAACTGAGTAACAGTGATAATACCGAGATCTTTGAAGGAGTCTATAACAGCTGATCAATAATGTTATATTCACTCCTTTGGATGAGCTTCAGCATCTCATCATTATTTTTCAAAAGGTCGAGATTATTGGATTGACCGACTGATGGATCGGGAGCTTCTGTCTGAAGTTCCTTTTCCTTGTTAGGTTCTCCAACTCCCCGGTTGAAGATTCGACCGCTCCGTGTTACACGACTGATGTCTGCAATATTCACGACGGAGGGTAATGGAATTTCCTTTCCATTTTCAACTGTTGTTGCACCGTATTTGTAAGAGATAGCCTTAGTTGATTCATACGGTAGTGGTCCTGGTAGATAGATGACTATGGGAACCTTCTGATTTCTCTGACCATCATAAGTAACCTCGATCCGTTCCTGGTTTGGAGCTCTAGATTCGTCAAGTAGAGGGATGATGGTAAAAACATCCCTGGTCTGGTGACGACCAAAGATTGTGACAACATCCTCGACTTGATTGGCAAGGTAGTTCGGCATCCAGTTGATGGGTCCAGAACCTGGATATGGGCGAATCTCTCCGCGATCCACCTGCCCCTGGAGAGCTGCTCGCACAAGGTAACACCCTTGGTTACTTTCTGAACAGACACTACAACGGTCATAATTGTGTGGTGGCACCTGGCCACACCCACTTTGAATGCAATGTAACCTCACTAGGTTAGCTTCCACAGATCGGACATCCTGACTTTGACGTCGAGTAGGATTCCTGTTACTGATACTAATTTGCTGAGTATCTTCATCCATATAGATTGGCATCCACCAATGATTTAACAAGTGCTAAAGTGCCTCCTGGACAAGGGTACAACCTCGATCGTTTTCGCAACCTGCTTTACAGCTTTGATAGTCGTGTGATATTAAGAATCCGAGTCGGACCTGCTCAGCATGTAACTCTACCAGGTTGGTATTCATCACGCGAATATCGAAGATCTGAACCATGTTGATCTGATAAGGATTCCTATCATGGTAGTCTTGGATCAATCCAAGATTCATCTGACGCTGGAGGGCCTCTTGTATGAAAGAGCATCCCTGTTTGTTTACCGAGTAAGTCAGACAGGAACTGTAATCGTGTTGTGGCAGATTATGATACTGGCTTTGCCTTGAGTGCATTGCCACCAAGTTAACATTCATTGCACAGATATCGTGGTTCTGAATGACGTTGGAATTCGTATAGACCATGTTAACTCCACGAACTCGGTACTCTTGGATCCATCCGAGATCCATCTGTTCCTGTAGAGTTGCTTGCATTACAGAACATCCTTGATTTTTTTTAGACCAGACATCACATTGATGATAATTATGAGGTGGCACATGGCCATATCCACTCTGTCTACAATGCATCTTAACCAGATTGGTCCTCAATAAGAGTACATCGTGAATTCGATAGACATTGTTAGACTCTTTCTCAATCAGGTTGACTGCAGCTTTCTCATGTTGAGGCACCGGGTTTGTGAGAACATTGAGATTCATATCTTTGAAAGATAAGAGCCCGCTCCTAACAAGCTTTTGCACGTCAGATTTGAAATTGAGATAATTCTCTATGTTATGCCCTGATCCTCCTTGATGATAAGGGCATGTTTGATCCACCTTAAACCAAAAAGGCGGATTTTCCGGCACTGTAAAAGGAAACTTAGTCTGAATGTGCCCCTTAGCCAGTAGTAACGGAAATAGTTCTGCGTACAACATGGGTATAGGATCAAACCCTGATGGTCGTGTTGTACGGTTGTTATTGTATGGAGGACGAGCCTGCTGAAGAGGCTGTTGTGTCCTTTGCTGATTAGGTTGGCTCTGCGCAACCTGAGGTTGATATGTAGGAATAGGCGCAGGGCCGATAGCAGGAATTACAGACGCTACTGGTTGATAACGTCGCCTTTGCTTTCCGAGAGAGATATTCCTAATATCCTGCTCTTTTTTCTTAGGGAGAGCACTGTCGTATCGTTTTGTACTACTCGATGATCCAGTGTCTTTTGCCAAACGTCCTTCTCGGACGGCTTCCTCAAGACGAACTCCCATGTCCACCATCTCGTTGAAGTCACTGGGCGCACTGGCGACCATTTTGTCATAGTAAAATGAGCTTAAGGTCTTTAAGAAGATCTAGTAAAATGAACTTAAGGTCTTTAAGAAGATCTTTGTCATCTCTTTTTCCTCAAGAGGTGGACAAATTTGAGCGGCAATTTCACGCCATCTTTGGGCGTACTCCTTAAAGGTTTCCTTGTCCTTTTGTGACATTGATTTGAGTTGATCTCTGTCCGGTGCCGTGTCCAAATTATATTTGTATTGTTGGACGAAGGCAGTACCAAGATCTCTGAATGTGCTAATCGTAGCACGGTTTAAACCCATGTACCATTCTACTGCGGCACCGGTTAAACTATCCTGAAAGTAGTGAATCAGCAGGTCCTGATTCTCGATCCGAGCTGACATTCGCCGAGCGTACATCACCAAGTGACTCTGAGGGCAAGAGTTACCCTTGTACTTTTCAAAGTCGGGCACTTGGAACTTGTGCGGGACTTTCACATTGGGGACCAGACAAAGGTCTGCGGCGTCCTTTCCAAATAGATCCTAACCACGAATGGCTTGCAGTTCCTTCTGCATTTCCAAGAACTGTTCCTGGAATTCATCTATTCGGTCAAACATAGTTTCCTTTTTACCATAAGGTATCTGTGGAATCTGTCCTTCTGGGACAGTGTGCACCACAGGGGGTCGTACCGTGACTATGGCAGTGAGCCTTGGCGTTTCCCAAAGTTTGTAACCTTCAGGAGTCTTCAATATGCCCCTGGCATCTTCGCTTTCCCGAAGTTTGTAACCTCCCAGACCAGCGGCATCTGTTATGATTCCCTGATCTTCAGTGATCGGCGGAACATATCCTTCCGGGATATAGTTAACAGGCATGCCCCAAGGACGATCTTTCGGTATTTGATACCTAGGATCATACTTCTCCACTATGGGCGTTGAGGTGATCTCTGAGATCACAGTCCTTTGTAGCTGAGCTTCTGCCATGGCTTGCATGTCGTTACGAAGCTTTCTCATATCCTCTCTCAGAGCGTCGATCTCTTCTTTCAACTCTCTGTTTTCTTCCTCAAGATCATCCATCTTTTTCTGACGATTGGTCCAAGTATTATACGAATGAGACAGTTTGACTCTAGAACCGAGACACAAACGTGAGATTCGTAGGTAAGAAGAATACGCGGTGTGAGAATGATGAATGCAATGATTATATTAATTGTTTTTTGGTTTAATCAAAATAAACTTCGACAATTAGATTGCAAATATCAAACAGTGGGGAAACCCCTTTTTATTGAATTCAAAGGATTACAGAAATGGAAATACAGTAGATTACAAGGTGCAGAAATAGAAACCTAAGCTAATGGGTCCCGAGAGAACTCGGGTGCTGATTCTGGTACTTTCTTTTTCTTTGACCGGGGCTCTTGAGCCGTTGTCGGGTTGTCATTCCTTTTCCAAGTGAAAGGAGCGAGCAAATTCCTTTGGCCATCCTAATTATCCACAGCATGTTGCTCTAAAATCTCAATCAGAGCGTCCTTATCTTTCAATAGTTGCTGTATTTTGATACCCTCCACATCGAGGGTGCGGTACTTGTTCTTCCAAGACCTCCTCTCCCGTTGAACTTTGTTGAGAGTAACCTGAAGCTTTTCAGTTTCCGTCATGAAGTACATGACAGATTCCCTCGGCGGAAGAATTCTGTAAGGAGGATAAGGCATCTTTAGCTTGAGAGCTCTAGTTTGTACCCAGTGGAGATAAGGCTCCAACGAGACACAGTCCGGTTTTCCTAGAGACTCCCGTCCTTTCTTATGAACTTGTTTCCAACCGTGCACTATTTCCGTCTTTAGTGCTCTGTCACTTTCTCCTTCCTTGAAGAAAAGACCTTCCAGATGAACACCCCGTGGGACGTGTCTCATCGGGTATCCAAACTGACGATGAACCAATATCGGATGATAATTGATTCCTCCCTTAGTTCCTATAAGGGGTACGTTGGGGAAGTTTCCACAACGGTCAATGATCCTGATTCCATCATAAATCCTATTACACCAATCTATGTCAGAGTTGGTGAGAGACATGATCTTCTGCGACCAGCGCAAGGCACTCTTATGATCCCAGAAAGCAGCAGACTTAGGTAAATGGGAGATAAAATATTTATATAGGAGGGGTACACAACACGTGATCATTCCTCCGCTGTACAAATTTCCTGAGTGTATAGAATGATACGCATCTGCGAGCAAAGTCGGCACAGGGTTTCCAATGAGAAAAACCTTAATAGCGTTGATATCGACGAAGTTATTAATGTTGGGCAACAAAAATAATCCGTAGGTGAGTAAAACAAAGATGCTTTCAAAAGCAGTCCCGTTCCCTATACTAGTGAAGTACAGAGCTTTCTTTGTCAGAAATTGGGCTGGAAAACCTTGTATGCCACCCTTGGTGGTCATGTGAGTCCTGACCTCAGACTCATCCAAATGAATTGCTCTTGCAATGGTCTGATTCTTTGGAATTTCTTCCAGTCCAGAAAATGGAGCTCGATCAGTGATATGTAAATCGATCAGATGAGAATAATCCTCCAGCGTTGGTGCGAGCTGGTAATCCAGGAATGTGAAGCAGTGATAAACTGGATCGTAGAATTGAACGAGCGTGTCCATGATTCCCTCAATCACATGGACCCTTAATAGAGGTAGCAGACCTCCGTACTTGGCTCTGAAGGCCTCTTGGTTTGTGATCATTCTAGCCAAACCTCTCAAATCCTCTAGTTTTGGAACCTTAAAGGTGTACTTATGAGTTCCCCTTCTACCGAAATCCATTAGCGCAATCTCCTTTCTCTGATATTTGCAATCATTGTCTTAGTTTAATTTGAAAAAGAGAGAGACTAGAAGAGAAAACTTTTTTTGAATGTTTTAATGTTTTTTAGATGAATGCATGAATGCAGCACACAAAAACATAGAAAAAACATGGGGTCAAAGGGTCGTTGTCATGAAGTCAAGGCTCTACCCATTCCCAAAGGTTTATACTAGGGTGATTTTTTGTACCTGTATTCAAAATCATCAGCTCCTCCCAGGATAACAAACAGCAAGCGGATCGCCAGCGAACTGTATGAAATCTTAGAGTAAATTCTATTCACCGAGAATAGATCATCAGCCTCAAATGAGGGTAGTATCGCATGACAACTATTTCCGATAGCTTCCGCACTACAAAAGGGTTGGCTCCTCAGCTTCTCATACATCAAAATCGGCCCATTGCCTACGAGAGGGAATGGGTTGCATTGGTCAGCCTCCACTGAGGTTGATGTCGACCTCGTCGCCATCACTTATCTTAAGTGTATACTCAATCTTTCCACATGCGGCATCACACGCATTCCCATTAGCAGAAAAATAAACAGGTATAGAAATTAGGAAAAGCAGTATATATATTCGTCCTAAAGTCCTACTCTTTTAAAGCTATGAATCCTAAGTTTCGGACAGAAAATGGTTCCCCGGCGGAGTCACCATCCTGTGGTTTCATTCCAAATTAACGGCGTTTTAACCTAAGACCCTAGTGACGTCAAGGCTTCAAGAGATAAGAGGAACAAAATGCCTTGAAAGGCGCCTTTTTGTGGTACCTCAGTCCAAGATTTCTACCTAGGCGACGAGAAGAGAACAAGATCCCAAAAAAAATGATTCTCCCCAGCAGAGTCGCCATTTTTCTGTAGCGAGTGATTTTCAGATGTGGTTGCGAAGCACGATCGCTCTAGTACTATAGTTCGATTCATTTTTTATCCTATTAAAGCTGATGAAGGAAGGGAAATAGATGTCTCCAACTAACTCTGCTTGCACACTGAGGTTAAACAGTCAAAACTGTTGGTTTACAGATGCTACAAAGATTCGGGGTCTCTCCTTGGTTATTTTTTCGAAAAGGGGTGTTTTAGGCTATCGGTTGAGATGTTAGGACGGATGTATATGAAAGTATGGGATTTTGGGTTTTTGTTTAGTGTGCTCGCTAAGATTTTTCTTTCAATCTTATGCCTACGTATTCCCGTTTACCGAAACAGGGAAATCAGAGCGTTCGTAGTTCCTCCTATTCTATGGGAGGAAATGGTATTTTGGTGTCTTGTTCAAAGCCCAAGACGTGAAGCGAAAGGTGGTTTATATCTTGTTCAAAGCCCAAGATGTGAAGCTAAAAGGGTTTGACTTTAGAGAGAATTTGTCATCTCTAAAGAGGGGGTTGTATGTCACAACTGTTTATAAAGGAGAATTACTTTAACCGGGATGTGTGAATCCGGCAATGCCATAATTTCCTTTATAGGGGATTTTTAACCTGAAGAAGAAGACTTTAACTCAGTGTAGAGCAATGCTATCTTTCCTTAGGAATTTCTCATGCTAAAAGAGGGACAGTGGCATGGATGTAGATGATCCAGAGGCTTACCGCTTACAGCAATTAGATGAAGGGAAAGGAGTTGTTGATGTTTGTGTACTGTGAACGAGCCACAACTTTGATGCTAAAAGGTTGATTGGATCAACCAGTGGTTTTCTTATACAAAGCCTAAGAGGAGGCTAATATGTGTCTCGTACAAAGCCCGAGAGAGAGGCTAAAAGGTTTTGACTCAACGAGGGAATCTTTCGGTATCTCGTATAAAGCCCGAGATGGAGGCTATTTGACTCAACAAGAGAGTTTTTTTTTGTATCTCGTACAAAGCCCGAGAGAGAGAGGCTAAAAGGGGGTTGATCCTACAAGAGGATCTTTTATACTCAACAAGAGAGTGATTTTGTATCTCGTACAAAGCCCGAGAGAGAGGCTAAAAGGTTTGTTTGGCTCAATAAGAAAACTTTTTGAATCTCGTATAAAGCCCGAGATGGAGGCGAAAGGGTGATTGACTCAACGAGGGAGTCTCTTATGTGTCTCTTACAAAGCCCGAGAGAGAGGTTAAACGTTGTTTGACTCAACAAAGGCGTCTTTTGTATCTCGTACGAAGCCCGAGATGGAGGCTAAAATTGTTAGCTCCGCTGGGGAGAATCATTGTATAAAGCCCTAGAGGAGGCTATTGTAACTGTTTCAGTTAAGTGATAGGTCCAGTATGCTGATTTAAAGAGAAAATCGGTTTTTATATGGGTAATGTTGTACTCAAGGATTTTTTCCAAGGATCGGGGTTATTTCCTGTTCTTTAAGGAAATGGGAAATCCAATGGGTGTTGAGACTGTCCGAGTCTACGGGTTTCCTTCCTATTTAACGAAGGGGTCACTTGAGAATGTCTTTGAGACTCAAGGATATTAGACTGTCCAAGTCTAGAGTTTCATCTTTTGTACTATGCTTCGAGAAACAGTAGTAGACTCTTTGAAAGGACTGTTCTATGAAGATGACTAAGTTCTGTTCCTATACCTCTAGGAGGTTGTCGGGACAATTTGTACGAAACCCAAAAGGAGGCTGGAAGCTTTTAAGAAGCCGACGGGTCCTTGTACTAAGCCCAAGAGGAGGCTATCATTCCCGGAGGAAGAGATCATTATACGAAGCCTAAGAGGAGGCTGTGAATACTTCTAAGAAGTCGAGAGGTCCTTGTACTAAGCCCAAGAGGAGGCCAGGTTGCTTTTAGGAAGCTTGTGGGTCCTTGCACGATGCCCAAGAGGAGGCCGATGCTTTTAAGAAGCCCGTGGGTCCCCAAACCCCGAGAAATTCAAGAAAGACTATTCATAAGAAATAGATCAAGCCAGGAAAGTTCGATAATTTGGAATAAACTCAAAGATGCCATTCACGGAGAATACATTCATCTCTTGGAGTAGATTTTCTTGACAATTCCTAATGAGGACAGCCGAAGAGAAGACTGTATCTGGTGATCCTATTGGGGATCTAGCTGTCTATTTCTACGAATAAACGCGACGGCTTTTCCTAGTTCTAGACGTAGTTGCCGGGGAAAATCTAAATATCTATACTATTATTACACAGTTGATATGAGTTTATGAAAGAAGACTTACAGCGAAACAACCCCACAATACAGTTATATGTATATGAAAGCGGTAAATGAAAGCGTATAAACACTTACTCGGTTGTAGAGCTTCCATGATGTTTGGTTAGTTGTTCAACAAAGACAGATTGAAAACAACAGTATATTCAAAATCAAAGGAGAAAGTGCTTTGACAAAGAAAGATTTGGGGCTTACAGCTCAAGGAGAGGCCCAGGGTTTTACCAGTGATTGTACTGTTTGAATTTGTACAAAGGGACTTATACAAGTGACTGAGGCCCAAAAAGGTTTTTTGTACAAAGGGATGGGTTTTACACTCTCTCAAGAGGCCCAAAAAGTTTTAAAAGAAAAAGAGTGGGGCTTATAACACGAGGGTAGGCCCAGATGATTTTTCCGTTTAAAAATGGCGATCGCGCCAAGGTTTTCTTTTAACGCAGAGGGACTTATACAATAAGTGAGGCCCAAAATTGTTTTGGTTAAAAGGGGATTGGGTCTTACACTTTATTAGAGGCCCAAAAGTTTTGAATGGGTCTTATAGCTCAAGGAGAGGCCCAATTGATTTTTTTTAAAAGGCGACGATCGCGCCGTTTATTTTTTACGGTATCGGGACTTATACAATGCACTGAGGCCCAAAAATGATTTGGTCAAAAAAGGATTGGGTCTTACACTCTATTAGAGGCCCAAAGTGTTTTGAAAATGATTTATGAGGGTTGAATTAATCCAAAAACCCTAATTTGTTTTCAAAATATGTTTTAATTGAATAAAAATTCAATTAAAATGATCAAAATTGTTTAACATATGGAAAACAAATTGTGATCTTGGATTAATGCTTCAAAAATTAAGTATTGACCTACAAAATAATTAGAAGGCATTAAAAATTACAAAATCAAGAGGGAAAAAACATTTTAAATGGCAAAAACAAATAAAACATTAATTCTTTGCAAAAATATCAATTATATGAAATAAATAATATTTTTGGGATTTTTTGATAAAATAAAATATTTTAACATTTTTGTGAATTATCAAAAAAAGAATCAACTCAAAATCATTAAAACTCAGAGAGAAATTAATTTTTAAATCAATTAAATAAAATCACAAAATTCAAATATTCAAATATTTGAAAATGGCGCCAAGAACAAAGGCAAGAACACGCGCGTGTTCTGAGTTTCCCAGATTTGCATTTTCTATCCAATCTCACTGAATACTTGATTATATCATGCAATCTACATATCAATCAACTCGTTTTAACCTCACGATCATGTCTATGGTCTTTAATTTCATTTATTTTTAACATGGAATAAGAAATCAAAGAGAAACCTCAAGAACCCTAATTTCTGCATGAAGGTTCAGAAATTTCACACACGATTCAAACAATGCAATTTATTGAGGGAAAACACTCCATGCATGATTATGAATATATGGCCAAATTATTGTGCAGCAAAAATTGCATGGATCATAGAGTTAGAAGAGCTCATGCTTACCTCTTGCAGCTGGTGATCGTGTTTTGTGTTGGAGGTGTTACAGCTAGGTTCCAATGATCTGGATAGCTTCCCTAGGTGCCATGAAGTGTGTATGAATGCTTGGAATGGATTAAAATGATCTGGAACTTGAGATGGTACCCCAACTGCAAATCTGTCAAGAACTTGAGCAACTGGCTGGTGATTTTGTGATTTTGGTGTTCCAGATGTTATGTGAGTGTTTGGATCACTTCTATATGATGTATGTGAGGTGTGTGTGTGATTGGTTTGAGTGGAATTGCTCTCTAATGAAAAACCCGATAGTGACTTGCTAAGAAAGGCATTTTTGAGAGTGAGAAGTGGTTTTTGAGAAAGGCAAGTGTTGTAGGCCTTTGGTGTACTTAAACCGATCAAAATTGAGCTCTATTTATAGTAGAGCAAGTTTGTTTTGTAAGGAATAGTGAATGGCAACTGCTGAGTAGGTTTGGCCAATGTTGGCAAATGAAAATCCAAGTCTCCTCTAGCCATTGACTAGAGGTTAGGGCACAGGTTACTGGTCCCCTTGGTCTTGGATAAGTCTTGACTGAATTCAGTTGCTAAGAGCTCAGTTCATGCCACCTTGATGCTTCCATTGAATGCTCTAATCCAAAATTGGAGTCTTGTCCCTATTTTGGCAATTCTAGGTTCAACATGCTATTTCTTGTTCCAAAGACTTTGGAGGCTTGGCTCAGTGATTGTCCCCTTTAGATTCAACCCTCAGAGGTGTCCAAGTGGATAGGAGTATTTGGATTGGCTGATTTTGGCAAATTGACCAAAGTGCAAAAATCTGCCTTGCCTTGGCAGATTTCAGCAAGGCAACGTGCCAATGTCATATCTCATGGCTCAAATTGAATTTGGTAATGTTCTTGGCGATTTAGGAAAGCCCTTACATGATACAACAACTGTTTGAACATGTTTGTTTTGATCTCTTTTGAATCCAAGTGAAAAATCCCCCTACATTTGGAAAAAAGTAAAGGCAGATTCTGACTTAGTGAAATTTTCACTAAGTGTTGGAACAAAGTGACTTTTCTTGATTTTGATCACTCCATAACTCAAAATCCATGAGGAATTTGGACATAGGTCAATATGAAGCTTTTGTAGAGGGCAATGTGATCTACAAATCAAGCTTTGAATGGGGAACAATGGCCTTGTGGTTTAGGAGTTATGGCCCTCCAAAGTTGGCACATTAGTGTCACTTTTTCCATAACTTAGAAATTTTTCTAAGTTTTTATGGTTACCCCTTTTACAAGTTATCCCACTTTCTTTGATTTTTCTTGATGAATGATGATTCAAATCATACATTAACATCATTTTAGGGTTAAAAATCCATTTTGGTGAAAAATCTCAAAAAGTCAAAGTTGACTTTTGTGCACAGTTGACTTTTTATCAGATGAATTCCAAACTGTGCAATTCTTCAGGAAATCATGTCCTTGACCTAAATCAAACTTGATGGACATCTCCATGGGTGTCATAGGGTATATTGAATCATGTCTTAGGGTTTGGGAGCATGTCCTGGTCAAAAGTCAAAGTTACAGTTGACTTTCCTCGCGAAACCCTAATTGTGGTGCAGATGAAATTGAGACTTGTTGCTCAAGCTTCTTGCATTAATCCATTGTTACAAATGGATCAATATGGTATATTAGAGACCCTCAAATCATGTCTTGAGGTCTTGGTTCATGATTTGTCCCAAAAGTCAACTTAGGGGTGAATTAGGTCAAGAAACCCTAATTCCTGATTTTTGATCTATGCATCCCCTGAGGTCAAATTGACTTAATGATTGGGTCGATGGGGTTACATGGAGTATATTAGGTTATGTTTTGGATCATTGGCTTGTGCCCAGATGAAAAATTTCCATCTGGAGGCCCTGGTCGACCAAAACCCTAATTTGGTGACACTGTCGATCTTGAGACTTGATCCACCTAGAAGGGAGCAGCCTTGTGCTTAATCCTTGAAGTGGGAGTACTTTTGATCCATTATGGATATTTTAGAGGTTAGACAAGTTGAATATCAAGTCATTCCTTGATTGATCCTTTGTCTAAAGCTCTGAGAGGGCTTTAAAACCCTAATTTTGATTGTAGTGAATGCTCAGCAACCCTTGAGGCATTTGATGAGGCATGATGGTTCATCCATATTGTGATGATGATTTGCACAATGATGGGAAATCTCAGTGGTCAAAATTTGGGGTATGACAATATGGTTGATACGCGATACTACACTCAGACGAGTTTATCTTGAGAATATTATTAACCCGCATGAGTAGTCGTGTAGGCCGATAATATCCGAAAGATTTATCAATGACCCTGGGCACTTTTTAGAACCTTGTTCTGCAGATCATAAACTCATAGTACACACCTTTTGGGATGGGTAGACCATGGCTCCATGCTCGTGATCTTCAAACCTAGGCCCTCGTTGCTTGTTGCATGTATATATGTGCATATTTGTGAATATTTGTATACGTGTGTTTGTGCATACATTTATCCATTCACGATAGTCCTTTGGTTTCAAGGAACTCAGACGTTCATTCCTTTGCAAAAATCACTAGAGATCATGGATTTTAAAGTAAACGTTTTCAATTTTTTCCATAAATGTTTGCAACTTGTTGTTGAGCTCCTTGAAACCATTTGGCCTGCATTTGCATCCCATGCGCATGTCATCACATTTGCATATCATTTGCATTTCTCAGCCTTGAGTCTCATCCATCCTCTGTCCATAACCCACCAGTTGACTTCTTGAAGCCAGCATTGGACTTGAAGTAGCTTTTAAAGAATCGTGAACTCAGGAGAGCAGAGCCAGTTTGTGACAAGAGCGGATTTTGAATCGGTGAAAAATCAATTGGATCAGATTGTGGAAGCCATGACAGCCTTGGCAAAGCGAGATGACAACATTCAGAGGATTTCTGTGAACAATGTTGCCCAAGCTCAACCCGTGCAGATTCCTGTTGAAAACCAGGTTATACAAGAACGTGCCATCGTCTGAGAAGGACCTTCCTCTTCAGTTGATGTCATAGAATATCATAGCTTCGCATTCTCTAAGCCAGACTCCCAAGAAGTAGTCCCTGTGATGAAAACCAAGGACCCACGAGACGTTGAGATTATGGAAAAATGTCGTGCCTTGGAAGAAAAGCTTAATGCATTTAAGGGTCATGACGCTGATGATCTAAATGCTTTGAACATGTGTTTGGTACCTGACCTTGTGATACCTCCTAAGTTCAAAACGCCAAAGTTTGAGAAATACAAAGGGGATAGCTGTCCGAAGCAGCATTTGGTGATGTATTACAGAAGAATGACTTCATATGTCCGTAATAACAAGCTTAAGATCCACTGTTTCTAGAACAGTCTGAGTGGAGCATCACTGAATTGGTACATGCAGCTAGAAAGCAATCATATCCAATCAGGGTCAGACCTAGCCAATGCCTTTGTGAAGCAATACAGCTACAATCTTGACTTGGCTCCTAGCCGCCTGCATTTGCTAGACTTATCTCAAGAGGAAAATGAATCCTTCAGAAGGTATCCTCCGAGATGGAGAGAAGTAGTTGCTCGCGTTCAACCACCACTCTTGGATAAGGAATTGGTTGAATGGATTGTGGATACCTTACAAGATCCGTACCGAGAAAAGCTGTTTACCATTGTAACATCAAACTTTTCTGACTTGGTAATAGCTGGAGAGCGCATTAAGAGTGGTCTCAAGAGTAGAAAAATCCAAGATGTCTCGAATATCCCAGCTAGTGAGAGTGAATCAGTTGTCAGTTCTCAAGAAGAATGGGAGAAAGAAAGTAATTCCACTTGGGAGTCTCTGATACCTCAGCCTCAGCGCTTATGCACCTCAAGTGTTCAGAGTCAGCAATCTTTTGGGTCTCCGCGTCAGACACCATTCTCTCCTCAGGGACAATGTTCTTCTCCAAATCGAAGACCTCCTCAGTATCAACGGTCCTACCACCGTCATCCGCGTCAGCACGCACGACAAAGGCCAAGGAAGCTAGAGATACATTTCACTCCGTTGTCGATGTCATACAGTCAGTTCTTGTCAAATTTAATCAAAGGTGGATTGATAGTGCCAAAGGAGATTAATCCAGTGCCTTTTCCATACCCACTAGGCTTTGATGCCAACGCCTAATGTGACTACCATGCTGGGGCACAGGGGCATTCAACTGAAGGCTGTAAGGTGCTCAGAAGCAAGGTTCAGACTCTGCTTGACTCCAATATATTCTCATTCACGCCTTAAGGCATTCAAATCAACAATCCTTCACCTAATTAGGTGGGTTCATCAAACTTTGAGATGGAAGAAATTGTCGAGGATAGATGTGAAGATGATTCTCAGACTGATCCCGACAATCAACTCTGAAGATGATTATTTCAGTTTGGCAAGTCAAGAAAGGAATGACCAGTTCTCTGAAGCTGGCAATCTTTTGGTTGTTTCATCTTTTTGTGTTATTTTCTTTGCATGTTGAATTTGTATTTGCTTATAAGCTGTTGTTTTTTCAAATTGGAAAGATTAATAAAATGTTTATGCATCTTTTGATTAAGTTCATTCGTATTCACTCTTTCTCTTTCGTTTATTGTCATAAAGAAAAAAAAACAAACAAATTTTCTTTTCCACCCACTTATCTTCATCAAACTGTTGTTTAAGCAAAGATTGGGGAGGATGATGAAAACATTATATCCATAATTGTTGTGGTATGCAGCCAATTAAACCTTGCCGATGATGTAAGGCATTGTTTCAATCCCCAAACACTGGAGAAATAAGGAAGATAATCCCTTGCTAACCCCTTTGAGCTTAGAAGCAGGAGTTTTCTTTCCTTACACAAAAAACCCGTAATCTCAACCTTGGGGCTGGGTAGTTCTCAGTTTAACTTGGGTATACATTCGAATGAGCTTTATGCAAGACACCTATCAACTCTCTTAAATCAAGTGAGAAAATGTTGTACAAGTTGTTCCCAAAGTGACAAATAAGGAAGAATCGTTAAGAAATCCTTACTCAAAGAATGAGCCGAGTCCCTTTCAAGACAAAAGCTAAGAGAGATGGGAAGCTCATGACCATTGCCTTATATAAAAAGGCTTGCATGACAACAAAAAAGAGGTTGACCTTAAGTCCTCACCATGAAATCCCACGAGGGTAATAAGCAACCAAATGTTATAAGGGAGTAGTGACTACCCTAGGTGTCTGAACCATCACTTACTGTATCATTTGAGTTCATTCCTCAATGGTTGGAGTCTTGTTTGACTGTTTCTTTCTAGATTTTTCCTAGATTGAACTTTGGTCCCTAGCAGGTGTTGCTTTTGAGCCAATTTGAACGTGCATTTATTTTGCACTATGTCTCACAGGAAGAATCTTTTACAGATCCTCATTGGAGACAAAACCTTTTCACCAGTAGTGTTGTCATAACAACCTCCCTTGGAATTTATACCCAACAACAAGTGGCAATCTCCCCTGAGAAGCCTATCCGTCCTTGGTGTTATTCAACCATTATGTAGATACAACTCGTGTTACCCTCGATCAGTCCTTTCCATCAACCCCTTGATGAAATTCTGACTTGATGGGTTCTTTCCGTGAACTCTTTGACGACGTCACTCTTTAGTGAGATGTTTCATTTTCGTCAACTCTTTGACGATGTCATCATTTATGTCAGTATCTCCCCGTCAACCCTTTGACGATGTTACTCTTTAGTGAATTGGTTTTCATTCCCGTCACCGCTTTTGACAATGTCACTCTTTAGTGAAGTTTTCTTTCCGTTAATTCTTTGACGAGGTGTCTCTTTGGTGAATAGCTTCATTCCATCAACACTTTGACGATTTCAATTTTTGCCCCATCTATCATTGGATGATGTCATTCTTTAGTGAACCAGTTGTTTTGCCCCGTCAACCCTTTGACGATGTCAGTTCTCTTTCCGTCAACTCTTTGACGATGTTACTCTTTAGTGAAGTGTTTCTTCATCCCGTCAATCCTTTGATGATGTCACTCTTTAGTGAATTGGTTTTCCTTTTCGTCAACCCTTTGATGATGTCACTCCTTAGTGAATTGGTTTGTCTTTCCGTCAATTCTTTGACGAGGTGTCTCTTTGATTAAGTATTTTTAACCCTTTGGGCATGTCAGTTGGTTTTGTTCCATCAATCCTTTGGTGATGCCACTCTTTAGTGAATATTTTCTGAATTGGATCGTATCCGTCAACCCATTGACGATGATAATGTCTGGTGATTTGTTACCCTACCATTAACCCTTTAATGGTGACCCTCAAGTTTATGTATCTCTCTGTCAGCCCTTTGACAATGCCACTTGTTTGTGAAGCTTTTTCTTTCCCCAGTGGAGACCGTCTTTCCGGTTCAACCTTCATTGAGGATCTTTTGGTTCTAGAATGTCATCCAGTCACATTTGAACCTGATGATCAATCTTTATTGGTGTTGTATAAGTTCGGTGATTACTGGCGCATTTTTATCCAATCATTATTATTGGTATTCAAGTCTAGTGATTACTGGCGTGTTTTTTAAGTCCAATCATTATTGGCATCTTGCAATCTTATCCCCAACAGATGTTTTGGTCATCACCAAAATCCCCGTAAAAGTCCAATGTTTACTGGCGTTTGCTGAAGGTCTGATCATTATCAGTATCCTAAGTCCAGTGATTACTGGCATGTTTTCTAAGTCCGATCATTATTGGCATCTAAAGTTTGGTCATTACCAATATCCTTTGAAAGTCCATGTGGTTATCATCATTTGGCGCATGCAGAGTTAGTGTTTGTCTCTGTCTTTTCTGATTTTTCTTGAAGATCCTGTTTGAACTCTTCAGTATAAGAAATCCCCAGAAAATCTGTTTGTTGGACGTCTATTGTAACACCCTTTTCTACCCCACGAATATACACGGAAAAATACACAAATTATCAGAGTAAAAATAACCTCAGAAGGGTGCACGTTTCTCAATAAACTCAAAATAAAACATTTGCTCCGTAAACAACGGGGTTTTTCTCAAAATAATCAAAAAGCCATCAAATAGCAACGAAACCACCATAACCACAATAATCCAAAATCAAAAGGGTTTTCATTAAATGCCATAATAATCAAATAACAACAAAAATAACAACTCCACATGGTTCGACTCAACGACCCAACCCGATGTTACAATATCAGAGCAAGACCATCTACATCGACCAAAAGCAAATAAACTCCAAAAGTCCTCGAAGGCATCCACAGCTAAGCCTGATCACTTGCACGTTACTCACGTGGAGGCAACATTCAAACATGCAGGGTGAGTAATCACAATTCATTATAATCAATATAAAAACAAGATATGCATAAAATGGTGTCATCATCATATACAACGTCATCAGGGTCATCACAAAAGGAAATATCCAAAATCACGATAACATAAATCATATCAATGCCAAATAAATGTAATGCACAACAAGACTCATGCATGTGGTACCAATCGTCACAATCGATGGACACTAGGCCATCACCCTCCAAAGATCCCCGTCATTAGGATCGATTCTACACAAGAACCGGAGCACGTCATACACTCTAATCCACACAATGGGATTAGAGCCACCACTGGACCGAAGCCCTAAAATGCTATGAATGTATGATACACAATGTAAATATCATCATCATCACTAAAAGTCATCACATGCATCATCATTCATCAAAATCTCATGTTAATCATATCATCAAAACATCATGAAATCATCACCTCAAAATCATCAATAACATCATGGTAAATCATCAGAAAAATCACAGCATCAAAACATCAAGACAACACAGAAATCACAAAACAAATTCGCGAACAGCAGGCGTTCGCTAGAATGTTCGCTTTGCGAACTCGTTCCAGCGAATCCCAAAAATCCCATACACAAACCAGAGAACCCTACTCTGTCTCCCTCACTACCTCTGTTCAGTTTGCGAAGTCATTCACTGGGAAGTTCGCCGTGCGAACTAAAAATCACAATTAGAGTTCATCTCATTATCATCAAACAAAATCATCGCGCATTCACTGCCCTGCTCGCTTTGCGAGTCTGGGGCGAATGTCCGCCTTGCGAAGGAATTGTTCGCTTTGCAAACTCGTGATTTCAGGAAATCGCTGCTACGCATCAGTAGCATAACAAACCCAAAAACCTCACGAATTCAACCTCCTTTTACCACAACCACATCCCCAAAACATTCCTAAGGTATTACGGCAATCAAAGGCACAAAACCTACGACTATTAGGTCGAGTAATTACACTACCTTAAACCTCAAAATCACATAAATATTCACAAAACCTCAATCACCCTTATAACCCTCACAATCCTTTTTTCCACAAGGTCAAAACAACATCAACAGAAATTGGCCTCGAAGGCTTACTTTTATCCGATTCAATTCAACCCTTAATAATCAATCCACAAAAATCCCTAAAGCACCAATTTACTCAAAAACCCACAAACCCATATAAACCTCAAAAATCAGCTTTAAACACATCAAATTCCTATATTGAAAACAATGAAAGACAATACTCCTCATATCTTAGATTGTCGATTCAGATTTTTCTCTATTGAGTCTTTGGAAACCTTCTCGAATCCTCACCTTTCCCTTTTTCCTCAGAGCTCTCGCCTTCTTTCCTTCTTGTCACGGTCTAACAAAATGAATCCTATTCTCAAATTCTCCTTTTTGTTAAACCTAACTCTTGGGCTTCTAAAATGGGCTTTCCCCATATTACCCTCACTAATCCTCCTCAAAAGTCCATCTTACCCTTAATTCCTCTAATATTATTTAAATTAATAATAATGCTAATATATTCATATTATATACTATTATTTAATTAAATAATGAAAACTCCACGAAAATGCCAACGTCAACACAAACCACCAAAATTCACCAAAAATTCACAAATATTATATTAAAATAAATTAAATGAATATTTTAACAAATTTGGGGCCTTACAACTGTCCCCCACTTAAAGAATTTTTGTCCTCGAAAATTACCTCAATGAAATAGAGTCGGATACGACTCCCTCATCTGATCTTCACGTTCCCAAGTCCAACTTTCGTCAGCCGGTCCACCCCACAACACCTTCACCAAATATATGTCCTTACCCCGCAAGTGCTTCATCTCTCGATCGTCAATCTGCATAGGTAGAGCTTCCACTGTCAGGTTATCCCTCACTTGTACATCATCCATTTGTATCACATGCGACGGATCCAGAATGTACTTCCTCAACTGAGACACATGGAACACGTCATGTAAATTCTCAAGTGATGTCGGTAAAGCGATTCGATAGGCTACCTCTCCTATCCTCTGCGAGATTTGATATGGACCAACAAAACGTGGAGTGAACTTCCTAGACTTCAAAGCTCGACCCACACCAGTCACTGGCGTCACCCTCAAAAACACGTGATCTCCCTCTTGGAATTCAAGTGTCTTCCTTCTCTTATCATGGTAGCTCTTCTGACGACTCTGCGACGCTCTCATCCTTTCTTGGATCAACCTAATCTTCTCAGTCGTCTCTTGTACAATCTCAGGTCCGAGTACAACACTCTCGCCTGACTCATACCAACACAAAGGAGTCCTACACCTTCTCCCATACAAAGCTTCATAGGGTGTCATTCCAATACTAGCATGAAAACTGTTATTGTACGTGAACTCAATCAATGGTAAATGGCTATCCCAAGATCCTTTGTGATCCAACACACAAGCCCTCAGCAAATCCTCTAAGGATTGGATAGTCCTTTCTGTCTGTCCGTCCGTCTGCGGATGATAGGCAGAACACATCCTCAACTTAGTGCCCAAAGCATCTTGCAAAACTCTTCCAGAACCTAGATGTAAATCTTGGATCTCTATCCGACACAATGCTCGAAGGTATCCCATGTAACTTCAAAATCTCCTCGATGTACATCTCGGTTAGCTTCTGCATAGAATGATTAATCTTCATCGGCAAGAAATAGGCTGATTAGTTAATCTATCCACGATCACCCAAATTGAATCATTTCCCTTAGCAGTTCTCGGTAATCCCGACACAAAATCCATGGAAATGCTATCCCATTTCCACTCGGGAATATTCAATGGCTGCATCATACCTAAAGGCTTCTGGTGCTCAATCTTTGAATTCTGACACGTCAAGCACGCATAAACAAACTCTGTGATATCCTTCTTCATATCCTGCCACCAAAACAACTTTTTCAAATCCTGGTACATCTTCGTAGCACCGGGATGAATACTCAACCCACTTCAGCGTCCTTCTTCTAAAATACTCTTCTTGATTTCTGGAACATCTGGGACACATACTCTATCCCGAAACCTCATCACACCATTTTCGTCAACCCGAAATTCTCCTCCGTTACCTTGATTGATCAATGTCAATTGGTCAACCAACTTCAAATCAGATTGCTGTTCCACTCTGATCTCTCCCAGAATGCCACTCGTCAAATTCAACATTCCCAACTTCACACTGTCGGGAGTGGCTTCACATACCAAACTCAAATCTCGGAATTGTTCAAGTAACTTCAACTCTTTCACCATGAGCATCGACATATGCAATGACTTTCTGCTCAATGCATCGGCCACTACATTTGCTTTGCCTGGATGATAGCTCAAATCAAAATCAAAATCCTTCAACAGCTCTAACCACCTTCTCTGCCTCATATTCAATTCTTTCTGATCAAATAGGTACTTCAGACTTTTATGATCACTAAACACTTCAAACTTAGAGTCAAACATATAATGTCTCCAAATCTTCAACACAAACACCACAACGGCCAATTCTAAGTCATGTGTAGGATAATTCCTCTCATGAACTCGCAATTGTCTCGAAGCATAGGCAACAACTTGTCCATTCTGCATCAATACTCCTCTAAGACCCATCTTCGACGCATCATAATACACCACAAAAGATTCGCTCGGATTAGGTAAAATCAACACTGGAGCGGTCGTTAACCTCTTCTTCAATTCCACAAAACTCTCCTCACAAGCAACATCCCACACAAAAGCTTGACCCTTTCGAGTCAATTGAGTCAAAGGTAATGCCAACTTAGAAAAGCCTTCGATAAACTTGCGGTAATAATCCGCCAATCCCAGAAAACTTCCTATCTCGGTAGCAGACTTCGGAGTCTCCCACTGTAACACAGTGTAGCGAGCGATTTTGAACGTGGTTCTTAAGCACTGTCGCTCTGGGGTACTACAGGTCAATTCATTTTTTATCCTATTAAAGCTAATGAAGGAAGGGAAATAGATGTCTCCAACTAACCCTGCTTGCATACTGAGTTTAAACAGTCAAAACTGTTGGTTTACAGATGCGGTTTTAGTTCGTGGGCCTCTCTCTGCTTATTTTGTTCAGAACGAATTACTGGGACTGTTCATGGGGAATTTGTTGGGATACTGTGCTAGATTGGCTGGATGTATGAGACTTTGGGGTTTTTTGATTAGTGTGCTTGCTAAGATTCTTTTTCAATCTTATGCCTACGTATTCCCGGGATAGGGAAATCAGAGCGATCGTAGTTCCTCCTATTCTATGGGAGGAAATGGTGTTTTGGTGTCTTATTCAAAGCCCAAGACATGAAGATAAAGGTGGTTTGTATCTTGTTCAAAGCCCAAGATGTGAAGCTGAAAGGGTGTTGACTTTAGAGAGAATTTGTCATCTCTAAAGGGGTCTGTTTGTCACAATTATTGGATGACTGATTATAAAGGAGAATTACTTTAATTGGGATATGCGAATCCAGCAATGCCATAATTTCCTTTATAGGGGATTTTCAACCTGAAGGAGAAGACTTTAACTCAGTTTAGAGCAATGCCATCTTTCCTTAGGAATTTCTCATGCTAAAAGAGGGACAGTGGCGTGGATGTAAATAATTCAGAGGCTTGCCGCTTACAGCAATTAGATGGGGGGAAAGGAGTTGTTGATGTTTGTATGCTGTGACCAAAGCATGATTTGATGCTAAAAGGTTGATTGAATCAAACGGGGATTTCTTTATACAAAGCCTAAGAGGAGGCTATTGACCCAACAAGAGGATGTTTTTGTGTCTCGTACGAAGCCCGAGATAGAGGCTAAAAGGGTTGACTCAACAAGAGAGTGTTTTTATATGTGTCTTATACGAAGCCCAAGACGGAGGCTAAAAGGGTTTGACTCAACAAGAGAGTCTTTTATACTCACCAAGAGAGTGATTTATATCTCGTACGAAGCCCGAGATAGAGGCTAAAAGAGGATTGACTCAACAAGAGAGTCTTTTTATACTCAACAAGAGAGTGTTTTGTATCTCGTACAAAGCCCGAGATGAAGGCTGCAAAGGTTAACTCTGCTGGGGAGAATCATTGTACAAAGCCCAAGAGGAGGCTAGGGTTACTGTTTCAGTTGAGTGACATGTCCAGTATGTTGGTTAAAAGAGAAAATCAGTTCTTATATGGGTAATGTTGTACTCATGGATTTGATCTGAGGACCGGGATTATTTCCTGTTCTTTAAGGAAACGGGGAATCCGAAGGGTATTGAGACTGCCCAAGTCTACGGGTGTTTTTTCTATTTTTGAAAGGAACTTGAGAATGTCTTCGAGACTCAAGGAGATTAGACTGTCCAAGTCTAGAGTTTTATCTTTTGTACTATGCTTAAGAGAGATCCAGAGATAGTATGTTCGCGGTAGGAAGATCTAGACTCTTTGAAAGACTGTTCTATTAAGATGACTAATTTCTGTTCCTATACCTTTAAGAGGTCGTCGGGACAATTTGTACGAAGCCCAAGAGGAGGCGAGAAAATTTTTAAGAAGCCGAAGGGACAATTTGTACGAAGCCCAAGAGGAGGCTATCTTCCCGGAGGAAGAATCATTATACGAAGCCTAAGAGAAGGCTGTGAAAAATTCTAAGAAGCCGACGGGTCCTTGTACAACGCCCAAGAGGAGGCGGGGATGCTTTTAGGAAGCCTGTGGGTCCTTGCACTAAGCCCAAGAGGAGGCTGATGAACAGTTCCAGATGGGGTTTCACTTGGAACATTGGCCTTCTGTATATGAACTGTTCAAGGGGGAGATTTCTTAGATCTAGTTATCTAAAATTGTTGTAAAAGAAAATTCTCATGGTTTAGGTTATGTTGAAATATCCGGGAGAACGTCGGATGTAAGGAGACGAGGTTTTGTCTTAGTTCTAGACGTAGTTGCCGGGGAAACTCTAAATATCTATACTAGTATTACACAGTTTATATGAGTTTATGAAAGAAGACTTACAGTGAAACAGCCCCACAATACAGTTATATACATATGAAAGCGGTAAATGAAAGCAGGTAAACACTTACTCGGTTGTAGAGCTTCCATGCTGTTTGGTTAGTTGTTCAACAAAGAAATTGAAAATAACAGTATGTTACAAAATCAAAGGAGAAAGTGCTTTTGAAAGGAAAATTGGGGCTTACAGCTCAAGGAGAGGCCCAGGGTTTAATCAGTGATCGCACTTCCGTTTTGTACAGGGACTTATACAAGTGACTGAGGCCCAAAAAAGATTTCTGTACAAGGGG
Organism: Lathyrus tuberosus; assembly: GCA_022829125.1. Lineage (NCBI taxonomy): Eukaryota > Viridiplantae > Streptophyta > Magnoliopsida > Fabales > Fabaceae > Lathyrus > Lathyrus tuberosus. The sequence goes on from JALAZF010000112.1 coordinate 1,887,170, forward strand.
ATGGGTCTTACACTCTCTCAAGAGGCCCAAAGTGATTGAAAGAAAAAGAATGGGGCTTATAACACGAGGGTAGGCCCAAGGGTTTGATTTTTGAACTGGCGATCGCGCCGAGATTTTCTTTTAACGCTGTAATACCCCAAATTTTGACCACTAAGATTTCCCATCATTGTGAAAATCATCATCACAATTTGGATGAACCATCATGCCTCATCAAATGCCTCAAGGGTTGTTGAGCATTTACTACAATCAAAATTAGGGTTTCAAGCCCTCTCTGAGTGCTTAGACAAAGGATCAATCAAGAAATGACATGATCTTCAACTTGTCTAATCTCTTAAACATCCACAATGGATCAAAAAGGACTCCCACTTTAAGGATTAAGCACAAGGCTGCTCCCTTCTAGGTGGATCAAGTCTCAAGATCGACAGTGTCACCAAATTAGGGTTTTGGTTGACCAGGGCCTCCAGGTGAAAATTTTCATCTGGGCACAAGGCAATGATCCAAAACATAACCTAATATGCTTCATGGAACCTCATGAACCCATGCATCAAGTCAATTTTGCCTCAGGGGATGCATTCATCAAAAATCAGGAATTAGGGTTTCTTGACCTAATTCACCCCTAAGTTGACTTTTGGGACAAACCATGAGCCAAGCCTCAAGAGATGATTTGAGGGTCTCTAACATACCATATTGATCCATTTGGAACAATGGATTGATCCAAGAAGTTTGAGCAACAAGTCTCAATTTCATCTGCACCACAATTAGGGTTTTAAGGGAAAAGTCAACTGTAACTTTGACTTTTGACCAGGACATGCTCCCAAACCCTAATACATGATTGAATATACCCTATGACACCCATGGAACATGTCCATCAAGTTTGATTTAGGTCAAGGACATGATTTCCTGAAGAATTGCACAGTTTGGAATTCATCTGATAAAAAGTCAACTGTGCACAAAAGTCAACTTTGACTTTTTGAGATTTTTCACCAAAATGGATTTTTAACCCTAAAATGATGTTAATGTATGATTTGAATCATCATTCATCAAGAAAAATCAAGAAAAGTGAGATAACTTGTAAAAGGGGTAACCATAAAACTTAGAAATTTTTCTAAGTTAAAAATAAAGTGGCAAAGGTACCAACTTTGGAGGACCATAACTCCTAAACCATAAGGCCATTTTTTCTCATCCAAAGATGGATTTGTAGCCCTCATTATCACCTACAAAAACTTCAACTACAAGTCATTCCAATTCATTAAGGATTTTGAGTTATGGATTGATCAAAGTGGCTGAAAAGTGAAAATGTCACTTTTTCCAACACTTAGTGAAATTTTCACTAAGTCAGATTCTGACTCACTTTTTGCCAAATGTAGGGGGATTTTTCACTTGGAATCAAAAGAGATCAAAACCAAACTTGTTTAAACAGTTGTTGTATCATGTAAGAGCTTTCCAAAATGGCCAAGAACATTGCCAAATTCAACCTACACCATGAGATACAACATTGGCAAGTTGCCTTGCTGAAATCTGTCAAGGCAAGGTAGAATTTGTAACTTTGGTCGATTTGCCAAAATCAGCCAAATTCAATTGCTCCTATCCACTTGGACACCTCAGAGGATTAAATCTAAAGGGGACAATCACTGAGCCAAGCCTCCAAAGTCCATGGAACAAGAAATAGCATGTTGAACCTAGAATGGCCAAAATGGGGACAAGACTTCAAATTTGGAATGAGGCATTCAATGGAACCACCAAGGTGGCATGGACTGAGCCATTCTCATCTGAAATCAGTCAAGACTTATCCAAGACCAAGGGGACCAAAGCTCTGTGCCCTAACCTCTAGTCAATGGCTAGAGGAGACTTGGATTTTCATTTGCCAACATTGGCCAAACCTACTTACCAGCTGCCATGCACTATTCCTTGCAAAACAAACTTGCTCTACTATAAATAGAGCTCAATTGTGGTCAGTTTAAGTACACCAAAGCCATCTAACAAATGCTTTCCTCAAAATCTCTTTCTCTTGGCAAAAATGCCTTTCTTAGCAAGGTAGCTACCGGGTTTTGAGTTTGAGAGCTTTTCCAATCAAACCAATCACTCACACACATCACATACATCACATATGAGCTGATCAAACACTTAGATTACTTCTGAAACATCAATTTCACAAAATCACCAGCTGGTTGCTCAAATTTTCAAACAAGTTGCAGCTGAGGTACCACAAAATGATCCAGCCAATTTCAATCAAGTCCAACCATCCAAACACAATCCATAGGGTGTAGGGAAGCTGTTCAGATCATCACCACTCATATGTAACACCTCCAAATCAAAAATCTCTTTGAACTTGCTGTCACGACTTGGAGGTAAGCACATGCTTGGTCATCTCTCAATCTATGCATATTTCCTCGCACAATAATTTGGCCATATGTTCATAATCATGCATGGAATGTTTTCCCTCAATTAATTGCATTGTTTGAATCGTGTATCAAAAATCCTAGCCTTCATGCAGAAATTAGGGTTCTTGAGGTTTCTTCGTGATTTCATGTTTTATGTTTAATTTAAATGAAATTAAGTGTTATAGACATGATCGTGAGGTTGAGACGAGCATAATGATATGTGGATTGCATGATATGATTACGTATTCATGGAGATTGGATATAAAATGCAAATCTGAGAAACCAAGAACACGCGCGTGTTCTTCAGCTGTTCTTGGCGCCATTTTTCATAATTCAAATATTTGAATTTTGTGATTTTGTTTAATTGATTCAAAAATTAATTTCTCTCTGAGTTTTAATGATTTTGAGTTGATTCTTTTTTTAATAATTCACAAAAATGTTAAAATATTTTATTTTATAAAAAAATCCCAAAAATATTATTTATTTCATATAATTGATATTTTTGCAAAGAATTAATATTTTGATTGTTTTTGGCATTTTAAATATTTTTTCTACATTGATTTTGCAACTTTTGATGCTTTCTAATTATTTTGTAGGTCAATACTTAATTTTTGAAGCATTAATCCAAGATCACAATTTGTTTTCCATGTGTTAAACAATTTTTGATCATTTTAATTGAATTTTTATTCAATTAAATACATTTTGAAAACAAATTAGGGTTTTGGATTAATTCAACCCTCATAAATCATTTTCAAAAACCTTTTTGGGCCTCTTGAGAGAGTGTAAGACCCATCCCCCCTTGTACAAAAACTTTTTGGGCCTCACTCATTGTATAAGTCCCTCTGTACAAGTAAACGGCGCGATCGTCGCCCGTTTAAAAATAAAAACCATTTGGGCCTCTCCTTGAGCTATAAGACCCATTCAAAACCTTTTTGGGCCTCTATTAGAGTGTAAGACCCAATCCCCCTTTTAACCAAAACATCTTGGGCCTCACTTATTGTATAAGTCCCTATGCGTTAAACGAAAACCTCGGCGCGATCGCCATTTTTAAACGAAAAATCATTTGGGCCTACCCTCGTGTTATAAGCCCCACTCTTTTCTTTAAACCTTTTTGGGCCTCTTGAGAGAGTGTAAGACCCATCCCTTTGTACAGAAAACCATTTTGGGCCCCAGTCACTTGTATAAGTCCCGCTGTACAAAGTCAAACAGTGCACTCACTGATAAAACCCTGGGCCTCTCCTTGAGCTGTAAGCCCCAAATCTTTCTTTTTCAAAGCACTTTCTCCTTTGATTTTGAATATACTATTGTTTTCGATCTTTCTTTGTTGAACAACTAACCAAACAGCATGGAAGCACTACAACCGAGTAATTGGTTATCGCTTTCATTTACTGCTTTCATATTATAAACTGTATTGTGGGGCTGCTCACTGTAAGTCTCCTTTCATAAACTCATATCTACTGTGTAATAATAGTATAGATATTTCGAGTTTCCCCGGCTACTACATCTAGAACTAGGTGACGCCGTTTCGTTTATTCGTAGAAATAGACGCCTAGATCCCCAATAGGAGCACCAGATACAGTCTTCTCTTCGGCTGTCCTCCTTAGGAATCGTCAAGAAGCTCTACTCCCCAAGATGAATGTATTCTCCGTGAATGGCATCTTTGAGTTTCTTCCAAATTCTCAAACTTTCCTGACTTGATCTATTCCTTGTGGATAGCTTGCCTTGAATGTCTCGGGGTTTGGGTACCCACTACGGTCATAATCTTGGACCTTAACTAAGGAACCCTCTTTAAAAGCTAAAAGTCGTTGGATAGTAAACCTCGCACGTTTACCAGTGGTTTTTATCTTTAAAAGAGTTATCTCTCCTAATGGAAAGGAGATGATAGACCCACGGGCTTCTTAAAAGCATCGGCCTCCTCTTGGGCATTATTCAAGGACACTACGGCTTCTTAGAAGTATTCGCAGCCTCCTCTTAGGCTTCATATAATGATCTCTTCCTCCGGGAATGATAGCCTCCTCTTGGGCTTCGTACAAGGACCCGTCGGCTTCTTAAAAGTTGCCAGCCTCCTCTTGGGCTTCGTACAAATTGTCCCGACGACCTCCTAGAGGTATAGGAACAAAACTTAGTCATCTCCATAGAACAGTCCTTTCATAGAGTCTACTACTGTTTCTCATAGCGTAGTACAAAAGATAAAACTCTAGAGACGGACAGTCTAACTTCCTTGAGTCTCAAAGACATTCTCAAGCACCCTTCGTTAAATAGGAAGGAAACCCACAGACTCGGACAGTCTCGACACCCTTTGGATTTCCCGTTTTCTCAAAGAGAAGGAAATATCCCTGATCCTCAAATCAAATCCCTGAGTACAGTGATGCTCATATAAGAACTGATTTTCTCTTTTAAAAATCAGTATATTGGATCTGTCACTCAACTGAAACAGTTATAATAGCCTCCATCTCGGGCTTCGTACGAGATACCAAAATTCTCCCCAGTGGAGTAAAACAACCTTTTCGCCTCTCTCTCGGGCTTCGTACGAGACACATAAGAGACTCTCTCGCTGAGTCAATCACCCCTTTCACCTCCATCTCGGGCTTTATACGAGATACAAAAAGGTTCTTATTGAGCCAAACAAGCAACAGCCTCCATCTCGGGCTTCATACGAGATACAAAAAACTCTCTTGTTGAGTATAAAAGATTCTCCTGTTGAGTCAACCCTTTTAGACTCTCTCTCGGGCTTTGTACGAGACACAAGATAGCCTCCTCTTAGGCTTTGTATAAGAAAACCACTGGTCAATCCGATTAACCTTTTAGCATCAAAGCTGTGCCTCGTTCACAGTACACAAACATCAACAACTCCTTTCCCTTCATCTAATCGCTGTAAGCGGCAAGCCTCTGGATCATCTACATCCATGCCACTGTCCCTCTTTTAGCATGAGAAATTCCTAAGGAAAGATGGCATTGCTCTACACTGAGTTAAAGTCTTCTCCTTCAGGTTAAAACCCTTTCTTCGGAAATTATGGCATTGCTCGGATCCGCGTATCCCAGTTAAAGTAATTCTCCTTCTCCCCTCTTTAGAGATGACAAATTCTCTCTAAATCCGAGGTCTTTTAGCTTCACGTCTTGGGCTTTGAACAAGACACAAATAGACCTTCAGCTTCACATCTTTGGCTTTGAACAAGATACAAACTATCCTTTCGCTTCACGTCTTGGGCTTTGAACAAGACACCAAAAACCAATTTCCTCCCATAGAATAGGAGGAACTACGAACGCTCTGATTTCCCTATTTCGGTAAACGGGAATACGTAGGCATAAGATCGAAAGAAAAGATCTTAGTGAGCGCAATCAACAAAAAACCCAAATCCCATATCTCCTTCAATCAAAAGCAGTAATTCAAAAGCATCAGTCCTAACATCCTAATCCTTGTTCCCCGCCAGAAACCTTCTGCCTAGATTAAAAGAAAGAAAACAGTATTGGCGAAAATACAAATAACCAGTACAAAGGCCCCCCACATTGATAGCATCCGTAACCTAACAGACCGCTGTTTAAACTCAGTATGCAAGCAGGGTTAATTGGAGACATCTATTTCCCTTCCTTATTCAGCTCACAATAGGATAAAAAATGAATCGACCTGTAGTCTAAGCTCGAACCGCAGAGAGCGACCAGCGCTTAAGAACCGCGTCCAAAATCGCTCGCTACAGAAAAGTGGCGCCCACCGTGGGGCCTTTCAAAGTTAGATCTAGGCACGGTCTTCCTTTTCACCTCTTGTGTGAATACCACAGATTGGGGCTTCCGCCGGGGAACCCATTTCTGTCAAGAACTTAGGATTCATAGCTTTATAAGTCTAGGATATTTAGGATAAATATATATACTGCTTTTCCTAATTGCTATACGTGTTTATTTTTCTGCTACTGGGAATGCATGTGATGCCGCATGTGGTGAGTTTGAGTATACACTTAAGAAAAGCCAACCTTTTTTGTAGTGCGGAAACTATCGGAAATAGTTGTTACGCGATACTACCCTCATTTGAGGCTGGTGATCTATTCTCGGTGAATGGCACTTACTCTAAGATTGCTTTACAACTCACTGGCGATCCGCTTGTTGTTTTGCTTTCCTAGGAGGAGCTGATGATAATGAGTACAGGTACAAAAATCACCCTAGTATAAACCTTTGGGGATGGGTAGAGCCTTGACTTTATGACAACGACCCTCTGACCCCATGTTTTTTCTATGTTTTTGTGTGCTGCATCCATGCATTCATTTAATAAAACATTAAAACATTCAAAAAACTTTCTCTTCTAGTCTCTCTATTTTTCAAATTAAACTAAGACTGTGATTGCAAATATCAGAGAAAAGGATTGCATTAATGGATTTCGGTAGAAGGAGGACTCACCAGTATACCTTCAAGGTTCCAAAACTAGGGGATTTGAGAAAGTTAGCGAGGATGATCGTTAACCCAGAGGCTTTCAGAGCCAAACACGGTGGTTTGCTACCACTGTTAAGAGTCCATGTGATTAAGGGGATCATGGACGCGCTCATTCAATTCTACGACCCGGTTTATCACTGTTTCACATTCCCGGATTACCAGCTTGCACCAACGCTGGAGGAGTATTCTCATCTGACAGATTTACATATCACTGATCGAGCTCCATTTTCTGGACTGGAAGAAATTCCAAAGAATCAGACTATTGCAATAGCAATTCATTTGGACGAGTATGAGGTCAGGACTCACATGACCGCTAAGGGTGGCATCCAAGGTTTGCCAGCCCAATTCTTGACAAAGAAAGCCCTGTATTTTGCCAGTATAGGAAACATAACTGCTTTTGAAAGCATCTTTGTATTGCTCACCTACGGGTTATTTTTGTTTCCCAACATCAATAACTTCGTCGATATCAACGCTATTAAGGTTTTTCTCATTGGAAACCCTGTGCCGACTTTGCTCGCAGATGCGTATCATTCTGTACACTTAGGAAATTTGTACAGCGGAGGGGAGATCACATGCTGTGTACCTTTGCTCTACAAATGGTTTATCTCTCACTTGCCCAAGTCTGTCGCTTTTTGGGATTGCAAGAGTGTCTTACGTTGGTCGCAGAAGATCATGTCTCTCACCAATTCCGATATAGATTGGTGTAATAGGATTTATGAGGGAATCAGAATCATTGACCGTTGTGAAAACTTCCCCAGCGTACCCCTCATAGGAACTAAAGGAGGAATCAACTATTATCCGATATTGGTTCTTCGTCAATTTGGATACCCGATGAGACACATCCCACTGGGTGTTCATCTGGAAGGTCTTTTCTTCAAGGAAGGAGAAAATGACAGAGCACTAAAGATGGAAATAGTGCAAGCTTGGAAACATGTTCATAAGAAAGGACGAGAGTCTCTGGGAAAACCAGACTGTGTCTCGGTGGAGCCTTATCTCCACTGGGTACAAACTAGAGCTCTCAAGCTAAAGATGCCTTATCCTCGTTACAGAATTCTTCCACCGAGGGGAACTGTCATGTACTTCATGACGGAAACTGAAAAGCTTCAGGTTACTCTCAACAAAGTTCAAAAGGAAAGAAGGTCTTGGAAGAACAAGTACCGCACCCTCGACGTAGAGTGTATCCAAATACAGCAACTACTAAAAGAGAAAGATGCTCTGATTGAAATTTTGGAGCAGCATGCTGTGGAGAATCAAGATGACCAAAGGAATTTGCTCGCTCCTTTCACCTGGCAAAGGAATGACAACCCGACAACGGCCCAAGCGCCCCGGTCAAAGAGGAGGACTCGGGACCCATTAGTTTAGGTTTCTGTTTTCGCACTTTGTAATCTACTGTATTTCCATTTCTGTAATCCTTTGGAATTCAATAAAAAGGGGTTTCCCCACTGTTTGATATTTGCAATCTAATTGTCGAAGTTTATTTTGATTAAACCAAAAAACAACAATTAATATGATCATTGCATTCATCATTCTCACATCGCGTATTCTTCTTCCCTACGAATCTTACGTTTGTGTCTCGATTCTAGAGTCAAACTGTCTCATTCGTATAATACTCGGGCCAATCGTCAGAAAAGGATGGATGATCTTGAGGAAGAAAACAAAGAGTTGAAAGAAGAGATCGACGCTCTGAGAGAGGATATGAGAAAGCTTCGTAACGACATGCAAGCCATGGCAGAAGCTCAGCTACAACGAACTGTGATCTCAGAGATCACCTCAATGCCCATCATAGAAAAGTATGATCCTAGGTATCAGATACCGAAAGATCGTCCGTGGGGCATGTCTGTTAACTATATCCCGGAAGGATATGTTCCGCCGATCACTGAAGATCAGGGAATCGCAACAGAAGCCGCTGGGCCTGAAGGTTACAAACTTCGGGAAAGCGAAGATGCCAGGGGCATACTCAAGACTCCTGAAGGTTACAAACTTCGGGAGGCGCCAAGACTTACTACCGTAGTCACGGTACCACCCCCTGTGGTGCACACTGTCCCGGAAGGACAGATTCCACAGACGTCTTCTGATAAGAAGGAAACTATGTTTGACAGAATGGATGAATTCCAGGAGCAGTTCTTGGAAATGCAGAAAGAGCTGCAAGCCATTCGCGGTCAGGATCTATTTGGAAAGGACGCCGCAGACCTCTGCTTGGTCCCAAATGTGAGAGTCCCGCACAAGTTCCAAGTGCCCGACTTTAAAAAATACAAGGGTAACTCTTGCCCTCAGAGCCATCTGGTGATGTACGCTCGGCGGATGTCAGCTCAGACGGAGAATCAGGACCTGCTGATTCACTACTTCCAGGATAGTTTAACTGGTGCCGCACTCAAATGGTACATGGGTTTAAACCGTACTACGATTAGTACATTCAGAGATCTTGGTACTGCCTTCGTCCAACAATACAAGTACAATTTGGACATGGCACCCGACAGAGATCAACTCAGATCAATGTCACAAAAGGACAAGGAAACCTTTAAGGAGTATGCTCAGAGGTGGCGTGAAATTGCCGCTCAAATTTGTCCACCTCTTGAGGAAAAAGAGATGAAAAAAATCTTCTTAAAGACCTTAAGCTCATTTTACTATGACCGAATGATTGCCAGTGCACCCAGTGATTTCACCGAAATGGTCGGTATGGGTGTACGTCTTGAGGAAGCCGTCCGAGAAGGACGTTTGGTAAAAGACACTGGATCGACGAGCGGTACTAAAAAATACGGTAGTGCTCTCCCTAAGAAAAAAGAGCAAGATATTGGGAATATCTCTCTCGGAAAGCAAAGGCGACGTTATCAGCCAGTAGCAGCTGTTACTCCCGTTATCGGCCCCGCGCCTGTTCCTATGTATCAACCTCAGATTGCGCAGAGCCAACCTGACCAACAAAGGACACAACAGCCTCTTCAACAGGCTCGTCCTTCATATAACAACAACCGTACAACACGGCCATCAGGGTTTAATCCTATACCCGTAACGTACGCAGAGCTGTTTCCGTTACTGCTGGCTAAGGGGCACATCCAGACTAAGTCTCCCCTTTCAGTTCCGAAAAATCCGCCTTTTTGGTTTAAAGCGGATCAAACATGCCCTTATCATCAAGGAGGTTCAGGGCATAACATTGAGACTTGCCTCAATTTCAAATACGACGTGAGAAAACTGCGGTCAATCTGATTGAGAAAGAGACTAACAATGTCTATCAAATTCATGATGTACTCTTGTTAAAGACCAATCTGGTCAAGATGCATTGTAGACAGAGTGGATATGGCCATGTGCCACCTCATAATTATCACCAGTGTGATATCTGCTCTAAAGATAACCAAGGATGTTCGGTAGTGCAATCAGCTCTACAGGAACAGATGGATCTCGGATGGATCCAAGAGCACTGAGTTCGTGGAGTTAACATGGTTTACATGAATTCCAACGTCATTCAAAACCACGACACCCGTGCGATGAATGTCAACTTGGTGGCAATGCACTCAAGGCAAAGCCAGTATCATATCTGCCCCGGCACGATTACAGTTCCTGTCTGATTTGCTCGGTAAACAAACAGGGATGCTCTTTCATACAAGAGGCCCTCCAGCGTCAGATGGATCTCGGATGGATCCAAGACTACCATGATAGGAACTCCTATCAAATCAACATGGTTCAGATCTTCGATATCCGCGTAATGAATACCAACTTGGTAGAGTTACATGCTGAGCAGGTCCGACTTGGATTCTTAATATCACATGACTATCAAAATTGTAAAGCGGGTTGTGAAAACGATCGAGGTTGTACCCTTGTCCAGGAGGCACTTCAGCACTTGTTAAATCAGTGGTGGATGCCAATCTATATGAACAAAGATACTCAGCAGATTAGTATCAATCACAGGAATCCTACTCGTCGTCAAAGTCAGGATATCCGATCAATAGAAGGTAACCTAGTGAGGTTACATTGTATTCAAAGTGGGCGTGGCCAGGTGCCACCACACAACTATGACAGTTGTAGCGTCTGTTCGAAAAGTAACCAAGGGTGTTACCTTGTGAGAGCAGCTCTTCAGGGTCAGGTCGATCATGGAGAGATTTGCCCATATCCAGGTTCAGGACCCATCATTTGGTCGCCGAACTACCTTGCCGAGCAAGTTGAGGATGTTGTCACGATCTCTGGTCATCACAGGACCGAGAATGTTTTTGCCATCATCCCTCTACTTGACGAATCTAGAGTTCCCAACCGGGAACGGATCGAGATTACTTATGATGGTCAGAAAAATCAGAAGGTTCCCATAGTCATCTATCTACCGGGGCCACTACCGTATGAATCAGCTAAGGCAATCCCTTACAAATACGGTGCAACAATAATCGAGAATGGAAAGGAAATTCCATTACCCTCCGTCGTGAATATTGAAGACATCAGTCGTGTAACACGGAGCGGTCGAATCTTCAACCGAGGGGTTGGAGAATCCAGCAAAGAAAAGGAACTTCAGGCAGAAATTCCTGATCCACCAGTCGGTCAATCTAGTAATCCAGACTTTTCAAAAGACAAAGATGAGATGCTAAAGCTCATCCAAAGGAGTGAATATAACATTGTCGATCAATTGTTACAGACTCCTTCAAAGATCTCGGTATTATCGCTGTTACTCAGTTCAGAAGCCCACAGGGAGGCTCTACAGAAAGTCTTGGAGCAAGCCTTTGTGGAACAGGATGTAACAATCAGACAGTTCGATAGTATTGTCTCTAACATCACTTCCTGCAATAATTTGGGATTTAGTGATGAAGAATTACCTAAAGAGGGTTGCCGTCATAACATGGCGCTCAACATTACAATTAACTGCCAGGGCGATGCTTTAGCCAACGTACTGGTAGACACAGGGTCAGCCCTGAATGTTATGCCGAAGTTCACTTTGATGCAATTATCATTCAAGGGCCCTCCGATGAGAGTCAGCGAGGTCGTCGTCAAAGCATTCGACGGATCCAGAAAAATAGTTATCGGCGAAGTGGATCTTCCCATAACCATTGGTCCTCACACTTTCCAAATCACTTTCCAGGTCATGGACATCCGGGCAACATACAGTTGTTTATTAGGAAGACCTTGGATACATCAGGCTGGAGCGGTTACTTCAACCCTCCACCAAAAGCTAAAGTTCATCAAGAACGATCAACTTGTCACGGTTTTTGGGGAACAAGCCTTGCTTATGAGCAACTTATCATCATCTACTGGTATAGAACCCGAGGAGGTTATTGGAACTCAGTTCCAAGCACTATCGGTAAGCAAGGACAATCAGTTCAAAGAAGGAACTTCAATTTCTTCATACAAAGATGCTATCAAAGCGGTCGAGAGTACCGATACAACCAGATGGGGACGGCTTGTCATTCCTATTGACAATAAAACAAAGAACGGTCTTGGTTTTTCTGCGACCTGTACCCAGACCATCGCCAATGATGAAAGTCTTCATCCCCTTCAAAACTTCTTCCATAGTGGAGGTTTTCTTCACCCAGTGTCTCAGACAGTCCATGCTATCAATGAGGAAGATCCCTCTGACGCAGATGAAGAGCGGAAGTCATATCTTAATGAGGACGACTATATGTCTCAGGAAGAGGTGCCTATGCCTTTTTGCTTTCCTACAGAAAGTCCGAGATTTATACCCAGGTCAGATATTGAAATGATCTACGGAGATTATGATCCGGAAGGATGTCGTGCTCCGCCAAATTCATTAGAGGAAGACACTCTGATGAAAGACAACTTTGATCACAATTACTATGGCCCGATGGATGGCCTGCCAATGTGGCAGCCTTACTCAGGAAACTTGGGGCAAGAAAGTCAGCCGAGTAATGAAGCTCAGCTGAGCGTCATTGAACAGAATACCTGTGTCCCCACCATGTCATGGGATCAACACTCAGGTCATTCGGAAATTACTCGACATGAAGATGAATTCGCAACATTCGCAGGACTTGAATTCATCAACTATGCTTTTCCTGAGGTCAACGTCATCGAGAAAGATGACTCCTCCAGTTCCAAAGAAGTTTGGGACACTCTGGGACAACCAAGTGGAAAATACGACTATATGGTCAAGTACACTGCTCCCGAAAGCTCTCGTATCAGGCTCGAAGATATCCAGCCAACTGGATGGGGAGATACAGCTGAGAGCACCAATGCTATGCAAAATGCAACAGAGGAATCCTCCTACAATAATTCTGCTTGGGAGACAGATTCCAATGATCCTGCTCCACCAGAAATCAGCGTCATTTCTGAAGACAAATCAAGGAAGGCGCCAGAATTTGTGATTCACCGAGGAGTTCGCCGCCAATGGGTTGTTGCCGAGATTCCGAAGGTCATTCGTCAGTCAAAGTAATTGCCATCTTTAACCTTTCACCCTGCCCAGGTGAAACGGATATTTTGATAGGGCTCGCTTTCTGTAAATTTCCCTCTTCGCTTTGCCCGAAGCGATTGAGTTTTGTTTTATAGGGCTGTATTTTCAAGAATCGACTTGTGCATTAATAAAATAACGTCGTTCTGTAATTCCTGCATTAATTGCTGTTTTCTCTTTTTGCTTTTTCAGAAAATGGTAATCCTAAAAAAAAACATTCAATAATAAAAACAAGCAGTAAAATCAAAACACTGCACACACTTGCATTTTCTCTATCTCTTCTAAACACGAATCATCACGTCATGCAGATTGCTTGTTTTACACCCCGTTGAAACATACGATCCGATGCCTTCTCCCGACTTTGAGTTCCCGGTATTTGGGGCTGAAGAAGAAGTTGACAACGAAATTCCAGAAGAGATCTCCCGATTACTCAGACAAGAGGAAAGGTCCATTGAACCTCACAAAGAGCCGTTGGAAACGGTAAACTTGGGGTCGAAAAAAGAGAGAAAAGAAATCACGATTGGGGCACTGCTCAGTCCAACTGCCAGAGAAGGTTTGATAAAGCTTCTTAAAGAATTCCCCGATGTATTCGCTTGGTCCTATCAGGATATGCCAGGGTTGGATACCAGCATCGTGGAACATCACTTACTGTTGAGATCAGAATGTCCGCCAGTAAAGCAAAGGTTGAGATGCACTCACCCGGACATGGCCATCAAAATCAAGGAGGAGGTGCAGAAACAGATTGACGCGGGTTTCCTCGCTACGTCTGAATATCCTCAATGGTTAGCCAACATCGTACCCGTTCCCAAAAAGGACGGAAGGGTCAGAATGTGTGTTGATTACAGAGATCTGAACAAGGCAAGTCCAAAGGACGACTTTCCTTTACCACACATTGACATGCTGGTTGACAGCACAGCAAAGTTCAAAGTATTCTCCTTCATGGATGGATTCTCGGGCTATAATCAGATCAAAATGGTGCCGAAAGACATGGAGAAAACTTCGTTCATTACCCCATGGGGTACCTTTTGTTAAAGGTACTGCCGTTCGGTTTGAAGAATGTCGGGGCAACCTATCAAAGGGCCATGACTACTCTGTTTCATGACATGATACACAAAGAAATCGAGGTATATGTCGATGATTTGATTGCAAAATCAAGAACAGAGGATGAGCACGTTGAACATCTGTCAAAATTGTTCGAACGTCTAAGAAAATTCAAGCTCCGCTTGAATCCCAACAAGTGCACCTTCGGTGTCCGTTCGGGGAAACTACTAGGGTTCATCGTCAGCCAGAAAGGAATTGAAGTTGATCCTGACAAGGTCAAGGCCATTCAAGAAATGCCTTCTCCGAAAACTGAGAAACAAGTCAGAGGATTCCTGGGATGTTTGAACTACATCTCCAGATTCATATTCCTTATGACTGCGACGTGTGCGCCGATTTTCAAATTACTCAAAAAGAACCAGGATTGCGTTTGGTCAGAAGATTGCCACACCCCCTTCGACAGTATCAAGGAATATCTGTTGAATCCTCTGATTCTATCACCTCCAGTGGAAGGAAGACCACTGATCATTTACCTCACAGTCCTAGAGGACTCAATGGGATGTGTACTTGGCCAACAAGACGAAACTAAATGGAAAGAGTCTGCCATTTACTATCTAAGCAAGAAATTCACCGACTGCGAAACTCGGTACACGATGCTTGAGAAAACTTGTTGTGTTTTGGCTTGGGCAGCCAAACGTCTTCGCCAATACATGATTCGTCATACTACTTGGTTGGTCTCCGAAATGGATCCAATCAAGTACGTTTTCGAAAAACCTGCTCTTACGGGAAGGATTGCCCGTTGGCAGATGCTACTATCAGAATATGACATAGAGTATCATGCTCAGAAAGCCGTTAAGGGAAGTATTTTAGCCGATCATTTGGCTCATCAACCAATTGACGATCAAGAATCAATCGGGGTTGACTTCCCAAATGAAGATGTCATGTATCTAAAGATGAAAGATTGCGATGAACCGCTACCCAGTGAAGGGCCAGAACCAGGTTCCCAGTGGGGACTTATCTTTGACAGAGCAGTCAATCATTATGGAAACGGAATTGGGGCAATCATTGTTACCCCTCAGGGTTCCCACATTCCTTTCACTGCCAGACTTACGTTCAAATGTACGAACAACGAGGCCGAATACGAAGCTTGTATTATGGGTCTCGAAGAAGCGATTGATTTAAGGATCAAAAACTTGGACGTATATGGCGACTCAGCCCTGGTTATTAATCAGATAAAAGGAGATTGGAACACATACCAATCAGGATTGATTCCTTACAAAGACTATGCAAGGAGGTTGTTACCCTTCTTCAACAGAGTCGACTTTCATCACATCCCTCGTGATGAGAATCACATGGCTGATGCATTAGCCACTCTCTCTTCCATGATTAGTGTGGCTCGATGGAATGACATACCTAAGATCGACATCATGCGCCTTGAACGGCCCACTTACATCTTCGCGATTGAAGCAGTCATAGACGACAGACCTTGGTATCACGATATCAAATGCTTCCTTCAGAAACAAGAGTACCCATCTTTGGCACTCAGAAAAGATAGAAAGACCCTCAGAAGATTGGCTGGAAACTTCTTCCTGAGCGGTGACACTCTTTATAAGAGAAATTTTGACATGGTCTTGCTCCGATGCGTCGACAGACCAGAAGCAGACGTGCTCATGAAAGAAATTCATGAAGGATCCTTTGGCACTCATGCCAACGGACACACAATGGCGAGAAAAATTCTCAGGGCCGGGTATTATTGGTTGACCATGGAATCCGACTGCTACAAGTACATGAGGAGGTGTCACAAGTGTCAGATATACTCCGACAAAATTCATGTACCGCCATCACATCTCAAAGTTCTTTCTTCCCCATGGCCATTTTCCATATGGGGAATCGATATGATTGGTATGATTGAGCCCAAGGCTTCAAACGGACATCGGTTCATCCTGGTAGCCATTGACTATTTCACCAAGTGGGTCGAAGCAGTGTCATTCGCCAGTGTAACCCGACAAGTGGTGGTCCAATTTATCAAAAACAATATCATCTGCCGTTATGGTGTTCCAAGCGAGATCATTACTGATAATGGATCTAACTTGAACAATAAGATGATGAAAGAGTTGTGTGCAGAGTTCAAGATCGAACACCATAACTCATCTCCCTACCGACCCAAGATGAACGGAGCGGTAGAAGCGGCTAACAAGAACATCAAAAAGATTGTTCAAAAGATGGTTGTAACCTATAAAGATTGGCACGAAATGCTACCCTTTGCTCTTCATGGTTATCGCACGTCTTTCTGTACTTCAACAGGGGCAACCCCTTTCTCTCTAGTATATGGCATGGAAGCAGTGCTCCCCATAGAAGTAGAGATCCCATTAATCCGGGTATTGATGGAAGCTAAGCTCACCGAAGCTGAATGGTGTCAAAGTCGACACGACGACCTGAACCTGATCGAAGAGAAGCGAATCATGGCACTATGCCACAGTCAGTTGTATCAATAGAGAATGAAGAGGGCGTTTGACAAAAAGGTCCGACCTCGTATTTTCAGAAAAGGAGACCTTGTGCTCAAGAAGATACAATCATTTCTCACTGATTCTCGGGGCAAATGGACCCCAAATTATGATGGCCCCTATGTGGTCACGAAAGCTTTCTCAGGCGGCGCCTTGAGACTTGCAACCATGGACGGAGAGGAATTTGCCTACCCCACGAATGTTGATGTAGTCAAGAAATACTTCGCCTAAAACTAAAAAAAAAAGAACGTCTCGGTGGATTAAAAACCCGAAAGGGTGGTCCAGGCAAAAGTTAGAGACATGAAAAAAAATCATCCCAATGGATTGGAAATCTCATAGGACAATCCAGGCAAAAGTTAGGGATAATGGCAAGTAACTATGTTCAACAGAGGCAAGTCCCTCAGCAGCAGCAGTTACAGCATCCATCAGAGGAAAACTCCAATCAAGGTCATCTTCGACAGAAGCTCAGGATGTCCCAAATTCAAAGTTGGTAGAAGGATAGTGGTCGTTATGTTTCAACGTAGCCCTTTTCCCTGTAAATTACCATTTTCTAACTTTGTATATACTCTTTGGAATCACGCGTTTGGCTGATCTCCATCTTATCAATAAAATTTGAGCCCTCGTGCTTTTGTTTGTAATTCTTTACTTGTTTTAGCTTTACAGAACGACGTTGTTTAAACTTAATCAGCGATTCTTGAAATAAAACAAAAATGAATTTACTTGTTAAACTTTTTCTGCTTTTAAATTAGAGATGGCATTTCTTTTGACTGTTGAACATCAGAAGAACATCGATCGCTTCTCCCGAAGTAAGCGGACTTCAAAGTGCAGAATCAAAGTACTCCTTCTAAGCCAGTATGCCTGAATGAAGGGATCAACTGTGTCAGAGACCTTGTTTCGTCTGACACGCCTCGGCCGAGTTCTCATCTCCTAAGACCGATCAACATAGCTCCCAACGGGACTATCTCTCCTAAGCAAGGTGGAATTGGTATTTTGAATCAACGGTACTTCTTCGCCCCGCGATGGCCGAGTATCCAATTGTGTTCATCCATTAGTCTGTATGTCGCGTCAGTTTTGTCAGCATATACATACGTACTTCATGCATTTTTTATTTGCATTTACATTTCATATTGCATCGTTATCACTCTAGCCGGTCTTGTTCCCTAGTGATAAACAGTTTTCTCAATCGAGTTTGTCAGTTCTTTCCTCGTCAGGAAGTGTTGCATCTGCACAATCTCGCCACTAGTGTATCTTTAGATCGGAGTCGGCACTTGGCCACTTTGATAACTTGAACCTCTGAAAGATCAGAGAACCTTCAATAGATGTCACTCTTCGCCATTGAAGATGATATCCTTGCTTTCCCGGATTAAGGAAAATTCACAGAGAAAGCCTCGTGATCAGAGATTCGGCAGTACATCAGTATTTCTCCAAAAAGTCGTTGATGAAAAGGTCATCGGCACCTCAAAATTGGACCTCATCATATGGCGTTTCTCCGAGAAGATCCCGACAAAAGTATGATGAAAGATCCCAAATGAAAACAGTCTCTCAAGAGACTCGCTTTCCCCAGTAGAATCGACAAATGGCGTCTCCAACAGAGAAGTTTGTGCAACTCTACAACTCAGACGTTGGGTTCCCCAGCAAGTCTGACATCAAACCTTTTTCCGTCAAATGGCATCTCCCCAGGAAAATTCGGCGAGAAGTTTGAAGGAAAACCGCTACACATAGCGTCCCTTGTCAATAAAGTTTATTGACAAAAGAAACTAAGACCAGTTCCTTGGTAGGAAACCAGGATCGAAGGGAAGTTTAAATCAGAAACTAAGACCAGTTCCTTGGTAGGAAACCAGGATCGAGGGGAAGTTCAAAAGAAACTAAGACCAGTTTCTTGGTAGGAAACCAAGAACGAGGGGAAGTTCAAAAGAAACTAAGACCAGTTCCTTGGTAGGAAACCAGGATCGAGGGGAAGTTTAAATCAGAAACTAAGACCAGTTCCTTGGTAGGAAACCAGGAACGAGGGGAAGTTCATTTCAGAGACTGAGACCAGTTCTTGGTAGGAAACCAAGAACGAGGGGAAGTTCAAAAGAAACTAAGGCCAGTTCCTTGGTAGGAAACCAGGATTGAGGGGAAGTTTATTTCAAAAGAAACCAAGACCAGTTCCTTGGTAGGAAACCAAGAACGAGGGGAAGTTCAAAAGAAACTAAGACCAGTTCCTTGGTAGGAAACCAGGATCGAGGGGAAGTTTATTTCAAAAGAAACCAAGACCAGTTCCTTGGTAGGAAACCAGGATCGAGGGGAAGTTTACCTTTTCTAAGCATCATTGCTTAGCTAAAGAAGATGAATGCGTAAGCTACCATTCATAACCACCATCAAAATTTCGGGTATTCCGATATTTAATCCTCTTGCACCCCGAATGCCCGAATCCCTTCGTCATTCACACCTTCGGGTCCAAGAAGATTAAATAGGGGCATCTGTAATACCCCAAATTTTGACCACTAAGATTTCCCATCATTGTGCAAATCATCATCACAATATGGATGAACCATCATGCCTCATCAAATGCCTCAAGGGTTGTTGAGCATTTACTACAATCAAAATTAGGGTTTCAAGCCCTCTCTGAGTGCTTAGACAAAGGATCAATCAAGAAATGACATGATCTTCAACTTGTCTAATCTCTTAAACATCCACAATGGATCAAAAAGGACTCTCACTTCAAGGATTAAGCACAAGGCTGCTCCCTTCTAGGTGGATCAAGTCTCAAGACCGACAGTGTCACCAAATTAGGGTTTTGGTTGACCAGGGCCTCCAGGTGGAAATTTTCATCTGGGCACAAGGCAATGATCCAAAACATAACCTAATATGCTTCATGGAACCTCATGAACCTATGCATCAAGTCAATTTTGCCTTAGGGGATGCATTCATCAAAAATCAGGAATTAGGGTTTCTTGACCTAATTCACCCCTAAGTTGACTTTTGGGACAAACCATGAGCCAAGACCTCAAGAGATGATTTGAGGGTCTCTAACATACCATATTGATCCATTTGGAACAATGGATTGATCCAAGAAGTTTGAGCAACAAGTCTCAATTTCATCTGCACCACAATTAGGGTTTTAAAGGAAAAGTCAACTGTAACTTTGACTTTTGACCAGGACATGCTCCCAAACCCTAATACATGATTGAATATACCCTATGACACCCATGGAACATGTCCATCAAGTTTGATTTAGGTCAAGGACATGATTTCCTGAAGAATTGCACAGTTTGGAATTCATCTGATAAAAAGTCAACTGTGCACAAAAGTCAACTTTGACTTTTTGAGATTTTTCACCAAAATGGATTTTTAACCCTAAAATGATGTTAATGTATGATTTGAATCATCATTCATCAAGAAAAATCAAGAAAAGTGAGATAACTTGTAAAAGGGGTAACCATAAAACTTTGAAATTTTTCTAAGTTAAAAATAAAGTGGCAAAGGTACCAACTTTGGAGGACCATAACTCCTAAACCACAAGGCCATTTTTTCTCATCCAAAGATGGATTTGTAGCCCTCATTATCACCTACAAAAACTTCAACTACAAGTCATTCCAATTCATTAAGGATTTTGAGTTATGGATTGATCAAAGTGGCTGAAAAGTGAAAATGTCACTTTTTCCAACACTTAGTGAAATTTTCACAAGTTAGATTCTGCCTCACTTTTTGCCAAATGTAGGGGGATTTTTCACTTGGAATCAAAAGAGATCAAAACCAAACTTGTTAAAACAGTTGTTGTATCATGTAAGAGCTTTCCAAAATGGCCAAGAACATTGCCAAATTCAACCTACACCATGAGATACAACATTGGCAAGTTGCCTTGCTGAAATCTGTCAAGGCAGGGCAGAATTTGCAACTTTGGTCGATTTGCCAAAATCAGCCAAATTCAATTGCTCCTATCCACTTGGACACCTCAGAGGATTGAATCTAAAGGGGACAATCACTGAGCCAAGCCTCCAAAGTCCATGGAACAAGAAATAGCATGTTGAACCTAGAATGGCCAAAATGGGGACAAGACTTCAAATTTGGAATGAGGCATTCAATGGAACCACCAAGGTGGCATGGACTGAGCCATTCTCATCTGAAATCAGTCAAGACTTATCCAAGACCAAGGGGACCAAAGCTCTGTGCCCTAACCTCAAGTCAATGGCTAGAGGAGACTTGGATTTTCATTTGCCAACATTGGCCAAACCTATTTACCAGCTGCCATGCACTATTCCTTGCAAAACAAACTTGCTCTACTATAAATAGAGCTCAATTGTGGTCAGTTTAAGTACACCAAAGCCATCTAACAGATGCTTTCCTCAAAATCTCTTTCTCTTGGCAAAAATGCCTTTCTTAGCAAGGTAGCTATCGGGTTTTGAGTTTGAGAGCTTTTCCAATCAAACCAATCACTCACACACCTCACATACATCACATATGAGCTGATCAAACACTTAGATTACTTCTGAAACATCAATTTCACAAAATCACCAGCTGGTTGCTCAAATTTTCAAACAAGTTGCAGCTGAGGTACCACAAAATGATCCAGCCAATTTCAATCAAGTCCAACCATCCAAACACAATCCATAGGGTGTAGGGAAGCTGTTCAGATCATCACCACTCATCTGTAACACCTCCAAATCAAAAATCACTTTGAACTTGCTGTCACGACTTGGAGGTAAGCACATGCTTGGTCATCTCTCAATCTATGCATATTTCCTCGCACAATAATTTGGCCATATGTTCATAATCATGCATGGAATGTTTTCCCTCAATTAATTGCATTGTTTGAATCGTGTATCAAAAATCCTAGCCTTCATGCAGAAATTAGGGTTCTTGAGGTTTCTTCGTGATTTCATGTTTTATGTTTAATTTAAATGAAATTAAGTGTTATAGACATGATCGTGAGGTTGAGACGAGCATAATGATATGTGGATTGCATGATATGATTACGTATTCATGGAGATTGGATAGAAAATGCAAATCTGAGAAACCAAGAACACGCGCGTGTTCTTCAGCTGTTCTTGGCGCCATTTTTCATAATTCAAATATTTGAATTTTGTGATTTTGTTTAATTGATTCAAAAATTAATTTCTCTCTGAGTTTTAATGATTTTGAGTTGATTCTTTTTTGAATAATTCACAAAAATGTTAAAATATTTTATTTTATCAAAAAATCCCAAAAATATTATTTATTTCATATAATTGATATTTTTGCAAAGAATTAATATTTTGATTCTTTTTGGCATTTTAAATATTTTTTCTACATTGATTTTGCAACTTTTGATGCTTTCTAATTATTTTGTAGGTCAATACTTAATTTTTGAAGCATTAATCCAAGATCACAATTTGTTTTCCATGTGTTAAACAATTTTTGATCATTTTAATTGAATTTTTATTCAATTAAATACATTTTGAAAACAAATTAGGGTTTTGGATTAATTCAACCCTCATAAATCATTTTCAAAAACCTTTTTGGGCCTCTTGAGAGAGTGTAAGACCCATCCCCCCTTGTACAAAAACTTTTTGGGCCTCACTCATTGTATAAGTCCCTCTGTACAAGTAAACGGCGCGATCGTCGCCCGTTTAAAAATTAAAACCATTTAGGCCTCTCCTTGAGCTATAAGACCCATTTAAAACCTTTTTGGGCCTTTATTAGAGTGTAAGACCCAATCCCCCTTTTAACCAAAACATCTTGGGCCTCACTTATTGTATAAGTCCCTCTGCGTTAAAAGAAAACCTCGGCGCGATCGCCATTTTTAAACGAAAAATCATTTGGGCCTACCCTCGTGTTATAAGCCCCACTCTTTTCTTTAAACCTTTTTGGGCCTCTTGAGAGAGTGTAAGACCCATCCCTTTGTACAGAAAACCATTTTGGGCCCTAGTCACTTGTATAAGTCCCGCTGTACAAAGCCAAACAGTGCGCTCATTGATAAAACCCTGGGCCTCTCCTTGAGCTGTAAGCCCCAAATCTTTCTTTTTCAAAGCACTTTCTCCTTTGATTTTGAATATACTGTTGTTTTCGATCTTTCTTTGTTGAACAACTAACCAAACAGCATGTAAGCACTACAACCGAGTAAGTGGTTATCGCTTTCATTTACTGCTTTCATATTATAAACTGTATTGTGGGGCTGCTCACTGTAAGTCTCCTTTCATAAACTCATATCTACTGTGTAATAATAGTATAGATATTTCGAGTTTCCCCGGCTACTACGTCTAGAACTAGGTGACGCCGTTTCGTTTATTCGTAGAAATAGACGCCTAGATCCCCAATAGGAGCACCAGATACAGTCTTCTCTTCGGCTGTCCTCCTTAGGAATCGTCAAGAAGCTCTACTCCCCAAGATGAATGTATTCTCCGTGAATGGCATCTTTGAGTTTCTTCCAAATTCTCGAACTTTCCTGACTTGATCTATTCCTTGTGGATAGCTTGCCTTGAATGTCTCGGGGTTTGGGTACCCACTACGGTCATAATCTTGGACCTTAACTAAGGAACCCTCTTTAAAAGCTAAAAGTCGTTGGATAGTAAACCTCGCACGTTTACCAGTGGTTTTTATCTTTAAAAGAGTTATCTCTCCTAATGGAAAGGAGATGATAGACCCACGGGCTTCTTAAAAGCATCGGCCTCCTCTTGGGCATTATTCAAGGACACTACGGCTTCTTAGAAGTATTCACAGCCTCCTCTTAGGCTTCATATAATGATCTCTTCCTCCGTGAATGATAGCCTCCTCTTGGGCTTCGTACAAGGACCCGTCGGCTTCTTAAAAGTTGCCAGCCTCCTCTTGGGCTTCGTACAAATTGTCCCGACGACCTCCTAGAGGTATAGGAACAGAACTTAGTCATCTCCATAGAACAGTCCTTTCATAGAGTCTACTACTGTTTCTCATAGCGTAGTACAAAAGATAAAACTCTAGAGACGGACAGTCTAACTTCCTTGAGTCTCAAAGACATTCTCAAGCACCCTTCGTTAAATAGGAAGGAAACCCACAGACTCGGACAGTCTCGACACCCTTTGGATTTCCCGTTTTCTCAAAGAGAAGGAAATATCCCTGATCTTCAAATCAAATCCCTGAGTACAGTGATGCTCATATAAGAACTGATTTTCTCGTTTAAAAATCAGTATATTGGATCTGTCACTCAACTGAAACAGTTACAATAGCCTCCATCTCGGGCTTCGTACGAGATACCAAAATTCTCCCCAGTGGAGTAAAACAACCTTTTCGCCTCTCTCTCGGGCTTCGTACGAGACACATAAGAGACTCTCTCGCTGAGTCAATCACCCCTTTCGCCTCCATCTCGGGCTTTATACGAGATACAAAAAGGTTCTTATTGAGCCAAACAAGCAACAGCCTCCATCTCGGGCTTCATACGAGATACAAAAAACTCTCTTGTTGAGTATAAAAGATTCTCCTGTTGAGTCAACCCTTTTAGACTCTCTCTCGGGCTTTGTACGAGACACAAGATAGCCTCCTCTTAGGCTTTGTATAAGAAAACCACTGGTCAATCCGATTAACCTTTTAGCATCAAAGTTGTGCCTCGTTCACAGTACACAAACATCAACAACTCCTTTCCCTTCATCTAATCGCTGTAAGCGGCAAGCCTCTGGATCATCTACATCCATGCCACTGTCCCTCTTTTAGCATGAGAAATTCCTAAGGAAAGATGGCATTGCTCTACACTGAGTTAAAGTCTTCTCCTTCAGGTTAAAACCCTTTCTTCGGAAATTATGGCATTGCTCGGATCCGCGTATCCCAGTTAAAGTAATTCTCCTTCTCCCCTCTTTAGAGATGACAAATTCTCTCTAAAGCCGAGGTATTTTAGCTTCACGTCTTGGGCTTTGAACAAGACACAAATAGACCTTCAGCTTCACATCTTGGGCTTTGAACAAGATACAAACTATCTTTTCGCTTCACGTCTTGGGCTTTGAACAAGACACCAAAAACCAATTTCCTCCCATAGAATAGGAGGAACTACGAACGCTCTGATTTCCCTGTTTCGGTAAACGGGAATACGTAGGCATAAGATCGAAAGAAAAGATCTTAGCGAGCGCAATCAACAAAAAACCCAAATCCCATATCTCCGTCAATCAAAAGCACTAATTCAAAAGCATCAGTCCTAACATCCTAATCCTTGTTCCCCGCCAGAAACCTTCTGCCTAGATTAAAAGAAAGAAAACAGTATTGGCGAAAATACAAATAACCAGTACAAAGGCCCCCCACATTGATAGCATCTGTAACCTAACAGACCGCTGTTTAAACTCAGTATGCAAGCAGGGTTAATTGGAGACAGCTATTTCCCTTCCTTATTCAGCTCATAATAGGATAAAAAATGAATCGACCTGTAGTCTAAGCTCGAACCGCAGAGAGCGACCAGCGCTTAAGAACCGCGTCCAAAATCGCTCGCTACAAACGCAGAGGGACTTCTACAATATCTGAGGCCCAAAATTGTTTTGGTTAAATGGGGATTGGGTCTTACACTCTATTAGAGGCCTAAAAAACGATTTTTGTACAAGTGATGGGGCTTACAGCTCAAGGAGAGGCCAAGATGATTTTTGTTTTGAAATGGCGATTGCGCCGAGATTTTTGAAAACGCAGTGGGTCTTATACAATGACTGAGGCCCAAAAGTTTTGGTTTTCAAAGGGGTTGGGTCTTACACTCTAATAGAGGCCCAAAATGATTTTGAATGGTTCTTATAGCTCGAGGAGAGGCCCAGATGATATTTGTTTTAAACGGGCGATGATCACGCCGAACTTTTGAAATACAACGGGGCTTATACAACATTTGAAGCCCAAAATAGGTTTGTATTTACAAAGGATTGGGTCTTACACTTTATTAGAGGCCCATGAGTGTTTATTTATGTGAAAATCAAGGAAACCCTAAATTTGTTTTCTTTTAAAAGTAAATATTTAAAGAAAATCAAATGAAAATGGTAAAAATACCAAATAAGTTTGAATATACCACTTGTGATTTTTGTTTAAGGTTTGAAAAATGAGGGTTTTATCACAAGGTGAATTAAAACTCATTTAGTTTTGATTTTCAAGGTAAATATTCATTTTTTAAATGCTTAAAAAGCAATTAAAAATGAATTTATTCACAAAAATACTAATTATATTAAATAACTAATATAAATTTGATTTTTTTGTGGAATATAATATTTCAATATTTTTGTGATTTTTTGCAAAAAGAACCAATCAAAAATAATTAAAATTGGGGGAGTTATTAATTTTTCAAATCATTAACAAAATAATATGAAAAATAAGAAAAATAGGAAAAATATAAGGCAAACTTGGTTGGTTTCTCAAGCATGGCGCCATGGCCATCTTCAACCTCAAGCTCAGATGCGTGAAGCCCTCTAACTCACTCATTTCTCAACCATTTGACATGATTCAAATACCAAACTCATGCGTTTTTTCCGGAAGGACCACGATGGCAATATTTGATTTCATTTATTTTCAGTGTATAGCAAGTTATATCAACATGACCGTATGAACCCTAATTTTGCAAAAGCAATCGTGCAGACATGGTTGTGAGGGCTATGATCAAATTTTTTGAGGGGAAACACTCAACATATGATGGTAAGCAATTGGCAAAAATATCATGCGAGGAAATATGCATGGATCATGAAGATGTAGTTTTGAGGCTTACCTTGATGTAAGTTGAAATGGAACTCTGCACAAACTGTGTTCCAGATGTGATCTGATGATCCCTACAGCTTCAATGGATGTTGTGGAGTGTGTTGCAAGCTTTGGAACACTTTGAAAACCTTTGGATCAAGTTGGAGGACTCCAGCTGCATAATTGAAGCATAATGGATTGGTTGAAGAGTGATTTTGAGCTAGAGGTGTTACAGTTGGTGTTTAAGTGTTTGGACACCTCAAATACATCATATGTGATGTGTTTGAGCAATTGGAATGGATTGCTTAAGGCTGCAACTCAAAACCCGATGGTGGTTGCTCAAAAACAAAGAAAATTGGTACTTAAGAGAGAATGAGAGAAAGCAGTGATGTAAATTGCTTTGGTGTGATTTGAATGATCAATTGGAACCTCTATTTATAGATGATCAATTCTTGTCTTGGGGTAATAGTGAATGGATGCTAGATCGGATCACTTTCAAAGGCTTTGGCTTGGTGGCATTTCTTCTCATGCAAGGCAACCTAGCCCCTCCCAAGAGCAGGGTTATGCCTTGACCTAATTCACATTCTTCAGATGTTTTTATTGTTGTTTAATCGGAGAACTTGACTGGGTAGAGTGGCTTTGTTGAAAGTTCCCTATTTCACATAAATGCCTTTGAATTCAAGGCATATATGCCAAAATGCATTAATCTCAAGTTGGAAGATTCCTTGGCTTTTGGACTCAGCCCTATCAGTTGGATCAGTTGGCTTATGATCAGATTGAATGCATGTGGTATAGTGATCATTACTTTTGACTCAGAAATCATGGATAAAAAAAGAACTCACAAACTGATTTTTCATGGCAGCCTTGGCATGGTGTGTTGTAGCAGCCATAACTCTTGGCTCAAGTGGAGTGGTTTCATGCCAATGAGTTGCTTGGATTGTAGGCAATATGTACAACAACTTTGATGTTTACACCTTGAATTGATTCAACTTGGAACTGTGTGAAAAAATTCCACAAGTTTTGGTGTTTCCAACAAAATCTGTCTTGGACAGAATTTTTTTCTAAGTGTTGGAAAAGTTGTACTTTCATGTTTTTAGTGATTTTGATCCAACCATAACTCAGAATCCATAATGAATTGGAAGGAGGTGTAGTTGAAGCTTTTGTAGAGGACCATGAGAGCTACAAATTCAGCATTGGATGAGGAAAAATGGCCTTGTGGTTTAGGAGTTATGGTCCTCCAAAGTTGGTACCCTAGCCACTTTATTCCATAACTTGGAAAAATTTCTAAGTTTTTTATGGTTACCCCTTTTACAAGTTATCCCACTTTTCTTGATTTTTCTTGATGAATGATGATTCAAATCACAAATTAACGTCATTTTAGGGTTAAAAAACCATAATTGTGAAAAATCTCAAAAAGTCAAAGTTTGACTTTTGTGCACAGTTGACTTTTTGTCAGATGAATTCCAAACTGTGCGATCCTCTATGAAATCAAGTCCTTGACCTAAATAAAACTTGATGGACATGTTTCATAGGTGTTATAGTGTGTATTGAATCATGTCCCAAGGTTTGGGAGCATGTCTTGGTCAAAAGTCCAAGCTACAGTTGACTTTTCCCGCGAAACCCTAACTGTGGTTCATATGAACTTGAAACTTGTTGCTCAAGCTTCTTGGATCAATCCATTGTTGTAAATGGATCAATGTGATGTATTTGAGACCCCCAAATCCCCTCTTGAGGTCTTGGCTAATGTTTTGTCCCAAAAGTCAACTTAGGGGTGAATTAGGTCAAGAAACCCTAATTCCTAATTTTTTATGAATGCATCCCCTAAAGCCAAATTGACTTGATGATTGGGTTCATGATGTCCCTTGGAGCATCATAGGTTATTCTTTGAAGCATTGGCTCATGCCCAGAGGAAAATCTCCATCTGGAGGCCCTGGTCGACCAAAACCCTAATTTGGTGACACTGTCGATCGTGAGGCTTGATCCACTCAGACTGCTGCAACCTTGTGCTTGATTCTTGAAGTGGGAGTCCTCTTGATCCATTGTGGATGTTTGAGAGGATAGACAAGTTGAAGATCATGTCATTCCTTGATTGATCCTTTGTCTAAGAACTCTGAGAGGGCTTGAAACCCTAATTTTGATAGTAGTGAATGCTCACCCATCTTTGGGGAGACTAATGAGGCATGATGGTTCATCCATATTGTGATGATGATTTGCACAATGATGGGAAATCTTAGTGGTCAAAATTTGGGGTATGATAGATGCCCCTATTTAATCTTCTTGGACCCGTAGGTGTGAATGGCGAAGGTATTCGGGCATTCAGGGTGCAAGAAGATTAAATATCAGAATACCCAAAATTTTGATGGTGGTTATGAATGGCAGTTCGCGCATCCTTCCTCTTTTGCTAAGCAATGATGCTTAAAAAAGGTAAACTTCCCCTCAATCCTGGTTTCCTACCAAGGAACTGGTCTCAGTTTCTGAAATAAACTTCCCCTCGATCCTGGTTTCCTACCAAGGAACTGGTCTCAGTTTCCGAATTAAACTTCCCCTCGATCCTGGTTTCCTACCAAGGAACTGGTCTCAGTTTCCAATATAAACCTCCCCTCGATCCTGGTTTCCTACCAAGGATTTGGTCTTGGTTTCTTTTGTCAATAAACTTTATTGACAAGGGACGCTATTTGTAGCGGTTCTCCTCAAACTTCTCGCCGAATTTTCTTGGGGAGATGCCATTTGATGGAAAAAGTTTGATGTCAGACTTGCTGGGGAACCCATCTGTCTGAATTGTAGAGGTGTACAAACTTCTCTATTTGGAGACGCCATTTGTCTACTATACTGGGGAAAACGAGTCTCTTTGAGAGATTGTTTCTTGTTTGGGGTATTTCATCATACTTTTCTCGGAGATCTTCTCGGAGAAATGCCATATGACGTGATCCAATTTTGAGGTGCCGATGACTTTGTTGACATTGACATTCTGGAGAGAAGGACTAATGTGTGGCTGAAAGTCTTTAGTTGAAAGGCTTTCTCTAGGGATTTTCCTTAATCCGGGAAAGCGAAGACATCATCTTCAATGGCGAAGAATGATGTTGGCTGAGGGTTCTCTGGTTTTTCAGAGGTTCAAGTTATCAAAGTGGTCAAGGGCCGACTTCATCCCAGAAATAAACTGGAGGAGAGAGGTAGTGCAGACGCAACATTTCCTGACGAGGAAAGAACTGACAACTCGATTGAGAGGACTGTTATCACTAGGGAATAAGACCGACCAGAGTGATAGTGATGCAACATGAATATGAACACAAAGTAGTAATGCATGATGTATGTGTGTATATGCTGACAAAACTAACACGACATACAAACTAATAGATGAACACGACTGGATACTCGGCCACAGTAGGGGATGAAAAGTATCACTGGTTCATGATAGCAATTCTGCCTTGCTTAGGAAAAGTAGTCCTCGTGGGGAGCTACGTTGGTCGGGCTTAGGAGATAAGAACTCTGGCGGGGGTGTCAGATGAAACAATGGTCTCTGACACAGTTGATCCTTCATTCAGGTGCACTAGTTTAGAAGGAGTACTTTAATTCTGCACTTTGAAGCTTAACCGCCTTTGGGAGAAGCCATCGATATTCTTTCGATGTTCAACAGTCAAAAGAATTTGCCATCTTTATTTTAAAAGCAGAAAAAAGCTTAACAAGTAAATTCATTTTTGTTTTATTTCAAGAATCGTTAATCAAATTAAAACGTCGTTCTGTAAAGCTGAAACAAATAAGAATTGCAAACAAAAGCACAAGGCCTCAAATTTTATTGATAGGACGGAAATCAGCCAAACGCGTGATTCCATAGAGTATTTACAAAGTTTAGAAAATGGCAATTTAAGGGAAAAGGGCTACATTAAAACATAACGACCAATATCCTTCTACCAAATTTGACTTCGGGGCATCCGGAGCTTCTGTCGAAGATGACCTTGACCGGAGCTTTCTTGACAGATGATGTAACTGCTGCCGAGGGGCTTGCCCCTTTGTCGAACGTAGTTACTTGCCATTATCCCTAATTTTTTCCTGATTTTGTACTTTGAGGTTTCCAATCCACCGGGATGATTTTTTATCATGTCTCTAATTTTTTCCTGGACCGCCCTTTCGGGTTTTCAATCCACCGAGACTTTTTTTTTTAGGCGAAGTATTTCTTGACTACGTCAACATTTGTGGGGTAGACAAATTCCTCTCCTTCCATGGTTGCAAGTCTCAGGGCACCGCCTGAGAAAGCTTTCTTGACCACATATGGGCCGTCATAATTCAGAGTCCAGTTGCCCCGAGAATCAGTGAGAAATGATTGTATCTTTTTTAGCACAAGGTCTCCTTTCCTAAAGACGCAAGGTCAGTCCTTTTTGTCAAATGCCTTCTTCATCCTTTGCTGATACAACTGACCGTGGCATAGAGCCGTTATTCGTTTCTCTTTGATCAGGTTCAGTTCATCGTGCCGACTTTGGCACCATTAAGCTTCTGTAAGCTTAGCTTCCATCAATACCCGAATTGATGGGATCTCTACTTCTATGGAGAGTACTGCTTCCATGCCATATACTAGAGAGAAAAGGGTTGCCCCTGTTGAAGTGCGGACAGATGTGCGATAACCGTGAAGAGCAAAGGGCAGCATTTCGTGCCAGTCTTTGTAGGTTACAACCATTTTTTGAAAGATCTTCTTGATATTCTTGTTAGCCGCTTCCACCGCGCCGTTCATCTTGGGTCGGTAGGGAGATGAGTTATGGTGTTCGATTTTGAACTCTGCGCATAACTCTTTCATCATCTTATTATTCAAGTTAGATCCATTATCTGTAATGATATGGCTCGAAACACCATAAAGGAAAATGATATTGTTTTTGATAAATCGGACTACCACTTGTCGGGTTACATTAGCGTAGGACGCTGCTTCGACCCACTTGGTGAAGTAATCAATGGCTACCAGGATGAACCGATGTCCGTTTGAAGCCTTGGGTTCGATCATGCCAATCATGTCGATTCCCCATATGGAAAAATGCCATGGGGAAGAAAGAACTTTGAGTTGTGTAGGCGGTACATGGATTTTGTCGGAGTATATCTGACACCTGTGACACTTCCTCATGTACTTGTAGCAATCGGATTCCATTGTCAACCAATAATACCCTGCTCTTAGAATTTTTCTCGCCATTGTATGTCTGTTGGAATGAGTGCCAAAGGACCCTTTGTGAATTTCCTTTATCAGCATGTCTGCTTCTAGTCTGTCGACGCATCGGAGCAAGACCATGTCAAAGTTCCTCTTATAGAGTGTATCACCGCTCAGGAAAAAACTGCCAGCCAGCCTTCTAAGAGTTTTTCTGTCTTTCCTTAGTGCCCCAGGTGGGTACTCTTGTTTCTGAAGGAAGCATTTGATATCGTGATACCAAGGTTTGTCATCTATGACTGCTTCAATCGCGAAGACGTAAGCGGGCCGTTCAATGTCCATTATGTCAATCTTAGGTAAGTCGTTCCATTGACCTACACTAATCATTGAAGAGAGAGTGGCTAATGCATCAGCCATGTGATTCTCCTCACGAGGGATATGATGAAACTCGACTCTGTTGAAGAAGGGTAACAACCTTCTTGCGTAATATTTGTACGGAATAAATCCTGATTGGTATGTGTTCCAATCTCCTTTGATCTGATTGATAACCAAAGTTGAGTCGCCATATACATCCAAGTTCTTAATCCTTAAGTCGATCGCTTCTTCGAGACCCATAATACAAGCTTCGTATTCTGCCTCGTTGTTTGTGCACTTGAATGTAAGTCTGCCGATGAAAGGAATGTGGGTACCCTGAGGTGTTATGATAATTGCCCCAATTCCATTTTCGTAATGATTGACAGCTTCGTCAAAGATAAGTCCCCATTGGGAATCTGGTTCTGGCCCTTCACTGGGTAGCGGTTCATCGCAGTCTTTCATTTTTAGATACATGACATCTTCGTATGGGAAGTCAAATCTGACTGATTCCTGATCATCAATCGGTTGATGAGCCAAATGATCGACTAAAACACTTCCTTTAACGGCTTTCTGAGCGTGGTATTCTATGTCATATTCTGACCGCAACATCTGCCAACGGGCAATCCTCCCCGTGAGAGCAGGTTTTTCAAATACATACTTGATTGGATCCATTTCGGAGACCAACCAAGTAGTGTGACGAATCATGTACTGGCGAAGACGTTTGGCTACCCAAGCCAAAGCGCAGCAAGTTTTCTCGAGCATAGTGTACCGAGTCTCGCAGTCGGTGAATTTCTTGCTCAAATAGTAGATGGCAGACTCTTTCCTTTTGGTTTCGTCTTGTTGGCCAAGTACACAACCCATTGAGTCTTCCAAGACTGTTAAATAGATGATCAACGTCTTCCTTCCACTGGAGGTGATAGAATCGGCGGGTTCGACAGGTATTCCTTGATACTGTCGAAGGCGATTTGGCAGTCTTCTGTCCAAACGCAATCCTGATTCTTTTTGAGTAATTTGAAAATCGACGCACATGTCGCGGTCATGAGGAATATGAATCTGGAGATATAGTTCAAACGTCCCAGGAATCCTCTGATTTGTTTTTCAGTCTTTGGAGAAGGCGTTTCTTGAATGGCCTTGACCTTGTCAGGATCAACCTCAATTCCTTTTTGGCTGACGATGAACCCTAAGAGTTTCCCTGAACGGACACCGAAGGTGCATTTATTGGGATTCAAGCGGAGCTTGTACTTTTGCAAACGCTCCAATAGTTTTGACAGGTGGGTCACATGCTCCTCTTCAGTTTTAGATTTGGCAATCATGTCATCGACATACACTTCGATTTCTTTGTGCATCATGTCGTGAAACAGAGTAGTCATAGCCCTTTGATAGGTTACCCCGGCGTTCTTCAAACTGAATGGCATTACCTTGTAACAAAAAGTACCCCGTGGGGTAATGAACGAAGTTTTCTCCATGTCTTTCGGCGCCATTTTGACCTGATTATAGCCCGAGAATCCATCCATAAAGGAGAAAACTTTGAACTTTGTTGTACTGTCTACCAACATGTCAATGTGTGGTAAGGGAAAGTCTTCCTTTGGATTTGCCTTGTTCAGATCTCGATAGTCGACACATATTCTGACTTTTTCGTCCTTTTTTGGAACTGGTACTATGTTGGCTAACCATTGAGGATATTCTGACGTAGCGAGGAAACCCGCGTCAATCTGTTTCTGTACCTCCTCTTTGATTTTGACAGCCATTTCTGGATGAGTCCGTCTCAACCTTTGTTTTACCGGCGGATATTCTGATCTCAACGGTAGATGATGTTCCACGATGCTAGTATCCAACCCTGGCATATCCTGATAGGACCAAGCGAATACATCGGGAAACTCTTTGATAAGTTTCGTCAAACTTTCTTTGACAGTTGGACTGAGCAGTGCCCCAATCTTGACTTCTTTTCTCTCTTCTTCCGATCCTAAGTTGACTGTTTCCAACAACTCTTTGTGTGGCTCAATGGACCTTCCCTCTTGTCTGAGTAGTCGGGAGATCTCCTCTGGAATTTCGTCGTCATTTTCTTCTTCAGCCTCAAATACCGGGAACTCAAAGTCGGGAGAAGGCATGGGATCGTATGTTTCAACGGGGTTTAAAATAAGCAATCTGCATGACGTGATGATTTGTGTTTAGAAGAGATAGAGAGAATGCAAGAGTGTGTGCAGTGTATTTTTCTTTTACTGCTTGTTTTTATTATTGAGTTGTTTTTTAGGATTACCATTTTCTGAAAAACAAAAAGAGAAAACAGTAATTAATGCGGAAATTATAGAACGACGTTATTTTATTAATGAACAAGTCAATTCTTGAAACTACAGCCCTAAAAAACAAAACTCTGTCGTTTTGGGCGAAGCGAAGAGGGAAATTTACAGAAAGTGAGCCCTATCAAAACATCTGTTTCACCTGGGCAGGGTGAAAGGTTAAAGTAAAGATGGCAATTACTTAGACTTATGAACAATCTTCGGAACATTGACAGCAACCCATTGGCGGCGAACTCCTCGATGAATCACAAAGTCCGGTACCTTCCTTGATTTGTCTTCAGAAATGATGCTGATTTCTGGTGGAGCAGGATCATTGGAATCTGTCTCCCAGGCAGAGTTGTCGTAGGAGGATTCCTCAGTTGTATTTTGCAGAGTATTTGTACTCTCAGTTGTATCTCCCCATCCAGTTGGTTGGATGTCTTCGAGCCTGATACGAGAGCTTTCAGGAGCGGTGTACTTGACCTTGAAGTCGTATTTTCCACTTGGCTATCCCAGGGTGTCCCACACTTCTTTGGAATTGGAGGAGTCATCCCTCTCGATGACGTTGACCTCGGGAAAATCATAGTTGATGAATTCTAGTTCGGCAAACGTTGCGAATTCATCGTCGTGCTGGGTATTTTCAGGATAACCTGGGTGTTGATCCCATGACATGGTGGGGACGCAGGTATTCTTTTCAATGATGCTAGCTAATTTTCATTGTTCGACTGATTTTCTTGCTCCAAGTCTCCGGGATAAGGCTGCCACATTGGCAGGCCATCCATTGGGCCATAATAGTCGGGGTCAAAGCTGTCTTTCATCAGAGTGTCCTCCTCTAATGAGTTTTGGGGAGCGCGACATCCTTCCGGATCACAATCTCCGTATATCATTTTGACATCT
Source organism: Lathyrus tuberosus (assembly GCA_022829125.1). Taxonomy (NCBI): domain Eukaryota; kingdom Viridiplantae; phylum Streptophyta; class Magnoliopsida; order Fabales; family Fabaceae; genus Lathyrus; species Lathyrus tuberosus. Next base: position 1,922,152 of record JALAZF010000112.1, read on the forward strand.
GACCTTGGTATAAATCTCGGACTCTGTGCGGGATAGCAAAATGGCATAGGCACCTCTTCCTGAGACATATAACTGTCCTCGTTAAGATAGGACTTCCATTCCTCATCTCAATCAGAGGAATCTCCCTCGTTGATAGTATGCACTTCTTGAGTCACTGGTTGAAGGAAACCACCACCGTGGAAGAAGTTTTGGATGGGATAAAGACTTTCATCGTTAGCAGCTGTATGGGTGCAGGTTGCAGAAAAACCAAGACCCTTTTTTGTTTTGTTATCAGTGGGAATGACAAGCTGTCCCCATCCTTTTGCATTGTTATTTTCGATCACTTCGAGAGCATCTTTGTATGAGGAAATCAAGGTTCCTTTCTCTGATTGATTCTTATTGCTCATCGATAGTGCTTGGAACTGAGTCCAAACAACCTCCTCGAGTTCTACGCAAGTAGATAATGACAAGTTATTCACTAGCAAGGCTTGTTCTCCACAGACTATGACGAGTTGGCCGTTCTGGACGAACTTTAGCTTTTGGTGGAGGGTCGTAGTGACCGCCCCAGCTTGATGTATCCAAGGTCTTCCTAATAAACAACTGTATGTTGCCCAGATGTCCATGACCTGGAAAGTGACTTGGAAAGTGTGAGGACCAATAGTTATGGGAATGTCGACTTCGCCGATAACCATTTTTCTGAATCCGTCAAATGCTTTGACGACGACCTCGCTGGTTCTCATCGGAGGTCCTTTGAATGATAATTGCATCAAAGTGGACTTCGGCATAACATTCAGGGCTGACCCTGTGTTTACCAGTACGCTGGCTAAAGCATCGTCCTGGCAGTTGATTGTAATGTTGAGCGCCATGTTATGACGGCGACCTTCGTCAGGTAATTCCTCATCACTAAATCCCAAGTTATTGCAGGAAGTGATGTTAGATACAATGTTATCGAAATGTCTAATTGTTACATCCTGTTCCACAAAGGCTTGCTCCAAAACTTTCTGCAGAGACTCTCTGTGGGCTTCAGAACTGAGTAAAAGTGATAATACCAAGATCTTTGAAGGAGTTTGTAACAGTTGATCAACAATGTTGTATTCACTCCTTTGGATGAGCTTTAGCACCTCATCATCGTTTTTTGAAAGGTCGGGATTACTAGATTGACCAACTGGTGGATTGGGAACTTCTGTCTAAGGTTCCTTTTCTTTGCTGGGTTCTTCAACTCCTCTGTTGAAGATTCTACCACTCTGTGTTACTCGACTGATGTCTGTAATATTCACGACAGAGGGTAATGGAATTTCCTTTCCATTCTCAATTGTTATTGCACCGTATTTGTAAGGGATAGCCTTAGTTGATTCATACGGTAGCGGTCCCGGTAGATAGATGACTATGGGAGCCTTCTGATTTTTCTGACCATCGTAAGTAACTTCGATCCGTTCCTGGTTGGGAACTCTCGATTCGTCAAGTAGAGGGATGATGGTACTAACATCCCTAGCCCTCTGATGATCAAAGATTACGACAACGTCCTCGATTTGATCAGCGAAGTAGTTGACTGATCCAGAACTTGACCATGGTTAAATCTCTTTGTGGTCCAACTGAATTTGAAGGGCTGCTCGCACGAGGTAGCATCCTTGATTATCCACTGAGCAAACTCCACACCGCTCATAGTTGTGTAGTGGCACCTGGCCATGTCCTCTTTGAATACAGTGTAACCTTACTAGATCTGTTTCCATCGACCGAACATCCTGACTTTGATATCTAGTAGGATTCCCGTTAGTGATACTAATTTGCTGGGTGTCTTCATCCATATAGATTGGAAGCCACTAGTGGTTCAACAAGTGCTGAAGTGTTTCTTGGACAAGGGCACAACCCTGATCGTCTTCGCAACTCGCTTTACAGCCCTGATAATCATGTGATACCAGGAACCCGAGCCGGACCTGTTTAGCATATAACTCCACCAGGCTGGTATTCATCAAGCAAATATCAAATATTTGAAACATATTGATTTGATAATGATTCTTATCATGGTAGTCTTGAATCTATCCAAGATCCATATGACGGTGGAGGGCCTCCTGTATGAAAGAGCATCCCTGTTTATTTACCGAGCAAGTCAGACAAGAATTGTAATCATGTCGTGGCAGATTATGATACTGGCTTTGCCTTGAGTGCATTACCACCAGGTTGACATTCATCGCACGGATATCGTGGTTTTGAATGATGTTGGAATTCGTATAAACCATGTTAACTCCACGAACTCGGTGCTCTTGGATCCATCCAAGATCCATCTGTTCCTGTAGAGCTGATTGCACCACAGGACATCCTTGATCGCTTTTAGAGCAGATATTACACTGGTGATAATTATGAGGTGGCACATGGCCATATCCACTCTGTCTACAATGCATCTTGACCAAGTTGGCCCTTAACAAGAGTACATCATGAATTTGATAGATGTTTTTAGACTCTCCCTCTGTCAAATTGACTGTAGCCTTCTCATGTTGAGGCAGCGGGTTCGTGAGAACATTCGGATTCGTATCTTTGAAAGATAAGACCCCGCTCCTAACAAACGTTTGCACGTCGGATTTGAAACTGAGACAGTTTTCTATGTTATGCCCTGGTCCTCCTTGATGGTAAGGGCAAGTCTGATCCACCTTAAACCAAAAAGGCAGATTTTCTGGTACTGTAAGAGGAGACTTAGTCTGGACATACCCCTTGGCCAGTAGAAACGGAAATAGTTATGTGTACGATACGGGTATAGGATCAAATCATGGTGGCCACGTTGTACGATTGTTGTTGTATTGAGGACGAGCCTGCTGAAGAGGCTGTTGTGTCCTTTGCTGAAATTGCTGCGAAGGCGGATGGCTTTGAGCAACCTGAAGTTGATACATAGAAATAGGCGCAGGGCTGATAGCAGGAGTTACAGCTGCTACTGGTTGGTACCGTCGCCTTTGCTTTCCGAGAGAGATATTCCCAATATCTTGCTCCTTTTTCTTAGGGAGAGCACTACCGTATTTTTTAGTACCGCTTGTCGACCCAGTGTCTTTGACTAGACGTCCTTCTCGAACGGCTTCCTCGAGACGCACTCCCATACCGACCATTTCGGTGAAGTCGTTGGGCCCACTGGCAACCATTCTGCCGTAGTAAAATGAGCTCAAGGTTTTTAAGAAAATCTTTGTCATCTCTTTTTCCTCAAGAGGTGGACAAATTTGAGTGGCAATTTCACGCCATCTCTGAGCGTATTCCTTAAAGATTTCCTTGTCCTTTTGCGACATTGATCTGAGTTGATCTCTGTCTGGTGCCATGTCTAAATTGTATTTATATTGTTGGACGAAGGCAGTGCCAAGATCTCTGAAAGTTCTAATCGTATCGCGGTTTAAACCCATGTACCATTTTAATGCGGCACCGGTTAAACTATCCTGAAAGTAGTGAATCAGTAGATCCTGGTTCTCGGTCTGAGCTGACATTCGTCGAGCGTACATCACCAAATGGCTTTGAGGGAAAGAGTTACCCTTGTACTTTTCAAAATCGGGTACTTGGAACTTATGCGGGACTTTCACATTGGGGACCAAGCAAAGGTCTGCGGCGTCCTTTCCAAATAAATCCTGACCGCGAAGGGCCTGCAGTTCTTTCTGCATCTCCAGGAATTGTTCCTGGAACTCATTCATTCTGTCGAACATGTTGTCCTTTCTACTAGAAGGTATTCGTGGAATCTGTCCTTCTGGGACAGTGTGCACCACAGGGGGTGGTACCGTTACTACGACAGTGAATCTTGGCGCTTCCCGAAGTTTGTAACCTTCAGGAGTCCTCATTACGCCTCTGGCATCCTCGTTTTCCCGAAGTTTGTAACCTTCAGGCCCAGCGGCTTCTACTATGATTCCCTGATCTTCAGTGATCGGCGGAACATATCCTTCCGGGATATAGTTAACAGGCATGCCCCAGGGATGATCTTTCGGCATTTGATACCTAGGATCACACTTCTCTACTCTCTACTATGGGCATTGAGGTGATCTCTGAGATCACAATTCTTTGTAGCTGAGCTTCTGCCATGGGTTGCATGTCGTTACGAAGCTTTCTCATATCCTTTCTTAGAGCATCGATCTCTTCTTTCAACTCTCTGTTCTCTTCCTCGAGATCATCCATCTTTTTCTGAAGATTGGCCTGAGTATTGTACGAATGAGACAGTTTGACTCTAGAACCGAGACACAAACGTGAGATTCGTAGGTAAGAAGAATACGTGACGTGAGAATGATGAATGCAATGATTATATTAATTGTTTTTTGGTTTAATCAAAATAAACTTCGATAATTAGATTGCAAATATCAAACAGTGGGGACACCCCCGTTTTATTGAATTCAAAGGAATGCGGAAATGGAAATACAGTAAATTACAAGGTGCGGAAACAGAAACCTAAGCTAATGGGTCCCGAGTCTTCTCTGAGGAGAACTCGGGTGCTGATTCTGGTACTTTCCTTTTCTTGGATCGGGGCTCTTGGGCCGTTGTCGGGTTGTAATTCCTTTGCCAAGTGAAAGAAGCGAGCAAATTCCTTTGGTCATCCTGATTTTCTACAGCATGTTGCTCCAAAATCTCAATTAGAGCATCCTTATCTTTCAGCAGTTGCTGTATTTTGGTACACTCCACATTGAGAATGCGGTACTTGTTCTTCCAAGACCTCCTCTCCTGTTGAACTTTGTTGAGAGTAACCTGAAGTTTTTCCGTTTCAGTCATGAAGTACATGACAGATTCCCTTGGCGGAAGAACTCCATGACGAGGATAAGGCATCCTTAGCTTGAGAGCTCTAGTTTGTACCCAGTGGAGATAAGGCTCCACCGAGACACAGTCCGGTTTTCCTAGAGACTCCCGTCCTTTCTTATGAACATGTTTCCAAGCATGCACTATTTCCATCTTTAGTGCCCTGTCATTTTCTCCTTCCTTGAAGAAAAGACCTTCCAGTTGAGCATTACGCGGGACATGCCTCATCGGGTATCCAAATTGACGACGAACTAAGACTGGATGGTAATTGATTCCTCCCTTAGTTCCTATAAGGGGTACGTTGGGGAAATTTCCACAACGGTTAATGATCCTGATCCCGTCATAGATTCGATTGTACCAATCGATATCAGAGTTGGTAAGAGACATGATTTTCTGTGACCAACGTAAGGCACTCTTATGATCCCAAAAAGCGGCAGACTTAGACAAATGGGAGATAAACCATTTATATAGAAGGGGTACACAGCACGTGATCATTCCTCCGCTATATAAATTCCTTAAGTGTACAAAATGATACGCATCTGCTTGTAAGGTTGGTGCAGGGTTTCGAATCAGGAAAATCTTAATGGCGTTGATATCAACGAAGTTATCAATGTTGGGAAACAGAAATAACCCGTAGGTGAGCAAAACAAAGATGCTCTTGAAAGCAGTCACGTTCCCTATACTAGCAAAGTACAGTGCCTTCTTTCCTAGAAACTTGGCTGGTAAACCTGGGATTTCTTCCTTGGTGGTCAGGTGAGTCTTGACTTCTGACTCATCCAAATAGATTGCTCTTGCAATGATTTGATCCTTTGGTATTTCTTCCAGTCCAGAAAAGGGAGCTTAATCAGTAATGGGTATATCAATCAGATGAGAATACTCCTCTAGCGTTGGTGCGAGCTGGTAATCCAGGAATGTGAAACAGTGATAGACCGGATCGTAAAACTGAATGAGTGCCTCCAGGATTCCCTCAATTACATGGACCCTTAACAGAGGTAGCAGACCTTTGTACTTGGCTCTAAAAGCGTTAGGGTTAGTGATCATCCTTGCTAATCCTCTCAAATCCCCTAGTTTTGGAACCTTGAAGGTATACTTATGATTTTTTCTTCTACCGAAATCCATTAGCGTAATCCTTTTCTCTCTGACATTTGCAATCATTGTCTTAGTTTAATTTGAAAAGGAGAGACTAGAAGAGAAAAAAAAAATTTCTTGATGTTTTTAAAATGAATGCATGAATGCAACACACAAAAACATAGAAAAAACATGGGGTCAAAGGGTCGGTGTCATGAAGTCAAGGCTCTACCCATCCCAAAGATTTATACTAGTGATTTTTGTACCTGTCTCTCAAAATCATTGATTCTTGTCGAGATAACATCAGCGGGCAGGGAACCGTGCTAGGTGATGTATTTCGAAGAATCTCAGAAGAGGGTAGTATCGCGTGACAACTATGTTCGATAGCTTTCGCACTACTGAAAGAGGTTTTTCCTAGGTGTATACTCAATCTTTCCACATGCGGCATCACACGCATTCCCATTAGCAGAAAAATAAACACAGATATCAATTAGGAAAAGCAGTATATATATTTGTCCTAATGTCCTAGACTTTTTAAGAGCTATGAATCCTATGATCCTAACAGAAAATGGCTCCCCGGCGGAGTCGCCATTCTGTGGTACCTTCCCAACTTTAAAGGTTTTTGACCTAAGATCCTAGTGAGGGCCGATCCTAGCAATAATGACATTCCCCGATGGAACCATCATTCGGTGATACATTGTGAACCCAAGGACTCATCCCAAGAGAAGGTTTCAACCAGAGAGATAAGAGAGACAAGATTCCTTTGTTTGGCCCCACGGTGGGCGCCATTTTTCTGTAGCGAGTGATTTTGGACGTGGTTCTTAAGCACTGTCGCTCTGGGGTACTACAGGTTGATTCATTTTTTATCCTATTGAAGCTGATGAAGGAAGGGAAATAGATGTCTCCAACTAACCCTGATTACATTCTGAGTTTAAACAGTCAAAACTGTTGGTTTACAGATGCGGCTTTAGTTTGTGGGCCTCTCTCTGCTTATTTTGTTCAGAACGAATTACTGGGACTGTTCATGGGGAATTTGTTGGGATACTGTGCTAGATTGGCTGGAGGTAGGGGACTTTGGGGTTTTTTTATTAGTGTGCTCGCTAAGATTCTTTTTCAATCTTATGCCTACGTATTCCCGGGATAGGGAAATCAGAACGATCGTAGTTCCTCCTATTCTATGGGAGGAAATGGTGTTTTGGTGTCTTGTTCAAAGCCCAAGACATGAAGCTAAAGGTGGTTTGTATCTTGTTCAAAGCCCAAGATGTGAAGCTGAAAGGGTGTTGACTTTAGAGAGAATTTGTCATCTCTAAAGGGGTCTGTTTGTCATAATTGTTGGATGACTGATTATAAAGGAGAATTACTTTAACTGGGATATGCGAATATAGCAATGCCATAATTTCCTTTATAGGGGATTTTCAACCTGAAGGAGAAGACTTTAACTCAGTTTAGAGCAATGCCATCTTTCCTTAGGAATTTCTCATGCTAAAAGAGGGACAGTGGCGTGGATGTAAATAATCCAGAGGCTTGCCGCTTACAGCAGTTAGATGGGGGGAAAGGAGTTGTTGATGTTTGTATGCTGTGACCAAAGCATGATTTGATGCTAAAAGGTTGGTTGAATCAAATGGGGATTTCTTTATACAAAGCCTAAGAGGAGGTTATTGACCCAACAAGAGGATTCTTTTGTGTCTCGTACGAAGCCCGAGATAGAGGCTAAAAGGGTTGACTCAACAAGAGAGTGTTTTTATATGTGTCTTGTACGAAGTCCAAGATGGAGGCTAAAAGGGTTTGACTCAACAAGAGAGTCTTTTATACTCATCAAGAGAGTGATTTGTATCTCGTACGAAGCCTGAGATAGAGGCTAAAAGAGGATTGACTCAACAAGAGAGTCTTTTTATACTCAACAAGAGAGTGTTTTGTATCTCGTACAAAGCCCGAGATGAAGGCTGCAAATGTTAACTCTGTTGGGGAGAATCATTGTACAAAGTCCAAGATAAGGCTAGGGTTACTGTTTCAGTTGAGTGACAGGTCCAGTATGTTAGTTAAAAGAGAAAATCAGTTCTTATATGGGTAATGTTGTACTCATGGATTTGATCTGAGGACCGGGATTATTTCCTATTCTTTAAGGAAACGGGGAATCCGAAGGGTATTGAGACTGCCCAAGTCTACGGGTGTTTTTTCCTATTTTTGAAAGGAACTTGAGAATGTCTTCGAGACTCAAGGAGATTAGACTGTCCAAGTCTAGAGTTTTATCTTTTGTACTATGCTTAAGAGAGATCCAGAGACAGTATATTCGTGGTAGGAAGATCTAGACTCTTTGAAAGACTGTTCTATTAAGATGAGTAATTTCTGTTCCTATACCTTTAAGAGGTCGTCGGGATAATTTGTACGAAGCCCAAGAGGAGGCGAGAAAAACTTTTAAGAAGCCGAAGGGACAATTTGTACGAAGCCCAAGAGGAGGCTATCTTCCCGGAGAAAGAATAATTATACGAAGCCTAAGAGGAGGCTGTGAAAACTTCTAAGAAGCCAACGGGTCCTTGTACAATGCTCAAGAGGAGGCGGGGATGCTTTTAGGAAGCCTGTGGGTCCTTGCACTAAGCCCAAGAGGAGGCTGATGAACAGTTCCAGAAGGGGTTTCACTTGGAACATTGGCCTTCTGTATATGAACTGTTCAAGGGGGAGATTTCTTAGATCTAGTTATCTAAAATTGTTGTAAAAGAAAATTCTCATGGTTTAGGTTATGTTGAAATATCCGGGATAACGTAGGATGTAAGGAGACGAGGTTTTGTCTTAGTTCTAGACGTAGTTGCCGGGGAAACTCTAATTATCTATACTAGTATTACACAGTTGATATGAGTTTATGAAAGAAGACTTACAGTGAAACAGCCCCACAATACAGTTATATACATATGAAAACGGTCAATGAAAGCGGGAAAACACTTACTCAGTTGTAGAGCTTCCATGCTGTTTGGTTAGTTGTTCAACAAAGAAATTAAAAATAACAGTATGTTACAAAATCAAAGGAGAAAGTGCTTTTGAAAGGAAAATTGGGGCTTACAGCTCAAGGAGAGGCCCAGGTTTTAATTAGTGATCGCACTGCCGTTTTGTACAGGGACTTATACAAGTGACTGAGGCCTAAGAAAGATTTTCTGTACAAGGGGATGGGTCTTACACTCTCTCAAGAGGCCCAAAGTGATTGAAAGAAAAAGAATGGGGCTTATAACACGAGGGTAGGCCCAAGGGTTTGATTTTTGAACTGACGATCGCGCCGAGATTTTCTTTTAACGCAGAGGGACTTATACAATATCTGAGGCCCAAAATTATTTTGGTTAAAAGGGGATTGGGTATTACACTCTATTAGAGGCCCAAAAAATTATTTTTGTACAAGTGATGGGGCTTACAGCTCAAGGAGAGGCCCAGATGATTTTTGTTTTGAAATGGCGATTGCGCCGAGATTTTTGAAAACACAGTGGGTCTTATATAATTACTGAGGCCCAAAAGTTTTGGTTTTCAAAGGGGTTGGCTCTTACACTCTAATAGAGGCCCAAAATGATTTTTAATGGGTCTTATAGCTCGAGGAGAGGCCCAGATGATTTTTGTTTTAAACGGACGATGATCGCGCCGAACTTTCGAAATACAACGGGGCTTATACAACATTTTAGGCCCAAAATAGGTTTGTATTTACAAAGGATTGGGTCTTACACTCTATTAGAGGCCCATGAGAGTTTGTTTATGTGAAAATCAAGGAAACCCTAAATTTGTTTTCTTTTAAAAGTAAATATTTAAAGAAAATCAAATGAAAATGGTAAAAATACCAAATAAGTTTGAATAAACCACTTGTGATTTTTGTTTAAAGTTTGAAAAATGAGGGTTTTATCACAAGGTGAACTAAAACTCATTTAGTTTTGATTTTCAAGGTAAATATTCATTTTTTAAATGCTTAAAAAGCAATTAAAAATGAATTTATTCACAAAAATACTAATTATATTAAATAACTAATATAAATTTGTTTTTTTATGGAATAAAATATTTCAACATTTTGGTGATTTTTTGCAAAAAGAACCAATAAAAAATAATTAAAATTGAGGGAGTTATTAATTTTTCAAATCATTAACAAAATAATATGAAAAATAAGAAAAATAGGAAAAAGTGATAAAAAAAAGAGGTCCGGGGCGAGGGGGATTCGAACCCCAAACCTCTCGCTTACCAATACACACAAACCAGCTGATCAACCACTGAGGCGCAATGCCAATTCATTAATAACATGGCAAGGAAAAAATATAAGGCAAACTTGGTTGGTTTCTCAAGCATGGCGCCATGGCCATCTTCAACCTCAAGCTCAGATGCGTGAAGCCCTCTAACTCACTCATTTCTCAACCATTTGACATGATTCAAATACCAAACTCATGCGTTTTTTCACAAGGATCACGATGGCAATATTTGATTTCATTTATTTTCAGTGTATAACAAGTTATATCAACATGATCGTATGAACCCTAATTTTGAAAAAGAAATCGTGCAGACATGGTTGTGAGGGCTATGGTCAAATTTTTTGAGGTGAAACACTCAACATATGATGGCAAGCAATTGGCAAAAATATCATGCGAGGAAATATGCATGGATCATGAAGATGTAGTTTTGAGGCTTACCTTGATGCAAGCTGAAATGGAACTCTGCATAAACTATGTTCCAGATGTGATCTAATGATCCCTACAACTTCAATGGATGTTGTGGAGTGTGTTGCAAGCTTTGGAACACTTTGAAAACCTTTAGATCAAGTTGGAGGACTCCAGCTGCATAGTTGAGGCATAATGGCTTGGTTGAAGATTGATTTTGAGCTAGAGGTGTCACAGTTGGTGTTTAAGTGTTTGGACACCTCAAATACATCATATGTGATGTGTTTGAACAATTGGAATGGATTGCTTAAGGCTGCAACTCAAAACCCGATGGTGGTTGCTCAAAAACAAAGTAAATTGGTACTTAAGAGAGAATGAGAGAAAGCAGTGTTGTAAATTGCTTTGGTGTGATTTGAATGATCAATTGGAACCTCTATTTATAGGTGATCAATTATTGTCTTGGAGGAATAGTGAATGGCTGCTGGATCAGATCACTTTCAAAGGCTTTGGCTTGGTGGCATTTTTTCTCATGCAAGGCAACCTAGCCCCTCCCAAGAGCAGGGTTATGCCTTGACCAAATTCACATTCTTCAGATGTTTTTATTGTTGTTTAATCAAAGAACTTGATTGGGTAGAGTGGCTTTGTTGAAAGTGCCCTATTTCACATAAATGCCTTTAAATTCAAGGCATATATGCCAAAATGCATTAATCTCAAGTTGGAAGATTCCTTGGCTTTTGGACTCAACCCTATCAGTTGGATTAGTTGGCTTATGATCAGATTGAATGCATGTGGTATAGTGATCATTACTTTTGACTCAAAAATCGTGGATAGCAATAGAACTCACAAACTGATTTTTCATGGCAGCCTTGGCATGGTGTGTTGTAGCAGCCATAACTCTTGGCTCAAGTTGAGTGGTTTCATGCCAATGAGTTGCTTGGATTGTAGGCAATATGTACAACAACTTTGATGTTTACACCTTGAATTGATTCATCTTGGAACTCTGTGAAAAAATCCCACAAGTTTTGGTGTTTCCAACAAAATCTGTCTTGAACAGAATTTTTTTCTAAGTGTTGGAAAAGTTGCACTTTCATGTTTTTAGTGATTTTGATCCAACCATAACTCAGAATCCATAATGAATTGGAAGGAGGTGTAGTTGAAGCTTTTGTAGAGGGACATGAGACCTATAAATACAGCTTTGGATGGGGAAAAATAGCCTTGTGGTTTAGGAGTTATGGTCCTCCAAAGTTGGTACCCTAGCCACTTTATTCCATAACTTAGAAAAATTTCTAAGTTTTTTATGGTTACCCCTTTTACAAGTTATCCCACTTTTCTTGATTTTTCTTGATGAATGATGATTCAAATCACACATTAACATCATTTTAGGGTTAAAAAACCATAATTGTGAAAAATCTCAAAAAGTCAAAGTTTGACTTTTGTGCACAGTTGACTTTTTGTCAGATGAATTTCAAACTGTGCGATCCTCTATGAAATCAAGTCCTTGACCTAAATCAAACTTGATGGACATGTTCCATAGGTGTTATAGGGTGTATTGAATCATGTCCCAAGGTTTGGGAGCATGTCTTGGTCAAAAGTCCAAGCTACAGTTGACTTTTCCCGCGAAACCCTAACTGTGGTTCAGATGAACTTGAAACTTGTTGCTCAAGCTTCTTGGATCAATCCATTGTTGCAAATGGATCAATGTGATGTATTTGAGACCCTCAAATCCCATCTTGAGGTCTTGGCTCATGTTTTGTAACGCCCTGTATAATATATATCTAGAATAATACCATACAAGCATTTTATTTGGTACCGACACATCAAAAGTGCCTAATGGTGTAGTTCACATACTTGTCCATAATCTAAAACATAAATACAACACATGGCACAAGTCATGGAAACTAGCCAAAAATAATAAAAACTAAGAACATTATACAATATTCCTCATTGTACAAGAACAATAAAAATACACAGCGAAAATAAGCTTAACTAAGCTTCTCTTGAAACATCCCATCATCGCTCCACTTGTAAATCAACCTGCAATTACCTGAAATATAGCGCCTATAGTGGGGTGAGATACATCAAATCTCAGTGAGTTCCCTATCCTATAGATTCTCTCTGCTCTACAAGGTTCTAACAATCCTAACTCAAGTCAAGGGGAAGGGAAAATGACTTCGAGTACACAAATTCACAATCTCACACTATATGGAAACATGTCATGAGTTCATCAACTCAAAATATCACTAATCGATAACCGTACCAAGGCATCCCTTTTTCCCGTCCTCTTCTACGTCTAGAAGTCGGCCCGAGTCATGGATCCTTGTAATTACTTGACATACGAATTGGATTCGGGATCTTTGGCCCGTACACCGTGATACGTCACTTCACACGGCCCGTACACCGTCACAAGTCTCTTTACCCATAGGCTCCAATCGTACTATACGCGGGAATCAAACCTGCCAAGTAATTGTGCATACGTTTCAGAGGAGGTGCTCGAGTCTCTTGAAACTACACCGCAAGATAAGTTGGTTACGATTACGTGATCAAAAACACAACGTGATTGTATTCGACAATCACAAGGCCACATTCGCCTTAAGGCCTCTTTTGCCTTTTCTCAAAATAAAACATAACAATCACACATGTTCCATACTAGTGTTTCACTCATTTCTATACCATTCGGTAATGGACACACGCCTCGGCCTCTTCTGCACGAGCGTTGTCATTACTCTATCTACTCTAGGCTAGAACTCATCAATGAATGCACGAGCGTCGCCATCCAGAGCTTCTATCACAATTCTAATCACAACCTATAATTATACCATTTTGTTTTGGGTTAAGTTTCCTCACTCTTCCTAATTCATATTTTAAGCATGCATATTCTTTCATTCACAGTTCACAATTAAATAGACATGGTATAACACAATGTACACAAGTAAAACATTTAACACAACATATCACATAAAATATATTTCATCAATCCATGACATATAATCATGTTTCTCCCTCACCATCTCATAGAGCATAAAATTAGCTTTCCAACGCTTCTGACCGTGCGTCAATCGGAGTTACGGATCAAAAGTTATGACAAAAATACGAAAAATAATGTTTTGCTGTCCCAGGCAAATTTGCCTGGCGAATCCCTGGTGAATTAGACTCGCCACCTACTCGCCTGGCGAATATGGACGAACCAGAATTCTCCCAAAACGGGTTTGGGACCCAAAAATGATCCAAACCTTCAACCCACATGATATTAATGCATCCAAATACCCAAAACAACATGTTAGAACACATTTAGATATATATTTCATCAAATCATCCGTTAGATTTCATTGATTTATCCGTTTACTCATTTTCTCTCAAATCTAACCTAAGCTCTAAACTTATATTTCTAGAACTTAAAGTGTCTAACTAGAACCCACCTGATAACCGAAGAGGAGGTTGAAAAAGATGATGAGGATCCATGGCTTCCTTCTCCCTCTTTCTCTTTTTCCTCTCTTCTTCCTTTCTCTTCTTCTTCTTCTTTCTATCTTTTTCTTCTTTTCCCTTTCTTTCACAAATATATATATATATATATATATATATATATAATACTATTATTATATAATATAATCCAACAGGGTAAAATATCTCCAATTGATATTTTGTCGTCTCAACCCAAGTGATCAATTATCAGAGTTACCAAAAATTACTTTCTTGAATTAGTAAATATTAATCCGTCTCCTTAATAAAATAATTGATCTCTTAAGAGTTCTCCAGCTGCTCTATTGATCCCAAATGTCAATACTTAAAGTTCTTAGAGGATTACATTAATCCAATTACCCAAAGATAGAGCACAAAGATACTCATCTGATCTCCTCTGATATCAAAATGAGCATTTAAATAATATGGGGTATTACATGTTTTGTCCCAAAAGTCAACTTAGGGGTGAATTAGGTCAAGAAACCCTAATTCCTGATTTTTTATTAATGCATCCCTTAAAGCCAAATTGACTTGATGATTGGGTTCATGATGTCCCTTGGAGCATCATAGGTTATGCTTTGAAGCATTGGCTCATGCCCAGAGGAAAATCTCCATCTGGAGGCCCTGGTCGACCAAAATCCTAATTTGGTGACACTGTCGATCGTGAGGCTTGATCCACTCAGACTGCTGCAACCTTGTGCTTGATTCTTGAAGTGGGAGTCCTCTTGATCCATTGTGGATGTTTGAGAGGCTAGACAAGTTGAAGATCATGTCATTCCTTGATTGATCCTTTGTCTAAGAACTCTGAGAGGGCTTGAAACCCTAATTTTGATAGTAGTGAATGCTCACCCGTCTTTGGGGAGGCTAATGAGGCATGATGGTTCATCCATATTGTGATGATGATTTGCACAATGATGGGAAATCTTAGTGGTCAAAATTTGGGGTATAACACACAACATCAATCTTAGAAGGATCAACAACAACCCCACCACTTGAAATCACATGGCCAAGGAAACTCACTTCCTTCAACCAAAACTCACACTTGGACAACTTTACATACAACTTCTTCTCCTTCAGTACTTGCAACACAGTCCTCAAATGCTCAGCATGTTCTTCTTCAGATCTAGAATATATCAAAATGTCATCAATGAAGACCACAACAAACTGATCCAAATACTCATGAAAAATCCGATTCATATACTCCATGAACACACCAGGTGCATTGGACACTCCAAACGACATCACAGTGTATTCATAGTGACCATACCTCGTCCTGAAAGTCGTCTTCGGAATATCATCAGGCTTAACATGAATCTGATGATAACCAGACCTTAAATCAATCTTGCTAAACACACATGCACCTACTAACTGATCCATCAAATCGTCGATTCTCGGAAGTGGATACTTATTCTTGATAGTCACTTTATTCAACTACCGATAATCGACACACAACCTCATACTTCCGTCCTTCTTCTTCACTAACAGCACAGGAGCACCCCACGGAGAAACTCCTGGTCGAACAAACCTCTTCTCAAGCAACTCTTCCAATTGTTTCTTTAGTTCACTTAACTCAGAAGCTGACATCCGATAAGGAGCCATAGACACTGGACTCGTACCTGGTATTAAGTCCACTGCAAACTCTACTTCACATTCTGGAGGTAAATCACTGATGTCCTCCGGAAACACATCTGGAAATTCACATACAATAGGTAAGTCGACACTTGCAGCTTCACAATTGATCTGCAACGATGCAAACATTGCAAACACCAGGGCTTCGTCTTCCATATGTTCGTCTACTTGCTTAGCAGACAAGAACATCAACTCTCCACTATCACCAAGCTCAGGAAATTCCACAGTCTTATTATAACAATTGATATGAACACGGTTGAACTCCAACCAGTTCATTCCAAAGATTACATCGATTTGGTGCAAGAGTAGGCACACCAAGTCCATCACAAAACCCTTCTCAAAAATCGTCACAAGACATCTCAAACACACAAAGGTAGTAGTAACAGAACCATTAGCGCGAGTTTCTATTACCATATTACCATTCATATCAGATAACTTCAAACCCAATCTATTAGCACATTCAAGCAAGATAAAAGAATGAGTAGCACCAGTATCAATAATAGCAACCAACTCGATATTTTTAATAAAACATGTACCTCGAATCAGGTTGTCCTTCTCTGGCGCTTCCGCACCACTCAAAGCAAACACTCTTCCACTGGTCTGAGCAGCAGTGGCAGTCTTCTTTGGCTTCTGACACTGGGTACTGATGTGACCCTTCTCCCCACAATTGAAACAGGTTGGACCATCATCTTTGCAATCAGTAGCTCTATGCCCCTTCTTACCACACCTGTAGCACCTCAACACATTATTGGTACACACATCAGCACGGTGGCCTTGCTCGCCACACTTATAACACTTCCCAGAAGCGGGAGCTGCTCCCCCACTTGTCTTTTTCTCCTCTGAAGCCTTCTGCTTCCCTTTGTCAGCTGAAGTTGTATAAGGTTTCCCCCTATACTTCCCTTTATTCTCACTCAACTGCTTGTAGTGAGCAGATCGAGCTCGGCTATCCTCATCATAGATTCTGCTCTTGTACACCAACTCAGCATACCTACGGATCTGTTGATACCCAATACCCTGCTTAATTTCTGGCCTTATCCTATTCTCAAACTTGAGACACTTAGACATCTCAGCATCATCACGATTGTAGTGCGGACAGAACTTCACCAGTGCCTCGAACTTCGCGACATACTCCGCCACAGTCATGTCTCCTTGCTTCAGCTCAAGGAATTCCACTTCTCTCTTGCCACAAGAATCCCCTGGAAAATACTTTCCCGAAAACTCTTATTTAAACACAGCCCAGGTTATCACAGTGCCAACATCTGTGAGTCTTTGACGAGTGTTATCCCACCAATCCTCGGCCTCTTCTTCCAGCATATGCGTTCTAAACTGAACTTGTTGCTCATCAGTACACCCCATCACTCGGAAGATCTTCTCGATCTCCTTCAGCCACTTGTGTGTACTTGCTGGATCATGAGCACTCATAAAAGTCGTTGGATTGTTCCTCTGAAATCCCCAAAGCACGAAACTCGTCCTGAACTCCACCATTCGGATTAAGTTGAGCCACTACATTAGCAACTGATTCCAATGCATCAGCGATAGCACAATTATTTCTTCCAGCCATCCTGCACACCACCAACAAGGTTAGAAGAAACAAAACATCGACAATGTACACACACTCGTCGACTGACAGGGGACTGACATCACGTAAAAACCTGGCCGGACGGACCGACCTGCTCTGATACCACTAATGTAACACCCTTTTCTACCCCACGAATATACACGGCAATATACACAAATTATCAGAGTAAAAATCACCTCAGAAGGGTGCACATTTCTCAATAAACTCAAAGTAAAACATTTTCTCCGTAAACAACGGGTTTTTCCTCAAAATAATAAAAAAGTCATCAAATAGCAGCGGAACCACCATAACCGCAATAATCCAAAATCAAAAGGTTTTCATTAAAATCCATAATAATCAAATAACAACAAAAATAACAACTCCACATGATTCAACTCAAAGACCCAACCTGATGTTACAATATCATAGCAAGACTCTCTACATCGACCAAAAGCAAATAAACTCCAAAAGTCCTCGAAGGCATCCACAGCTAAGCCTGATCATCTGCACGTTACCCACGTGGAGGCAACATTCAAACAGGTAGGGTGAGTAATCACAATTCTTTATAATCAATATAAAAACAAGATATGCATAAAATGGCATCATCATCATATACAACATCATCAGGGTCATCACAAAGGGAAATATCCAAAATCACGATATCATAAATCATATCAATGCCAAATAAATGCAATGCACAACAAGACTCATGCATGTGGTACCAATCGTCACAATCGATGGACACTAGGCCATCACCCTCCAAAGATCCCCGTCATTAGGATCGATTCTACACAAGAACCGGAGCACGTCATACACTCCAATCCACACAATGGGATTAGAGCCACCACTGGACCGAAGCCCTAAAATGCTATAAATGCATGATGCACAACGTCAATATCATCATCATCACTAAAAGTCATCACGTGCATCATCATTCATCAAAATCTCATGTTAATCATATCATCAAAACATCCTGAAATTCATCACCTCAAATCATCAATAACATCATGGTAAATCATTAGAAAAATCACAACATCAAAACCTCAAGACAACACAGAAATCTCAAAACAAATTCGCGAACAGTAGGCGTTCGCTAGAATGTTCGCTTTGCAAACTCGTTCGCTCTGGCATTCGCTTTGCAAGCTGCCAGCGAATCCCCAAAATCCCATATAAAAACAAGAGAACCCTACTCTGTCTCCCTCGCTACCTCTGTTCGCTTTGCGAAGTCATTCACTGGGAAGTTCGCCGTGCGAACTAAAAATCACAATTAGAGTTCATCTCAGTATCATCAAACAAAATCATCGCGCATTCGCTGCGCTGCTTGCTTTGCGAGTCTGGGTTGAATGTTCGCCTTGCGAAGGAATTGTTCGCTTTGCAAAATCGCGGTTTCAGGAAATCGCTGCTACGCATCAATAGCATAACAGACCCAAAAACCTCACGAATTTAACCTCCTTTTACCTTAACCACATCCCCAAAACATTCCTAAGGTATTACGGCAATCAAAAGCACAAAACCTACGACTATTAGGTCGATTAATTACACTACCTTAAACCTCAAAATCACATAAACCTTCACAAAACCTCAATCACCCTATAACCCTCACAATCCTCTTTTCCACAAGGTCAAAACAACATCAACAGAAATTGGCCTCGAAGGCTTACTTTTATCCGATTCAATTCAACCCTTAATAATCAATCCACAAAAATGCCCTAAAGCACCAATTTACTCAAAAACCCACAAACCCATATAAACCTCAAAAATCAGCTTTAAACAAATCGAATTCCTATATTGAAAACAATGAAAGAAAATACTCCCCATACCTTAGATTGTCGATTCAGAGTTTTCTCTATTGAGTCTTTGGAAACCTTCTCGAATCCTCACCTTTCCCTTTTTCTTCAGAGCTCTCACCTTCTTTCCTTCTTTTCACGGTCTAACAAAATGAATCCTATTCTCAAATTCTCCTTTTTGTTAAACCTAACTCTTGGCCTTCTAAAATTGGCTTTCCCCATATTACCCTCACTAATCCTCCCAAAAGTCCATCTTACCCTTAATTCCTCTAATATTATTTAAATTAATAATAATACTAATATATTCATATTATATACTATTATTTAATTAAATAACCAAAACTCCACGAAAATGCCAACGTCAACACAAACCACCAAAATTCACCGAAAATTCATAAATATTATATTTAAATAAATTATATAAAGCTGCAGCAATTGCGTCATCATTCCTACCTGCAACCATAGTTCTAAATTCCAACAACAAATCCTTGTTAGAACAAACAATACCGATAGTGCTACTTACACATATCAAGTACAAAAGAAAATAAACACACTAACAACTTGGTCAACTGACCGACCTTGCTCTGATACCACTAATGTAACACCCTTCTAATCCCCGTGGCAAACATATAATAAATCAGAGTAAATAATAATGCCTTTCACAAAAGGGTGTCACACTCGATTATAAAAACATCATACAACACCTGTCATGCTCATTAACACTTAAATAATTTCATGCTTTTCAAAAACTTCACTTAGCATGTAGCAGCGGATTCAAATTAATCATAATTGTCATAAAGAAAGTTTCATCAACAAGTATCACTCAAGTAGGGGTGGCAAACGGGCATGCCGACCCGGTTTAGGCCCGCCCCGCAAAAGCCCGCAAAAAAACAGGGCGGGACGGGGCGGTCAAAGGTAGAGATGTGGGCTCATTTTCTAGGCCCGCCCCATTTAATGACGGGCACGCGGGCATGCGGGCAGACCCGCTATTCTCTTTAAAAAAAAACTCTTTTTCACTCATGATATAATTTTAAAAAAAACTCATAAATCCTAATACTACCACATAGTCAACATAAGTTCAACACCACAAATTCAACAAAAGTTAGGAAATAAGTCATAAATAGTTTAATATAACATCAAAATCTTCAAATTGTTGTTTGTGACTTTCCGGTCTTTGTTGCAAGTTGTTGTTTGTGTACTTTCAAATCCAATTACGATAAAAAAGAAAATAATAGAACATGTAACATAATACAACATTTTTGCAACAAGTTACAGAATTTTACAACATTTTATAGAAACTTATTAAAGCAATTTACAACATTTTACAATAATTTACAGCATTTACAGCATTTACAGCATTTTACAGCAAGTTACAACAATTTACAGCAAGTTGTTAGAGCATTTTACAGCAAGCAACATCATTTTATAGCAAGTTACAGCAAGCAACATCATTTTACAGCAAGTTGTTACAGCATTTTGTAGCAAATTACAGCAATTTACAGCCATTTCCAACAAATTATTAAAGCATTTTACAGCAAGTAACATCATTTTACAGCAAGTTATTACAGTATTTTATAGCAATTTACAGCAAGTTATTAAAGCATTTTAAAATGTAACATATTAAAACAAGTTAAAAATTAAAAAACAAGTTATTAAAGCATTTTTACCCGCGGGCATACCCGTGACCGCCCCACGCCCGCCATTCTTTTTTACGGTGCGGGGCGAGGCGGGCATACTTAAATATGCGGGTTCAAAATTCAGGCCTGGCCCGCAAAAAATGACGGGTAAAACGGGCTTTCCCCGCGGGTCGGGCCCGTTTTGCCACCCCTACACACAAGTAACCATCCATTCACAATTCTTTCCATGTCAACAAGTCATATACATTCACATACTTTCATATAACAATTATATATGCTATGTGACTCGATGCAAGGCTCAATGCAACTCATGCCATATGGTACTAACACTTGTTATTATTTTTCGGTTTTTACATTAAACTGGGTCCGTTCTCTAGACCAATAACACACAAAGCCCGTTCTCTAAGCTTTCAAACCCCGCTCTAGGTTTGTGACAAGTCACTAGCTCCCACGGAACTAACAAGCATTGCCTCTTGACACAAATGATGTGTATGCAATCAACATCCATATGTAATTAAGATCATTCTTTAATCTTAATATCACGCATATCTCAAATAATTCATCACACTTGAATTACCACACAATTGCACACACAAATACATTTTCATAATCAAAGTATTCATACTTTAAACATCGTCACCACAATTAGCAAATAATTCACAAGGATCGACTCGATCCAATCACAACTCACAAAACACCAATTACCGATTAAGTATAGGATAAATAATTCATCACCAATAATTGAATCCAATATTCAATAAAAACTCACTATTCAATAAATAATAATCAATATTTAAATAACAATCAATATTTAAATAAATAATTAATATTACATAAATAATCAATATTTTAATTAAATAATTAATATTTAACAAACATTTAATATTTAATAAAAATTCTAATTATAAAAATATTTGCTTATTACAGTATTAGAAGAGAATGAAATATTTACATTTTTCATTCCATTAAGCCAATTATGTTACCACACAAACATGGAGCCTTAATGTGTTCTACCACCTACAGTAGCAGCCCCTGATCATAAAAGGAGGTGGGGGCCACATACCTTAGCCAAAAAGAAAAAGAAAAGATGGCGCAACATTTTGAGAGAGAAAATATTTTACAAGTGGCCTATTGCTCACTCTGTTCTTGCGTATGAATTATGGTAAGGAGAAGGGGCCACTTAATTGCTACAAGTGAAAAAACTAACATTGCCTTGTCCATTCATGTGCAGTAAAAGAAGTATATTGGCACTTAAACTAAACAAGTTGATTAATATCATGTGCCTAACTAATATTTAAGTAGTAGTAAGAGTCATTTAGTATACACACACATATACCCTGCGCTACAGGAATGTTGAGGGAGTGAATCATGTTTTTCACTTTTCATTGCCAATGAACATTATAATAATATCCACATATTTCATTGCCAATTTAATATCTACCTACTTACTGCGCATTACTTGGTGTGTAGACAATTCTCACATTGTCATTAATATTATAATAATAATAGTCACATAAGAATTACCCCCACCCAATTCTTTCCAGCGCATCATTAAAAGAAGGTATGGGAGTGAATCATCATCCATTGCTTATTCACTTAGTACATGTGGCCACATGATTTCTCATCCTATTATAAACTACATCACATGAATTCTCACATTCCATTTAATATTCTTATTTCCTTGCCAATGTGTTCCTGCGCACCTATTTACTTGCCCAATGAAAGTGATAAATTGTTACTCAATTCTTTTAATGATGTATAGGTACTGCGCATAATAATGAGGAAAAGGGCCACTTATTATACCATTCCATTTTACTACAATAAAAAAAAGAAAGGCGCTACAACAATTTCCATTGAAGTTCCAAGCGCCACTGTCTCAACAACATAAATCTATATTCTAGTTTTCCAACTCAAATGAGTACTCTAAATATTAAATAGGTCTCTCAAATATTACCAAAATCAATCTTAAGCACACCAAAAATTAATATATTTCAGAAAATTAATATTAAACCTAATAATTTTAATCTCATAGAAAAATTTGGAGATTTAAATCTAACCCTATTTCTACCCAATAATCATCACTCAATAATCTCAATAATGAATAAAAACTCACCATTACCTTATTTTTGGAGGATTTCTTGAGTTGGGTTGATTTCCTCTTCTTCTCCACTCTTCTCCTTCTCTTCTACTCTTTCTTCTCTTCTCTTCTATTTTTCTCTTTTCCAATTTTTCTCTTTTTACTAACTTTTGTTTCTCTAAAACTCTAACTTGTCTTACACAAAACGGGTCTAACCCAACCACTTACTATTCACACCTCAGACTAAACTCAATTAAAATCTAGCAACTATATAAAATTCTATCAAATAGAATAAATTAAATGTCATACCCAAAATTTTACCTTTAGATTCTTTGATCTCTTGCATATCATTTTAAACCAATCATTTTGCATATTACCCAATTGGTCAGCTGAAATAAATTTTTGGATTTACAGCCGAGTCAGTCAAACTAAAAGTCAGTTCCGATTAATTTCAAAATTTGACCAAATGCTGTATTTTTCCGAATTGTATATTTTGCGCTGATCATTTTGGTAAATTCATTTTATTTTTCTGAGCACTTCGACACAGGTCCAATTATTCGCTTTTTAATTGATTTTATTTTAATTATTAATTAAACAATTTTTTTATTAATCAGTTTTTTTTTAAATTTAGATTTTATCTTAAAATAGTTTATTGTATTTTATTTTATATTTAAAAGAAAAATAATATGAATATTTTGTTTTATTAAATTTGTAAAAAAAAACTTGTTCAGCAAGTTTTGGAAAGTTACTTTTATTTTTACAAGTACACACATAGCCTAAAAAAAAAACCTCCTGACAAAACCAAAGCCACACGTATAATTGACTCCTTTCCCATGTACATCACGGATTTGGATTGCCTGCAGTAGGAAATTCCTACAGTTACCACAGTCACATGTATTTGTAAAATATGAGTGTTGTTTTAAGAGGAGAGAGAAGACAAATTTTTAAGTATAAAAAATTGAGAGGATCAATTCTGTGAGTGAAATGCAGGAACTGCAGGGGAAACCAACTGCAGGAAATCATAATCCGTACATCACACTACATACTTAGGCGGTCACTATCTCACTTTCAAAAGTTCCATAATCCTGTAAACAAGGGGGCCATGCTGCAAGAAAAGAAGAAAAAGAGACAACAAGAATAATCTATCTCCCAGTTGAGTCCTTGAAAGGATGATAAAATAAATACCACCATCACCATGTGAGTTTCACAACAACACTCTCCTTCTACCTTTTTCCTTCCTGCAACCTTATCACCCCATAAAAATTCCACTACATAAACTCTCACTCAGACATCATAAAACATCCAAGAACCACCAACCTTTCAACACCTTGTTTCCACTTCTTCATAAACCTCACAATCTTCTAACCATGACCAAACCGCCTTCAAACCGCACTTTCAGCTCAACATTGCAAGGACTGAGCAACTCGAAGTTTCTGGCATCGAACTCGAAAGCTCCAAGTAACGCAACATGTATGATCATTTGGCATTGTATCGTTTGGCTTTCTTGGCTTTCATTTTCGTTATTATATTGATGTTTGGTTGTTGTTGATTTTGTCTTCACATGTATGTATTTGGTTAGCTCGCTTGCTTTTTTATTTCGGTTACGTCGTTTTGCTTATAATGCTGTCATAACTGCTTGCTACTACACTTTCATGAAAGCTTCCATTCATAATGGTTATTTGAGTTTTGTTCAATCACTTGCGGTTCTTGTGGCGCATCTGCGTTCGTGATGCGTCGATGTCGTTATTTATTAAGTGAACATCGTCATGTCCTTGATTGCTGGTAGCACTTTTTGTTGCTTGCATAGCGGTCCTGGTTTTCGAACTTTTCAATCTCGGTTTCGCCAATTTTCCTTGACTGATATTGCAGTTAGTTATGGCTCACATTGTAGCTTCTTTTGCGCCACTTGCATAGACCCTTGATTTCAATGTTATTTTCGTTGTTACAAACACATGGTTGTTTAGCGAAACATGGTATTGTTACTGTTTATCGCTCATACGCGGGATAGAAATTGCGAGTGAGAGGAGAGAGGAGACGAGTTTCAGAGTACACGATGAGTTTCTTAACTCGCTGGTGATGGTGGCTGTTGCCGTTGAAAAAGAATATGAGAGGAAGAATGCTATTTCTTTTTTGACGTTTCCTATTCCTGACTCACTTGTCGTATGTGCATGATTTGTTTTGTTTTAATTATAATAGTATAACAGTATGTTTTTGTATGTTAATTAATTCCTACTATAGCTAATTTGGTTTTGTTTTGGCTATGTAATATACCTGTATAGTTCTATTTATATAATTAGATATGCTTGTTAATTCATACTATGTTTTAAATTTGTTTTGCTGTAACTATAGAAATACAAACGTATATAGTCCTACTAGCTTAGTTAAAAATGGTTATACAATTTTAATTGGTTCTTTTGAAATATTAATCAAATTTGTTTACTTTACACATACTAATACTTCATTATACACTCCCTTGGTTTTAATTAAATTAGAATTTAGTTTTTTATGTTAATTAGAATTTAGTCATTTAGAATTTAGTTAATAATTTTAATTAAGCTTTAGTTTTAATTAGTTTTAAATTAGCTTTAACTAAATAGTTTTAGTTTTAGATTTAGTTTAAGTTTTAAATTAGAAATTTTATTTAGTTAGAACTTTAAGTTAATTAGTTTTAATCAAGTTTTAATTAGAATTAGTGATTAGAATTAGTCATTTATTTTTAAATTTAGTTAACTAAGTTTTTATTAGGATTT
The DNA here is from genome assembly GCA_022829125.1 of Lathyrus tuberosus. Classification (NCBI taxonomy): domain Eukaryota; kingdom Viridiplantae; phylum Streptophyta; class Magnoliopsida; order Fabales; family Fabaceae; genus Lathyrus; species Lathyrus tuberosus. Next base: position 1,947,449 of record JALAZF010000112.1, read on the forward strand.
TGTTAATTAACTTTTAATTAAATTTTAACCCATATTAGCTTTAGTTAGACCTTGTTTATTTAGATTTTTATTTATTTTATTTAATTCTTAATTCTAATCTTGGCTACTCTCATTTTCATTTTAGCTAATTCCTGATCTTCATTTTTCAATTTAATTCTTGTTACACTTATTGTATATATTGATGTTTATCTTTCATTTGATACTGGAGATTTCCTCTTGTTCCGTTGTTTCTTATGCCTCATTCCAAAGGGAAGTTGTCTCGTTGACTCATAAGTCATCTTCATTTTGGTTAGACCTTTCTCATTTTATGTCTATGACCTCTTTAGGATCATTTCTTCTTTGGCCTTATTAGAGCCTTTTCTTCTCTCTTTGACCTAGTTTTAGGTTAGGATTTTTGAACCCTATGTGAGTACTACTATCATTATAGTTAATTACCTTTCCTTTTGGCCTTATGAGAGCCAGTTTGATTTATAACTTAGAGTTAGGTTTTGCGTTGTTGAACTCCATGTGGGTACCATCATAATGAGTACTCACTTTCCACTTTTGACTTTGTTTAAAGTCAACTTTTAGGTTAGTCTCAACTTAGACTTAGAGAGTACTTTAACTCTATATTTGAGTATCATGATCATGAATACTCATTCCCTCTTAGAACCTTGATCATTATCAAGAGTTCCTCAACCTTAGTTAGGCGAACTACGGAGGCTCTGATTCCTCAGTCCTAATCAGGATACGTAGGCACAAGATGCGATATCTTGTCGAGCCAATTTTTGCCTTGCCACTTAGTCTTAGAGAGTTTTTAACTCTATGCGAGTATCATGATCATGAATACTTATTCCCCCTTGAAACCTTGATCATTATCAAGAGTTCCTCGTTCCTAGTTAGGTGAACTATGAATGCTCTGATTCCATCCTTATTAGGATACCTAGGCACAAGATGCGACGTTTTGGCGAGCATACTTAGTGTACATACCCTTAGGTCTTTACCTTCAGCACCTTGGTCTTCACCATAGGTCTTTACCTTTACCCTTAGCACGCAAACAATAACATAACACAAATACAAACAAGAGGTTCCTGTAGAGTACTACAGATATCTAGGATGCTAACACCTTCATTAGGTATAACCAACCCCCGAATCTTAGATCTCATAGCTGTGTCTTTACATAGCGCAATTAGGGTTTTCTTTGATCATCACCCTTTTCTTTGGATACATCAAAGCTTGGTGGTGAATTTCAAAGATGTGTGATTCAAGTTAATTAATAGCTTAATATCTGATTCTCACCACAACATTAAATAATTTACTTAATTTCAATAATCTAATTAAATCAAATAATTAGATAAATCCAACAATACAATTATTTTCAAATAATTCAATAAATCACACATTTCAATTTAATCAATTAAATAAAATAATTCACATAAATTAAATAAACCAATTAATTTATATAAACTCAATAAATTATATAAATCAAACAATTCATATAAATTCACTAAATCAAGTGATTCATTTAAATCAAATAATTTAAATAAATTGGATATTATTTGTTATCACTTTATTTACTTGATGATGATTATGTGGTATTAAACATGTTATATTCTCATTGAAATTCCACTTCCATATTGAAGATTAATTAAGTATGTCTTATTTGTGATAATGATGTGTTACATGTCATATGCATGAGCTAGTGTATGTTGCAAGGTAGCATCTTAAATGATTGTATGTTTTATTTTACTATGATGTTTCGTTGTTATTCGACACGGGGAATTTAGGGTGTTACAAGCATAGGCTAAACAAACCAATACCCAAAGTCTTACGAGATTAAGTGGATGTACTACCCATACTTCTCAGGTGTCTTTATTCCTAAGACAATCAAGGGACATCTATTTATCAGGTATGTTATAATTACAACAACCTCAACCTAAAACACTTTCTTGAATCCAATAATAACAAACATGCATCTAATCCTTTTTAAGATTGTTCAATTGAATTTCTCAGCCATGTCATTTTGACGAGGAATACTCGTAGTTTGTATCCTGCAGTATCAAACATACTATAGTAAATGTCAAAAACTTCAAGATGAAGAATATATTTAATTTCAAAATAAAATACTATGCTACTGATATCATGTATGAAGAATGTATTTAATTTCCAAATAAAATATAATAAATGTTTTATAAATAGAATAAATGTTGGGTATAAGTGTGATTGTGAATATCTCTTATATTTTGGTCATTGTAAAAAGCATCTCTCTCCATTTTTGGTTTTGTCGTTGTGAGTGGACACTAATGAAAATTAGAAAAGAAGGAAATCCCTTAAACCCACCATAGTTGCAACAATAGAAAAATTGGTGTCCAAATCAGAAGAATCCAAATCCACTTTAACTGTCAAACTTTCGACACCACACAGAATCACGTTGGTGTGAAGGAGTTTTTTTTTTTGACTAAATTATTGTAAAAGTTACTTGTCTTGTTTATTTATTTATTTATAGCTAAATTATACTTTTGCTTCCTAAAATTTACATTTGCAAGATTCACAAAATTATTTCTTTTATTTTGAGATTAAATAGTTTTGGTTTCTTTCTCGCATATTTTTGACAGAAAATCAATGAGATATTCATGTTTTAATTAATATTTTTATTTATAAAATTTCACAATAAATTTATATACAACAAAAAATTTATAATTTAAAAAATGAAAACATTATAAATTTTAAATGTAAAATAATGTCAAACAATCAAAGATTACGATAATTCTTTACCATTAAAAATCACATCTATACTTGTGCAAATATATACAAAATGGAAACATTCTTAATTTTGATAATTAAGTAGTGTCAAATAATTCTCCCGTGTATGAATCATATTATCTAATACTCCTCCGTCTCATAATGAGTGACCCAGTTAATTTTTCACACAGATTAAAACAAAAGGAATAATTAAAATAGAGAGAATGATATTTTTACTAAAGTACCCTTATGATGTATTGGAAATGATGAAAGTAATATTAATTAAAGGGTAAAATAGGAAAAGTTGCATTGGAAATTGAAATGGGTCATATATTTTGGGACACTATTTTATTTCAAATGGGTCACTCATTGTGAGACGTAGGAGTAGTCTTTTTAGTTGCTTTTATTTTCAGCGTGTGAAAATTTGAAATGTGGGAATTTATTGATTAGTGTATTATAATTGTTCTCGCGTTTTAGTTGATGTTACTAAAAAAACATATTAATTTAGTGTAAATATTTGTCTCGTGTGATATTTATGATAAATTATACTCCCTCCGGTCACAATTATAAGCCAAAATAATTACTTTCACACGTATTAAGAAAGTTAGTTAAGTGTAATTAATTTTTTTGATTTCATGTATAATCAAAGTAAAATTTACGATAATATCCTTAGTTTATTTGATGAATCAACTTTCAACATTAAATGCTTTTGAATTAAATTAAGGGTATAATAGTAATACAAGTATTAATTAGTCTAAAATTTAATGACTTTTGCTTATAATAGTGACCAAGATTTAAGGTGTTTTTTTTGCTTATAATAGTAACCGGAGGGAGTAATTAATTTATAATAATTATTTAATTAGTGATAATCATCTGTCTTCTGTATTAATTATATGGTTTAATCTCGTCCCGTTCCATCCCGCCTTAAACCTGCTAATATGGCTGGAAATGAGTCGAGTCGAGTCGAATTCGCCTTATTTCAGTTCGACTCGTTAAGAATTAGCCGAGTTCGAGTTCCAGTTCATCACGAATTTTTTTTTCAGCTCAAACTCGACTCGGTAAGAATTGGCCGAGTTCGAGTTCATCACGAACTTTTTTTTCAGGTCAAACTCGACTTGTTAGAAGTTCACGAATATCTCGTTCAACTCATTAGGTTTATCTTGTTAGGTTCAACTCGATTATTTCACAGACTTAAAACTAATTTTTTAAAGTCTATTTTTTATATATATATTTGACATTTTAAATTAATATTTTTTAAATAAAAAATATAGAAATAAAATAAAAGTTATAAGATTGGAATTTATACGATGTTAATTTTATTTGTATAATTATTCGTAGAAATATTTTACTTACTTGAGAATATAAATTATCAATTAAAACCGTTAGAAATATGAGACTAAGATTTAGAACAAATCTTTAAACCTACTCTTAAAGACAATATAATTTATCTCATATATAATCGAATTGACTCATGAACCTAACGAGTCGAACTATGTATAGTTCAAGTTCAGATCATTTAGTTAACGAACTTAGTTTTTAGCTCATATTCAGCTCATTTGGTTCATGAACTTAGTTCAACGATTTAATTTTCGAATCGAATTTCGAACTATTTTTGAGTTGGTTTGGTTCATTGCCAGCCCTACCTGCTAAAAAAAGGCGGGGCGAACAAGCTTGTCAAGTAGAAATGAACATAAAAATCTAGCTCGCCCAACCAAAGTGGCAGGTTGGCAGACGGCGGGCTTACCCGCCTATTTCTTATTTTATTTTTTCATTTTTTTTAATAGAATAATAGGTTTGCTTTTACATTTCAATTAGATTTTTCACTTATTTTTTAAAATAATTTTTATAAAATATCTTTTTAATAAATTTTACTTCAAAAAATATTGCATATATTCTTAAATAAATGTATAAAACAAAACCAACAAGAATTAAAATTACTAGAATTAACTAAAAAATGACGGGTTTAAGGTGGGACAAATTGAATGAATAGAGGCGTCAGACTTTCGCGGACGGCGGATTTTGGCGGGACAGGTTTAGGCGGATGGCGGTCTTTAGCGGAGCGGACTTTAGTGAGCGGTAAACCTAAAATCCCAATGCAACACACAATTTTTTGACAGATGCGCGGACCGGCTCGACAGACCACAACCCATTTTGCCACCTTTAGTTTGAATGCCTCATTTTAAAAAAAAAAATATATAACAAATTTAAAGTGTGAAAAAATATATTTAGTGTATTGCAACTGTTTTCATTTTTATGTTGACGATGATTGAAAATTTATCAATTTTAACTAATTTCTTAAAAACAAACATTTGACCTATGGATGATTTCTATGATAAACTATAGTTAATAGATTATAATTAGTCTAATTTTTATTATTAAGATATTAAAAATATTTTAGTTAATTAATTAGTGACAAAGATTTATTTTGTGAATAACTTATAAAAATATATTTATTTTTTTTAATCCACTTTTTTTTTTTTTAAATATGCTTCCTAATTTGGATCCACCTTAATTTTTCATGTTAAACATTTTTTTCTTTTACATGTTTTATTAAAATTTATATTAATAAAAATATAAAAAAAAGTGTAATTATGGAACAAAAGCAAATAGAAAATGAATAAAAAAGTAACTCAATTATTTATTAATTATTAAAATATAAAGAAACCAATTTACCAATAACATCCTTATAATTGATTACATATAATACGTTGGAACATGGGCAAAACAAAAATTTCCATGGCATGATATTTTCTTAAGTCTACAGGAAATTTTATCAATAAATAATACAATGATGTCAAATACCACTTTATATGAGAAGTCAAAATTAGCTAAAGACAGAGGTATCTGTCAAAATTCTAAGCAATTGGTAGATGGATGAGATAATTGAATGATCGATTGAATTAATAATATTGAAAAATGCCCATGCATATTAAAAATGGAAATTATTATTTTGGCAGATTATTATTATTTTTATAATCTAATAGTAATATTGTGTACACACAATTAGGGATGACATTGAGTAGAGTTTAGATATTTTACTATAGTACTCATCTTCAAATTCGTAGTTTAAAAAAATCTCAGTATTTGAACTCATATTCGCGTGAGAATCAATGTTTGTGCTTGTATCGGTATATTATGGGTACCAAAGTACTTATAGTTATATCCGTTTACTTGCATTTTTAATAACAAATAATCGATCAATTATAATTTATCATGTTATTTTAATTTTTTTTAATAATATTTAAAAAAATTGAGGCCATTTACCGCATTTGTAATAAAAAAATATTGATCAATTATAATTTATTATGTCATTTTAATTTTTTAATAATATTTAAAATGAATTGAGGATGTCATTAAGTTAAGAAATAAACAAATATTTATATTAAAATGCGTTGAAATATAATAGGAATTTATTTAATAAAATTTTTAAATTAATATATGTGCATTATGATGAAAATGAAAAATATATAAATATATATCGTGCGGGTATGAGTGGATTGAATACTAAGATACTCGTACCCATACTCATATCTATTTATTTTAGTGGATAATTGTCCGTGTTCGTATTCCTATCTATTTTGCGAATTTTTATCATATCCGTTGTGAATAACTATTGCAAATTTTTATCCCATCTGTTGTTAGTAACTTTTGCAAATATGTATCACACTAAGGGGCCTCAAGCCCCCACTATGACACAATTTTATTTGAAGCTTATATCTCATATATTTCAATTTGCTCCCATAGTAAAATAACTTTTTTTTTCTTAAATAAGTTAATTTATTAAAAAAAATGTAAAAGGTGATATAATTATTTATTAGAATTAATTATTAGTACGGATTATATTGTAAAACAATTAAATTTTATAGTTAAAAAGCACCATAATATAAAATAATAATATTTGAAAATGAAAACATAGTCTTATATATTATAAACTATTTAAATATATTTTCCTTATAAAATTGTATATATTATATATAAAATTTAAAAATATTATTATTTTTATAAATAGATTATAGATTAATTTTGAATCTATTACGCGTATGAGTACAATTGAGATCCCTATCAACAAAGAATATAGATCCAATCCGATCGATTTTTCAACTTTAATGGATGGTTATTTGCAGCAGGATAATATATCTATAATATAGGAACTTAGATGGTTCTGAAAAATTCCATAATATCCTACCCTCAATTGCTGCCATGTCAGCAAATTGGGGGTATTTTGTGTCCAAAAATTACTTTTTCTAACCAATGATGTCATCTTATTCAATTGCAACTAAATGTTTATACAATTAAGTCATGGTTTGTTCATTTGATGATGTCATATACTTCCATTTGGTTCCATTCTAACTCTATTCAATTCACTTTTTCTCTTTTCTCTTCCCTCAAAACAAATGTCTTTCCTTTTCATTTTCCTATTATCTCTCTTCTCTCTCTTTGTTTATCGTGTCCGTCTTCTCTCTCATCCTTTTTCATCTTCCTCTCTGTCGTCTCTCTTTTCTCTCCTTGAAGCTACGTTGCTCGGTTGATAGAGAGATGGATGTGAGCACTTCTCCTTTGGTGGATGACGGTGTTGTTGATGAGTGCTTAAGTGGTTTGTTTTGTGCTTTTGATTATCCAAGATGTATGTAGTGGTTTTTGTTTTATGGGTTTAGGGTTTATGTTGATTATTGTTGTTTACAGAAAAAGAGATCTTTGTTTTATGGGTTTAGGGTTTATGTTGATTATTGTTGTTTGCAGAAAATGATATATTTGTTTTATGGGTTTAGGGTTTATGTTGATTATTGTTGTTTGCAGAAAAGGAGATAAGTGTACGGAATCTCACCAAGGATGAGTATGCTGCGAATCATCCCGCCAGTAAAATCGGAAACAACCTCATCTTTAAGGTTTGTATTTCTGTTTCCAGTGAGTTTTTCTGCTTTTGACCATAAGAGTTTCATTTTGATTTAGTGACAGTGTAAAATAAATCACAACAACCAATTTTTATTTTGATTTAGTTTGATTTTCATTTTCATTTTGATTTACTTTGATTTTGATTTTGATATGAGCTAAAATAAATCACAACCATAATTAAATCATTACTGTTTTGATTTAACAACAAAGATATGACCATTACTAGCTTGGAGATAGTTTGAATTCACTGAGTTTACACACATTGTTGCAGTCAAGACTACTGGAAATGTCTTCTGCTATGAGGTTTGTTTTTATCAGGATCCTTAGTGTTAACACTGCTAATTAAATTTTGTAGATAGTTTTTTTAATTATGTAAGTTTGTGGGAAATAGGTTGTTAAGGAGTTAAACATCATAACAAAAAACTGGAAGGAGCTACTCACTGATGAGACATTTACTACGGATGACCTTATAACTATTCAGGTCAGTTGGCTTTGTTCATGTTAAACAAAATTTGAAAATTGACGATGAAGGTATGACACAGCCCGCAGCTCTTCCGTCTTTTCTGAGCTATTGATTTCTTACTGGTCTTGATATTGCTGCTTTCATTGTTGTTACTTTTAGAAGCTTTACGAACTTCTGTTTTCTTTACTCAGAACTACAGAAAATGAGTTCAGATCCAACCTATAACATAAACATGTCGGGTGATATCAAGCAAATGCTTAAGGAGGTTGGAACTGAGGAAGGAAAGGAAACTGCATTGCATGGGGGAGGTGGTGGAAAGGCACAAAAAGAAAGGGTCGCTGCACTTGCTGCCATCTTAGCTGCAAGGTCGCAACTTAAAGACGATTCCAAATCAAATCCTGATGCAGCTCCTCAGGCACTCAGTATTGTAGATGTTGCATCTGCTTGAGTACATGGAAGAAGTGCAGCTGCTGCTAAAGCCTCATCAAGTGATAAAACTGCTGCCAGAATAACTATGTACGTGGCTGGTGACAGGGCAGTGCATAATCAAATTATATATGATCCTTTCTATATATTGATCGAAGAGAGGGCCAATAATCACTATTCTATGTAATAATGATCCTAATTTCAGGTTAAAAGTCGTTACACTACTGGTGCTGCTTTCCGATCTTTCACTTCAACATCTTATGATCCAGTTACAGAAAATGGTTATGAATATGTGAAAGTCGAGAAGAATCCAAAGAAGAAGGGATATGTACAACTGCATACAACACACAGTGATTTGAACATTGAGCTTCATTGTGATATAGCTCCCAGGGCATGTGAGAACTTTATCACACTTTTTGAGCGTGGATATTATAACGGAGTTGCTTTTCATAGAAGCATTAGGTATGTTACCACTTTCGTGGGTTTCTTCCTGGAGTAAATCAAGAGTCACATTCATGAATTCTTATTGTATGTGACCACTTGCCATTGATACGATTATGTACCTTTTTTGTTGATTTATTGCCCTCACTGTATACAAATTAAACTGCACACTCCTATACTTTACTAATGAGGCCCTGTGCAGGATAGTATCATGACCATTGTTTTAATGTCTTTGTTTATGTATAACTAAATCTAAGTCGTGTCACCTGGTTGATGCTTATATAACCATCATTTGTTTTCAGGACTATATTTGATGTCCATATTGAGAGTTTTGAAGAGAAACCATGAAAATATCCAAATGTTGATGTATCTAATTTTTTTCACCTTCAGTTTGAATGATGAAAGCTGGAAAGATTATTCTAAATAGTTGGTAAAATTTTTAAAACAAATTTCAATATTTCCGGGAAATTTAGTGTAGACTGAGAAACTGTTGTATGTGACTTTTTAGGAGCAATTAAGCCTGGAGTCTACAATGCAAAGCAAGATCCGTGTTTATGAAAGTGGTCGAACAGAGCATGTAGATCTTCTATTTTCATTTTTAAATTTGTTCTGTATTAAAACCCTTGATTTTATGTTATTCTACTTATATTTTACTAGATGAAGAAAGGTATATATGATCTTGCTTTGAAACCCTTGAACAGAGCATGTATATTAAAACCCTTGATTTGATGTTATTCTACTTATATCATTCAAACACAATTGTGTGTTTATGACAGGTTCTTGAGACATCAGTAAATCGAATGTCATGATTATCGTGTTTCTACCATAGTAGTTGGAGAAAAGATGGATTAAATGAAGGTAGGATTTTGGAAGTTGGATATTCGGCTGTTAAGGAAGTTGCGGGTAATTCTCATTCTTCTACAGAAAGATTGCAATAGCTATTGTTGTATTGTTAGCGACTATAGTACTTTAGTTTTGATTTATTTGTAATTATAATCATATCGCGGGCCATTCTTCCGTGTAAGTTTTTATTTCATTTGTCCAATTTATTTAACCCAGTGAAGATGTCAACACGACTAGATGAAATATCATGATGTATACTTTTCTTATGTTTTCTATAAATTTTGAGATTAATATCAGAACATACTTTGTTCTTCCATATTTTCTGTAAGGTAAATAGTTTTTCTTTATTAAATTGTCCTTGTAGCATATTGCATTTTCCGTTAATGTATCATTATTTCTTAATTTATGTTTTAACAGGCATTTTTTGATTCATAAAGGTCGAATATTTCTTATTTCCCTTACGAACAGGTGTCAATAGTATTGATATAATGCTTTTGAAAAGTTACACTGTATATTCCCAGAGCAAAGAGAAGACAGCTTCACAATTTTATATAATGAAGTGCTCAAAGTTGATCAGTGAGGGGTTTGTTCAAGTTCCTATCAAAGATTTAGTTAAAAGGTTCGTTATAATTAGTATGGTTTTGCTATGGGTTGATGACTCAGGTCTCAAGGGTGAATTGCATAGTTGCGTGTAGTCAATTATATCTGATTGTTAACAACATTTGTGTGTGATTCTCTATAACATTTTATATCTCTTCTTTGGATAATTTCCAAGGTCCATTGGTCAAAAGAAGTTCTAGCAGTTGGAAGGTCACCCCAGTCGTCAAGCACTTCCACATGCTCCCTTATTCCGAAATAATCTCAGAATGGATTTCTAGGTTGGTATAACTTGCCTTTCCCTTTTTCTGATGCCCGATTTAGATTGCTTTACAATAATGAATTCTTACCTCATAACTATAAGTCTCAAAAACATTACATAGATTTCCTCAAATTATTTCAAATAGAACCCGTAAAATCAAAGTAATGAAATCATATATTATTGAATGGAAAACATGAGCTCAAGAGCTATAAAATAGGGGAAATGGAAAATAAAGCTCCTAAAAAGAGATAGCTCTCTCCTAACGATATTTCCGAATGCCCCCCTTATAACAGAAATTCCCTAAAATCAGGGAGTATCCTAACTAACTCTTATTTCACTTCTTCTGCGCCCTTCTAGAATGTTTGGGTGTTCTATCAATTTCTCATTTCCATTATGTGTTTTCTTTTGCACCTCTTTCCATTAGATAATGATGGCTTTTTGTGTAATATGTTCTTTGTAGTGAAACTTTCTCAAATAGTTTGCAAGATTCAAAGCCAGCAGAGAAACAACTCCTAACGTGTGGAGTGACAATCACGTGTAAATAATGAGGACATGTCTTTTGGTCTTGATAACAAGACATGCAGTGATCTTGTTGAAGCTCTTAATCAGAAAGGGAACAATGGTTTCTGCTCAAATACACGGTGTAGTTCTGTCAAGAAAGACCAGGATATGGACATGAACAACTCTTCAGTTTTTCGATCTAAAATTAAAGAAGAATGCCAGCAGCATATTGCAAATACTTTACAAGTTAGTGAAGATCAAAAGATAGAAAATCCATCAACGCAACATCATTCAAATGAATGTACAAACCCTAGCGAGGTTTGAAGTTTATCTTTTCTCCAACTACTATGGTAGATATGTTTTAAACAATCATGATGACTGATTATTCCAACGGGTTCATTTGGTTATGTTGATGTTAATGTTGAACAGCTGAAGTATGTTATATGCCACTGTCATTAGCTGAAGTATCTTGGTCAATTAACAGCTGAATTTCAATTCACCTCATCTTCACATTATTGTTAACATTACAACGCCACTTTGAAAGATACTATTGCATGAACTTCATCTAAATCCCATGTTTATTGTCTACTGTTGGTCTGACTTCATCATTTTCTCACCAGCTTCTTTTTCCTTTGTAAAAAATATTATAGATGGCTCTGGTATATCAAAATCATACAGTGGTTGGAAGCAAATATTAGTTTATACACAAATATACATCAAGGAAGGTGTTAAACATCATCGATTCCAAACAACTGTAAAGTAATGTTAGCATGTGAAATGTATTAATCACCATAGTATAACGTGTTAGCCAAATGTAAAGTAATCTTAGCTTCCTTGTGGGTAGGTGTTTGTGTTTTAGCATTTTAATGTGCCAATTTGACTGTAACTTGAAGGAAAATATTATAGAGATTTTGAAGCTTACTACCACAGTTGTTTTTGTTGTGCAGGTCCTTGATTCAATAGGTGATGAAGGTCTTCAGGCAGTGGCTTATACATTTAGTGAAATCTGAGCTTGATTCGGTATCTAATGCACAACATTTTCCTTCTGTGGTTTCATGAAAAGGATTCTTCCATTTTCAGTGTCTTTAAAAGCTGTTGAGACTTAATAGTTTGTTATGCGAGTATAGGTCAGTTAGTTCCCTTTGAATGGTTTATATGATGCCATTCAGGTGGAAAATTTTGTTATTTATATTGCCTCAAGTCAGGATCATGGATGTTGTTTTTAATGAGAAAAGGTGTTGAAAGGGGGAAAAAAGGATTGTTGAGGTTGTGCTGCTGATCATTTCATTCCGTTTCTTGAGACTTATTTTGTTAGTGTCGGGGGAATTATGATTCAATGTTTTAATTTGGCCAGGGGTTTTGAAAATTGGGGTAAAACCTTTTCTTTGGGTGTGTCTGAGAGTTGGATTTCTGAGAGGGTTTTGCAGGTTTTAATTTGAAAGTTTAAAAAATTGAATAAAAACACGTAACATTTCAACCCTTTAAAGAAACAACTGATAACTAAATTTTAATAAAGAAAAATAAGTCGGTCCTCTTTTCCTTCTAAAGTCTTCTTTCCAAACATATTCTTAGTTTTTAGGAGAGGCATATAGGAAAATATAAGAAATCTTTCATATTTTTGCAGTTTTAGGTTTATAATAGGGATAAATAAATGATTATCCAATCATACTGTGTTAACATTTGCTGAATTTAAGTAATATTATTTGAAGAATTCATCTAATGTATTATGAAAAAAAAATAATAAATACCTTTATTCAAGTTAGGGACTATTTTTTCAAATAAAATCCTCCACTCTAAACCAGACCTTTGATAAGTTATACAGTTCTCAGCGGTGAGATTTCTGCTGTAACTTACCGGTGACTTGAAACTCATTGGTTGGGATACTTAAAATTATGTGCCATTGATTATAATGTTACTCGAGTAAGTGTTTGCAATTTTACCATTCTTAAGTTAGTGTCTTTGTTGCCAAACCAATTAGCAAGAACAAATCTCAAACATAACAACACTTCATTAATTAGTTTGTTGATTACTTAAATGGTTACAAACTCTTAGCTCGACTATATAATTCTGAATCGAAAGAACCGACACTACAATTGGGATATATTTACCAAACTTTAACATATTTGTGTTAGTACATACTACTGTCAATTGTTGCTCTATAACATAGCAATGTTTTAATACAAATCAATTTTTTCCGTGATATGTGATGTCATAAACTGGTTATAACATGATTTCAATTTTTATTTACATATTTTTTTGGACAAATTTGTGTCATTCATAAATATTATAAAATACTAAAAAAAAAACTTTGTTGATTCAATTATTTTTATATTGATTCAAATATATAAGTAATGTCAAAACAAATTTAATATTTATATACGGGATCAAATTCGTTGTTGATTATAGGCACTAATTTATTATATCTTTTAAAAATAATAACTTTTTTGGTTGAAAATTTGAAATTTTTTATTTATTATAATTTTTAAAAATAATAACTTTTTTGGTTGAAAATTTGAAAATTTTTAATTTTTTTTTTAATATTTTTTATTTGAAATTTGAAAATATAAATTTTGTATTTATATTTTTATTATTAATAAATTTTATTTTCTTCTAATATTGAAATTACACGATATGAGAAAACAAAACTTATTCAAATGTATCATTTCACCCAAAAAATATTTAAAAAATACTTTGTTGATTCAAATATTTTTTTATAGATTCAAATATATAAATAATGTCAAAATAAATTTAATATTTATATACGGGATCAAATTCGTTGTTGATGATAGGCACTAATTTATTCTATCTTTTAAAAATAATAACTTTTTTGGTAGAAAATTTGAAAATTTTTAATTTTTTTAAAATATTTTTTATTTGAAATTTGAAAATATAAATTTTTTATTTATATTTTTATTATTAATAAATTTTATTTTCTTCTAATATTGAAATTACACGATATGAGAAAACAAAACTTATTCAAATGTATCATTTCACCCAAAAAAATATTAAAAAAATACTTTGTTGATTCAAGAATTTTTATATAGATTCAAATATATAAATAATGTCAAAACAAATTTAATATTTATATACGGGGTCAAATTTGTTGTTGATGATAGACACTAATTTATTCTATCTTTTAAAAATAATAATTTTTTTGGTTGAAAATTTTATATTTTTTAATTTTATTTTTATTGTAGATTTGAAAAAAATGCACGTATCATACCAGTACCCGTGCGAATGCACGGGTAACACACCATTACTGTGTGAATGCACGGGTAACCACGCCAAAATCCGTGTGTACGCACGAGTTATTTTGGTAAAACTGTTTAGTTTTTCTTATTTTCACTTTTATTACATTTTGAAAACAAAAGTGTGCATAGCACACCAGTATCCGTTCAGACGCACGGGTAACACACCAGTACCGTGTGAGCGCACGGGTAACCAGTTTTGAGAAATACATTTCATTTTTTATCTATTTTGCACAACTTTTTTTTTTTCAATTGGGTGTTTAATATTTTTTCATAACAATGATTGATTTAATTAATTTATATATTTATCTTTGACTACTTTTTTTTTAATTTTTCCTTTTTTCAATTAAATTAAAATATTTTCTATTTTATTTGAATTTCAGAACCAAACAGACGACATATCCGCGGTCCACACCAGAACCCGTGCGAACGCCTATAAACGGAATCAACTTTATTACTGATTCAAATATTGAATAACAAAAATTTATCGATCATTGTATTAGCTCTTATAACATAATTATCTTATTTGTTAAAAAAACGTAAACATTTCATTTATCTAATACAAGTTTCAATATTTTTTAAATCATATTATTATTGATATTGTTGCTTACCTTTCATCTCTTATATTTAATAATTATACTAATTTATTGTTTAATATATAATTTTATTTAAATATTTTATGGGACAAATTTGTGTCATTCATAAATATTAAAAAATACTAAAAAAATACTTTGTTCATTCAAATATTTTTATATAAATTCAAATATATAAATAATGTCAAAACAAATTTAATATTTATATACGGAATCAAATTCGTTGTTGATTATAGGCAATAATTTATTCTATCTTTTAAAAATAATAATTTTTTGGTTGAAAATTGTACATTTTTTAATTTTATTTTTATTATAATTTGAAAAACAATGCGCGTACCATACCAGTACCCGTGTGAATGCACAGGTCTCCCACTAGTTATATTATAAATTAATAGATCGTGGGATACAAATAATCATCTCCAAGATCTATGGTATTGGTGGGTCCATCTCAAGTTAAATTGCTATTGTTCCTCTGAATCATGAAACCTCTGAGCTAAGTCAAGGAGAAGAAAAAATGGCCATTTTTTATTTTTTATTGGCATGTGATGCACGAAATGCAGCGTTGTGACTTTTTTGTCATCAACGTGATTCTGTGTTGTGTCGAAAGTTTGACACTGAAAGTGAATTTGGATTCTTCTGGCTTGCACACCAATCTTTCTATTGTGGCAACTACGGTGGGTTAAAGGGGTTTCATTCTTTTCTAATTTTCATTAGTGTCGACTCACAACAACAAAAACAACAAAAATGGAGAGAGATGCTTTTCACAATGAGCAAAATAGAAGAGCTATGCTTTACAATGGAGTATATTTTATTTGGAAAGTAAATACATTTTTCACATATCACTAGCCATAATATTTTGAAAATAATAATGAGTATATGCACTGTACTATCACACATCACTGAGCATCAGTTCCATGGTATTGAAGCATCTCAACCACTCTACTCATAGTAGGCCTTGAATCTCTTTCATCCACAACACAATCCAAAGCAACCTTAGCCATTATCTCCATCTTACTTTTATCATAATTCAATCCAATTTCATCATCAACTATTTCCTCCAACCAACTAACACTACTCCCTTTTTTCTCTCTCACCCATGTAACCAACCTCCCAACACTTTCCTTTTCACCATTCACTACTTTGAAACCTGTTGTTGGACTCTTACCTGTTATCATCTCCAACACAACTATTCCATAGCTATAAACATCTACTTTTGATGTTATTGGCAAGTTGAATACCCATTCAGGTGCCATATACCCTCTTGTTCCTCGAATCGTAGATACACTTAAGTTGTTGAGATTGTTTCTGTTTTGTAGCTTAGACAATCCAAAATCAGCTAACTTGGGTTGGAAGTTAGAATCAAGAAGTATGTTTTGTGGCTTTATATCACAATGTAGAATCCACTCCAAACATTCTTCATGAAGATATGCTAAAACTCTTGCTATTGCTAAAGCAATTTTGTACCTTTTACTCCAATCAAGTTTGTTAGATGATAGATTTTCAGCTAAAGAACCATTTTCCATGTACTCATACACCAATAGTCTGTATTTTCCCTCAGCACAATATCCCCACATTTCAATCAAATTCATGTGATTGAGTCTTCCAATGATGCCTACTTCTGCGAGAAACTCACCTTCTCCTTGTTGAGCGTTGTAAAGTCTCTTTATCGCGGCGTGTCTTTGATCAGACAATATGCCTTTGTATACAACCCCTCCTCCCCCTCTTCCGATCTCTTGACTGAACCCTTTTGTTGCTTTCTTGAGCTCCAAGTAACTGAACTTTCTAAACCCTATTTCGGCAAGGTGGTAGCGGTGTTGGTCTGCATTAGTCTTTTGGCGCGACCTGAATAACGAACACCAAACCGCAAAAATACAAACCGTTTCAAAAGCTCCGATCGCAGTGACGAACCAGAGAAAAAACTTCACGTATTGGTTTTCACTTTCTTTGACATAAACTCTTTGAAGTTTTTCCAAACAAACATGATTACTCGGAAAAGAAGATTCTTTTCTCAAGAAGCTATTACCTTTAGGTAATCTCAAGTAGGTTGATCCTTTAAAGGAAGGTATAAACCTTCCATTTTGCAATTGTGTTTTTGTAAAACACCTATAAAACCCCTTTTTCTCCCAAAATGAATATTGAAATGCTACACAATTACAATCTTGTATGCATAAATCCTCACAAGTACTATAGTTACAAATTTCAATATAATGAAAATCATAACCATAGAACTCTACATTCTTCATCTCTAAAAAGGTTGACTCACTTTTATTGCAAGTGAAACCAAACATAGGTTCACAACCATAAGACCAATCATTATGATTCTTCATTTTATACCCTGGAATGCAAGAGCACTTTCTTCCATACTTGGGACTATAACTACATGTACTATTAGCTCCACAAATTCCATGAACCAAGCAAGCACCATAAAAGGCTTGCCATGAAACATACCAATTCTGTGACACATTATTTCTGCTATAAACTCTCACCATACCATCAGAATCAAGTTTCATTATTCTTTGCATCACAGATCCAGAATCAGAAGTTGAAAAAGTGAAATTATCTGATGAATGGAAATTACCAAGAGAGTCCAACACTGCGGTTCTGCTACTGTTGAAATTTGATCTGCCAACATCCCAACTTAGAAGCCATGGCCTTGGCCAATAAGAGCTAGAAACATCGCGGCCGTTGTAATGAAGACCGAAAATATTTTCATCGTCGAAAAACGACATGTAGAAGCCAGATGAATGATTAGTCTCACTTATTGAAGCTACAAGCTTTGTATATCTTGTAAGAGGCTGACCAGGAAGGAGAGTATCTGTCGGAGAATCAAAACTCTGCCATAGAATTTTGGTTCCTTGAAGCTCACGCAACACAAGATTTCCATCATTTTTGAGATGCAACTCTAATGATTTCAATGATGCAGTGTTTGAAGACCAAACATTGTTTAGAGAAACATCAAGCAAAACAATGTTTCCGGTGTTTAAAAGGGTGAGTTTGGATCGTTTTCCGTTAACCGGTTGGTCGCGATTCGCCGCCCAAATGATTGTGTTGTTGAGTTTGAGAGAATTTGGTTGTGTGAACCATATGGCAAAGGAGTATGCATTATCACCAATGGAAGTAAAGCCGGCAGTGAAGATGCCATTTGGTGAGATGATTTTGTCTTCTGGGTTTTCTACTGAGAGGGATGAACCTTTTCTCAAGGATGATGAAGATTGAGAAGAAAAGAGCAATAGAAGAAGAAATAGTGTGAACGAGAAATCCATATTTATCATGGAGGCAATGTCTTGAAGTTGCAGTTTTTTCTTCTATTTATGTACTAACAACTAGCCAGAATAGGAAAAATAAATTTGTCAAATTTTCTTCTTCTATTACATCATAAATTAATAACAATTATTATTTCATAATGTATTTCTTTTCTCTACAATTATTGATTTTTTTTCAACTCCAATTTTAATATGGATTTCAACAATAATACACTTCCATACATCAATATCTTTGAAAATGTCAACCAAACAACTTATCTTTGACCATAATAATTTGAAACCACTAATAAAAATCTTAACCGATATTATTAGGTTCAATGCCGTCATTAGAGAGTCTTAAACATCATATTTGCATGTGAGTTTTTAATAATTATTATGACTTCGTCTTAAGATAAAAATAAAAACAATTATATTCACATGTAAATTTTTTTATTTGTCGTGTTAAGCCTAGAAAACTAAACAAGAGAGTAAATATTTTCTTATTATCGTCTTGATTTTGCACCTTAGAGGGGACATCCCTTTCCTTTAGATGTGAAATAAATTTGTTTTGAAAATATTTGTCATTGAAAATATTATTGGATTCAGCAGTGTCATTGAAGATATTATTGGATTCAGCAGTGTATTAAATCGTCATTTTTAAGACATTTCGTGCTAGTGTTTGAAATTGTATGCTAATAAAAAAAATTATAGAATCCCCACCACAAAGGTTGTATACCCCCTAAGGCAGATAAGATAGTTGAAGATGAGGATGATGGATGATGCAAAATGAAGAATTGCCTTGGCTCTGAATTTTTTTTAATTTGAGTTTTTTCTTCTAAATTTTACTTTTAAAAATCTAAATTTCTTTCCACTATTCATCATCATTAATTTTTCTTTTTAGATTTTTTTTATATCTGAGTTTTGAAGATGTTTTGAAGATGAAGGATATGAAAAAGAAGATGGAGAAGATGAAAGTTTGAAGACAAAGAAGATGAATATAAAATGATAATTAATTATTTAGATTAATTAAAATATATGATTTAATATTAAAAACATTAAATAATTAAGAATTTAAATTTGATAAAATATTATTAATAACAATGGTTAAAAATACAACTTCTCCGTAATAGGTAAAAAGTATCGGGTCCAAATTACACGCCACCTCAAAACACAACATTTTCTTAAGATATATTTCTGAAAAGATTGTGAGTTAATGAGAGTGCACATTTATCCCAATATACTAGGTGATTTCTTAATACACCACCCATGTTTCTTAGACATCACGCGAAATTCCATTTTTGCTTCCAGCTTCTGGATGTGCACATCCGGACGCACCATTTTTTTTTTAAAAACGTTGCTTTGTTCCGGATGTGCAAATCCGGAATGACAAGTTACGCGTCTTCTGGATGTGTAAATCAGTACATATTAAGCGTAAACTTGTCCGGATGTGCACATCTGAAAAAATGTTTGAAACTCATTTATTTGAAAAACGCATATTAAGAAGTAATATTTATTTTAAGAAATAATAATAACATGTATTTTAACAGAAGGTTAGAGCAACGAATATGGCAGACATCCTTTGATGATAACTTCAAAATATTTATCAAAACGCATGGTGGCCACTTGTTCTGTATCCAAAAGCTATATAGTAGTTCTAACCCATATTTAAACAAAATAACGGTCATCCACCTATGATGGCAAACATTACCTGTAACCATAAGTTATATATCCAAAAAAGGCATTGTGAATATCTGAACTCCCAAATCTATCCTCGAAGATTGTAGGACAAATCAAGATCAACAGTAAAATATTACTTCTTTGACGTTATCCAAGATAAATGGCAGCAAAGTCGACACAAAGTTGGTGGTACTCCTATTACCACTTGCAGAACCAGAATCAGAATTTTCGAGTTCACTTATGTAGTATCGAGCGTGGTGCCTATATGATACATGTTGATGTATATTTATGTAACTTTAACATTTTAGTTGTTATCATAGTGGCTAAAATCGGGGAACACTTGCTAGCTTTCCGCGCTCGATACTACATAAGTGAAGTCGAAAATTATGATTCTGGTTCTGCAAGTGGTAATGGGAGTACCACCAACTTTGTGTCGACTCTGCTGCCATTTATCTTGGATAACGTCAAAGAAGTAATATTTTACTGTTGATCTTCATTTGTCCTACAATCTTCGAACCTGTAAAATATAATCCTTTTAGGCTTAAACCTAGTTGATTTATAGAAAGTCACTCGCCACTCCCTGAAAATCAAAAGAAAATCATGAGGAATCCACAAATCTAACAAAATTATCTTATCATTCCAGCCGGCCGATCCTTCTGAGGATCCACTGTTATTTTAAAAATATCTTGAATTATCTCCTCGCAATGAACCTGAGTGGAAACAATCCCTATGTATCTTATGATGCAAAGTCAGTCCATTGATGCCACCACCTTACAAAACTTACCATATGATTTGCCCTTAAAATCAGGCAAAATTATGATCAACAATTGAAGTCTTCCCTCCTGCTTTGTCATATCAACAATTGAAGTCTTCCCTCCTGCCAATCACCGTGAGACGATATAGTAGTAATAATGAAATAATCCTCTTATTCAATATTCATTAATACGACGATATATTAACATCGACGACCAACCAACAAAACTGATTTTTAAAAAAATATATAGTTCTGCTATTTTTCCGGATCTGCAGATCAGACATTTTTTCTGATGTGCACATCCAAAACAAATCAATATTTTTTTAAAAAATTGTGCGTTCGGATGTGCACATCTAGAATCAAGGAACAAAAATGGAAATTCGCGTGGTGCCTAAAAAATATAGGTGGTGTAATAAGAAATGCTCATATACTAAACACTATAAGATTTTTTTCTAAATTTTCATAAGTGACACCACTTTTACCTTCACATATGTGTGTATTAAGAGAATTTCATAGGAGGTACAACACATAGAGTATAGATCTAATTAAAAGATAACACTTACTTTTTTAGTTGTCTTTCATATCTTGAACAATTCAAAAAAATCCATAAAATTGTATCGAAGTATAAAATTGAACTGAATCATTGTTAAATAATTGAATTATTTTCTTAAATTATTAAACTGAACTGTAATTTATAAAATAGTTCAATAACCAAACCCAACTACAATTAACCAAACCCAAATCTAAAAGAATTGAGCCGCAGTTATTAACCATATTAGTGGTGTATTACTGCACTGCATATATTTTGCTACCTTTGTTTAATATAACTGTTTATTTATATAATAAAAATTATTTTTTTTTAAAAAGTTAAATTTTATCTAATGGTTAATAATGAATTTAAATTCTAAAATTTGCATTACATTAACCGCTTTTAAATATTAGAGTATACCTGATTTGTTTCAAATTTTTATTGAAATTTTTTTTTGATAATTTAATCATAATTGTGTATATATAAAATATTTTTAAAAATAATTTTTATTTTAATATTAAAATAACTGTTTTAATAAATATTTAACAATTATTTTATTATATAATTCTATAATCAATTATATAAAAAAAACATGCTTATAAAAAATTGCAAACATAAAAAGTTTAAAATAATTCTATTAAAAAAATTGAAAAAACAATATTATGGTTCAATTCACTTTTTAAAAGAAATTGTTTCTTAACGGTTTGGTTCAGTTCATAATTCAAACCGATATACCAAACAAATAATTTGGTTCAGTTCAGTTCTAAACAAATGAAAACGGTTCGATTTAGTTCGAATAAACCTTTATTAGGGTTCGGTTCGGTTCAAGTCAGTTTTTTTAACAAAACTGTACCATGAGCAACCCTACCTTTCATATCAAGAATATTAGTGACTTTAACACAAAGGATGACACTCATTTACATTATTTCATATCAAAGTTGTTACACAATATTTATAGCCTAAATAATTAAACATAATATAATTAAGTTGTCTATATAGAGACATATGATAATATAAATCTCATTTCGAGTTATAATAAAAGCATTGTTACTTTCACTCACTTTAAATTCATTCACGATAAAAATAAAAGTATCAAAATTTTCATGCCACTATTAAGGAGATTGTTTAAGACCATACATAAGTTTATCAAAGTTACGCGCCATATTTTCTTGTCCACAAATAACTAAACCTTCGAGTTTCTTCATTAATATTTCTTTTTCTAATTCACCATTTAGAGAAACATTTTTTAAATGGAAGATACTTTACCCTAAGTAAATTGTTAAATTCATTTTTAATGATTCATATTTCAAATGTATTTTTAAGAGGCTGCCTTTAAGTACTTATTTGAAAAATGTTATTATCACATATCACTATGCCAAGTAAGGGAAAAGACAGCGCTTTTTTTGGCCTTTAACAGCACTTAAAAGCGCTGCTAAGGTGGCGCTGTTGTAGGTAAAGGCAGCGCTTTTTTTTTATGCAAAAGCGCTGCTAAAGGCCTACTTTAGGCAGCGCTTTACCTTTAAAAGCGCTTTCTAACGTAGGCCTTTAGCAGCGCTTTTTCCTGGAAAATCACTTTCTAAAGTGGACCTTTAGCAGTGCTTTTTCAGGCCTTTTATGCTTTCTTTTGGCATCTTTAGGCAGCACTTTTTTAGGAAAAAGCGTTGTCTATTGTCCCCCTTTAGAAAGCGCTTTCTAAAGCGTTGTCTAATGTTTTTTTTTATTTCACTTTAAGGCAGCGCTTTTAGTGGAAAGCGTTGTCTATTGTGTACTATAGGCAGCGCTTTTTCTAAGAAGCGCTTTCTTTTCTTCACGTAAAATTTGCTTTTGAAAAACACTTATTTAAAAATCTGAATTTAGGAAGCGTTTTTTGTTTAAAAGCGCTGCCTATTCCTTATTTTTTAGAAAAAAAATTTCTGGAAATAATACCATAATTCTGTATAATTCAAGCCTTTCTTTCAAACAACCTGCTTTATATAACATTCAACAAACCTTTATTTCAACACATAGGCCTTATATTTCAACCATTGAGCCTTTATTTCAACAAACAATCCTTTATTTAAACATATGCATTATATACCATTATAATCCAAAATATATACACCATTACCATTCAACACATAAACCATTTGTTATAAATCAACACAAGCATGTATCATATATACACCAATCCATAATTCTAATAACAATTTGTTCACTTAGAAATCATTTAACTTCTAAAGATTCCTAACTATACACAACATTCCAAAACCACTTTTCTCAACATTCCATAACTATACAACATTCCAAAACTATAAACAACATCTTCCATACCTTATATGACTCTTTTCTCAATAAAGTATTCACATAATTCCTCATTGATTTCTTCCAACTTCTCTTTCGAGTAATAAGCACACTTGTATTCATCAAAGTACTACATAATAAAACATAATATGCATGATTTTGTTAAAAGTCATAAATTATATGAAATATTCGATAAATACTAAAATAAATCCTAAGTTATAAATCCATACCAAGATTGGAATCTCTATTTGATCCAAATGAAGGATTTCTCTCATAAACCTCAAAACATAATAACCGCAATCTATTCTGTTACGCTGACGAGCACACTACACAGAAAAACAAGTAATGTTACCTCCATATCAAGTACCATCACTATTATATGCAAAATTATGAAAATTAATATACCTCCACTCTGATCCAAGTAATGTTGTTTGCTTTAGACCGTGGTACTCGAGCTTCTCTTTGTGATCGGAATACTCGTATTGCTCTAACAAAATAAAAACATATATTTAGAACAATCTCCCAGAAATAATTAAATATACAAATACACACGAATATTTAGAAAAATCTCACTTACGTATCAACCATATTCTTCATATCCGGATATATTGTCCAATCACCATCCAATGAATTCAGAAAATAGGATCTGTAAAATAATAGCAACCAACAACTAGTGACCACTGTAAAATAAAACAAATGTTAAGATGGAAATTTTCTACGTAAAAGATATAAAGATTAGAATGAAATTAGAAGGAAAATCAAACTCGTTGCCAGTATTATATGGTAAAAGACACAAACTTTCTGTACTGCTGGCAATAAATCTCTCGACTAAGTGATCTCTTACTGAATCTGGATCCTGAACAATTAATGGTGCATTGACACGGGCGCAAGACACAAAATAGAATCTGTTTGACAATGTATTCCCACGCATATATTTGTCATACAAGACCCTTAAATAAAAACATAATAAACATTAGAATATTTTCATTGAAATGTGTAAATAAATTGTTCAACTAATTAGATAATAGATTGATCGGCGTACCACATGTATGACTGCATAACACCGATGCCTAATTTAAGATGCCGAAAAATTTGCTCCGTGTCCTCTTTTGCAAGTGTTTCGAAATTAGAAAAACCAAAAACACCTGCCTTCATTTCTATTTGACGAATGACACCATGCATCAAATCTGATGTTCCCACAAGTGTTTCAAGACACATCCTAAATCGACCAACAAAAGCTCTTTTTGGTCCGGTCCTTGGAAGATCCTTTTTTTTGTTGGATACGTTGCTAGCTTTCTTGGTGACTTGTTGTGACTCTTGAGCAGGAACCTAAAAATCATATAAGTTAGGTAACGTATAAAATCATGAAGCTTTTGCATTCAGATCACATAATTAACACTTTCAATGTACCTCTTTTTGTGATGCAACAGACTCGTTGTGCCGCAAAATCCCTTTATCCCTAGATGCAGGTTTTGTAGGAGTCTAACATTACCATGTGAAAAAAATGTACGTAATGGTTTAGAATGCTTTTCATAATGGTTCAGAATTGACATTTGATTACTAAAACATTCATAATGGTTTTCAACATACCTCCTCATCTATGAAAATGAGGTCTGCCGACCATGCAACAAACGATTCTATTGCATCTCACAACAATGTTGTCTCTGAAACAACGCCAGGTATCGGTAGCAACACATCCAGCTCTAATGCAATATCAACCGATACTTTCAGATATCCATCAGGAAGCGGTTGAAGGTGAAGTAAATCTCCCAAAGTGTTATGCACTTTGCCATTGCCAACTATGCGATAAGTCGGTGACGATAAATACAGCTGACAAGATGAAATGCCCTAAACCAATAACAAATATGTTATTGTTAATGTGTATATATGTCAATTAAAATGAATGGGCTAATTTAATTTCATAATAACATATATAATTACCTCGGGAAATTTCTTCTGACAATTGATACTAGCTTCGTCACTAGTATCTTTCAACACTGAACTGCGCTTTTCCGCCATATATCTTTCTTTATCCTTTTACAATTCACGGACTTGCGCTTTTAATTCCTCCAACGTTTGCATCACTTGTTGGTTGCTAGGATTTTTTTTTCTTTGGATGCTTATATAAGGACGATGGAGTCACACCAAATCCCTTACCCCGCACATGTCCGGAATACTCAGGAACATTTAGAACTCGACTAAGTATGCTCTTGCAATCCTCGTTCTCACCTGTAGGTAAGGATTGAGATAGTGTCTCCTGAAATTTATTTACATATCGACAATTATTAGTGGGGATTAAAAATTAATTATATGTTAGTAAACTTTTGATTTAATTAAATACATAATGTTATACTTACACATTCGTCAAAAACATGTTGAACATCTTCCGTAACAAC
Organism: Lathyrus tuberosus; assembly: GCA_022829125.1. Taxonomy (NCBI): domain Eukaryota; kingdom Viridiplantae; phylum Streptophyta; class Magnoliopsida; order Fabales; family Fabaceae; genus Lathyrus; species Lathyrus tuberosus. The sequence goes on from JALAZF010000112.1 coordinate 1,973,315, forward strand.
TCCATCCTTGCCGACACGAGCAACCTTCCACAAAACATGTCCCGGAAGAGATGTTTCTTAACTTTTACTCTCTTCTAACTACACATTGAGACAAATAATAAGATCATCAATTATAATACATTGAGACAATTAATAAGATCATAGCATTTATATATACTTACCATTTTTTGCTGTAAGCGTGCATATCCCAAACACCCTTTTTTGTATGGATACGCCGGTTTTGATGCTCTTTGCCGATTTATGTCACTCACTTCCTGGATAAACAAGTTTAAGTCATATCAGAACAATCTAATGCAACAAGTATACAATACAATTAATAGACATGACAAATTAACATTACATGGAATTTTTCGGTTCTTCGTTTGGCTACAAATGTCTCCCATTCTTCAGGTGTAATCAAATCCGCATACTTCACTGGAAGTTCTGCTTCAACAAACTTCCCTTGCTTATCCTTTAGAAAAGTGGTTGATAAGAAAGTTTGAAACCCTCTGAGTCTTTTTCGGGCCAATTGAAGACAATACCTTTTCTGGCTTTCATCAATGTTAAAAGACCTCTACGAAAAACATACACATAGAGTGTGTTAGTATAAGTAATTTAAAGACATAATCGTCAACAAAAATCTAATAACATCAATCATATATGGTACGTACCTGTATCTCAGTCCACATTTTTTCTTTACCAGCTTGCAACGCTGGATTTCTCCAGTTATCACAGGTGATTGGAATGTTCTGACGAACAAGTGAACCTATGTAACTTGTCAACATTGCACCGTTAGGCTCAATTAGTTGGTCTTCATCGCTCCAATGTACATCATATTTGATTCCTTTATCTCTTGCACGAATTATTGACTTCATAATTGTTATTCCTCGTGTAATTTCTTTTTCTACATTCTCAGGTTTTTCATTTGCATCATTTGTATCGTGTGAGTCATTTTTATCCTGGTTACTAGCCATTTGACCTGTAGTAAAGAAAAAAATAAACAATAAAAAAAACTCAATTCGTTAGCATTCTAACAATCTTAACAATTGCTTACATTTCACTATTTTTTCACTATTAACAGAATATTCATGGTTTGAACAAAGTATTAAGATCATCTAACTAGATATTATTCTTTTAATCATGGAAAATTCAAAAACCATTCACATACAAGTATAAGAAAATAATGATTTATAAACATGTACTCATACTATATACTTGTAATCTGACCTTACAGTCTAAAGGTACAAGCTAGCTGAAGTCTCTCTTTAAAACTTGCAGTAAAGATTTCTTCTAAAATCTGTTTTGAAAAATTGCTGCAAGATGAAACAACTAGAACAACAACATTCATATAAAACAGTCATTCTTATACAACAACATTCATATAAAACAGTCATGCATATAAATCTTTACCAACAGAACAACAACATTCATATTCTTGTATGTAAACTTTATGTGAACTTTATGTTGAAGATGGCTGGTAATGTAATAGAACAACAATATTCATATAAATCTTTACTAACAATCATGATTGTCTAACCAAACTAACACATTCCTAACCAAACTAACAGTCATGATTATCTAACCAAACTAACACATTCCTAACCAGACACGAAAACGTACCAGATACGAGAGAACAATGGCGGTCGGAGAACGATGGTCGTCGGAGAAAACAACAATGGCGATCGGAGAACTCTGAACAATAGCGGTCAGAGAACGATGGAGGTCGGAAACAGAACAGTTGCGATATCGCCAGAGAGAAATGAGGGAGGTCGTGAAAATGATTAGAAAAAAATGATTAGGGCTTCTTTATTTTTTAATTAACAAATGACCTAAGGCAGCTCTTTTTGAAAGCGCTTTCATAGGTCAGCCTATAGCAGCGCTTTTCCTTAGAAAGCGTTTTCTTTTCATTGGCCTACAACAGCGCTTTCATATGTGGGGCCAACTTAAGGCCTTTAGGAGCGCTTTTTAAAAGCGCTTTCTAAGGTTACCCTTTAGTAGCGCTTTTTAAAAGCGCTTTCTAAGGTTATACCTTTAGCAGCGCTTTTATAAAAGCTCTTTCTAAGGTAGTGACTACGTACGACCTTTAGCAGAGCTTTTAAAAAGCGCTTTCTAAAGGTAGCCTTTAGCAGCGCTTTTTTTTAGCGAATTTTTTTCAAAACTTATAGCAGCGCTTTCTGATAAAAGCGTTGTCTTTGTAGTGCTGCCAAAAGCAAATTTTGGCGTAGTGTATATTTTATTTTATTTGTATAGTCTCAATATGGGAGCCTGAGTTTGATCGTTGGTAATATTTTTGCATAGTTCCACAAATGATCATCTAACCTAAATGAATATTAAAGATTCCATCTAACACAATGATAATTAAACATCTTGTATTTCATTGTCAAAGCATTATGTGGGTGCACATCTTTGAAGATTCACTCTAGTATCTGCTGGTACATGCTCAGCATAATCATTTGTACTCAAGCAGTTATCAAATTTATCTAGTCAACTTTAAGTTTAAAAGTCATCAATTTTGATCCTTTAGAAAAAAATCAAGTAGCTATCCTTTTTGTGCTTATTCCTCTTAAAACCTTTAGTAAAACTTATTCTTGGAAAGAATAAATTAGTTGTTTTTCCTCTCAACATTGAAATTTGATACAACTAAGCAATATTACATAAGGTACATTGATCCACACTTTACATGATAAAAGGTACAACGTCGTGTGCGACAATATATACTATGAGCATAAGGACACATAATATCCTATTTAAATAGTGTGAGATATTGGATCGAACTCTAGTATGGTCGAAGGATAACTTCTGGTTCGACATGAATTAAGCATGAGGTCGAAGTTTGTTCGCATGTGTTCTGTCGGAGTAATGCGTGTTATAGTCGAAGTTTGTTCTAACATGCATTAGTCAATATTGCTAGGTTTGTTAGCATATTTAATTGGGCCTTGCTTGTAAGCCTAATTGTTTAAGTTAGCTTGTACCCTAAGTTAGCTTGTAATAGGTAATTGTTAAAAAGCCCATTAGGTTAGTATGTTAGTTTTCTTTTAAATAACATGCTAGTATCTCATCTTGTATAAAGGAAAAATAGGTAGATAAAATCCTAATTCAAGTGAGAGAGAGATTATTTTGTTATTCTTGTATACTTGTAATCTTGTTTGAAAGAGAAAGGAAAGAATAACGTTTTATAACCAAATTTGTGTGGCAAATCCTTATTAGGTTAATTGTTGGTATTCACTTGTAATCTTTGAACCCTATAGAGAAAGTGAATAGTAAAATAGATTTAACCAATTCTTTATTCTTCTTCCTCTTTTCTCTTCATTTGTGAACCCTAATCTTTATCTCATAATTTTGTTCTGTTATTGACGATATCAATTCACAACAAATTGGTGCGATGAGCGTGGATCGAACACGCAACCTTCAGATGCCTTCAACAAAGTATAAGATTGAAAAGTTCACCGGTGTGAATGATTTCAGTCTGTGGCGCTTGAAGATGAAAGCCCTACTGGTTCAGCAGGATTGTTTAGAAGCGATGAAGGGAGCGACAACCATGAATGATGCGTTAACGGAAACTGAAAAGACATTGCCTAGTTGCAAGTTTTTCCATTGTATGCAGTTAATAAAGCTGCATGAAGAAATCTAGTTTGTTCCTTGATGTTATAGAGTTTGTCCCAAGGTGGAGATTTGTGAGATATTGGATCGAACTCTAGTATGGTCGAAGGGTAGCTTCTGGTTCGACAGGAATTAAGCATGAGGTCGAAGTTTGTTCGCATGTGTTTTGTCGGAGTAATGCGTGTTGTAGTCGAAGTTTGTTATAACATGCATTAGTAAATATTGCTAGGTTTGTTAGCATATTGAATTGGGCCTTGCTTGTAAGCCCAATTGTTTAAGTTAGCTTGTACCCTAAGTTAGCTTGTAATGGGTAATTGTTAAAAAGCCCATTAGGTTAGTGTGTTAGTTTTCTTTTAAATAGCATGCTAGTCTCTCATATTGTATAAAGGAAAAATAGGAAGATAAAATCCTAATTCAAGTGAGAGAGGTTATTTTGTTATTCTTGTATACTTGTAATCTTGTTTGAAAGAGAAAGGAAAAAATAGCAGTTTATAACCAAATTTGTGTGGAAAATCCTTATTAGATTGAGAGGTTAATTGTTGGTATTCACTTGTAATCTTTTGAACCCTATAGAGAAAGTGAATAGTAAAACAGATTTAACCATTTCTCTATTCTTCTTCCTCTTTTCTCTTCCTTTGTGAACCCTAATAGGGTTTCGTGTGTTTGTACAAGTTTTTCCATCTTTTCTACCCTTGTGGATTTCTTGGTGTTCAAGAAACCAAATATACTTTGTTATTCCGGTATCGTTTTTCACAACAAATAGTACAAAGGAAATTGTTAAATTCATTAAATAAAAATGAAAATGGAAGATAATTTACTCTAAGTAAATTGTTAAATTCATTTTTAACGATTCATATTTCAAACATATTTTTAAGAGGCTGCCTTTAAGTACTTATTTGAAAAATGTTATTATCACATATATTTTATTTTATTTGCATGGTCTCAGTGGGAGCCTGAGTTCGATCCTTTGTAATATTTTATCATCTCTTAAAAAATTATAATTTTTATCAAGATATAATTGTTTGTCATTATCAAAATAGGGGAAATTATTGAACCAATATTGCTTTGAAGAACAATGTTATTTAATTTAGTTTTGATGATAATAGAATGCAAAAGAGTAATTTAATCATCAAACGTTTGTTAGGCAAATAGGAAAAACCTTCATATAGATTCAAGGTAATATATCTTATAGAAAGAGTAAAGAAGTTCCACAAATGATCATCTAATCATAATGAATATTGAAGATTTCATATAACACAATGATAATCGAGCATCTTTGTATTTCATTGTCAAAGCATCATGTGGGTGCACATCTTTGAAGATTCACTATAAATGTGTTGGTACATGCTCATCGTTATCATTTATACTCAAGCAGTCATCAAATTCATCTAGTCAACTTCAAGTTTAAAATTCATCAATTTTGATCCTTTAGAAAAAGATCAAGTAGCTATCTTTTTTGTGTTTATTCCTCTTAAAACCGTTAGTAAAAGTTATTCTTGGAAAGAATAAATTAGTTGTTTTTCCTCTCAACATTGAAATTTGAGACAACTAAGTAATATTACACATGGTATATTGCTACACACTTTACATTATAAAAGGTACAACGTTGTGTGCGATAATATATAGTATGAGTGTAAGGACACATAATATCCTATTTAAATAGTACAAAGATCACAATATCTTCTTTATTAAAAGCTCAAAATCATCCAATGGTCAATAAAGAAAGGAGGTTATATAATGACTAGTCTTCTCATTCTTTTATTCACCAACAAACAAACAACCACAAAAAGAATACTGTGAATATTTGAATGATTATTTAAGAATCAACTTGAGAAGAAAATGAAAATAAATTTTAAAATGAAAAACACCTAGAGAAAAATCTTTACTAAAAATTAAGAGAGAACAAAAATCAGTGATTTTATTGTATACACTTTTTGTTGAAAGATAAAAGACTTGTATTTCTATTTAGAGTTGGTTACATTCTCTATTGGGTGATATTTGTAATCAATCTATCATTTATTCATTTATGTTATTGAATTTCTCAAAGGCCTGAGTATTAGCTAAATCCTTTGAGAGGATAAAGAGATTCAGTTGGGATTAGTTCTTTCTATTTGAAAAATCTAAGATATAATTCAGCCTGATTAGAAAATATTTTAGAGATTTTGTAATTTTTTAATTATAATGGATATATCTTAGTGTGAATAGTTAAGGGGGTGAACCATGATGAATTGTGTATGTTTAATCTCTATCTCCTTATCTCCTTATCATTTTATTTTCTTGAGTTTCATTTAAAACAAAGTGTAAAAGTTTAAATTGGTAAACACAATTCAAACCATTCACTTCTTGTGTTTTCTCACCTTTAAATACGTCAAATAAAAAAAGGAAAAACACACCTATATAGGGAAGTCATATACCAAATATAACAAGCAAAGTGAACATGTCAATATGATGAGGTGGATTCCACCTATCTAGAGGCATCATGTAATCATGAATTATTTTGAAACAAATCTACATCACATCCTTTTAGTTCATCGGGCTTTAGATGATTGTGTCAAGATGAACATTTTCTCAGTATTTTTTGTAGTGATCATTGGACCAACAACGATTGAAACTAGACCAACAAAAACATGAGAAGTTGTGGTAAGAGGCGTGATAATTATGTACCTCCACCTAAATTCAATGGGCAGAAGAGGCAATGTTTTGAAAACCTTGACGATGGGTTCAAAAGAAACCAAACTCTAATGCTTAATTATGAATTCCCACTATAAATGAAACATGGTGCATAAATTAAATATACGAGGTTTCACTTTTAGATACGCACAAAAATAATGGAAACCTCGTTTATTAACCTAGGTTGGGTTAAATGTGAGAGAGCCTAGAGAAAACATGCTAGAAGATGACATATAAACCTAGTCATAGGTAATTAGAAACCGTACTTTTGGAAAGCAACATAGTACACGAGGAAGCAACAATCAGGATAAAGACTACATATATGATCCTATGGAGAAAGAACTTAACAACTAATTTGGTTAGATTTCCCAAATGCGAATAAATATTGAAAACTAGGTTCTAGATGAATTAATGTAAATTGATCGTGAGCCAAGGTAGACAAGATGTATCATACTCCTTATACTTTCCATCTTAGGGAGCACTATAGGATCATCGGGTAAATTGAGAATCGTCAACAATGCCAAACTCTCCACAAAAAGGCAAGATTATTGATCGTACCTGATCAGAAAAATATTGGTGGACAACAACACGTCGTGAGTTCCGTTACTCCGGTGGTGGTGAGAAGGTGGGGGGTGTACCTGCAAGGTACTCCGATCCTAAAGTCAGAGACGGAGTAAGCAAGTACAGAAAGGTAGTGAGAGTGAGAATTAGAATACCTGACCATCTAGTGAAAGAGGGTATTTGTAGTGTGCCCCCAACACTGGGCCAACGATCGTCTGCACTGGGTTGCATCACTAGGCCCAATGCAGATAACTGTCAGGGCTTAAGTGGCGTAGGGAAGATCAGCACGTGGCCTTCGCCCTGGAGTAACTGCCCCGTGATATCCAGAAAGTGGATTGACCAGCTCTTCCAGAAGTGGGTAGTTACTTGATGATGTGTCCCCGCGTGGGGAGCACGTGAAGTTCGTGGGGGCAGATGCGAGATCTCTCCCCGAGCCATGTAGTGACCTGCTCGACGATGGTGGGATCTAGATGTGCCCGATGAGGGAGAGGATTGGGCCTTAATGGGCTACTTAACGTAGCATTGGGTTGGGCCTGCCCGACTAGTGGGCAGGCGCCGACCTAGTCCATAACAAGAGCTCCCCAAGTGGTTGCTCCGAAGAGTCGGAGTAATGATTTAAGGGTCAGCCCATTCGTCGGGGACCCGTTTAGTTGGGGCACTGTGCCCGAAATGCCGAGTTGGTGGAAGATGCAGGCGGTTAGGAGCAGGCGAGGTTTTGACGGGGCAGGATTCGCGGGGACTAATGTCCGTCCGGCACCCTAAAGGCCATCTCTAGTCGGGGATTACCCCCGTTCGGTGCCTAGGTCGACGACATGGGGAGGCGAAAGGAGACGGGCACCTCATCACGTGGGCACAAAAGGGAACTGAGAAGACGCACGCGGGGTTTCGAACGCCACGTGTCACGCGCCATCAATGCCTATGGCAGCTAGGAGTAGGGCACTCAAGTGCCAAAGGATGCCTCGAGTCCCGTGACAGTCCTATAAATAGGAGTTAAGTTCGTGCCATTTGCACGTTTCTGCTCTCCTGCTCAGACCTTTCTCTCTCTCTCTCTCTCTCTCTCTCTCTCTCTCTCTCTTTTCAATTTCCATCATCGTCTGTCCGCCGCACGCCGTTGTACCGTCGAACCACAACCGCCGTTCCAAGTAAGTTTATGGCTCCTTGTCTTTGTTTAATGCATTTCACGGTGGTTCCTCCGGTGAACCGATGAAGTTCTCGGGGAGACCAAGGAGTTTTCGGCGACAACGACGGGACTCCTTTAAGTTTCCGATGAATGTCCCGGGCAGCTGAGATGAATGACTCGAGGACCTGATGAAGGTCCCGAGGATGTGGGATGAACCTCCCGAGGTCATTGGTTGAAGAACTCGGGGACCTGATGAAGGCCCCAAGGACGTGGGATGAAGGTCCCAATGGAGTGGGATGAATATCCCGAGGACGTGGGAAGAAGGTCCCGAGGGCGTGGGATGAAGGCCCCGAAGACGTTAGGTGGAGGTTTCGAGGACCTTAGCCGATGGTCTCGAGGGGGTTTGTACCCGGCTATCTAGCTAACGCAGCGACGACCTCGGCCAGGAGGCCCCTCCGGGATTTCGAGGCCGTGAAAAAGTTTGGCTGGAGGGAGTATATGTCGAGGAGAGTTTCTGATTATGCGCCGGTAGAGTCTTGTCACACTTTCTTCGCCTCCTCGTCTCCTTTCCTTGCCCTTTCACTTGATTTGCGGTGGAAGGGTGGATTTGATCTGGAACGTCGAATTCAACGTTTTCCTCTGCTTTTCAGGTAAAAAATGGCTGCCAGGAGAATTGAGGGGGTCTTTGAGACTAACGACGAGCCTGACACACCAGTAGCGCAGACCAGCGGTGTTCGGAGATGAACGCCCGAGGATTGGGCCTGGGAGGAGCCTTTGAGCGTCCCCTATTTATTTGCCACGAATGAATCCGACGCCTATGCCACTGTCGAGGACTTTTGTGAGGGCTCCCTACGGAACTGGAAGACATACAAGCCCCGGGAGCACCACCGAATATGCTCGAGATTCAAAGGAATGAGGTTCCCTATGTACGAGTTCACCTTCCTAGAAGCGGGCCTGCGTCTTCCCTTCAGTGACTTCCAGCGGGAGGTGTTTTCTTGGCTATGTTTGGCGCCCTCGCAACTTCATCCAAACACAATCACGTTCGTACGGGCTTATGAGCTCATATATAAATACCTCGGTGTCAGGGCTACGATACCCATCTTCTTACACATCTTCCATCTGCAGAGACAGACGGTCGAAGGTTGGCATAGCTGGGTGTCCTTTGTAACACCCTTTTTTTCTACCCAACAAAATAACACGAATAACACGACAAGTAATCAGGGTATCACCCCAAAACGCGCATCACATATCGTCAAAATCATTCAAGCATACATCTGTCCCGTCACACGAGTTTTACCATCATAATTAATTAAACACCACGCAGCGGAAAAGTCAAGCTTAAAACAAATACTTGTATAGTTCTAAACTCCTTAAGTAAAAATCATGAAAACATCATGTCCACATAAAACAAAAGAACATAATCGTTCGACTCAAACGTCTCGACCCAATGTTACATATCAGAGCAAGACCCTCTAAATCGACGGAGAAATAAAAAATGCTTCAAAACTAAATCTCCATGCGCCAATGGAGCTAAACCTGATGACCTGCATGTTACCCACGTGGAGGCAACATTCAAACAGGCAGGGTGAGTAATCACGAAATCAATATATAAGATATGCGTAAAAGATAAAGCACAAGTAGCATCATCATCAATCACACACAACATCAAACACATCAATAACATCAATATAATGCAATGCCACATAGTATGCAATGCAACGTCAGACTCATGAATGTGGTACCAACATCGTCATAATCGATGGACACTGGGCCATCACCCTCCAAAGATCCACTCCAATAGGATCGATTCTACACAAGAACTGGAGCACGTCATAAAACACTTCAATCCACACAATGGGATTGAAGCCACCAAAATGGACCGAAGTCCTACTATGCCATGAATGCATGATGCAAAATCGTCATAATAAACATCATCATAATATCGTCATAGTTGCATCATCATTCATGAATTCATCATCAAACAAACATCATAACATCACATCAATTCGCACTCGTCAAAGTTTATCATTATAACTCACTATGCGTCATAGTTGGTTCATCACATAAAATCCCCTATTTTTATTCTATTCATCGTCATTACTAGATTACTAGTATCATATTATCTCATCTTAGCCCTACGTCTCAAAGAAACCGCGTTACAAGCGAAATCGGGGCAGAAATCGCAAAAACGGGAAAATCTGCCCATGCCCCTGCCCATACGCGTATGGACCACCCTGATACGCGTATGGCTCAAATTTCACGCCCACCCTTACGCGTATTGCCCTCTTCAATACGCGTATCAGCAGAGAGAGGTTCTTCCTCTCAATTCTCCTTCAGATCTCCGTACGCGTAATGCCTTTTGGTACGCGTATTGCCCAGCTTCCATACGCGTATGATACGCGTATCAGTAGAGGGTCGTGCCAGCCCTTGGAGACAGGTGCGTACGCTACGCGTATCACCTTGGAAGTGTCCCCGTTACGCGTATTGCCTTCCCCAATACGCGTATTGCCTTCTCCATTACGCGTATTGCCTTCCCCCTTACACGTATCACCAGAGACTCCTCCAAAACCCAGATTACGCATCTTAACGCAAAATCCCTCTTCCCAACACCTTCGATCTACTAGAAACAACCTCAAATCATCTTCGATTCATCCCAGATCTAAGTTATTCATCCTACTTCATCATCTACATCAATTACCCTTAATTACTAAGTCTAAATATAGTTATTATCAGGTTCGATTATAGATCTGGTTACCCAAAGTTCGTCACAACATCAATTACACATATTCAACATCATGGCAGCAAAATCGCACGGATTTCATCACAGAAAATCATATACATACAGGCACAAAATTTCATCACAAACCAGCATATAATCATCAAACACGAAAACACATAATTATCTCTACCTTAAACCCATATCAAAAATATTAACCCGGATTACCCCCTCATACCTCGAAATTCCAGCAGAGATTCTTCGTTTTCCGGGGTTCTACGGTCGATTCCTCAATCTAGCCTCCTTTCCTTAGATCTCTAATCACTCCTTAGGGTTGTAAAATACTGATCTCAAAAACCCATTAATTCTTTTGTTTAACCTATGTTTTTGGGCCTTAATCACAGTTTACCGTATTATCCTTAATTAATCCTCTCCTTATTACCGTTTTACCCTTAATGGTTTCCTAATTATTTTAATTAACCATAATAATAATAATCTAAATAATATTCCAATTATTCAAATTATTCCAATATTATTATTAATAAAATAATCAATTAAATTACTAATTCTAAGGTCTCAAGGTCCCTTAACCCAAAATCATCACAAAATCATCAACGTCACAAAACCGTCACAAAGCACCAAAACACCGAATAATCATAATAATTTAATGAATAAATATTATAATCATTTGGGGCGTTACAACTCTCCCCCACTTATAGAATTTTCGCCCTCGAAAATTACCTGAAGGAAACAGAGTCGGATATGACTCCTTCATCTGATCTTCACGTTCCCAAGTCCAACTTTCGCCAGCTGATCCACCCCACAACACCTTCCCCAAGGCTATGTCTTTACCCCGCAATTGCTTCATTTCACGACCATCAATCTGCACAGACAATGCTTCCACAGTCAGATTATCCTTCACTTGTACATCATCCATCTGAATCACATGCGACAGATCTGGAATGTATTTCCTCAACTGAGACACATGGAACACGTCGTGTAAATTCTCAAGCGTCAGCGGTAAAGCAATCCGATAGGCTACTTCTCCTATCCTCTGCAAAATTTGGTAAGGACCAACAAAACGTGGAGTGAGCTTCCTAGACTTCAAAGCTCGACCCACGCCAGTCACTGTCGTCACCCTCAAAAACACGTGATCTCCCTCTTGGAATTCAAGTGCTTTGCTCCTCTTATCATGGTAACTCTTCTGACGACTCTGCGAAGCTTTCATCCTTTCTTGGATCATCTTAATCTTCTCAGTCGTCTCTTGCACAATTTCAGGCCCGAATACAACACTCTCACCTGACTCATACCAACACAAAGGAGTCCTACACCGTCTCCCATACAAAGCTTTATAAGGTGCCATTCCAATACTAGCATGAAAACTATTATTGTACATGAACTCAATCAACGGTAAATGGATATCCCAAGAACCTCCGTGATCCAACACACACGCCCTCAGTAAACCCTCCAGAGATTGGATAGTCCTTTCTGTCTGACTATCCATCTGCGGATGATATGCTGAACTCATCCTCAACTTAGTACCCAAAGCCTTTTGCAAACTCTTCCAGAACCTCGATATAAATCTCGAGTCTCTATCCGACACAATACTTGATGGTATACTATGCAACTTCACAATCTCCTCAATATACATCTCAACTAATCGAATCATTTCCCTTAGCAGTCTTCGGCAATCCCACCACAAAATCCATGGAAATACTATCCCATTTCCATTCTGGAATTCTCAATGGCTGCATCATACCTAAAAACTTTTGATGCTCAATCTTCGACTTTTAACAAGTCAAACATGCATAAACAAACTCCGCAATATCCTTCCTCATCCCTGGACACCAAAACAACTTCTTCAAATCCTGGTACATCTTCGTAGCACTGGGATGAATACTCAACCTACTTCAGTGTCCTTCTTCTAGAATACTCTTTTTAATACCAGGAACATCTGGGACACACACCCTGTCTCTGAACATCATCACACCATTCTCCTCGATTCGGAATTCTCCTCCGTTACTTTGGTTGATCAAAGTCAACTGGTCCACTAACTTCAAGTTGGATTATTGTCCCACTCTGATCTCTTCCAGAATACCACTAGTCAACTTCAACATTCCCAACTTCACACTGTCAGGAGTTGCTTCACACACCAAACTCAAATCTCATAACTGTTCCAGTAACTCCAACTCTTTCACCATAAGTATCGACATATGCAATGACTTTCTACTCAATGCGTCAGCACATTCGCTTTACCAGGATGGTAGTTCAAATCAAAGTCATAATCCTTCAACAATTCCAACCACCTCTCTGCCTCATATTCAACTCTTTCTGATTAAACAGGTACTTCAAGCTCTTATGATCGCTGAACACTTCGAATTTAGAGCCAAACAGATAATTTCTCCAGATTTTTAACACAAATATCATAGCTGCCAATTCTAAGTCATGGGTTGGATAATTCACTTCATGGACCCTCAATTGCCTGGAAGCATAAGCAACAACTTGCCCATTCTGCATCAATACTCCTCCAAGACCCATCTTCGATGCATCACAGTACACTACAAAAGATTCATTCGAATTAGGCAAAATTAACATTGGAGCAGTCGTCAATCTCTTCTTCAACTCGAAAAAACGTTTCTCACAAGCTGCATCCCACACAAAAGTTTGACCCTTTTGAGTCAACTGAGTCAAATGTAAGGCCAACTTAGAAAAGCCCTTGATAAACTTGCGGTAATAACCCGCCAATCCTAGAAAACTTCATATCTCAGTAGCAGACTTTGGAGTCTCCCACTATAATACAACATCAATCTTCGAAGGGCCAACACCAATTCCACCACTGGAGATCACATGCCCAAGAAAACTAACTTCCTTCAACCAGAACTCACACTTCGACAACTTTGCATGTGACTTCTTCTCTTTTAATACTTGCAACACAGTCCTTAAATGCTCAGCATGCTCTTCTTCTGATTTAGAATATATCAGAATATCGTCAATGAAGACTACAACAAGCTGATCCAAATACTCATGAAAGATCCGATTCATGTACTCCACGAACACACCGGGTGCATTGGATATACTAAACGGCATCACAGTGTATTCATAGTGTTCATACGTCGTCCTGAAAGCCGTCTTCGGAATATCATCAGGCTTAACTCGAATCTGATGATAACCCGACCTCAAATCAATCTTGCTGAACACACATACACCTACTAGCTGATCCATCAAATCGTCGATTCTCGGTAGTGGATACTTATTCTTGATAGTCACTTTATTCAACTGCCGATAATCAACACACAACCTCATACTTCCATCCTTCTTCTTCACTAACAGCACAGGAGCACCCCACAGAGAAACACTTGGTTGAACAAACCTCTTCTCAAGTAATTCTTTCAACTATTTCTTCAATTCACTTAACTCAGAAGCTGACATCCGATAAGGAGCCATCGACACTGGACTCGTACCTGGTACCAAGTCCACTACAAACTCTACTTCTCATTCTGGAGGCAAATCATTGATGTCGTTTGGAAACACCTCTGGAAATTCACAGACAACAGGCAACTCCACATCTGCAGCTTCACGATCAATCTGCAACGATGTAAACATTACAAACACCAAGGCTTCATCTTCCAGAAGTTCGTCCACTTGCTTAGCAAACAAGAACATCAACTCTCCACCATCACCAAACTCAGGAAACTCTACCGTCTTGTTATAACAATTGATATGAACACGGTTAAACTCCAACCAGTTCATTCCAAAGATTACATCGATTTGGTGCAAGGGTAAGCACACCAAATCCATCACAAAACTCTTCTCAAAAATCATCACAAGACATCTCAAACACACAAAAGTAGTAGTAACAGAACCATTAGCTGGAGTTTCTATTACCATATTACTATTCATGTCAGATAACTTCAAACCCAATCTATTAGTACATTCAAGCGAGATAAAAGAATGAGTAGCACCAGTATCAATAATAGCAATCAACTTGATATTATTAATAAAGCAAGTACCTCGAATCAGGTTGTCCTTCTCTGGCGCTTCTGCACCACTCAAAGTAAACACTCTGCCACTGGCCTGAGCAGCAGTCGCAGTCTTCTTCGGCTTCTGACATTGAGTACTGATATGACCTTTCTCACCACAGTTGAAATAGGTTGGACCATCGTCCTTGCAGTCAGTAGCTCTATAGCCCTTTTTACCACATCTATAACACCTCACCACATTATTGGTGCATATACCAGCATGGTGGCCGTGCTCGCCACACTTATAACACTTTCCAGAAGCAGGAGCTGCTCCCCCACTTGACTTCTTCCCATCTGAAGCCTTCTACTTCCCTTTGTCAGCTGAAGTCGTATAAGGCTTACCCCTATACTGCCCCTTCTTCTCACTCAACTGCTTGTAGTGAGCAAATCGAGCTCGGATATCCTCGTCGTAGATCTTACTCTTATCCATCAGCTCAGCAAACCTGCGAATCTGTTGGTATCCAATACCCTGCTTGATCTCTGGTTTCAACCCATTCTCGAACTTGAGACACTTGGACATCTCAGCATCAGCACGGTTGTAGTGAGGACAGTACTTTACCAGCATCTTGAACTTTACAGCATACTCTGCCATAGTCACGTCTCCTTGCTTCAGCTCAAGGAATTCCACTTCTCTCTTGCCACAAGCGTCCTCTGGAAAATACTTGCCCAGAAACTCCTGCTTGAACACAACCCAGGTTATCACAGTGCCAACATCTTCCAGTCTCTAACGGGTGTTATCCCACCAATCCTCGGCCTCTTCTTCCAGCATATGCGCTCTAAACTGGACTTGTTGTGCATCAGTACACCCCATCACCCGGAAGATCTTCTCAATTGCCTTCATCCACTTATGTGCACTTGCTGGATCATGAGTACCCACAAAATTCAGTGGATTGTTCCTCTTGAACTCCCCCAAAGCATGAAACTCATCTGGAATTCCACCATTCGGATTGAGTTGCGCCACCACATTAGCAACTGATTCCAAAGCATCAGCAATAACAGGATCATTTCTTCCAGCCATTCTGTACACCACCAATAAGGTTAAAAGAACTAAAACATCGACAGTGTACACACACTTGTCGACCGACAAGGGACTGACATCACGTAAAAAACCTGGCCGGACGGACCGACCTGCTCTGATACCACTAATGTAACACCCTTTTTTTCTACCCAACAAAATAACACGAATAACACGACAAGTAATCAGAGTATCACCCTAAAAAGGGCATCACATATCGTCAAATCATTCAAGCATACACCTGTCCCGTCACATGGGTTTTACCATCATAATTAATTAAACACCATGCAGCGGAAAAGTCAAGCTTAAAACAAATACTTGTATAGTTTAAAACTCCTTAAGTAAAACTCATGAAAACATCATTTCCACATAAAACAAAAGAACATAATCATTCGACTCAAACGTCCCGAACCGATGTTACATATCAGAGCAAGACCCTCTAAATCGACGGAGAAATAAAAAATGCTTCAAAACTAAATCTCCATGCGCCAATGGAGCTAAACCTGATGACCTGTATGTTACCCACGTGGAGGCAACATTCAAACAGGCAGGGTGAGTAATCACGAAATCAATATATAAGATATGCGTAAAAGATAAAGCACAAGTAGCATTATCATCAATCGCGCACAACATCAAACACATCAATAACATCAATGTAATGCAATGCCACATAGTATGCAATGCAATGTCAGACTCATGCATGTGGTACCAACATCGTCATAATCGATGGACACTGGGTCATCACCCTCAAAAGATCCACACCAATAGGATCAATTCTACACAAGAACCGGAGCACGTCATAAAACACTTCAATCCACACAATGGGATTAAAGCCACCAAAATGGACCGAAGTCCTACTATGCCATGAATGCATGATGCAAAATCGTCATAATAAACATCGTCATAATATCGTCATAGTTGCATCATCATTCATGAATTCATCATCAAACAAACATCATAACATCACATCAATTCACACTCGTCAAAGTTTATCATTATAACTCACAATGCGTCATAGTTGGTTCATCACATAAAATCCCCGATTTTTATTCTATTCATCGTCATTACTAGATTACTAGTATCATATTATCTCATCTTAGCCCTACGTCTCAAAGAAACCTCGTTACAAGCGAAATCGGGACAGAAATCGCAAAAACGGGAAAATCTGCCCATGCCCCTACACATACGCGTATGGACCACCCTGATACGCGTATGGCTTAAATTTCAAGCCCACCCTTACGCGTATTGCCCTCTTCAATACGCGTATTAGCAGAGAGAGGTTCTTCCTCTCAATTCTCCGTACGGGTAATGCCTTCTGGTACGCGTATTTCCCAACTTCCATACGCGTATGATACGCGTATATGCAGAGGGCCGTGTCAGCCCTTGGGGACAGGTGCGTACGCTACGCGTATCACCTTGGGAGTGTCTCTGTTACGCGTATTGCCTTCCCCAATACGTGTATTGCCTTCTCCATTACGCGTATTGCCTTCCCCCTTACGCGTATCACCAGAGACTCCTCCAAAACTCAGGTTTCGCATCTGAATGCCAAATCCCTCTTCCCAACACCTTCGATCTACCAGAAATAGCCTCAAATCATCTTCAATTCATCCCAGATCTAAGTTATTCATCCTACTTCATCATTTACATCAATTACCCTTAATTACTAAGTCTGAATTTAGTTATTATCAGGTTCGATTTACAGATCTGGTTACCCAAAGTTCGTCACAACATCAATTACACAGATTCAATATCATGGCAGCAAAATCGCACGGATTTCATCACAGAAAATCATATACATACAGGCACAAAATTTCATCACAAACCAGCATATAATCATCAGACACAAAAACACACAATTATCTCTCCCTTAAACCCATATAAAAAATATTAACCCGGATTACCCCCCCCCCCCCAAACCTCGAAATTCCAGCAGAGATTCTTCGTTTTCCGAGGTTCTACGGTCGATTCCTCAATCTAGCCTCCTTTCCTCAGATCTCTAATCACTCCTTAGGGTTGCAAAATACTGAACCCAAAAACCCTCTAATTCTTTTGTTAAACCTATATTTTTGGGCCTTAATCATAATTTACCGTATTATCCTCAATTAATCATCTCCTTATTACCATTTTACCCTTAATGGTTTCCTAATTATTTTAATTAACCATAATAATAATAATCTAAATAATATTCTAATTGTTCAAATTATTCCAATATTATTATTAATAAAATAATCCAATTAAATTACTAATTCTAAGGTCTCAAGGTCCCTTAACCCAAAATCATCATAAAATCATCAACGTCACAAACCCGTCAAAGAGCACCAAAACACCGAATAATCATAATAATTTAATGAATAAACATTATAATTATTTGGGGCGTTACATCCTTCAAGCAACCGAGGAGGTTGTTTTGGGCTTATCTGGATTCTGTCTGGAATTTCAAATATCGGTGGTTCGTCGTCAAGCCCATCATCCACGTGGCCGCCAACACATTGTATGACCGTGTATTCAGGTAGAAAGATGAACTGTAGGAGGAGGTCCTCGAATCGAAGTGTCCTCTGGAGCGGACGGAGGAGCACTTCAAACGAGGAACAGACAGTTATATAATCAGTCCTGGTGCGTTGGGCGAGGAGGATCGACAGGCCTACCAGAAGTTAGTTACGTTTATCTCCGGCTTCAGTCGCGCAAAGTTGGTGACTTCGAATGGAAACTTCATTCGCAATGATCGCGGGGAGATCTTAACGGAGGCCTGGATGATAAACAAAAAAGCCCTCCTCGAGTGCGAGACTGACGAAGAGTTTGTTCGGTTCTTAGGTAGCAAGGCCCTAACTCGACACCCGGGGACTCGTCTAACTCCCCACAGTGCAGCCAATCTCCGACCTCGCAGGGATATCCAAAGAGGCAGCGAACTAGTGAACCGGTGCATGTCAACCTCACTGAGAGCCCTCTAGATGAGAATTTTGTGCTCCTGCCCTGCTACCTGCGGCACAACTTTTCTCCGGGGCCAACTCCCCGACTGTCAGCGCTGCCGAATCCAAGGCTATCTTGGGCGCTGATCGGACTGCGAGGAGGAAACTCTTGTCAAAAGATATAGCCGCGATGATATGGGTCTTTGTCATAACTTTGGTCCTGAATGACGAGACCTGCCCCTCGGCTGAGCTGACCAAACTGCATAACAACTTTGCGTCAATCGAGACTGAAATGAAGAAGTTGGCCAAAGACCTTGACGAGTGCAAGAAACAGAATGAGGTTCGAGTCGAGCTCCATGGGGATATGGATAAGAAGATGAAGGACGCTGATGAGGAAAGGAAGACTCTCTTACCCAGGATTGATGAGCTGGAGGTGGCCGCCAGGCCCGCCGAAGGTGAGACCGACGAGGACAAGCTTCTGATTTCTCGGGCCGAAATGATATCGAAGATCATGTTGCTCGAGCAGGATGTCCTGGGGGGCTGTCAAGGTAGGCTTTGCTGCCACTGTGAAGCAGCTCTAGCTCGTGAACCCGGGTGTTCAGCTCATCACCGAGGGGACAGGTCCTTATCATCAGGTGGTTGAAGGTCGGGTTGTCGCGCCGGAAACCGAGGAGGAAGAGGACGACCAGACCATAGCGGACGAGCAACCTGAGGAGAATGCAGCTGTCTAGTTTTCTTTCTTTTTTCTAGTTTGTTTGGCCTGCTCGCCAGTTTTTTGTACTGACTTTTTCCTGGCCTACGTGCCAGGGGCTTGGATTCTTTTTTTAGTTTTGAACAATGGGCTTCTGCCCGATTGAATGCATTGTCTTTCCTTATCTTGTGTGTTGATTATATATTTGTTACTTTCATTTTTGTCTAAGTATTTGGGGGTCTTTGCTCGACTTTGTTGATCCTCGACAGTGTAGGGAACTGGTCGAGCGGTCTGAGCTATATCCCGACCTTTGACGAAGCTAAAATCTCGGTCGAGGTATTAGCTTCGTGGTGGGAACTTCCCATCGCGAGCTGGGTGTCCTGCCTAGTTGGTACGGTGACGGTGGAGCTCGATCGAGGTATCCCCGTCGAATCAAGGGTCCTCGCGCACACATAAAGCGGGCCCTTGTCTCCTTGTATCGAGGTGGGGAGTCGCGCGTGTATCTTAGTGCGCTCCCGTGGTCGCGATACGGATGGGTCGCAGCCAGTGTTTAACTGTAGTACTGTTTAAGTTTTTCAGTGTTCCATGGTCGAGCAAGTTCCTCCCCGTGCAGATTTTCGAGGTAGTAGGCTCCCGTCCCCGTTTTTGCGCGGACGCGATAGGGGCCCTCCTAATTCGTGGCGAGCTTGCCTTCGCGCGAATCTTTCTGGTTCTTTCGAAGGACAAGGGTGCCTACCTGAAATTCGTGTTTGATAATTTGCTTTCATGGCGTGGAGTTATCTTCTGTTTGAGCGAGGCTTCGCGGAGGGATGCGCCCGACCGTATCTCTTCGACCAGGTCGAGCTCCTCCCTAAGGGCCTCATCGTTCATCTTCTCATCGAGGGGAGACTCTTTCCTTCTCGAGGGTTCCCTTATTTCCACTGGGATTACCGCCTCAGTTCCGTAGGTCAGTCGGAAAGGGGTTTCCCCGGTAGTGGACTGGGGGGTTGTCCTGTAGGCCCAGAGAACGCTGTGTAGCTCCTTGACCCACCTTTTCTTGGCGTCGCCCAGTCTCCGTTTCAGGCCTCACAGGATCACCCTGTTTGCGGCTTCGTCCTGCCCATTTGTTTGTGGGTGCTCGACCGACGTGAAGTGTTGCTTCGTACCCAGCTTGGTGACGAAGTCCTGAAAGTTCTTGCTGGTGAACTGTGTCCCGTTGTCGATGACAATTTCCTAGGGTACCCCGAACTGGGCAAGTATATTTCTCTTGTAGAAACGGAGTATGTTGTGGGCCTTGATTTTGGCTAAGGCTTCAGCCTCTATCCACTTGCGAAGTAGTTGACGCCGGTAATCAGGTACTTATTTTTGTACGACCCTACGGTGAAGGGTCCGAGGATGTCCATCCCCCACCAGGCAAACGACCACGGGGACGAAAGTGTTTTGAGCTCACTGGGTGGTTCCAGGTGCATGTTCCTATGTCGTTGGCATCTGTCACACTTCTTGACGTGCTCCTTGGCGTCCTGCTGCATGGTGGGCCAGTAGTATCCTACTCGTAATGCTTTATGGGCTAGGGATCGTCTGCCCAGGTGTTGCACGTTGATCCCCTGGTGGATCTCTTGGAGTATGCCGGGGACCTTGGACTCATCGACGCACCTGAGGAAGGGGATCGAGAAACCGTACCGATATAACTTGTCCTCGACAATCATATATGAGCAGGCACGTCGCCTAACTACTCCGGCGTCCTTGGGGTCTTCGGGTAGTTTTCTCGTGCTGAGTTACTCGTACACCGGGGTCACCCAGCAGTGGTTGTCTCCAATGGCATGACATCAGCCGTGGGGATGGGTTTCTCGATGCTCGGTCGTGGAAGCACCTCTTGAATAACGGACTTGTTTCCGCCTTTTTTCTTTGTGCTTGCAAGTTTCGACAGGACGTCTTCCCGAGTATTGTGTTCGTGCGGGTTGTGACTCACTTCCATGGAGGTGAACTTTTTCATCATTTCTTTCACCAGAGCCAAGTATTCGATGAGGTTGTCGTTCTTGGCTTGGTACTCTCCTCGCAACTGGGAGGCCACGAGCTAGGAGTCGGTGAATATTTTTACTTCTTTGGCACCGAGATCCTCGGCTAGTCGTAACCCGACGAGGAAAGCCTCATATTTGGCCTGGTTGGTTGATGTTGGGAAGGACAATGCGAGGGAGACCTCAATCAGGATACCTTCCTCGTTCTCCAGGATGATGCCCGCTCTGCTTCCTATCGAGCTGGATGCCCTGTCGACGTAGATCGTCCATTTTTGGGATTCGTCGGTCAAAGGTTCTGGGATGGTCATCTCCGCCACGAAGTCACCCAGCACCTGAGCTTTCAGGGCCTTTCTCCCCTCGTATTGGACGTCAAACTCGGCGAGTTCGAGCGATCACTTGAGCATCCTACCCACCATATCTGGCTAGCCGAGGAGTTGTCTCACGGGTTGCTCGGTCCTCACCACGATCGTGTGGGCCAAGAAGTAGTGCCGCAATCTTCTAGCCGCGGTGACGAGGGCCAGAGAGACTTTTTCGATCTGCTGGTATCTAAGTTTAGGACCTTAGAGGGCTTTGCTGGTGAAGTAATTTGGCTTTTTCCCATCGGGGGTTTCCCATATTATAACTTGCGTTTTATGTAAAATCTCGCAGGATATTATACAATTGCCAAGGATATTTAGTTTTCTTCAAAAGCCATTGGCCCAGTTTGTATCTGTTCTAAGGGCTCCTAAGAGCAGCGAAGACTATGCTTCAATTTGCGGCGATTCTCCACTTCGATGTATAACTGATGCACATGCATGACACTTCCTATTAACTTTTTCCCCTTGGATTATGACTTATATTTCACTTTTAAATGAGTACAATACTTAAGATTTCAATATTCAGAAAATGAACTAATCATGTTTGAGTAGGAGTTGTTCCAAGATTTGTTATACATCTGTCTATTTATGTACTTGATGCCTGAAATTTACCATATCGTAAATTTTTTTTAGCACTATGGTCATAACATATTGTTCATTATATTGTTATCCTTGATTTTTTAATGATCCTCCTGCACTGGCTGAAGATTCAAAGAAATCTCTTTCTGCAAAGAATGTCCCCGTCGTAGTGTATGTTAGTATGCGTTACTGGCATCCATTCATCGAGGAAGCTATTGAACAGGTACTTGATGATCTCATTCTTAGTTCACTATGTAAATACTCTGATGAATTTGATATAGATTATGTCATCATAGATTCTCTTCCCTGTTATTATTTTTCATCTACAATATGAGTTAAAAAATGTCACTGTTATTCTCTTCCCTGTATGCTGAAACGTGATTATAATTTAATTTCCTTTTGAAACATTAGCTAGGCTTCGTTATAAGAATGAAGATAAGTATTTGAAAGCACCTCATTCAGTTTCTCCGACTCTCAAGGTAACATGTTTATCAAAGTTACCAAGGTTGAATTGGTTATACCTTTTCAAAGTCTCACTCTAATAACTATTTCATCTATCATCTTCAGGGGACACGGTGGGATTTCTCGATTACTTCGATCTGGAACACAGTGATGTGGCTTATGCTTATGAGTTTCTTTGTGAAGATAGTGAATTCAACTGCTCGGAGTTATTTGAAGAAACAACATGAGATAGAATTTGATGCATCAAACATTTCTTTTTGAGTTGTTCAGCCAAGTGGCTCAGGTTCTGTCGATCAGGGTTTGCAGGGATTAGACCATGAGATCCTCTATTAGTTATGCTTATGTTAATTTCACCAACGCTCTGGAAGGTTCGTATCACTATGCATTTTATTTTCGTTGAAAGTTAAATTTTATGTTAGTAAATTTTTTGATCTTTTGATTGAAACTGGTAGTTGAGTCTAGACTGAATCGTTTTCATTATTATTGATTAACCATCTTAAAATTGTTATCATCATTCATACATGGCCGAAGCTCATACTAATTATGGTCTGATTACTCTTCTAACAACAAACGATGTCCAGGTCTATAAAGTAAATTGGTTCTTATAAAGTAAATTGGTTCTCATAAATAGCAAGGCTTTATCAATTGTTGTGATTTTGTTTGTGTTTGACTTACGTGTTAGTATATTTGTGCAATACTTATTGTTGATTATCGAATAAGAGGTTGGGATGTATTTAAGAGTGATCGATGAGTTCACCTTCATTTCACTATCTGTATTGCATAGACTGTGATGTGATGAACAAGTGTTTAAATAATTATGGATGTATCTAAGGTGGAATATTTATTAGTGAACTGTATATGACTGACATTGAAATGGAATGGTCTGAATGTTTTGTTTTCTCCATGTTCGTTGTTTACTTTCATTTGGAGAATGTCTGATGGAAAAATGATTAATGTTAAAAAAAAACTTTGTATTTACATAATTTTCTTGCTCAGAGATTTGGCAGTTGAAGTACTTTAGGTGTTAGAGATAGTTGTAGTTTACTAATCTTTACTCCATTCATTGTCACTATGTCATAATTTTTCTTTCATGACTATGCTGAACTTCCAGTTCCAAGCACCATCGGTTTGAATCTTCAACTCACACATCATTAGTATAGTTATACGGCTTATTAATTGATTGTTTTTGGCTTTCTGATGTCTGAGGGTAATAATTTTGTGACAAATACCATTTTCCCGCTCTGGAATCTGAAGTGAAAAGATGAAAGAAAAGAATGGTGGTAGTACTGTGAAGTGCTTTTTTTAAAGTGATTTTATCAGAAGAATCAAAATATGAGAATGACATTTTCTGCAACTGTGATGTATAGGGTGGATGCATGCTCAAACTTGTGTAAACTGTAAAGTAAATTATTTAAGTTGTTGTTTTGATGTTAGTTAGTTATAAGGTATGTTTGATTTGATTCATGTTGAATGTTGAAGTGATAATAGTAGAACATCACAAACTCTTGAGTTACATTACATGGCAGTTTTTCGTGTTGTGCATTGTTTGATAAATAGATAGTAGTTTCTATCAAAGTTGTGAACAAATGCAATGTAAGTATCAAAGTTTCCATCCGTAGTTTCGTCTTTTGAGTAAGCTACTAACTGTGCTAAAGGGAAGAAAATAACAGTTTCCATCAGCTGCAAAATAAGCAGTTCATGTAACTTATCAGTCTAGCACTACATATACAAGCATATACAAGGAAGCACTTGGTATTTACAAGTGCTTTAGTATATGCAATAATACAATTTATAATCTACTTAACAATACTAATACAAACTCTTGCTGTCCACAGAAAGTCGGTTGGTCCAACTTCATTTATCTAACACTGATGTGCGCCTTTGAACACCAATAAATTTTGTATAAATCTTTCAAATTCACCATTATAACAAATTGATGTGTCCTGGTGCAATAAGGAGTGTGATACTCGCGCTGAAGAGAGCTTATAATCGACACTGTACTAAACTTCAAAATGATCTAAATTACATGTTATGTAATGCATTTGTTCCCGTCTCTTGAAGAGAAAACAACATGATTACTATTAATTTTATGCTCCCAATTTAATGGCTACGTCAATTGAATCAATAGAGTTATTTTGTTGTCCCCATAGCTGTGCATATCTACCTGCATTTTCTAAGAGCATTTCATGTGGTCCATGCTCAACCACCTTTTCATTTTCCAAAACAATAATCTGAACATTGTCAAAAGAAATCTTTTAATATAAATAATGTAAAGGAATACACACACCAAGTAATATATAATATGTTGATTGCATGAAGGATAAATATCTGAAATAAGTAGAATAATTAATCATAAATATAGGTTATGATATGGCTTTTTTATTGTGCTTTGCCTTACGATGAAGATGTGTCCGACATATAGATTACTAAT
Source organism: Lathyrus tuberosus (assembly GCA_022829125.1). Lineage (NCBI taxonomy): Eukaryota > Viridiplantae > Streptophyta > Magnoliopsida > Fabales > Fabaceae > Lathyrus > Lathyrus tuberosus. The sequence goes on from JALAZF010000112.1 coordinate 1,998,414, forward strand.
CAAACTAGATCATTAAAATGCATTCTGAAATAATTTGTGCAAACTTTACATAAAATATGTAATATATAAAGGATGTAATGATATTTTTATAAACATGTTTACAATATTATAAACAATTATCTATAACATTTTTTTTATAAACATTTTCAAATAATTTGCCTTAAATATTTTTATATATGATTTCAAAACAATTTTTTTTTAAATGTATTGTTCATATCCATTGTATAAATATCATTAAAAAATATCAACCGATGTCAACGGATATTGATTCTATTTTTTTAAATATAAATTATATTTTTATATTTATTAATTTTTTATTTTTTATTTTATTTTTTTTCAAATTTTAAATGTAGACAAATGCGCGTTACCGACGGATACCCGTGCAAAAGCACGGGTATACCACTAGTTTATATTAAAATGCGTTGAAATATAATAGGAATTTATTTAATAAAATTTTTAAATTAATATATGTACATTATGATGAAAATGAAAAATATATAAATATATATCGTGCGGGTATGAGTGGATTGAATACTAAGATACTCGTACCCGCACTCATATCTATTTATTTTAGTGGGTAATTGCCCATGTCAGTGTTCCTATTTATTTTGCGAATTTTTATCATATCCATTGTGAGTAACTTTTGCAAATTTGTATCCTATCCGTTGTTAATAACTTTTGCAAATATGTATCACACTAAGGGGCCTCACGCCCCCACTATGACACAATTTTATTTGAAGCTTATCTCATATATTTCAATTTGCTCCCATAGTAAAATAACCTTTTTTTTTTCTTAAATAAGTTAATTTATTAAAAAAAATGTAAAAAGTGATATAATTATTTATTAGAATTAATTATTAATACGGATTATATTGTAAAACAATTAAATTTTATAGTTAAAAAAGCACCATAATATAAAATAATAATATTTGAAAATGTAAACATAGTCTTATATATTATAAACTATTTAAATATATTTTCCTTATAAAATTGTATATATTATATATAAAATTTAAAAATATTATTATTTTTATAAATAGATTATAGATTAATTTTTGAATCTATTACGCGTATGAGTACAATTGAGATCCCTGTCAACAAAGAATATAGATCCAATCCGATCGATTTTTCAACTTTAATGGATGGTTATTTGCAGCAGGATAATATATTATATTATAAATTAATAGTCGTGGGATACAAATAATCATCTCCAAGATTTATGGTATTGGTGGGTCCATCTCAAGTTAAATTGCTATTGTTCCTCTGAATCATGATACCTCTGAGCTAAGTCAAGGAGAAGCAAAAATGGCCATTTTAAATTTTTTATTGGCATGTGATGCACGAAATGCAGCGTTGTGACTTTTTTGTCATCAACGTGATTCTGTGTTGTGTCGAAAGTTTGACACTGAAAGTGGATTTGGATTCTTCTGGTTTGCACACTAATCTTTCTATTGTGGCAACTATGGTGGGTTTAAGGGGTTTCATTCTTTTCTAATTTTCATTAGTGTCGACTCACAACAACAAAAACAACAAAAATGGAGAGAGATGCTTTTCATGTTAGAACAACATCTTTGGGGAAGAAGATGAATTGAAAGAGAGAGAGAGAGAATTAGGGTAGAGAGTAATATTGATGATGAATTATTAAAATTGGCATTAATTGGAATTGGGAATATACAAAGAGTATTTATACATTGAGAGAATAACAAAATAAAATCTAAAAATACAACTAAAGTGACACTGCTGTTAAATTCTGTTATTTTTGAAAAAGCAGCAGGTGTAATCGATTAGCAACATATGCGTAATCGATTACGCGTTCAAAACTTCCAAAAATAACAGCTTTAACAGCTCACAACACACCACCTCACTTTAGTTGCTCCAAGTTCATCATGCTCAAGCTCTTCAACAGTCTCTTGAACACCTCATTTGTCACACCCTTGGTCAACAAATCCGCAACTTGGTCCTCGCTTCGGCAATAGCTCAATCTAAGCTTTCCATCACCGACCAATTCTCTCAAGTAATGAAACCGCATCTCAATATGCTTGCTCCTTCCGTGTGCAATCGGATTCTTCGCAAGATTTATCGCGGAAACATTATCCACAAACAGTGTGGTGGCATCATCATCACCACATCCCAATTCCTTCATTAGATTCACTAACCACATAGCTTGGCAAGCACTCAATGATGCCGCAATGTACTCGGCCTCACAAGAAGAGAGTGCTACAACCGGTTCCTTCTTCGAACACCATGAGATTGGTGTACTACCGAACATAAAGATGTAACCCGCCGTAGATTTCCGATCATCTTTATCTCCGCACCAATTAGAATCGGTGTAGCCAAGTAAAGTACATTTGCGACCCATATCCGATGTGGGAAACAAAATACCACAACCAAGAGTACCTTTCACATATCTAAGGATTCTCTTGACCGCTGCCAAGTGAGACACCTTAGGTCTCTCCATGAATCTACTCGCAATACCGACACTAAAAGCCAAATCCGGTCGAGTATTGCACAAATACCGTAACGATCCAATCAAACTCCGGTAAAGTGTTGGATCCACATCATCCTCATCATCACTTTTGGACAACTGAACTCTAGCCTCACAAGGTGTATTAGAAGCATTACAATGCTCCATTTCACACCTTTTCAAGATATCTAGAGCATACCTTCTTTGATGCATAAGCAGCCCCACTTTTGACTTGTGAAACTCTATGCCAAGAAAGTACCTCATGACACCAAGGTCCGTCATCTCAAACTCACTCATGAGCTCCACTTTGAACCTTGAAATACTCTTGTCGTTGCTGCCCGTAATCAAGAGATCATCAACATACAAGCAAAGTATAATAACACCATCAATAGTATCCGATCTCACATAAACACCATGTTCGGATACACACTGTTTGAAACCGATGTCAATAAGAAAGCTGTCTATACGTTTGTTCCAAGCTCTTGGAGCTTGTTTCAAACCATACAACGCCTTGTGTAGCTTGTAGTACTTCTTCTCTTGATTTTTAATCACGAAACCGAGTGGCTGCCCCACATAAACCTCCTCATCAAGAGGACCATTCAAAAACGCAGATTTCACATCCATTTGGTAAATCACCCAATTGTTGCTATGCGCAATTCCAACAACCAAACGAATAGTCTCCAATCTAGCCACCGGTGCGAATACCTCCTCGTAGTCTATCCCTTCACGTTGCAAGAACCCTTTGGCAACTAATCGAGCTTTGTACTTGATTACTTCACCTTTAGGATTTGCTTTGACTTTATAGACCCATCGCACACCAATCGGTTTCTTTCCATGTGGTAAATCGACCAACTCCCAAGTACCATTCTTTTCAATAGATTCCAGCTCCTCTTTCATTGCACATATCCATTTAGGATCACTTAAGGCTTCCTCCTCATTTACCGGTTCAGATTCGGCCATAAGTGCAAAATAAACAAAATCACCATCATTGTTCACTTCATTATCTTGGAACCTCTCACAATCTCGGAGTCTATGAGGCAAGGCTATTTGCCTCACTGGTCTACCATTATTCACAACACCATTTTCCGCTTCAGTAGGTGCAGGTAGAGCGGCATCGGAACTCTCAGCATCAAACAAATCAACAAACTGCTGCTGTTCAGCAGGGTGTAATCGGTTAGCAACATTTGGGTAATCGATTACACCTGCTGTTTCAACAGTTTTTATTTCGTCAAACAGCACGTCCCGGTTTATCACGATTTTCCGATTCCTCTCATCAAACAGCTTGTACCCTCCAGTAGAGTGATATCCAACAAATATCAATTTCTCACCTTTATCATCCAACTTCTTGCTAAGTTGATTCGGTACATGACGATATGCAATCGATCCAAAAACGCGCAAATGATTCACACTCGGTTTGAAACCACTCCAAACCTCTTCTGGTGTAGTCTTCTCCAGCTTCTTAGTAGGACACCTATTCAACAAGTAGGTGGCTGTAGACACGGCCTCACCCCACAATTCCTTAGGCAATTTCTTCCCACAAAGCATACAACGCACCATGTTCATTATTGTACGATTTTTCCTCTCGGCAGCTCCGTTTTGTTGAGGCGTATATGGAGGCACCACCTCACGCACGATACCCTCAAGATCACAAAACTTCCCAAACTCACTAGAGGTATACTCACCTCCACCATCCATTTTGAGAATTTTGAGCTTCCGACCACTTTGACGCTCCACCATGGATTTGAAACTCTTGAACACTCCAAATACCTCATCCTTCCTCTTGATAAGATATGTCCAAAGCTTCCTACTAAAATCGTCAATAAATGTAACAAAATATCGATTGCCGCCATAAGTCTCTACTTGCATCGGTCCACAAACATCGGAATACACCACCTCAAGTAAGCCTTTGGTTCTTCGACCCGCATCCTTGCTAAACACATTCTTGTGTTGCTTACTCGTCACACATTCCTCACACAATTCTGTCGGAACACTAATGTATGGCAGCCCCGTTACCATTTCACTTTGTTGCAACATTTTGAGATCCCTAAAATTAAGGTGACCAAGACGGTAATGTCATAACCACTCATCTCTACTTGCCGCGGTAGCTAAACAACGATGCTCCATAACCTTTAACTCAACCTTAAAAGTTCTGTTGGCAGCCATCGGCGCTTTTAGAATCAACACACCATTTGAATCTAAAACGCGTAACATCTTGTTCTCCAACCGAATTAAGTAACCTCTTTCAAGTAATTGGCCAATGCTTAAAAGATTACACTTAATTCCCGGTATGTACAAGACATCTTTGATCCTAGAATGTCCACCATTCTTTCTTCCGATCAAAACATCTCCTACCCCTTCGGCTCTTAAAGTGGTGTCGTCGGCAAACTTGACTTTACTCTTTGCCGCTTGATTGATTTACACAAACCAATCCTTTCGACCCGTCATATGTGTTGAACAACCGGAATCCAAGTACCACTCGTCTTTACTTTGAACTCCATCACCCATGGTAAGTAATGCATTTCGACCCGAACGCATTTTTCCGCCACTTTCCGACACAGTACAGCTGCTGTCCCGCAAACTGTCATCACAGTAGCTGTTGCCAGCAGCATCAACAATGCCATAATTCTCTTCCGTAATCATCACAAGAAGGGTATCTTCATCATCTACCTCTTCCCTAGCAACCTTAGCCTCATCCACATCCTTTTCCTTGCGTTTTGAGCGACATTCATTCGCAAAATGCCCAAGCTTTTGACAATTGTAACACTTCACAGAACTTTTGTCAAACGGCTTGTGGGTGCTTTGATTACCCTCTTTGGAGCTTCCTTCACTCTTTGAATTTTGTGGATCTTTTCCACCAAAATTCTTCTTACTTTTAGAAGTCCACTTCCCTTTCGATCTCTTGTTCTTCTCATGTAGACGCGCTTGCAAAGCGATCTCCGCTTTGGCTTTGTCGGCACTTCTCTCATCCATCCTTTGTTCATGCGCCTCTAACGAACTTTGCAACTCATCTTTGCTTAAAGTCATTAGATCCTTCGACTCCTCAATAGCCACAACAATGTTATCGAAACGTGATGTTAACGAACGCAACACTTTCGATACAACATTCTGCTCAAGGATCGTTTCGCCACATGACTTGATTTGGTTCACTAACCGGGTAATGCGCGTGATGTAATCGTTGATCGTTTCTTTGTCCTCCATTTACGTTAACTCGAATTGACGTTTGTAAGTTTGTAACCTTACCACCTTCGCTTTGACGGCACCGGCATACGCTTTCTCCAAGATTTCCCATGCTTGCTTCGCGGATTCACAATCACCAACCTTCTCGAAATTGTCGTTATCAACACACGAATGAATCAAGAATAGAGCTTTGTAATCCTTCTTCTTTTCTTCCTTGTATGTAGCCCTACGAGCATCGTTAGCATCTGCCCCTAACGGTGTAACTCCATTGATGACGATCTCAAGAACCTCTTGATAACCAAACAAAACCTTCATTTGTTTCGCCCATTTGTCGTAGTTTTTCGAATCAAGAATTGGGAGATTGGTAGGAATTCGATCATTGGAAACGGTAGCTATTGTTGTTGCAGCAGATTAGGATCAATAACCAGAGCTCTTGATGCCAAATGCTAGAACAACATCAAACATAAAAGCAGAATTTGGAAGGTAGTAACAATGGTGGAAAAGAAACTTGGGGAAGAAGATGAATTGAGAGAGAGAGAGAGAGAGAATTAGGGTAGAGAGTAATATTGATGATGAATTATTAAAATTGGCATTAAGTGGAATTGGGAATATACAAAGAGTATTTATACATTGAGAGAATAACAAAATAAAATCTAAAAATACAACTAAAGTGGACTACTGTTAAATTCTGTTATTTTTGGAAAAGCAGCAGGTGTAATCGATTAGCAACATATGCGTAATCGATTACGCGTTCAAAACTTCTAAAAATAACAGCTTTAACAGCTCACAACATCACAATGAGCAAAATAGAAGAGCTATGCTAATTTACAATGGAGTATATTTTATTTGGAAAGTAAATACATTCTTCACATATCACTAGCCATAATATTTTGAAAATAATAATGAGTATATGCACTGTACTATCACACATCACTGAGCATCAGTTCCATGGTATTGAAGCATCTCAACCACTCTACTCATAGTAGGCCTTGGATCTCTTTCATCCACAACACAATCCAAAGCAACCTTAGCCATTATCTCCATCTTACTTTTATCATAATTCAATCCAATTTCATCATCAACTATTTCCTCCAACCAACTAACACTACTCCCTTTTTTCTCTCTCACCCATGTAACCAACCTCTCAACACTTTCTTTTTCACCATTCACTACTTTGAAACCTGTTGTTGGACTCTTACCTGTTATCATCTCCAACACAACTATTCCATAGCTATAAACATCTACTTTTGATGTTATTGGTAAGTTGAATATCCATTCAGGTGCCATATACCCTCTTGTTCCTCGAATCGTAGATACGCTTAAGTTGTTGAGATTGTTTCTGTTTTGTAGCTTAGACAATCCAAAATCAGCTAACTTGGGTTGGAAGTTAGAATCAAGAAGTATGTTTTGTGGCTTTATATCACAATGTAGAATCCACTCCAAACATTCTTCATGAAGATATGCTAAAACTCTTGCTATTGCTAAAGCAATTTTGTACCTTTTACTCCAATCAAGTTTGTTAGATGATAGATTTTCAGCTAAAGAACCATTTTCCATGTACTCATACACCAATAGTCTGTATTTTCCCTCAGCACAATATCCCCACATTTCAATCAAATTCATGTGATTGAGTCTTCCAATGATGCCTACTTCTGCGAGAAACTCACCTTCTCCTTGTTGAGCGTTGTAAAGTCTCTTTATCGCGGCGTGTCTTTGATCCGATAATACGCCTTTGTATACAACGCCTCCCCCGCCTCTTCCGATCTCTTCACTGAACCCTTTTGTTGCTTTCTTGAGCTCCAAGTAACTGAACTTTCTAAACCCTATTTCAGCAAGGTGGTAGCGGTGTTGGTCTGCATTAGTCTTTTGGCGCGACCTGAATAACGAACACCAAACCGCAAAAATACAAACCGTTTCAAAAGCCCCGATCGCAGTGACGAACCAGAGAAAAAACTTCACGTATTGGTTTTCACTTTCTTTGACATAAACTCTTTGATGTTTTTCCAAACAAACATGGTTACTCGGAAAAGAAGATTCTTTTCTCAAGAAGCTATTACCTTTAGGTAATCTCAAGTAGGTTGATCCTTTAAAGGAAGGTATAAACCTTCCATTTTGCAATTGTGTTTTTGTAAAACACCTATAAAACCCCTTTTTCTCCCAAAATGAATATTGAAATGCTACACAATTACAATCTTGTATGCATAAATCCTCACAAGTACTATAGTTACAAATTTCAATATAATGAAAATCATAACCATAGAACTCTACATTCTTCATCTCTAAAAAGGTTGACTCACTTTTATTGCAAGTGAAACCAAACATAGGTTCACAACCATAAGACCAATCATTATGATTCTTCATTTTATACCCTGGAATGCAAGAGCACTTTCTTCCATACTTGGGACTATAACTACATGTACTATTAGCTCCACAAATTCCATGAACCAAGCAAGCACCATAAAAGGCTTGCCATGAAACATACCAATTCTGTGACACATTATTTCTGCTATAAACTCTCACCATACCATCAGAATCAAGTTTCATTATTCTTTGCATCACAGATCCAGAATCAGAAGTTGAAAAAGTGAAATTATCTGATGAATGGAAATTACCAAGAGAGTCCAACACTGCGGTTCTGCTACTGTTGAAATTTGATCTGCCAACATCCCAACTTAGAAGCCATGGCCTTGGCCAATAAGAGCTAGAACCATCGCGGCCGTTGTAATGAAGACCGAAAATATTTTCATCGTCCAAAAACGACATGTAGAAGCCAGATGAATGATTAGTCTCACTTATTGAAGCTACAAGCTTTGTATATCTTGTAAGAGGTTGACCAGGAAGGAGAGGAGCTGTCGGAGAATCAAAACTCTGCCATAGAATTTTGGTTCCTTGAAGCTCACGCAACACAAGATTTCCATCATTTTTGAGATGCAACTCTAATGATTTCAATGATGCAGTGTTTGAAGACCAAACATTGTTTAGAGAAACATCAAGCAAAACAATGTTTCCGGTGTTTAAAAGGGTGAGTTTGGATCGTTTTCCGTTAACCGGTTGGTCGCGATTTGCCGCCCAAATGATTGTGTTGTTGAGTTTGAGAGAATTTGGTTGTGTGAACCATATGGCAAAGGAGTATGCATTATCACCAATGGAAGTAAAGCCGGCAGTGAAGATGCCATTTGGTGAGATGGTTTTGTCTTCTGGTTTTTCTACTGAGAGGGATGAACCTTTTCTCAAGGATGATGAAGACTGGAAAGAAAAGAGCAATAGTAGAAGAAATAGTGTGAATGAGAAATCCATATTTTTCATGGAGGCAATGCAAGCTCTTGAAGTTGCATTTTTTTTTCTTCTATTTATGTACTTACTACTAGCCAGAATAGGAAAAATAAATTTGTCAAATTTTCTTCTTCTATTACATCATAAATTAATAACAATTATTATTTCATAATGTATTTCTTTTCTCTACAATTATTTATTTTTTTTCAACTCCAATTTTAATATGGATTTCAACAATAATACACTTCCATACATCAATATCTTTGAAAATGTCAACCAAACAACTTTTTATCTTTGACCATAATAATTTGAAACCACTAATAAAAATCTTAACCGATATTATTAGGTTCAATGCCGTCATTAGAGAGTCTTAAACATCATATTTGCATGTGAGCTTTTAATAATTATTATGACTTCGTCTTAAGATAAAAATAAAAACAATTATATTCACATGTAAATTATTTTTAGGGTTAATACCTATTTTCCCCCCTGCCATATGGGTGTGTTTTGAAAAACCCCCCTGCGAAAAAAAAAGTTATAAGACTGACCTTAACAAATTTTAAAAGTTTCGATTTAAACCTTCATCAGGCCACATCATCAAAAATAATGATGTGGCAATCATTTATTTAGTTTTTAATTGAAAAGAAATTCCACATCATTAATAGGTTTTGTGAAATGACTCTTATACCCCCACTTTTTAATTTTTTTAATTTAGTTTTTTTTAGTTTTTCTTTTATTTAATTTTTTTAGATTTTATTTAATTTATAATTTTTTTTTTTATTTAATTTTTTCTTTAATTATTTTTCGTATTAATTTTATTTATTTAAATTGTTATTTTAAATTATCAAAATATTAATATTGGGCCTAAGCCCATTTTAATTTCAAGACAAACACACATATTGCAAGGCTATTTTTAATTCATTAATGTATATGATTGATTGGTATATATACACTTGTTTTTCATTAATACCAACCGATGTGGGACTTGTTCTCACCTTAGCAACACTGTTACCATTAACCTTCAAACCAAAACCTTCAATCACACAATACTGTTACAATTTCAATCACAACCCAATTAACAAACCACAAAACACATACACACATAAAAAACACATAGAAAACATAAAACACATCAACTCCATCATCATCATCTTCTTCCATAATTTGAGTATGTTTGGATATGCTATATAAAGACTTAAATTAAGTGGGACTTGTTATAACTATTTTTCCTTTCTTCTGCATTCTAACACCAACAAATTATCAAGTGTCACCCATTGCCAACTTCAGTTTGAGCTACATATAATAAGTAGCATGGAAAACATAATGATCTACCATTCTAGTTGAAATTTATTTATTGAATCCAAGCGATATATAAGCTTCACTTCAATGAGCACTCAGTCTTTCTCAAACGGCTAACCCAACTATCATCTACTTCAATGCTTCTTGTTCCATTAGAACTCTCAGTTTATTCACTGAACAAAGTAACGCAAGGTGAGTGATTTCCATTAAGGATATTAGATTTATTAAAAGAAATCTTCATCAAATTAATAACTCACTGTATGTACTTATTAATGTTACTTATATATCGCTTGAGCTGGTTAAATAGATCAGAAAAGAGAATATGATGCATAAACTTGAATTTTTTTAGAACTACATGCAGTAACATGGCCATATAAATTATGCATGACTTTAATTACTTTTTATTTGTGTTTTATAGATAACCTTCGTGGGACACTATGTGGTTTATATTTTCATGCATGCAGATCTTTCGTTTCCAACACCACTGGGTTGACAACAACAGATGCAACCAAATTCTCAATTGTAGGGAACTTTCTCTTTTCAGGTGGAAGGAGGTAGCAATATTTGGTATTGTCTTTTTTTTTGTTTCTCATTTTCCCTACTTGCGTTTGTAACTGGCATTGTTGTATTGCGTTTATCAATCATGTTGCAAGCTGAATTTTGTGGAATAACTACTTGTATGTGCCGCAGGATAGTGTGACGACATGAGGAGCGAGGGAATTCAGTTATGATCTTGTGAAGTGCGGTTAATAAAAATGTATGCACAGGCATCAGAGTTAATTTGGTTCTTTGTGTTTAAGATTGGTGGGAGCAGAAACTGATGTTGTGAACACTTTTCGATTGCAATGCATCTATCAATGGTGTTATAGACAAATCTTGCAGACCATGATAATATATATATATCTTGATATAAAATATTGCTGCAGGTTTGGAAGTTTGCTTGCATGTGAATCTTTTCATGCAAATGTACATGCTGGAAATCTGTGGCTTCTATGTGATGGCCGTATTGGGTTTCTTGACTTTGGTATGCTTTTTCTTCCTTATGTGCAGGAGTTGGACACTGAAGTAGTTGTAGCAACTTGAATAGATGGTGAATAGAGTCCCACATCGTTCACATCAACTATTGTATTGGTGTTTATAATAGGCTAGACTGCAGTAAGTTTCAAATGGATAGAGACAATGTGAATGGGTCCATGCTTAGGCTGGGTTCAAGAATAAAAATGGGCTTAGGCCCTATTGTAATATTTTGATAATTTAAAAAATAATTCATAAAAAAAATTAATATAAATAATTTAAGAAAAAAAAAATTCATAAAAAAAATTTATATAAATAATTAAAAAAAACGTAAAATAAATTAATACAAAAAGTAAAAAAAAAATTAAAAAATAAATATATAAATGCGACGTGGATATTAAAAATTAAATAATAATTAAAAATGCCAACTAATATGTCCACGTAATCAAAAATGACTGCCACATCATTATTTTTGATGATGTGGCCTGATGAAGGTTTAAATCAAAACTTTTAAAATTTGTTAAGGTCAGTCTTACAACTTTTTTTTTCGCAGGGGGGTTTTTCAAAACACGCCCATATAGCAGGGGGGAAAATATGTATTAACCCTTATTTTTATTTGTCGTGTTAAGCCTAGAAAACTAAACAAGAGAGTAAATATTTTCTTATTATCGTCTTGATTTTGCACCTTAGAGGGAACATCCCTTTCCGTTAGATGTGAAATAAATTTGTTTTGAAAATATTTGTCATTGTAGATATTATTGGATTCAGCAGTGTCATTGAAGATATTATTGGATTCAGCAGTGTATTAAATCGTCATTTTTAAGACATTTCGTGCTAGTGTTTGAAATTGTATGCTAATAAAAAAAATTATAGAATCCCCACCACAAAGGTTGTATACCCCTAAGGCAGATAAGATAGTTGAAGATGAGGATGATGGATGATGGATGATGCAAAATGAAGAATTGTCTCGGCTCTGAATTTTTTTTAATTTTAGTTTTTTCTTCTAAATTTTACTTTTAAAAATCTAAATTTCTTTCCACTATTCATCATCATTAATTTTTCTTTTTAGATTTTTTTTTTTAATATCTGAGTTTTGAAAATGTTTTGAAGATGAAGGATATGAAAAAGAAGATGGAGAAGACGAAAGTTTGACGACAAAGAAGATGAATATAAAATGATAATTAATTATTTAAATTAATTAAAATATATTATTTAATATTAAAAACATTAAATAATTAAGAATTTAAATTTGATAAAATATTATTAATAACCATGGTTAAAAATACAACTTCTCCGTAATAGGTAAAAAGTATCGGGTCCAAATTACACGCCACCTCAAAACACAACATTTTCTTAAGATATATTTCTGAAAAGATTGTGAGTTAATTAGAGTGCACATTTATCCCAATATACTAGGTGATTTCTTAATACACCACCCAAGTTTCTTAGACATTACGCGAAATTCCATTTTTGCTCTCAGTTTCTGGATGTGCACATTCGGACGCACTATTTTTTTTTTTAAAACGTTGCTTTGTTTCGGATGTGCAAATCCAGAATGACAAATTACGCGTCTTCCGGATGTGTAAATCAGTACATATTGAGCGTAAACTTGTCTGGATGTGCACATCCGGAAAAATGCCTGAAACTCATTCATTTGAAAAACGCATATTAAGAAGTTATATTTATTTTAAGAAATAATAATAACATGTATTTTAACAGAAGGTTAGAGCAACGAATATGACAAACATCCTTTGATGATAACTTCAAAATATTTATCAAAACGCATGGTGGCCACTTGTTCTGTATCCAAAAGTTGTCTAGTAGTTCTAACCCATATTTAAACAAAATAACGGTCATCCACCTATGATGGCAAACATGACCTGTAACCATAACTTATATATCTAAAAAAGGCGTTGTGAATATCCGAACTCCCAAATCTATCCTCGAAGATTGTAGGACAAATCAAGATCAACAGTAAAATATTACTTCTTTGACGTTATCCAAGATAAATGGCAGCAGAGTCGACACAAAGTTGGTGGTACTCCTATTACCACTTGCAGAACCAGAATCAGAATTTTCGAGTTCACTTATGTAGTATCGAGTGTGGTGACTAAATGATACATGTTGATGTATATTTATGTAACTTTAATTTTTTAGTTGTTATCATAGTGGCTAAAATCGGGGAACACTTGCTAACTTTCCGCGCTCGATACTACATAGGTGAAGTCGAAAATTCTGATTCTGGTTCTGCACGTGGTAATGGGAGTACCACCAACTTTGTGTCGACTCTGCTGCCATTTATCTTGGATAACGTCAAAGAAGTAATATTTTACTGTTGATCTTCATTTGTCCTACAATCTTCGAACCTGTAAAATATAATCCTTTTAGGCTTAAACCTAGTTGATTTATAGAAAGCCACACGCCACTCCCTGAAAATCAAAAGAAAATCATGAGGAATCCACAAATCTAACAAAATTATCTTATCATTCCAGCCGGCCGATTTCCCTCCTGAGGATCCACTGTTATTTTAAAAATATCTTGAATTATCTCCTCGCAATGAACCTGGGCGAAAACAATCCCTCTGTATCTTATGACGCAAAGGCAGTCCATTGATGCCACCACCTTACAAAACTTACCATATGATTTGCCATTAAAATCAGGCAAAATTATGATCAACAATTGAAGTCTTCCCTCCTGCTTTGTCCTATCAACAATTGAAGTCTTCCCTCCTGCCAATCACCGTGAGACGCGCCTGTTCGCCGATATATTGAGAATTTCATTATAGTAGTAATAATGAAATAATCCTCTTATTCAATATTCATTAATGCGACGATGTATTAACATCTACGACCAACTAACAAAACTGATTTTTAAAAAAATATATAATTCTGCTATTTTTTCGGATCTGCAGATCAGACATTTTTCCTTATGTGCACATCCGGAACAAATCAATATTTTTTTTTAAAACGGTGCGTCCGGATATGCATATCCGGAATCAGGGGACAAAAATGAAAATTCGCTTGGTGTCTAAGAAATATAGGTGGTGTAATAAAAAATGCTCATATACTAAACACTATAAGATTTTTTTCTAAATTTTCATAAGTGACACCACTTTTACCTTCACTTCTGTGTGTATTAAGAGAATTTCATAGGAGGTACAACACAGTGAGTATAGATCTAATTAAAAGATAACACTTACTTTTTTAGTTGTCTTTCATATCTTGAACAATTCAAAAAATCCATAAAATTGTACCGAAGTATAAAATTGAACTGAATCGTTGTTAAATAATTGAATTATTTTCTTATATTATTGAACTAACCTGTAATTTATAAAATAGTTCAATAACCAAACCCAACTACAATTAACCAAACCCAAATCTAAAAGAATTGAGCCGCAGTTATTAACCATATTAGTGGTGTATTACTGCACTGCATATATTTTGCTACCTTTGTTTAATATAACTGTTTATTTATATAATAAAAATTATTTTTTTTAAAAAGTTAAATTTTATCTAATGGTTAATAATGAATTTAAATTCTAAAATTTGCATTACATTAACTGCTTTTAAATATTAGAGTATACCTTATTTGTTTCAAATTTTTATTGAAATTTTTTTTTGATAATTTAATCATAATTGTGTATATATAAAATATTTTTAAAAACAATTTTTATTTTAATAATAAAATAACTGTTTTAATAAATATTTAACAATTATTTTATTATATAATTCTATAATCAATTATATAAAAAAAACATGCTTATAAAAAATTGCAAACATAAAGAGTTTAAAATAATTCTATTAAAAAAATTGAAAAAACAATATTATGGTTCAATTCACTTTCTAAAAGAAATTGTTTCTTAACGGTTTGGTTCAGTTCATAATTCAAAACCGATGTACCAAACAAATAATTTGGTTCAGTTCAGTTCTAAACAAATTAAAACAGTTCGATTCAGTTCGAATAAACCGTTATTAGGGTTCGGTACGGTTCAAGTTAGTTTTTTTAACAAAACTGTACCATGAGCAACCCTACCTTTCATATCAAGAATATTAGTGACTTTAACACAAAGGATGACACTCATTTACACTCTTTCATATCAAAGTTGTTACACAATATTTATAGCCTAAATAATTAAACATAATATAATTAAGTTATCTATATAAAGACATATGATGATATAAATCTCATTTCGAGTTATAATAAAAGCATTGTTACTTTCACTCACTTTAAATTTATTCACGATAAAAATAAAAGTATCAAAATTTTCATGCCACTATTAAGGAGATTGTTTAAGACCATACATAAGTTTATCAAAGTTACGCACCATATTTTCTTGTCCACAAATCACAAAACCTTCAAGTTTCTTCATTAATATTTCTTTTTCTAATTCACCAATTAGAGAAACATTTTTAAATGGAAGATAATTTATCCTAAGTAAATTGTTAAATTCATTTTTAATGATTCATATTTTAAATGTATTTTTAAGAGGCTGCCTTTAAGTACTTATTTGAAAAATGTAATTATCACATATCACTATGCCAAGTAAGGGAAAAGACAACGCTTTTTTTGGCCTTTAACAACACTTAAAAGCGCTGCCTAAGGTGGCGTTGTTGTAGGTAAAGACATCGCTTTTTTTTTTTATGCAAAAGCGCTGCTAAAGGCCTACTTTAGGCAGCGCTTTCCCTTTAAAAGCGCTTTCTAACGTAGGCCTTTAGCAACGCTTTTTCCTGGAAAAGTGTTTTCTAAAGTGGGCCTTTAGCAGCGCTTTTTCAGGCCTTTTATGCTTTCTTTTGGCATCTTTAGAGAGCATTTTTTTAGGAAAAAGCGTTGTCTATTGTCCCGCTTTAGAAAGCGCTTTCTAAAGCGTTGTCTAATGTTTTTTTTATTTCACTTTAAGGCAGCGCTTTTAGTGGAAAGCGCTGTCTATTGTGTCCTATAGGCAGCGCTTTTTCTAAAAAGCGCTTTCTTTTCTTCACGTAAAATTTGCTTTTGAAAAGCACTTATTTAAAAATCTGAATTTAGGAAGCATTTTTTGTTTAAAAGCGCTGCCTATTCCTTATTTTTTAGAAAAAAAAATTTCTGGAAATAATACCATAATTTTGTATAATTCAAGTCTTTCTTTCAAACAACCTGCTTTATATAACATTCAACAAACCTTTATTTCAACACATAGGCCTTATATTTCAACCATTGAGCCTTTATTTCAACAAACAATCTTTTATTTAAACATATGCATTATATACCATTATAATCCAAAATATATACACCATTACCATTCAACACATAAACCATTTGTTATAAATCAACACAAGCATGCATCATATATACACCAATCCATAATTCTAATAACAATTTGTTCACTTAGAAATCATTTAACTTCTAAAGATTCCTAACTATACACAACATTCCAAAACGACTTTTCTCAACATTCCAAAACTATAAACAACATCTTCCATACCTTATATGATTCTTTTCTCAATAAAGTATTCACATAATTCCTCCTTGATTTCTTCCAACTTCTCTTTCGAGTAATAAGCACACTTGTATTCATCAAAGTACTACATAATAAAACATAATATGCATGATTTTGTTAAAAGTTATAAATTATATGAAATATTCGATAAATACTAAAATAAATCCTAAGTTATAAATTCATACCAAGATTGGAATCTCTATTTGATCCAAATGAAGGATTTCTCTCATAAACCTCAAAACATAATAACCGCAATCTATTCCGTTATGCTGACGAGCACACTACACAGAAAAACAAGTAATGTTACCTCCATATCAAGTACCATGACTATTATATGCAAAATTGTGAAAATTAATATACCTCCACTATGATCCAAGTAATGTTGTTTGCTTTAGACCGTGGTACTCGAGCTTCTCTTTGTGATCAGAATACTCGTATTGCTCTAACAAAATAAAAACATATATTTAGAACAATCTCACAAAAATAATTAAATATACAAATACACACGAATATTTAGAAAAATCTCACTTACGTATCAACCATATTCTTCATATCCGGATATGTTGTCCAATCACCATCCAATGAATTCAGAAAATAGGATATGTAAAATAATAGCAACCAACAACCAGTGACCATTGTAAAATAAAACAAATGTTAAGATGGAAATTTTCTACGCAAAAGATACAAAGATTAGAATGAAATTAGAAGGAAAATCTAACCCGTTGCCAGTATTATACGGTAAAAGACACAAACTTTCTGTACTGCTAGCGATAAATCTCTCGACTAAGTGATCTCTTACTGAATCTGGATCCTGAACAATTAATGGTGCGTTGACACGGGCGCAAGACACAAAATAGAATTTGTTTGACAATGGATTCCCGCGCATATATTTGTCATACAAGACCCTTAAATAAAAACATAATAAACATTAGAATATTTTCATTGAAATGTGTAAATAAATTGTTCAACTAATTAGATAATAGATTGATCGGCGTACCACATGTATGACTGCATAACACCGATGCCTAATTCAAGATGCCGAAAAATCTGCTCCATGTCCTCTTTTGCAAGTGTTTCGAAATTAGAAAAACCAAAAACACCTACCTCCATTTCTATTTGACGAATGGCACCATGCATCAAATCTGATGTTCCAACAAGTGTTTCAAGACACATCCTAAATCGACCAACAAAAGCTCTTTTTGGTCCGGTCCTTGGAAGATCATTTTTTTGTTGGATACGTTGCTAGCTTTCTTGGTGACTTGTTGTGACTCTTGAGCAGGAACCTAAAAATCATATAAGTTAGGTAACGTATAAAATCATGAAGCTTTTGCATTCAGATCACATAATTAACACTTTCAATGTACCTCTTTTTGTGATGCAACAGACTCGTTGTGCCGCAAAATCCCTTTATCCCTAGATGCAGGTTTTGTAGGAGTCTAACATTACCATGTGAAAAAAATGTACGTAATGGTTCAGAATGCTTTTCATAATGGTTCAGAATTGACATTTGATTACTAAAACATTCATAATGGTTTTCAACATACCTCCTCATCTATGAAAATGAGGTATGCCGGCCATGCAACAAACGATCCTATTGCATCCCACAACAATGTTATCTCTGAAACAACGTCGGGTATCGGTAGCAACGCATCCAGCTCTAATGCAATATCAACCGATACTTTCAGATATCCATCAGGAAGCGGTTGATGGTGAAGTAAATCTCCCAAAGTGTTATGCACTTTGCCCTTGCCAACTATGCGATAAGTCGGTGACGATAAATACAGCTGACAAGATGAAATACCCTAAACCAATAACAAATATATTACTGTTAATGTGTATATATGTCAATTAAAATGAATAGGCTAATTTAATTTCATAAAAACATATATAATTACCTCAGGAAATTTCTTCTGACAATTTATACTAGCTTTGTCACTAGCATCTTTCAACACTGAACTGCGCTTTTCCGCCATATATCTTTCTTTGTCCTTTTGCAGTTCAGGACTTGCGCTTTTAATTCCTCCAACTTTTGCATCACTTGTTGGTTGCTAGGATTTTTTTCTTTGGATGCTTATATAAGGACGATGGAGTCACACCAAATCCCTTACCCCGCACATGGCCGGAATACTCAGGAACATTTAGAACTCGACTAAGTATGCTCTTGCAATCCTCGTTCTCACCTGTAGGTAAGGATTGAGGTAGTGTCTCCTGAAATTCATTTACATATCGACAATTATTAGTGGGGATTAAAAATTAATTATATGTTAGTAAACTTTTGATTTAATTAAAGACATAATTTTATACTTACACATTCGTCAAAAACATGTTGAACATCTTCCGTAACAACTCCATCCTTGCCGACACGAGCAACCTTCCACAAAACATGTCCCGGAAGAGATGTTTCTTCACTTTTACTCTCTTCTAACTACACATTGAGACAAATAATAAGATCATCAATTATAACACATTGAGACAATTAATAAGATCATAGCATTTATATATACTTACCATTTTTTGCTGTAAGCGTGCATATCCCAAACGCCTTTTTTTGTATGGATACGCCGGTTTTGATGCTCTTTGTCGATTTATGTCACTCACTTCCTGGATAAACAAGTTTAATTCATATCAGAACAATCTAATGCAACAATTATACAATACAATTAATAGACATGACAAAATAACATTACATGGAATTTTTCGGTTCTTCGTTTGGCCACAAATGTCTCCCATTCTTCAGGTGTAATCAAATCCGCATACTTCACTGGAAGTTATGCTTCAACAAACTTCCCTTGCTTATCCTTTAGAAAAGTGGTTGATAAAAAAGTTTGAAACCCTCTGAGTCTTTTTCTGGCCAATTGAAGACAATACCTTTTTCGGCTTTCATCAATGTTAAAAGACCTCTACGAAAAACATACACATAGAGTGTGTTAGTATAAGTAATTTAAAGACATAATCGTCAACAAAAATTTAATAACATCAATCATATATGGTACGTACCTGTATCTCAGTCCATATTTTTTCTTTACCAGCTTGCAACGCTGGATTTCTCCAGTTATCACAGGTGATTGGAATGTTCTGACGAACAAGTGAACCTATGTAACTTGTCAACATTGCACCGTTAGGCTCAATTAGGGGGTCTTCATTGCTCCAATGTACATCATATTTGTTTCCTTTATCTCTTGCATGAATTATTGACTTCATAATTATTATTCCTCGTGTAATTTCTTTTTCTACATTCTCAGGTTTTTCATTTGCATCATTTGTATCGTGTGAGTCATTTTTATCTTGGTTACTAGCCATTTGACCTGTAGTAAAGAAAAAAATAAACAATAAAAAAACTCAATTCGTTAGCATTCTAACAATCTTAACAATCTTAACAATGGCTTACATTTCACTATTATTTCACTATTAACAGAATATCCATGGTTTGAACAAAGTATTAAGATCATCTAACTAGATATTATTCTTTTAATCATGAAAAATTCAAAAACCATTCACATACAAGTATAAGAAAATAATGATTTATAAACATGTACTCATACTATATACTTGTAATTTGACCTTACAGTGTAAAGGTACAAACTAGCTGAAGTCTCTCTTTAAAACTTGCAGTAAAGATTTCTTTTGAAATCTGTCTTGAAAAATTGCTGCAAGATGAAACAACTAGAACAACAACATTCATATAAAACAGTCATTCATATACAACAACATTCATATAAAACAGTCATGCATATAAATCTTTACTAACAGAACAACAACATTCATATTCTTGTATGTGAACTTTATGTGAACTTTATGTTGAAGATGGCTGGTAATGTAACAGAACAACAACATTCATATAAATCTTTACTAACAATCATGATTATCTAACCAAACTAACACATTCCTAACCAAACTAACAGTCAGGATTGTCTAACCAAACTAACACATTCCTAACCAGACACGAAAACGTACCAGACACGAGAGAAAACAATGGCGGTCGGAGAACGATGGTCGTCGGAGAAAACAACAATGGCGATCGGAGAACTCTGAACAATGGCGGTCGGAGAACGATGGAGGTCGGAAATAGAACAGTTGCGATATCGCCAGAGAGAAATGAGGAAGGTCGTGAAAATGATTAGAAAGAAATGATTAGGGCTTCTTTATTTTTCAATTAACAAATGACCTAAGGCACCACTTTTTGAAAGCGCTTTTATAGGTCATCCTATAGCAGTGCTTTTCCTTAGAAAGCACTTTCTTTTCATTGGCCTACAGCAGGGCTTTCAGAAAGCGCTTTCATATGTGGGGCCAACTTAAGGCCTTTAGGAGCGCTTTTAAAAAGCGCTTTGTAAAGGTAGCCTTTAGCAGCGCTTTTTTTAGCGAATTTTTTTCAAAACTTATAGCAGCGCTTTCTGATAAAAGTGCTGTCTTTGTAGTGCTGCCAAAAGCGAATTTTGGCGTAGTGTATATTTTATTTTATTTGCATAGTCTCAATATGGGAGCCTGAGTTTGATCCTTTGTAATATTTTTGCATAGTTCCACAAATGATCATCTAACCTAAATGAATATTAAAGATTCCATCTAACACAATGATAATTAAACATCTTGTATTTCATTGTCAAAGCATTATGTGGGTGCACATCTTTGAAGATTCACTCTGTATCTGCTGGTACATGCTCAGCATAATCATTCGTACTCAAGCAGTTATCAAATTTATCTAGTCAACTTTAAGTTTAAAAGTCATCAATTTTGATCCTCTAGAAAAAAATCAAGTAGCTATCTTTTTCTGCTTATTCCTCTTAAAACCTTTAGTAAAACTTATTCTTGGAAAGAATAAATCAGTTGTTTTTCCTCTCAACATTGAAATTTGATACAACTAAGCAATATTACATAAGGTACATTGATCCACACTTTACATGATAAAAGGTATAACGTCATGTGCGACAATATATACTATGAGCATAAGGACACATAATATCCTATTTAAATAGTGTGAGATATTGGATCGAACTCTAGTATGGTCGAAGGATAACTTCTGGTTTGACATGAATTAAGCATGAGGTCGAAGTTTGTTCGCATGTGTTCTGTCGGAGTAATGCGTGTTATAGTTGAAGTTTGTTCTAACATGCATTAGTCAATATTGCTAGGTTTATTAGCATATTGAATTGTGCCTTGCTTGTAAGCCCAATTGTTTAAATTAGCTTGTACCCTAAGTTAGCTTGTAATAGGTAATTGTTAAAAAGCCCATTAGGTTAGTGTGTTAGTTTTCTTTTAAATAGCATGCTAGTATCTCATCTTGTATAAAGGAAAAATAGGTAGATAAAATCCTAATTCAAGTGAGAGAGAGATTATTTTGTTATTCTTGTATACTTGTAATCTTGTTTGAAAGAGAAAGGAAAGAATAGCAGTTTATAACCAAATTTGTGTGGCAAATCCTTATTAGGTTAATTGTTGGTATTCACGTGTAATCTTTGAACCCTATAGAGAAAGTGAATAGTAAAATAGATTTAACCAATTCTTTATTCTTCTTCCTCTTTTCTCTTCCTTTGTGAACCCTAATCTTTATCTCATAACTTTGTTCTGTTATTGACGATATCAATTCACAACAAATTGGTGCGATGAGAGTGGATCGAACACGCATCCTTCAGATGCCTTCAACAAAGTATGAGATTGAAAAGTTCACCGGTGTGAACGATTTCGGTCTGTGGCGCTTGAAGATAAAAGCCCTACTGGTTTAGCAGGATTGTTTGGAAGCGATGAAGGGAGCAACAGCCATGAATGATGCGTTAACGGAAACTGAAAAGACATTGCCTAGTTGCAAGTTTTTCCACTGTATGCAGTTAATAAAGCTGCATGAAGAAAGCTAGTTTGTTCCTGGATGTTATAGAGTTTGTTCCAAGGTGGAGATTTGTGAGATATTGGATCGAACTCTAGTATGGTCGAAGGGTAGCTTCTGGTTTGACAGGAATTAAGCATGAGGTCGAAGTTTGTTCGCATGTGTTCTGTCGGAGTAATGCGTGTTGTAGTCGAAGTTTGTTCTAACATGCATTAGTCAATATTGCTAGGTTTGTTAGCATATTGAATTGATTTAGGTCAAGGACATACCTCAATATACTCTATGACACCCATGAAACATGTCCATCAAGTTTGATTTAGGTCAAGGACATGATTTCCTGAAGAATTGCACAGTTTGGAATTCATCTGATAAAAAGTCAACTCTGCACAAAAGTCAACTTTGACTTTTTGAGATTTTTCACCAAAATGGATTTTTAACCCTAAAATGATGTTAATATGTGATTTGAATCATCATTCATCAAGAAAAATCAAGAAAAGTTGGATAACTTGTAAAAGGGGGTAACCATAAAAACTTAGAAAATTTTCTAAGTTAAAAATAAAGTGACAAGGGTACCAACTTTGGAGGACCATAACTCCTAAACCACAAGGCCATTTTTTCTCATCCAAAGATGGATTTGTAGCCCTCATTACCCTCTACAAAAACTTCAACTAGACCTAAGTCCAATTCATTAAGGATTTTGAGTTATGGAGTGATCAAAATGGCTGAAAATTGAAAATGTCACTTTTTCCAACACTTAGTGAAATTTTCACTAAGTCCAAATCTGTCTTCACTTTTTGCCAAATGTAAGGGGATTTTTCACTTGGATTCAAAAGAGATCAAAACCAAACATGTTCAAACAGTTGTTGTATCATGTAAGGGCTTTCCAAAATGGCCAAGAACATTACCAAATTCCATTTGGACTATGAGTTATGACATTGGGAAGTTGCCTTGTTGAAATCTGTCAAGGCAAGGCAGAATTTGCATTTTTGCTCGATTTGCCAAAATCAGCCAAATCTAAATGCTCCTATCCACTTGGACACATCTGAGGATTGAATCTAAAGGGGACAATCACTGAGCCAAGCCTCCAAAGTCCTTGGAACAAGAAAAAGCATGTTGAACCTAGAATGGCCAAAATAGGGACAAGACTTCAAATTTGGATTGGAGCATTCAATGGAAGTATCAAGGTGGCATGGACTGAGCCATTCTCATCTGAAATCAGTCAAGACTTATCCAAGACCAAGGGAACCACAACCCTGTGCCCTAACCTCTAATCAATGGCTAGAGGAGACTTGGATTTCCATTGGACAACATTGGCCAAACCTCTGCTGCAGTTGCCATTCATTGTGGATCCCAAAACAAACTTGCTCTACTATAAATAGAGCTCAATTGTGTTCAGTTTGAGTACACTAAAGCCATCAAACAGATGCTTTCCTCAAAACCTCTTCTTTCACCTCAAATTTGCCTTCCAAAGCAAGTAACTTTGAGTTTTTGAGCTAGAGAGCAATTCCATCATAATCAATCACACACACACCTCATATATATATATCATATGTAAGCTGTGCAAACTATCACAAGTGACCTGTAATCACAAAATCACAAAGTCACCTCTCAAAACCTCAAAATAGGCTTTTTTTGCATTTTTCAAGCCATGTCTTGAGTCAGTCACTTTCCAAACCAGATAAAACCTCAAACACACTCCAAATATCATCCTTGAACTATCCCAAATGGTTCCCCCTATCTGGAACACCATTTGAGAGAGTTGCTATTTTGGTCACTTTTGACCCCTTTTGCAAGAAAGGGACTGTTTGTGTTTTTGCAGGTACCAGCTGATTCCAACCATCCTAAAAGCATCCAAGGGATCATTTGAGGTGGTTCAAGGCATAAAATCATATCTGGAGCAAGAGGGTTGGTAGATTGCAGAGAAAACTCCAAAATCCCAAAGAAGGGTAAGCCTCTCAACTTGCACTCACCAAAACATGTGTGCATTTGAAGTCCACTGAGTATGCATCTATTATATATGTCATATGTGTTGTGTTTGTGCCAATTGATCATGTAATTCATGCCTGTATCAAAGTGTAGCATAGAAAATGCAATTATAGGTCATTTTCAAAACCACTATCGGGTTTTGAGGAGGGAGTGTGATCTAAAAAAACCACCACCACCATTGGATTACTTGTGAAATTCTGGCTCAGATACATATAAATTTTGTCTCAAACCATTAAGAATTGAGAAAGTTATGACCTTCACGTTTTTGAGCCAAAACTTGCCTTGGGCAAGCCAAAACCAAGTCATACCTTGTATATTTGTTGTTTCATTTCAAATAATGGATGTATCACCACCCCAGTGGTAAAGCGCGCACCTTGTATGCTTGAGGTCGTGGGTTCAAACACCACCCATGCCATTTTGTGATTTTTCACATTTTTGCTATTTTTCCAACTATTTTCATGCTTTGTTAATTATTTGGGAAATTAATAACTCTTTCAATTTTAATTATTTTTTATTGGTTCTTTTTGCAAAAAATCACAAAAATGTTGAAATATTTTATTCCACAAAAAAATTAAGTTTATATTATTTATTTAATATAATTAGTATTTTTGTGAATAAATTCATTTTTATTTGTTTTTAAGCATTTTAAAATGAATATTCATCTTGACAAATCAAGGCCAAATGAGTTTTAATATCTCTTGTGATTTATACCTCATTTTTCAAACCTTAAACAAAAATCACAAGTGGTTTATTCAAACCTATTTGGTATTTTTCATTGATTTTCTTTAAATATTTACTTTTAAAGAATAAAATTAGGGTTTCTTTGATTTTTCACTCAAACAAATCATTGTCAAACACTTTTGGGCCTCTAATAGAGTGTAAGACCCAATTCTTTTTTTGACCAAACATTTTGGGCCTCACTTATTGTATAAGTCCCGACACCGTAAAAAACAAACGGCGCGATCGTCGCCTTTTCAAAATAACCCTGGGCCTACCCTCGAGTAGTAAGACCCATTTCTTTTCTTAAAATACACTTGGGCCTCTAATAGAGTGTAAGACCCAACCCCCTTTTAACCAAAATCATTTTGGGCCTCACTTATTGTATAAGTCCCACTGCGTTAAAAGAAAACCTCGGCGCGATCGTCATTTTTAAACGAAAAATCATCTGGGCCTACCCTCGTGTTATAAGCCCCACTATTTTTCTTTAAAACTTGTTGGGCCTCTTGAGAGAGTGTAAGACCCATCCCTTTGTACAGAAAACTGTTTGGGCCACAGTCATTTGTATAAGTCCCTCTGTACAAAACAACAGTGCACTCACTGATAAAACCCTGGGCCTCTCCTTGAGCTGTAAGCCCCAAATCTTTCTTTTTCAAAGCACTTTCTCCTTTGATTTTGAAATATACTATTGTTTTCAATATTTCTTTGTTGAACAACTAACCAAACAGCATGGAAGCTCTACAACCGAGTAAGTGTTTATATGCTTTCATTTACCGCTTTCATATACATATAACTGTATTGTGGGGCTGTTTTGCTGTAAGTCTTCTTTCATAAACTCATATCAACTGTGTAATAATAGTATAGATATTTCGGGTTTCCCCGGCAACTACGTCTAGAACTAGGTGACCCCGTTTCGTTTATTCGTAGAAATAGACAACTAGATCCCCAATAGGATCACCAGATACAGTCTTCTCTTCGGCTGTCCTCATTAGGAATTGTCAAGAAACTCTACTCCCAAAGATGAATGTATTCTCCGTGAATGGCATCTTTGAGTTTCTTCCAAATTCTCAAACTTTCCTGACTTGATCTATTCCTTGTGAATAGCTTGACTTGAATTTCTCGGGGTTTGGGGACCATCGGCTTCTTAAAAGCATCGGCCTCCTCTTGGGCATTGTACAAGGACCCACATGCTTCCTAAAAGCAACCCCGCCTCCTCTTGGGCTTAGTACAAGGACCCTACGGCTTCTTAGAAGTATTCACAGCCTCCTCTTAGGCTTCGTATAATGATCTCTTCCTTCGGGAATGATAGCCTCCTCTTGGGCTTCGTACAAGGACCTGTCGGCTTCTTAAAAGTTTCCAGCCTCGTCTTGGGCTTCGTACAAATTGTCCCGACGACCTCCTAGATGTATAGGAACAGAACTTAATCATCTGCATAGAACAGTTCTTTCATAGAGTCTACTACTGTTTCTCAAAGCATAGTACAAAAGATGAAGCTCTAGACTTGGACGGTCTAATCTCCTTGAGTCTCAAAGACATTCTCAAGTGACCCCTTCGTTAAATAGGAAGGAAACCCGTAGACTCGAACAGTCTCAATGCCCTTCGAATTTCCCGCTTCCTTAAAGAACAGGAATAAACCCGGATCCTTGAAACAAATCCTTGAGTACAATGTTACTCATATAAGAACTGATTTTCTCTTTCAAAATCAGTATACTGGACCTATCACTTAACTGAACAGTCACCATAGCCTCCTCTTGGGCTTTGTACAATGATCCTCCCCAGCGGAGTCAAACAATGTTTAGCCTCTCTCTCGGGCTTTGTACGAGACACATAAGAGACTCCCTCGTTGAGTCAATCACCTCTTTCGCCTTCATCTCGGGCTTTATACGAGATACAAAAAGGTTCTTATTGAGCCAAACAAATAATAGCCTTCATCTCGGGCTTTATACGAAATACCAAAAGACTCCATCGTCGAGTCAAAACCTTTTAGCTTCTCTCTCGGGCTTTGTACGAGACACATATTAGCCTCATCTTAGGCTTTGTATAAGAAAACCACTGGTTGATCCAATCAACCTTTTAGCATCAAAGCTGTGCCTCGTTCACAGTACACAAACATCAATAACTCCTTCCCTTTCATCTAATTGCTGTAAGCGGCAAGCCTTTGGATCATCTACATCCATGCCACTGTCCCTCTTTTAGCATGAGAAATTCCTAAGGAAAGACAACATTGCTCTACACTGAGTTAAAGTCTTCTCCTTCAGGTTAAAACCCCCTATAAAGGAAATTATGGCATTGCTAGGATCCGCGTATCCCGGTTAAAGTAATCCTCCATTTATAACCAGTCACCCAACAGTTGTGACAAGCAGACCCCCTTTAGAGATGACATATTCTCTCTAAAGTCGAGGCCCTTCAGCTTCACGTCTTGGGCTTTGAACAAGACACAAATAGACTTTTCAGCTTCACATCTTGGGCTTTGAACAAGATACAAATCACCTTTCGCTTCACGTCTTGGGCTTTGAACAAGACACCAAAAACAACCATTTCCTCCCATAGAATAGGAGGAACTACGAACGCTATGATTTCCCTGTTTCGGTAAATGGGAATACGTAGGCATAAGATTGAAAGAAAAATCTTAGCGAGCACACTAAACAAAAACCCAAATCCCATATCTCCATCAATCAAAAGCAGTAATTCAAAAACATTAGTCCTAACATCCTAATCTTTGTTCCCCGCCAGAAACCTTCTGCCCAGATAAAAAGAAAGAAAACAGTATTGGCGAAAATACAAATAACCAGTACAAAGGCCCCCCACATTGATAGCATTCGTAACCTAACAGACCGCTGTTTAAACTCAGTATGCAAAGCAGGGTTAATTGGAGACATCTATTTCCCTTCCTTCATCAGCTTCAATAGGATAAAAAATGAATCGACCTGTAGTTTAAGCTCAACCGCAGAGAGCGACCAGCGCTTAAGAACCGCGTCCAAAATCGCTCGCTACAGAAAAATGGCGCCCACCGTGGGGCACTGCCTTTCTTTTTTCCTTTTTCTCCTTTTCACCTCTTATGTGAAAAACCACAAATTGGGGCTTCCGCCGGGGAACCCATTTTCTGTTAGGAACTTAAGATTCATAGCTTTAGAGGTCTAGGATATTTAGGACAAATATATATACTGCTTTTCCTAATTGCTATACGTGTTTATTTTTCTGCTAATGGGAATGTGGGTGATGCCGTATGTGGAAAGATTGAGTATACACTTAAGATAAGTGATGGCGACGGGGTCGGCCATCAACCTCAGTGGAGGCTGACCAATGCAACCCATTCTCTTACCTAGACAATGGGCCGATTGTTAAGTCTGAGAAGCTGAGGAGCCAAACCCTTTCGTAGTGCGAAAACTATCGGAAATAGTTGTTACGCGATACTACCCTCATTTGAGGCTGGTGATCTATTCTCGGTGAATGGCACTTACTCTAAGATTGCACTACAACTCGCTGGCGATCCGCTTGTTGTTTTGCTTTCCTGGGAGTAGCTGATGATAATGAGTACAGGTACAAAAATCACCCTAGTATAAACCTTTGGGGATGGGTAGAGCCTTGACTTCATGACAACGACCCTTTGACCCCATGTTTTTTCTATGTTTTTGTGTGCTGCATTTATGCATTCATTTAAAAAACATTAAAACATTCAAAAAAATTTCTCTTCTAGTCTCTCTGTTTTTCAAATTAAACTAAGACTGTGATTGCAAATATCAGAGAAAAGGATTGCACTGTTGGATTTCGGTAGAAGGAGAACTCATAGTTACACCTTCAAGGTTCCAAAGCTAGAGGATTTGAGAAGGTTAGCAAGGATGATCACTAACCCTGAGGCTTTCAGAGCCAAACATGGAGGTTTGCTACCACTGTTAAGAGTCCATGTGATTGAGGGAATCATGGATGCGCTCATTCAATTTTACGATCCGGTTTATCACTGTTTCACATTCTCGGATTACCAGCTCGCACCAACACTAGAGGAGTATTCTCATCTGATTGATCTACACATTACAGATTGAGCTCCGTTTTCTGGACTGGAAGAAATTCCAAAGAATCAGACCATTGCAAGAGCAATTCATTTGGACGAGTCTGAGGTCAGGACTCACATAACTACTAAGGGTGGCATCCAAGGTTTGCCAGCCCAGTTCTTGACGAAGAAAGCCCTGTATTTTTCCAGTATACGAAACGTGACTACTTTTGAAAGCATCTTTGTCTTGCTCACCTACGGGTTATTTTTGTTTCCCAACATCAATAACTTCGTCGATATTAACTCCATTAAGGTTTTTCTCATTGGAAACCCTGTGCCGACTTTGCTCGCAGATGCGTATCATTCTGTACACTTGGGGAACTTGTACAGCGGAGGGGAGATCACATGCTGTGTACCTCTGCTTTATAAATGGTTTATCTCCCACTTACCTAAGTCTGCTGCTTTTTGGGATTGTAAGAGTGCCTTACGTTGGTCGCAGAAGATCGTGTCTCTTACCAACTCTGATATAGATTGGTGTAATAGGATCTATGATGGAATCAGAATCATTGATCGTTGTGGAAACTTCCCCAACGTACCCCTCATAGGAACTAAAGGAGGAATCAACTACCATCCGGTGTTGGTTCGCCGTCAGTTTGGATACCCGATGAGACACGTCCCACTGGGTGTTCATCTGGAAGGTCTTTTCTTCAAGGAAGGAGAAAATGACAGGGCACTAAAGATGAAAATAGTGCATGCTTGGAAACACATTCATAAGAAAGGACGAGAGTCTCTAGGAAAACTGGACTTTGTCTCGGTGGAGCCTTATCTCCATTGGGTACAAACTAGAGCTCTCAAGCTAAAAATGCCTTATCCTCTTTACGGAATTCTTCCGCCGAGGGAATCTGTCATGTACTTCATGACTGAGACTGAAAAGCTTCAGGTTACTCTCAACAAGGTTCAACGGGAATGAAGGTCTTGGAAGAACAAGTACCGCACCCTCGACGTAGAGTGCATCAAAATACAGCAATTACTGAAAGAGAAAGATGCTCTTATTAAAATTTTAGAGCAACATGCTGTAGAAAATCAAGATGACCAAAGGAATTTGTTCGCTCCTTTCACCTGGAAAAGGAATGACAACCCAACAACGGCCCAAGAGCCCCGGTCAAAGAAAAGGAAAGTCCCAGAATCAGCACCCGATTTCTCTTCAGAGAGGACTCGGGACCCATTAGCTTAGGTTTCTGTTTCTGCACCTTGTAATCTACTGTATTTCCATTTCTGTAATCCTTTGAATTCAATAAAAAGGGGTTTCTCCACCGTTTGATATTTGCAATCTAATTGTCGAAGTTTATTTTGATTAAACCAAAAAAAAAACAATTAATATAATCATTGCATTCATCATTCTTGCATCACGTATTCTTCTTCCCTACGAATCTCACGTTTGTGTCTCGATTCTAGAGTCAAACTGTCTCATTCGTATAATACTCGGGCCAATCGTCAGAAAAAAATGGACAATCTTGAGGAAGAAAATAGAGAGTTGAAAGAAGAGATCGACGCTCTGAGAGAGGATATGAGAAAGCTTCGTGATGACATGCAAGCCATGGCAGAAGCTCAGTTACAAAGAACTGTGATCTCAGAGATCACATCAATGCCCATCGTGGAGAAGTATGATCCTAGATATCAAATGCCGAAAGATCGTCCTTGGGGCATACATGTTAACTATATCCCGGAAGGATATGTTCCGCCGATCACTGAAGATCAAGGAATCACAACAGAAGCCGCTGGGCCTGAAGGTTACAAACTGCAGGAAAGCGAAGATGCCAGGGGCATACTGAAGACTCCTGAAAGTTACAAACTTCGGGAAATGCCAAGATTTAGTCACGGTACCACCCCCTGTGGTGCACACTGTCCCGGAAGGACAGATTCCACCAACACCTTCTGGTAAGAAGGAAACTATGTTCGATAGAATGAATGAATTCCAGGAGCAGTTCTTGGAAATGGAGAAAGAGCTGCAAGCCATCCGCGGTCAGGATTTATTTGGAAAGGACGCCGCAGACCTCTGCTTGGTCCCCAATATGAAAGTCCCGCACAAGTTCCAAGTGCCCGACTTTGAAAAATACAAGGGTAACTCTTGCCCTCAAAGCCATCTGGTGATGTACGCTCGGCGGATGTCAGCTCAGACGGAGAATCAGGACCTACTAATTCACTACTTTCAGGATAGTTTAATCGGTGCCGCACTCAAATGGTACATGGGTTTAAACAGTATTACGATCAGCACTTTCAGAGATCTTGGTACTGCCTTCGTCCATCAATACAAATACAATTTGGACATGGCACCCGACAGAGATCAACTCAGATCAATGTCGCAAAAGGACAAGGAAACCTTTAAGGAGTATGCTCAAAGGTGGCGTGAAATTGCCGCTCAAATTTGTCCACCTCTTGAGGAAAAAGAGATGACAAAGATCTTCTTAAAGACCTTAAGCTCATTTTACTATGACCGAATGGTTGCCAGTGCACCCAGTGATTTCACCGAGATGGTCGGCATAGGTGTACGTCTTAAGGAAGCCGTCCGAGAAGGACGTTTGGTAAAAGACACTGGATCGACGAGCGGTACTAAAAAATACGGTAGTGCTCTCCCTAAGAAAAAGGAGCAAGATATTGGGAATATCTCTCTCGGAAAGCAAAGGCGACGTTATCAACCGGTAGCAGCTGTGACTCCTGCTATCAGTCTTGCGCCTATTCCTACGTATCAACCTCAGGTTGCGCAGAGCCAACCTGATCAGCAAAGGACACAACAGCCTCTTCAGCAGGCTCGTCCTCAATATAACAACAACCGTACAACACGACCACCAGGATTTGATCCTATACCCGTAACGTACGCAGAGCTGTTTCCATTATTGCTAGCCAAGGGGCATATTCAGACTAAGTCCCCTCTTGCAGTACCGGAAAATCCGCCTTTTTGGTTTAAGGTAGATCAGACATGCCCTTATCATCAAGGAGGTCCAGGGCATAACATTGAGAACTATCTCAATTTCAAGTCCGACGTGCAAAAGCTTGTTCGGAGCAGGCTCTTATCTTTCAAAGATACGAATCCCAATGTTCTCACGAACCCGCTGCCTCAACATGAGAAGGCTGCAGTCAATTTGATTGAGAGAGAATCTAACGATGTCTATCAAATTCACGATGTACTCTTATTGAAGACCAATCTGGTTAAGATGCATTGTAGACGGAGTGGATATGGCCATGTGCCACCTCATAATTATCACCAGTGTGATATCTGCTCTAAGAATAATCAAGAATGTTCTGTGGTGCAAGCAGCTCTACAGGAACAAATGGATCTCGGATGGATCCAAGAGCACCGAGTTCGTGGAGTTAACATGGTCTATATGAACTCCAACGTCATTCAGAACCACGATATCCGTGCAATGAATGTCAACTTGGTGGCGATGCACTCAAGGTAAAGCCAGTATCATAATCTGCCGCGACACGATTACAGTTCCTGTCTGACTTGATCGGTAAACAAACAGGGATGCTCTTTCATACAAGAGACCCTCCAGCGTCAGATGGATCTTGGATGGATCCAAGACTACCATGATAGGAACCCTTATCAGATCAACATGGTTCAGATCTTCGATATTCGCGTGATGAATACCAACCTGGTAGAGTTACATGCTGAGCAGGTCCGACTCGGATTCCTAATATCACATGAATATCAAAGCTGTAAAGCGGGTTGCGAAAATGATCAGGGTTGTACCCTTGTCCAGGAGGCACTTCAGCACTTGTTAAATCATTGGTGGATGCCAATCTACATGGATGAAGATACTCAACAAATTAGTATCAGTAACAGGAATCCTACTCGTCGTCAGAGTCAGGATGTCCGATCTGTGGAAGCTAACCTAGTGAGGTTACATTGTATTCAAAG
The DNA here is from genome assembly GCA_022829125.1 of Lathyrus tuberosus. Lineage (NCBI taxonomy): Eukaryota > Viridiplantae > Streptophyta > Magnoliopsida > Fabales > Fabaceae > Lathyrus > Lathyrus tuberosus. The sequence goes on from JALAZF010000112.1 coordinate 2,031,539, forward strand.
TGGGTGTGGCCAGGTGCCACCACACAATTACCACCGTTGTAGCGTCTTTTCGGAAAGTAACCAAGGGTGCTACCTTGTGCGAGCAGCTCTCTAGGGGCAGGTGGACCGTGGAGAAATTCGTCCATATTTGGGTTCTGGACCCACCAACTGGTCGCCGAATTACCTGGCCGATCAAGTTGAGGATGTTGTCACAATCTCTGGTCATCACAGGACCAGGGATGTTTTTACCATCATCCCTCTACTTGATGAATTAAAGTTCCCAACCGGGAATGGATCGAGATTATTTACGATGGTCAGAAAAATCAGAAGGCTCCCATAGTCATCTATCTGCCGGGACCATTACCGTATGAATCAACTAAGGCTATCCCTTACAAATACGGTGCAACAACCATTGAGAATGGAAAGGAAATTCCATTACCCTCTGTCGTGAATATTGCAGACATCAGTCATGTAACACGGAGTGGTAGAATCTTCAACCGGGGGGTTGGGGAACTTAACAAGGAAAAGGAACTTCAGACAGAAGCTCCCGATCTATCAGTCGGTCAATCCAATAATCCCGACCTTGCGAAAGACAATGATGAGATGCTGAAGCTCATCCAAAGGAGTGAATACAACATTGTTGATCAACTGTTACAAACTCCTTCAAAGATCTCAGTATTATCACTGTTACTCAGTTCAGAAGCGCATAGGGAGGCTCTACAGAAAGTCTTGGAGAAAGCCTTTGTGGAACAGGATGTAACAATCAGACAGTTCGGTAGTATTGTCTCTAACATCACTTCCTGCAATAATTTGGGATTTAGTGATGAGGAATTACCCGAAGAGGGTCGCCGTCATAACATGGCGCTCAATATCATAGTTAACTGCCAGGACGATGCTTTAGTCAGCGTACTGGTAGACACAGGGTCAGCCCTGAATGTTATGCCGAAGTCCACTTTGATACAATTATCATTCAAAGGCCCTCCGATGAGAATCAGCGAGGTCGTCGTCAAAGCATTCGACGGATCCAGAAAAATGGTTATCGACGAAGTTGATCTTCCCATAACTATCGGTCCTCACACTTTCCAAGTCACTTTCCAGGTCATGGACATCCGGGCAACGTACAGTTGTTTATTAGGAAGACCTTGGATACACCAGGCTGGAGCGGTCACCTCGACCCTCCACCAAAAGCTAAAGTTCGTCAAGAACGATCAACTTGTCACAGTCTGTGGAGAACAAGCCTTGCTTATAAGCAACCTATCATCATCTACTGGTATAGAACCCGAGGAGGTTATTGGAACGCAGTTCCAAGCACTGTCGGTGAGCAAGGACAATCAGTTCAAAGAAGGAACTTCGATTTCTTTATACAAAGATGCTATTAAAGCGGTCGAGAGTAGCGATACAAAAGGATAGGGACTGCTTGTCATTCCCATTGACAATAAAACAAAGAAGGGTCTTGGTTTTTCTGCAACCTGTACCCGGACAGCTGCTAACGATGAAAGTCTTCATCCCATTCAGGATTTCTTCCACAATGGAGGTTTCCTTCACCCAGTGTCTCAAGCAGTACATGCTATCAATGAGGAAGATCCCTCTGACACGGATGAAGAATGGAAGTCCTATCTTAACGAGGACGGTTATATGTCTCAAGAAGAGGTGCCTATACCTTTTTGCTTTCCTACAGAGAGTCCGAGATTTATACCGAGGTCAGACGTCGAAATGATATATGGAGATTGTGATCCGGAAGGATGTCGTGCTCCGCCAAACTCATTAGTGGATGACACTCTGATGAAAGACAACTTTGACTACTATGGCCCAATGGATGGTCTGCCAATGTGGCAACCTTACCCAGGAAACTTGGGGCCGGAAAGTCAGTCGAGTAATGAAACTCAACTGAGCATCATTGAACAAAATACCTGTGTCCCCACCATGTCATGGGATCAACACTCAGGTTATTCGGAAACTACTCAACATGAAGATGAATTCGCAACGTTTGCAGGACTTGAATTCATCAACTATGCTTTTCCCGAGGTCAACGTCATCGAGAGGGATGACTCCTCCAGTTCCAAAGAAGTTTGGGATACCTTGGGACAACCAAGTGGAAAATACGACTACATGGTCAAATACACCGCTCCTGAAAGCTCTCGTATCAGGTTTGAAGACATCCAGCCTACTGGATGGGGAGATACAGCTAAGAGCACAAATGCTATGCAAAATGCAACAGAGGAATTCTCCTACGAAAATTCTGCCTGGGAGACAGATTCTAATGATCCTGCTCCACCAGAAATCAGCGTTATTTCTGAAGACAAATCAAAGAAGGTGCCAGACTTTGTGATTCACCGAGGAGTTCGCCGCCAATGGGTTGCCGTCGAGGTTCCGAAGGCCGTTCACCAGTCAAAGTAATTGCCATCTTTAACCTTTCACCCTGCCCAGGTGAAACGGATGTTTTGATAGGGCTCGCTTTCTGTAAATTTCCCTCTTCGCTTTTCCCGAAGCGACAGAGTTTTGTTTTATAGGGTTGTAGTTTCAAGATTCGACTTGTTCATTAATAACATAACGTCGTTCTGTAATTTCCGCATTAATTGCTGTTTTCTCTTTTTGCTTTTTCAGAAAATGGTAATCCTAAAAAACAATTCAATATAAAAACAAGCAGTAAAATAAAACACTGCACACACTTGCATTTTCCTCTATCTCTTCTAAACACGAATCATCACGTCATGCAGATTGCTTGTTTTAAACCCAGTTGAAACATACGATCCGATGCCTTCGCCCAACTTTGAGTTCTCGGTATTCGAGGCTGAAGAAGAAAATGACAACGAAATTCCAGAAGAGATCTCCCGACTACTCAGACAAGAGGAAAGGTCTATTGAACCTCACAAAGAACCGTTGGAAACGGTAAACTTGGGTTCAGAGCAAGAGAGAAAAGAAATCAGGATCGGAGCACTGCTCAGTCCAACTGCCAAAGAGAGTTTGATAAAGCTTCTCAAAGAATTTCCCGATGTATTCGCTTGGTCCTATCAGGATATGCCAGGGTTGGATACCAGCATCGTGGAACATCACTTACCGTTAAGATCGGAATGTCCGCCAGTAAAGCAGAGGTTGAGGCAGACTCACCCGGACATGGCCATCAAAATCAAAGAGGAGATACAGAAACAGATTAACGCGGGTTTCCTCGCCACATCAGAATATCCTCAATGGTTAGCCAACATCGTACCCGTTCCCAAAAAGGACGGAAAGGTCAGAATGTGTGTCGACTACAGAGATCTAAACAAAGCAAGTCCAAAGGACGAATTTCCTTTACCACACATTGACATGCTGGTAGACAGCACAACAAAGTTCAAAGTTTTCTCCTTCATGGATGGATTCTCGGGCTATAACCAGATCAAAATGGCGCCGAGAGATATGGAAAAAACTTCGTTCATCACCCCATGGGGTACCTTTTGCTACAAGGTAATGCCGTTCGGTTTGAAGAACGCCGGGGCGACCTATCAAAGGGCCATCACTACTCTGTTTCATGCCATGATACACAAAGAAATCGAGGTATATGTCGATGATATGATTGCAACATCAAAAATAGAGAGTGAGCACGTTGAACATCTGTCAAAATTGTTCGAACGTTTAAGAAAATTCAAACTCCGCTTGAATCCCAACAAGTGCACCTTTGGTGTTCGTTCAGGGAAACTCTTAGGGTTCATCGTCAGCCAGAAAGGAATTGAGGTTGATCCTGACAAGGTCAAGGCCATTCAAGAAATGCCTTCTCCGAAAACTGAAAAATAAGTCAGAGGATTCCTGGGACGTTTGAACTACATCTCCAGATTCATATTCCTCATGACCGCCACTTGCGCGCCGATCTTCAAATTACTCAAAAAGAACCAGGATTGTGTTTGGTCAGAAGATTGCCAAACCGCCTTCAACAGTATTAAGGAATATCTGTTGAATCCTCCGATTCTATCACCTCTAGTGGAAGGAAGACCACTGATCATTTACCTCACAGTCCTAGAGGACTTAATGGGATGTGTACTTGGCCAACAAGATGAAACTAAACGGAAAGAGTCTGCCAATTACTATTTGAGCAAGAAGTTCACCGACTGCGAAACTCGGTACACGATGCTCGAGAAAACTTGCTGTGCTTTGGCTTGGACAGCCAAATGTCTTCGCCAGTACATGATTCGTCATACTACTTGGTTGGTCTCCGAAATGGATCCAATCAAGTACGTATTCGAGAAACCTGCTCTCACGGGAAGGATTGCCCGTTGGCAAATGTTGTTATCAGAATATGACATAGAGTACCACGCTCAGAAAGTCGTTAAAGGAAGTATTTTAGCCGATCATTTGGCTCATCAACCAATTGACGATCAAGAATCAATCGGGTTTGACTTCCCAGACGAAGATGTCATGTATCTAAAAATGAAAGACTGCGATGAACCGTTACCCAGTGAAGGGCCAGAACCAGGTTCCCAGTGGGGACTTATCTTTGACAGAGCAGTTAATCATTATGGAAACGGAATTGGGGCAATCATTGTTACCCCTCAGGGTACCCACATTCCTTTCCCTGCCAGACTTACGTTCAAATGTACGAACAATGAGGCCGAATACGAAGCTTGTATTATGGGTCTCGAGGAAGCGATTGATTTAAGGATGAAAAACTTGGACGTATACGGCGACTCAGCCCTGGTTATCAATCAAATAAAAGGAGATTGGAACACATACCAATCAGGATTAATTCCTTACAAAGACTTCGCAAGAAGGTTGCTACCTTTCTTCAACAGAGTTGAGTTTCATCATATCCCTCGTGATGAGAATCACATGGCTGATGCATTAGCCACTCTCTCTTCCATGATTAGTGTAGGTTAATGGAATGACATACCTAAGATTGACATAATGCGCCTTGAACGGCCCGCTTACATCTTCACGATTGAAGCAGTCATAGACGACAAACCTTGGTATCACGATATCAAATGCTTCCTTCAAAAACAAGAGTACCCACCTGGGGCATCCAGGAAAGATAGAAAGACCCTCAGAAGACTGGCTGGAAACTTCTTCCTGAACGGTGACACTCTCTATAAGAGAAATTTTGACATGGTCTTGCTCCGATGCGTAGACAGAACAGAAGCAGGGTATTATTGGTTGGCAATGGAATCCGACTGCTACAAGTACATGAGGAGGTGTCACAAGTGTCAGATATACTCCGACAAAATTCATGTACCGCCATCACATCTCAAAGTTCTTTCTTCCCCGTGGCCTTTTTCCCTATGGGGAATCGACATGATTGGCATGATTGAGCCTAAGGCTTCAAACGGACATCGGTTCATCCTAGTAGCCATTGACTACTTCACCAAGTGGGTCGAAGCAGCGTCATACGCCAATGTAACCCGACAAGTGGTGGTCCAATTTATCAAAAACAATATCATCTGTCGTTATGGTGTTCCAAGCGAGATCATTACTGATAATGGATCTAACTTGAACAATAGGATGATGAAAGAGTTATGCGCTGAATTCAAGATTAAACACCATAACTCATCTCCCTACCGACCCAAGATGAACGGAGCGGTAGAAGCGGCCAATAAGAACATCAAGAAGATCGTTCAAAAGATGGTTGTAACCTACAAAGACTGGCACGAGATGCTACCCTTTGCTTTTCACGGTTATCGCACATCTATTCGCACTTCAACAGGGGCTACCCCTTTTTCTCTAGTATATGGCATGGAAGCAGTGCTCTCCATCAAAGTAGAGATCCCATCAATCCGAGTATTGATGGAAGCAAAACTTACAGAAGTTGAATGGTGCCAAAGTCGACACGACGAACTGAATCTGATTGAAGAGAAGCGAATCATGGCACTATGCCACGGTCAGTTGTATCAACAGAGAATGAAGAAGGCGTTTGACAAAAAGGTCCGACCTCGCATCTTCAAAAAAGGAAACCTTGTGCTCAAAAAGATACAATTATTTCTCACTGATTCTCGGGGTAAATGGACCCCAAATTATGATGGCCCTTATGTGGTCACGAAAGCTTTCTCAGGCGGTGCCTTGAGACTTGCAATCATGGATGGAGAGGAATTTGCCTACCCCACGAATGTTGATGTATTCAAGAAATACTTCGCCTAAACTAAAAAAAAAAGACGTCTCGGTGGATTGAAAACCCGAAAGGGCGGTCCAGGCAAAAATTAGAGACATGAAAAAGATCATCCCGTTGGATTGGAAACATCATAGTACAATCCAGGAAAAAATTAGGGATAATGGCAAGTAACTACGTTCAACAGAGGCAAGTCCCTCAGCAGCAGCAGCAGTTACATCGTCCATCGGAGGAAAACTCCAGTCAAGGTCATCTTCGACAGAAGCTCAGGATGCCCCGAATTCAAAGTTGGTAGAAGGATAGTGGTCGTTATGTTTCGACGTAGCCCTTTTCCCTGTAAATTACCATTTTCTAACTTTGTATATACTCTTTGGAATCACGCGCTTGGCTGATTTCCATCCTATCAATAAAATTTGAGCCTTTGTGCTTTTGTTTGTAATTCTCATTTATTTTAGCTTTACAGAACGACGTTTTTAATATGATTAACGATTCTTGAAATAAAACAAAAATGAATTTACTTGTTAAAACTTTTTCTGCTTTTAAAATAAAGTCGGCAATTTCTTTTGACTGTTGAACATCAGAAGAATCTCGGTCGCTTCTCCAGAAGTAAGTGAACTTCAAAGTGCAGAATCAGAGTACTCCTTCTAGGCCCAGTATGCCTGAATGAAGGATTAACTGTGTCAGAGACCTTGTTTCGTCTGACACACGACGACAGAGTTCTTACCTCCTAAGCCCGACCAACGGTAGCTCCCAACAGGGACTATCTCTCCTAAGCAAGGTGGAATTGCGATCTTAAACCAGCAATATCTCTACATGCCCCACTGTGGCCGAGTATCCAGTCGTATTCATCCTCTAGTCTGTATATCGCGTCTGTTTTGTCAGCATATACATACATACATCATGCATTATTGATTTGCATTCACATTTCATATTACATCACCATCACTCTAGTCGGCCTTGTCCCCTAGTGATAACAGTCCTCTCAATTGAGTTGTCAGTTCTTGCCTCGTCAGGAAATGCTGCGTTTGGACAATCTCGCTTCCAGTGTATCTCTGGATTAGAGTCGGCGCTCGACCACTTTGATAACTTGAACCTCTGAAAAGCCAGAGAAGCTTTCTACAAATGTCACTCTTCGCCATTGAAGATGATACCCTTGCTTTCCCGGATTAAGGAAAATCCCCAGAGAAAGCCTCATAAGCTGCCTTTCTCCGAAAGACCGCCGATAAAAAGGTCATCGGCACCTCAAAATTGGACCCCATCATATGGCGTTTCTCCGGGAAGATCCCGAGAAAAGTATGATGTAAGATCCCAAGCGACAGCAGTCTCCTAAGAGATCTGCTTTCCCCTAGTAGAAACAAATGGCGTCTCCAACAGAGAAGTTTGTGCAACTCTACAACTCAGACGACTGGGTTCCCCAACAAGTCTGACATCAAAACATTTTCTACTCAAATGGCATCTCCCCAGGAAAATTCGGCGAGAAGTTTGAGGAGAATCGCTACGCATAGCGTCCCTTGTCAATAAAGCTTATTGACAAAAGAAACTAAGACCAGTTCCTTGGTAGGAAACCAGGATCGAGGGGAAGTTTATTTCAGAAACTGAGACCAGTTCCTTGGTAGGAAACCAGGATCGAGGGGAAGTTTATTTCAGAAACTAAGACCAGTTCCTTGGTAGGAAACCAGGATCGAGGGGAAGTTTATATCAGAAACCGAGACCAGATCTTTGGTAGGAAACCAGGATCGAGGGGAAGTTTACTTTAGGAAACTGAGACCAGATCTTTGGTAGGAAACCAGGATCGAGGGGAAGTTTACTTTAGGAAACTGAGACCAGTTCCTTGGTAGGTAACCAGGATCGAGGGGAAGTTTGTTTCAGCAACTGAGACCAGCTCCTTGGCTGAAGACCAGGATCGAGGGGAAGTTTACCTTTTCTAAGCATCATCGCTTAGCTAAAGAAGATGAATGCGTAAGCTACCATTCATAACCACCATCAAAATTTTGGGTATTCCGATATTTAATCCTCTTGCACCCCGAATGCCCGAACACCTTCGCCATTCACACCTTCGGGTCCAAGAAGATTAAATGGGGGCATCTGTCATACCCCAAATTTTGGCCACTAATATTTCCCATCATTGTGAAATCATCATCACAATATGGATGAACCATCATGCCTCATCAAATGCCTCAAGGGTTGTTGAGCATTCACTACAATCAAGATTAGGGTTTCAAGCCCTTTCTGAGTGCTTAGACAAAGGATAAATCAAGGAATGACATGATCTTCAATTTGTCTAAACCTCTCAAACATACACAAAGGATCAAAAAGGACTCCCACTTCAAGGATTAAGCACAAGGATGCTCCCTTCTAGGTGGACCAAGTCTCAAGATCGACAGTGTCACCAAATTAGGGTTTTGATCGACCAGGGCCCCAGATGGAAATTTTCATCTGGGCACAAGCCAATGATCCAAAACATAACCTAATATACTCCATGGAACCTCATGGACCCAATCACCAAGTCAATTTTGCCTCAGGGGATGCATACATCAAAAATCAGGAATTAGGGTTTCTTGACCTAATTCACCCCTAAGTTGACTTTTAGGGCAAATCATGAGCCAAGACCTCAAGAGAGGGTTTGAGGGTCTCTAATGAACTATATTGATCCATTTGGAACAATGTATTAATCCAAGAAGCTTGAGCAACAAGTCTCAATTTCATCTGCACCACAATTAGGGTTTTGAGGAAAAAGTCAACTGTAACTTTGACTTTTGACCAGAACATGCTCCCAAGCCCTAGGACATACCTCAATATACTCTATGACAACCATGAAACATGTCCATCAAGTTTGATTTAGGTCAAGGACATGATTTCCTGAAGAATTGCACAGTTTGGAATTCATCTGATAAAAAGTCAACTGTGCACAAAAGTCAACTTTGACTTTTTGAGATTTTTCACCAAAATGGATTTTTAACCCTAAAATGATGTTAATGTGTGATTTGAATCATCATTCATCAAGAAAAATCAAGAAAAGTTGGATAACTTATAAAAGGGGTAACCATAAAAACTTAGAAAATTTTCTAAGTTAAAAATAAAGTGACAAGGGTACCAACTTTGGAGGACCATAACTCCTAAACCACAAGGCCATTTTTTCTCATCCAAAGATGGATGTGTAGCCCTCATTACCCTCTACAAAAACGTCAACTAGACCTAAGTCCAATTCATTAAGGATTTTGAGTTATGGAGTGATCAAAATGGCTGAAAATTGAAAATGTCACTTTTTTCAACACTTATTGAAATTTTCACTAAGTCCAAATCTGTCTTCACTTTTTGCCAAATGTAGGGGGATTTTTCACTTGGATTCAAAAGAGATCAAAACCAAACATGTTAAAACAGTTGTTGTATCATGTAAGGGCTTTCCAAAATGGCCAAGAACATTACCAAATTCCATTTGGACTATGAGTTATGACATTGGGAAGTTCCCTTGTTGAAATCTGTCAAGGCAAGGCAGAATTTGTATTTTTGCTCGATTTGCCAAAATCAGCCAAATCCAAATGCTCCTATCCACTTGGACACATCTGAGGATTGAATCTAAAGGGGACAATCACTAAGCCAAGCCTCCAAAGTCCTTGGAACAAGAAAAAGCATGTTGAACCTAGAATGGCCAAAATAGGGACAAGACTTCAAATTTGGATTGGAGCATTCAATGGAAGCATCAAGGTGGCATGGACTGAGCCATTCTCATCTGAAATCAGACAAGACTTATCCAAGACCAAGGGAACCACAGCCCTGTGCCCTAACCTCTAGTCAATGGCTAGAGGAGACTTGGATTTCCATTGGACAACATTGGCCAAACCTCTGCTGCAGTTGCCATTCATTGTGGATCCCAAAACAAACTTGCTCTACTATAAATAGAGCTCAATTGTGTTCAGTTTGAGTACACCAAAGCCATCAAACAGATGCTTTCCTCAAAACCTCTTCTTTCACCTCAAATTTGCCTTCCAAAGCAAGTAACTTTGAGTTTTTGAGCTAGAGAGCAATTCCATCACAATCAATCACACACACACCTCATATATATCATATGTAAGCTGTACAAACTATCACAAGTGACCTGTAATCACAAAATCATAAAGTCACATCTCAAAACCTCAAAATAGGCTTTTTTTTGCATTTTTCAAGCCATGTCTTGATTCAGTCACTTTCCAAACCAGATAAAACCTCAAACACACTCCAAATATCATCCTTGAACTATCCCAAATGGTTCCCCCCATCTGGAACACCATTTGAGAGAGTTGCTATTTTGGTCACTTTTGACCCCTTTTGCAAGAAAGGGACTGTTTGTGTTTTTGCAGGTACCAGCTGATTCCAACCATCCTAAAAGCATCCAAGGGATCATTTGAGGTGGTTCAAGGCATAAAATCATATCTGGAGCAAGAGGGTTGGTAGATTGCAGAGAAAACTCCAAAATCCCAAAGAAGGGTAAGCCTCTCAACTTGTACTCACCAAAACATGTGTGCATTTGAAGTCCACTCAGTATGCATCTATTATATATGTCATATGTGTTGTGTTTGTGCCAATTGATCATGTAATTCATGCCTGTATCAAAGTGTAGCATAGAAAATGCAATTATAGGTCATTTTCAAAACCACTATCGGGTTTTGAGGAGGGAGTGTGATCTGAAAAAACCACCATCACCATTGGATTCCTTGTGAAATTCGGGCCCAGATACATATAAATTTTATCTCAAACCATTAAGAATTGAGAAAGTTATGACCTTCACGTTTTTTAGCCAAAACTTGCCTTGGGCAAGCCAAAACCAAGTCATACCTTGTATATTTGTTGTTTCATTTCAAACAATGGATGTATCACCACCCCAGTGGTAAAGCGTGCGCCTTGTATGCTTGAGGTCGTGGGTTCAAACCCCACCCATGCCAATTTGTGATTTTTCACATTTTTGCTATTTTTCCAACTATTTTCATGCTTTGTTAATTATTTGGGAAATTAATAACTCTTTCAATTTTAATTATTTTTTATTGGTTCTTTTTGTAAAAAATCACAAAAATGTTGAAATATTTTATTCCACAAAAAAATTAATTTTATATTATTTATTTAATATAATTAGTATTTTTGTGAATAAATTCATTTTTATTTGTTTTTAAGCATTTTAAAATGAATATTCATCTTGACAAATCAAGGCCAAATGAGTTTTAATATCTCTTGTGATTTATAACTCATTTTTCAAACCTTAAACAAAAATCACAAGTGGTTTATTCAAACCTATTTGGTATTATTCATTGATTTTCTTTAAATATTTACTTTTAAAGAATAAAATTAGGGTTTCTTTGATTTTTCACTCAAACAAATCATTGTCAAACACTTTTGGGCCTCTAATAGAGTGTAAGACCCAATCCTTTTTTTGACCAAACATTTTGGGCCTCACTTATTGTATAAGTCCCGACACCGTAAAAAACAAACGGCGCGGTCGTCGCCTTTTCAAAATAACCCTGGGCCTACCCTCGAGTAGTAAGACCCATTTCTTTTCTTAAAATACACTTGGGCCTCTAATAGAGTGTAAGACCCAACCCCCTTTTAACCAAAATCATTTTGGGCCTCACTTATTGTATAAGTCCCACTGCGTTAAAAGAAAACCTCGGCGCGATCGCCATTTTTAACGAAAAATCATCTGGGCCTACCCTCGTGTTATAAGCCCCACTATTTTTCTTTAAAACTTGTTGGGCCTCTTGAGAGAGTGCAAGACCCATCCCTTTGTACAGAAAACCTTTTGGGCCACAGTCACTTGTATAAGTCCCTCTGTACAAAACAACAGTGCGCTCACTGATAAAACCCTGGGCCTCTCCTTGAGCTGTAAGCCCCAAATCTTTCTTTTTCAAAGCACGTTCTCCTTTGATTTTGAAATATACTGTTGTTTTCAATATTTCTTTGTTGAACAACTAACCAAACAGCATGGAAGCTCTACAACCGAGTAAGTGTTTATATGCTTTCATTTACCGCTTTCATATACATATAACTGTATTGTGGGGCTGTTTCGCTGTAAGTATTCTTTCATAAACTCATATCAACTGTGTAATAATAGTATAGATATTTCGAGTTTCCCCGGCAACTACGTCTAGAACTAGGTGACGCCGTTTCGTTTATTCGTAGAAATAGACAACTAGATCCCCAATAGGATCACCAGATGCAATCTTCTCTTCGGCTGTCCTCATTAGGAATTGTCAAGAAACTCTACTCCCAGAGATGAATGTATTCTCCGTGAATGGCATCTTTGAGTCTCTTCCAAATTCTCGAACTTTCCTGACTTGATCTATTCCTTGTGAATAGCTTGCCTTGAATTTCTCGGGGTTTGGGGACCCATCGGCTTCTTAAAAGCATCGGCCTCCTCTTGGGCATCGTACAAGGACCCACAGGCTTCCTAAAAGCAACCCCGCCTCCTCTTGGGCTTAGTACAAGGACCCTACGGCTTCTTAGAAGTATTCACAGCCTCCTCTTAGGCTTCGTATAATAATCTCTTCCTTCGGGAATGATAGCCTCCTCTTGGGCTTCGTACAAGGACCTGTCGGCTTCTTAAAAGTTTCCAGCCTCCTCTTGAGCTTCGTACAAATTGTCCCGACAACCTCCTAGAGGTATAGGAACAGAACTTAATCATCTGCATAGAACAGTCCTTTCATAGAGTCTATTACTGTTTCTCAAAGCATAGTACAAAAGATGAAGCTCTAGACTTGGACGGTCTAATCTCCTTGAGTCTCAAAGACATTCTCAAGTGACCCCTTCGTTAAATAGGAAGGAAACCCATAGACTCGGACAGTCTCAATGCCCTTCGGATTTCCCGCTTCCTTAAAGAACAGGAATAAACCCGGATCCTTGAAACAAATCCTTGAGTACAGTGTTACTCATATAAGAACTGATTTTCTCTTTCAAAATCAGTATACTGGACCTGTCACTTAACTGAACAGTCACCATAGCCTCCTCTTGGGCTTTGTACAATGATCCTCCCTAGCGGAGTCAAACAATGTTTAGCCTCTCTCTCGGGCTTTGTACGAGACACATAAGAGACTCCCTCGTTGAGTCAATCACCTCTTTCGCCTTCATCTCAGGCTTTATACGAGATACAAAAAGGTTCTTATTGAGCCAAACAAACAATAGCCTTCATCTCGGGCTTTATACGAGATACCAAAAGACTCCATCGTCGAGTCAAAACCTTTTAGCTTCTCTCTCGGACTTTGTACGAGACACATATTAGCCTCCTCTTAGGCTTTGTATAAGAAAACCACTGGTTGATCCAATCAACCTTTTAGCATCAAAGTTGTGCCTCGTTCACAGTACACAAACATCAATAACTCCTTCCCTTTCATCTAATTGCTGTAAGCTGCAAGCCTCTGGATCATCTACATCCATGCCACTGTCCCTCTTTTAGCATGAGAAATTTCTAAGGAAAGATAGCATTGCTCTACACTGAGTTAAAGTCTTCTCCTTCAGGTTAATACCCCCTATAAAGGAAATTATGGCATTGCTAGGATCCGCGTATCCCGGTTAAAGTAATCCTCCCTTTATAACCAGTCACCCAACAGTTGTGACAAGCAGACCCCCTTTAGAGATGACAAATTCTCTCTAAAGTCGAGGCCCTTCAGCTTCACGTCTTGGGCTTTGAACAAGACACAAATAGACTTTTCAGCTTCACATCCTGGGCTTTGAACAAGATACAAATCACCTTTCGCTTCACGTCTTGGGCTTTGAACAAGACACCAAAAACAACCATTTCCTCCCATAGAATAGGAGGAACTACGAACGCTCTGATTTCCCTGTTTCTGTAAACGGGAATACGTAGGCATAAGATTGAAAGAAAAATCTTAGCGAGCACACTAAACAAAAACCCAAATCCCATATCTCCATCAATCAAAAGCAGTAATTCAAAAACATCAGTCCTAACATCCTAATCTTTGTTCCCCGCCAGAAACCTTCTGCCCAGATAAAAAGAAAGAAAACAGTATTGGCGAAAATACAAATAACCAGTACAAAGGCCCCCCACATTGATAGCATTCGTAACCTAACAGACCACTGTTTAAACTCAGTATGCAAAGCAGGGTTAATTGGAGACATCTATTTCCCTTCCTTCATCAGTTTCAATAGGATAAAAAATGAATCGACCTGTAGTTTAAGCTCAACCGCAGAGAGCGACCAGCGCTTAAGAACCGCGTCCAAAATCGCTCGCTACAGTAAGCCCAATTGTTTAAGTTAGCTTGTACCCTAAGTTAGCTTGTAATGGGTAATTGTTAAAAATCCCATTAGGTTAGTGTGTTAGTTTTCTTTTAAATAGCATGCTAGTCTATCATATTGTATAAAGGAAAAATAGGAAGATAAAATCCTAATTCAAGTGAGAGAGGTTATTTTGTTATTCTTGTATACTTGTAATCTTGTTTGAAAGAGAAAGGAAAGAATAGAAGTTTATAACCAAATTTGTGTGGAAAATCCTTATTAGATTGAGAGAGGTTAATTGTTGGTATTCACTTGTAATCTTTGAACCCTATAGAGAAAGTGAATAGTAAAATAGATTTAACCATTTCTCTATTCTTCTTCCTCTTTTCTCTTCCTTTGTGAACCCTAATAGGGTTTCGTGTGTTTGTTCAAGTTTTTCCATCTTTTCTACCCTTGTGGATTTCTTGGTGTTTAAGAAACCAAATATACTTTGTTATTCCGGTATCGTTTTTCACAACAAATAGTACAAAGGAAATTGTTAAATTCATTAAATGAAAATGAAAATGGAAGATAATTTACTCTAAGTAAATTGTTAAATTCATTTTTAACGATTCATATTTCAAACGTATTTTTAAGAGGCTGCCTTTAAGTACTTATTTGAAAAATGTTATTATCACATATATTTTATTTTATTTGCATGGTCTCACTGGGAGCCTGAGTTCGATCGTTTTGTAATATTTTATCATCTCTTAAAAAATTATAATTTTCATCAAGATATGATTGTTTGTCATTATCAAAATAGGGGGAATTGTTGAACCAATATTGCTTTGAAGAACAATGTTATTTAATTTAGTTTTGATGATAATAGAATGCAAAAGAGTAATTTAATCATCAAACGTTTGTTAGGCAAATAGGAAAAACCTTCATATAGATTCAAGGTAATATATCTTATAGAAAGAGTAAAGAAGTTCCACAAATAATCATCTAATCATAATGAATATTGAAGATTCCGTATAACACAATGATAATTGAGCATCTTTGTATTTCATTGTCAAAGCATCATGTGGGTGCACATCTTTGAAGATTCACTATAATATGTGTTGGTACATGCTCATCGTTATCATTTGTACTCAAGCAGTCATCAAATTCATCTAGTCAACTTCAAGTTTAAAATTCATCAATTTTGATCCTCTAGAAAAAGATCAAGTAGCTATCTTTTTTGTGTTTATTCCTCTAAAAACCGTTAGTAAAAGTTATTCTTGGAAAGAATAAATTAGTTGTTTTTCCTCTCAACATTGAAATTTGAGACAACTAAGTAATATTACACATGGTACATTGGTACACACTTTACATTATAAAAGGTACAACGTTGTGTGCGATAATATATACTATGAGTGTAAGGACACATAATATCCTATTTAAATAGTACAAAAATCACAATATCTTCTTTATCAAAAGCTCAAAATCATCAAATGGTCAATAAAGAAAGGAGGTTATATAATGACTAGTCTTCTCATTCTTTTATTCACCAACAAACAAACAACCACAAAAAGAATACTGTGAATATTTGAATGATTATTTAAGAATCAACTTGAGAAGAAAATGAAAATAAATTTTAAAATGAAAAACATCTAGAGAAAAATCTTACTAAAAATTAAGAGAGAACAAAAATCAGTGATTTTATTGTATACACTTTTTATTGAATAAACTTAAATGTTAGCATCAAGTGTCTTTTATTTCAATAAGATAGTGGAGGTGTTAGTGGTATAAGGAAAAACCAAGAGTTACTAGTGGGGTTTTAATTTAGTTTAATGCTTTAATTATAATAGTATTTTGTAAGTCTATATAAAGACCTTTTGTATTGTCATTTTATTAAGAGCAATTTTCAGTAGTAGCAGAAAAAAAGGAAAAGTGCAGTTTTTAAGTAAAACTTCCACCAGTGGAAGTATAGTGTAAAAAGTGTCCGAAAATATTTTAACTGCAATACAGAAGTAGTATTCAGTTTTTTACAAATTGGTATCAGAGCTAATGGCGAATACGATGAGTCAAATGCCGCTACCAAAATTAACGAAGGCGAATTACGAAAACTGGAGTATCCAAATGAAAGCTCTTCTTAGATCTCTAGATTCGTGGGAGACGGTCGAAACTGGTTTCACAGAACCAGATACCACAGGGTATACGGCAGCTCAAACTAAGGTGTTGAAAGAGACGCGTTCGAAGGATAAGACGACACTGTACATCTTGTTCTGAGCTGTTGATGAATCAGGCTTTGAAAAGATTGCAGGTGCAACAACTTCGAAACAAGCATGGGACACGTTAGAAAAAGTGTTCAGAGGAGCAGATCGAGTGAAGCAAGTTCGACTCCAAACCCTTCATGGAGAATTAGAGAGGATGTAGATGAAGGAGTCAGAAACTGTATCTGACTACATCACGCGTGTACAAACAGTGGTGAACCAACTCACTAGAAATGGCGAAGCAGTGACTGATGCATGAGTTGTTGAGAAGATTATGAGATCTTTAATAGATAAATTTGAGAATATTATGTGTGCAATAGAAGAGTCGAAGGACTTTTCGATGCTCTCAGTCGAAGAGCTCGCGGGTTCTCTCGAAGTACACGAACAACGTAAGATGAAAAAGAAGGAGGAAGCAGTCGAAGAAGCACATCAAGACAAGGAGTCAGTCAAAGACGAAAAGGTACTCTTTTCTCAAAATTTTCGAGGAAGAGGTCGTGGCCATGGAGGTCGTGACAGTGATCAAGGTGGTTGAGGCAGCAACTTCGATAGAGGAGAGTCGAGCCAGCAAAATTGGCGTGGCAGAGGACGTGGTCAAAGAGGTGGCCGGTCGAACTACTCCAACATTGAATGTTACAAGTGTAACAAGCTTGGTCATAATGCGAAGGATTGCAACTCCTTCAAATGCTATAACTGTAGTAAAGTAGGACATCTTGCAAAAGATTGTCGAGTCGAAAAGAAAGTAGAAGAAACAACCAATTTAGCTTTGGAAACTGAATCGAATGAAGGTTTTTTGTTGATGACTCAAAAGGAAGTAGACGCGAAAAATGACACTATGTGGTATCTTGACTCAGGAGCAAGTAATCATATATGTGGTCACAAACACCTGTTTAAAGAAATGCAGAAGATCGAAGATGGTCATGTGTCTTTCGGAGATGCATCGAAAGTGAAGGTAGAAGGCAAAGGTACGATTTGTTACTTGCAGAGGGATGATTTGACTGGATCAATCCAAGATGTTTATTATGTACCAGACCTCAAGACCAATATTTTGAGTTTGGGGCAACTCATGGAAAAAGGTTATTCGATATTCATGAAAGATCGGATATTACACTTGAAGGGCAAGTTAGGGCATCTGATTGCTCAAATTGAAATGGGGAAAAATCGAATGTACAAACTGAACTTGAAAAGCGTTCGAGAAAGATGTTTGCAATTCAAGGGTCAAAGAATTCTCAATGAAAGAGAGAAGAGGGCTAATGAGGTTGACAGAATATGTAGGCAGAAAGAGAAAGGCCTTGAAGAGGCACAAAAGAACATTGATGCGACATATGAAGTATTGAGAAGTAAAGAAGACGATGCAAACAGCAGGCTGGCGACTATAACTCTGAATGAGAAGGAATGTGAGTCTATGAGATCGAACTTGAATCTCAAGGAGAATGAATTATCTGCATGGGAGGAAAAGCTCAACGCCAGAGAAAAAGTTGAGATTCAGAAGCTTGTTGATGAACACAATGTCATTCTCGATGTGAAGAAGCAGGAGTTTGAGGTTGAATTGGATGAAAAAAGAAAATCATTTGAAGATGGATTAAAGAATAGATTGATAGAAGTGGAAAAGAAAGAAGGTGAGGACAATCACATGGAGGAGAAGGTTGCAAAACGCGAGCAAGCCTTAGAAAAGCGAGCTGAGAAACTCAAGGAGAAAGAGAAAGAATATGAAGTAAAAGTCAAAGCTTTGAAGGAACGGGAGAAGTCTATTAAGTCTAAGAAAAAAGACTTAGGGAAGGAGAGGGGTGAAATAGAAAGTGAGAGAGAAGAGTTGCTTAGTCTCAAGGCTGAAGTTGAGAAATTAAAAGCAAACAATGAAGAAGAATTGCTGAAAATTAAATAAGAGACTAATCGTCTTCAAGTAACCGAGGAGGAGAGGTCTGAATATCTCCATTTGCAGTCGCAACTGAAGCATGAAATTGATAAGTATAGGCTTCAGAAAGAACTACTAATGAAGGAAGCCGATGACTTGAGGCAGCAAAAAGAGACTTTCGAAGGAGAATGGGATGAGCTTGATCTGAAAAGAGCAGATGTGGAGAAAGAGCTGAAAATTTTGCTTCAACGGAAGGAAGAAATTCTAAAACTACAACAAAATGAAGAAGAGAAGTTGAAGAATGAGAAGCAGGCCACACAAGATTATCTACAAAGGGAGTTGGAAGATCTTAAGTTGGCTAAAGAGTCATTTGCTACTGAAATAGAGTTGGAAAAGTCAAGCCTAGCTGAAAAATCTCAAAATGAGAGAAACCAAATGCTTCTGAATTTTGAGATGCGAAAAAAATAACTTTTCGACAGAGACAAGAAATTAATAGGCATGATGGATGGTAGAAACATTTAAGTTTACAGGGGAGTTTTGTTGAATAAACTTAAATGTTAGCATCAAGTGTCTTTTATTTCAATAAGATAGTGGAGGTGTTAGTGGTCTAAGGAAAAGCCAAGAGTTACTAGTGGGGTTTTAATTTAGTTTAATGCTTTAATTATAGTAGTATTTTGTAAGTCTATATAAAGACCTTCTGTACTGTCATTTTATTAAGAGCAATTTTCAGCAGTAGTAGAAAAAAAAGGAAAAGTGCAGTTTTTAAGTAAGACTTCCACCAGTGGAAATATAGTGTAAAAAATGTCTGAAAATATTTTAACTGCAATACAGAAGTAGTTTTCAGTTTTTTACACTTTTTGTTGAAAGATAAAAAGACTTGTATTTGTATTTAGAGTTGGTTACATTCTCTATTGGGTGATATTTTAATCAATCTATCATTTATTCATTTATGTTATTGAATTTCTCAAAGGCCTGAGTATTAGCTAAATCCTTTGAGAGGATAAAGAGATTCAGCTGGGATTAGTTCTTTCTATTTGAAAAATCTAAGATATAATTCAGCCTGATTAGAAAATATTTTAGAGATTTGGTAATTTTTTAATTATAATGGATATATCTTAGTGTGAATAGTTAAGGGGGTGAACCATGATAAATTGTGTGTGTTTAATCTCTATTTCCTTATCTCCTTATCATTTTATTTTCTTGAGTTTCATTTGAAACAAAGTGTAAAAGTTTAAACTGGTAAACACAATTTAACCCATTCACTTCTTGTGTTTTCTCACCTTTAAATACGTCAAATAAAAAAAGGAAAAACACACCTATATAGGGAAGTCATATACCAAATATAACAAGCAAAGTGAACATGTCAATATGATGAGGTGGATTCCACCTATCTAGAGGCATCATGTAATCATGAATTATTTTGAAACAAATCTACATCACATCCTTTTAGTTCATCGGGCTTTAGATGATTGTGTCAAGATGAACATTTTCTCAGTATTTTTTGTAGTGATCATTGGACCAACAACGATTGAAACTAGACCAACAAAAAACATGAGAAGTTGTAGTAAGAGGCGTGATAATTATGTACCTCCACCTAAATTCAATGGGAAGAAGAGGCAATGTTTTGAAAACCTTGACGATGGGTTCAAAAGAAACCAAACTCTAATGCTTAATTATGAATTCCCACTATAAATGAAACATGGTGCATAAATTAGATATACGAGGTTTCACTTTTAGATATGCACAAAAACAATGGAAACCTCGTTTATTAACCTAGGTTGGGTTAAATGTGAGAGAGAGCCTAGAGAAAATATGCTAGAAGATGACACATAAACCTAGTCATAGGTAATTAGTAACCGTACTTTTGGAAAGCAACATAGTACACGAGGAAGCAACAATCAGAATAAAGACCACATATATGATCCTATGGAGAAGGAACTTAACAACTAATTTGGTTAGATTTCCCAAATGCGAATAAATATTGAAAACTAGGTTCTAGATGAATTAATGTAAATTGATCGTGAGCCAAGGTAGACAAGATGTATCATACTCCTTATACTTTCCATCTTAGGGAGCACTATAGGATCATCGGGTAAATTGAGAATCGTCAACAATGCCAAACTCTCCACAAAAAGTCAAGATTATTGATCGTACCTAATCAGAAAAATATTGGTGGCCAACAACACGTCGTGAGTTCCGTTACTCCGGTGGTGGTGAGAAGGTGGGGGGTGTACCTGCAAGGTACTCCGATGCTAAAGTCAGAGACGGAGTAAGCAAGTACAGAAAGGTAGTGAGAGTGAGAATTAGAATACCTGACCCTCTAGTGAAAGAGGGTATTTGTAGTGTGCCCCCAGCGTTGGGCCAACGATCGTCTGCACTGGGTTGCATCACTAGGCCCAATGCAGTTAACTGTCAGGGCTTACGTGGCGTAGGGAAGACCAGTACGTGGCCTTCGCCCTGGAGTAACTGCCCCGTGATATCCAGAAAGTGGGTTGACCAGCTCTTCCAGAAGTGGGTAGTTACTTGATGATGTGTCCCCGCGTGGGGAGCACGTGGAGTTCGTGGGGGCAGATGCAAGATCTCTCCCTGAGCAATGTAGTGGCCTGCTCGACGATGGTGGGATCTAGATGTGCCCGACGAGGGAGAGGAATAGGTCTTAATGGGATGCTTAACGTAGCATTGGGTTGGGCCTGCCCGACTAGTGGGCAGGCGCCGACCTAGTCCATAACAAGAGCTCCCCAAGTCGTTGCTCCGAAGAGTCGGAGTAATGACTTAAGGGTTAGCCCATTCGTCTGGGACCCGTTTAGTCGGGGAACTGTGCCCGAAATGCCGAGTTGGTAGAAGATGCAAGCGGTTAGGAGCAAGCGAGGTTTTGACGAGGCAGGAGTCGCGGGGACTGATGTCCGTCCGGTGCCCTAAAGGCCGTATCTAGTCGGGGATTGCCCCCGTTCGGTGCCTTGGTCGACGATATGGGGAGGCGAAAGGAGACGGGCACCTCATCACGTGGGCACAAAAGGGAGCTGAGAAGACGCACGCAGGGTTTCGAGTGCCACGTGTCAGTGCCATCAATGCCTATGGCAACTAGGAGTAGGGCACTCAAGTGCCTAAGGACGCCTCGAGTCTCGTGACAGTCCTATAAATAGGAGTTAAGTTCGTGCCATTTGCACGTTTCTGCTCTCCTGCTCAGACCTTTTTTTCTCTCTCTCTCTCTCTTTAATTTCCATCGTCGTCTGTCCGCCGTACACCGCCGTACCGTCGAACCACAACCGCCGTTCCAAGTAAGTTTCCGGCTCCTTGTGTTTGTTTAATGCATTTCATGGTGGTTCCGCCGGTGAACCGATGAAGTTCTCAGGGAGACCACGGAGTTTCCGGCGACAACGGCGGGACCCCTTTAAGTTTCCGATGAATGTCCCGGGGAGCTGAGATGAATGACTCGAGGACCTGATGAAGGTCCCGAGGACGTGGGATAAACCTCCCGAGGTCATAGGTTGAAGAACTCGTGGACCTGATGAAGGCCCCAAGGACGTGGGATGATGGTCCCGATGGAGTGGGATGAATATCCCGAGGACGTGGGAAGAAGATCCCGAGGGCGTGAGATGAAGGCCCCGAAGACGTCAGGTGGAGGTTTCGAGGACCTTAGCCGATGGTCTCGAGGGGGTTTGTGCCCTACTATCTAGCTAACGCAGCGACCACCTCGGCCAGGAGGCCCCTCCGGGATTTCGTGGTCGTGAAAAAGTTTGGCCGGAGGGAGTATATGTCGAGGAGAGTTTCTGATTATGCGCGGGTAGAGTCTTGTCAAGCTTCCTTCGCCTCCTTTCCTCGCCCTTTCACTTGATTTGCGATGGAAGGGTGGATTTGATCTGGAACGTCAAATTCAACATTTTCCTCTGCTTTTCAGGTAAAAAATGGCTGCCAGGAGAATTGAGGGGGTCATTGAGTCTGACGACAGGCCCGACACACCAGTAGCGCAGACCAGCGGTGTTCGGAGATGAACGTCTGAGGATTGGGCCGGGGAGGAGCCTCTGAGCGTCCCCTCTTTATTTGCCACGAATGACTCCGACGCCTATGCCACTGTTGAGGACTTTTGTGAGGGCTCCCCGCGGAACTGGCAGACGTACAAGCCTCGGGAGCACAACCGAATATGCTCGAGATTCAAAGGAATGAGGTTCCCTATGTATGAGTTCACCTTCCTAGAAGCGGGCCTGCGTCTTCCCTTCAGTGACTTCCAGCGGGAGGTGTTTTCCTGGCTATGTCTGGCGCCCTCGCAACTTCATCCAAACGCAATCGCGTTCGTACGGGCTTATGAGCTCGTATGTCAATACCTCGGCTCAGGGCTACGATACCCATCTTCTTCCCCATTTTCCATCTGCAGAGATAGACGGTCGAAGGTTGGCATAGCTGGGTGTCCTTTGTAACACCCTTTTTTTCTACCCAACAAAATAACACGAATAACACGACAAGTAATCAGGGTATCACCCCAAAACGCGCATCACATATCGTCAAAATCATTCAAGCATACACCTGTCCTGTCACACGGGTTTTACCATCATAATTAATTAAACACCACGCAGTGGAAAAGTCAAGCTTAAAACAAATACTTGTATAGTTCAAAACTCCTTAAGTAAAACTCATGAAAACATCATGTCCACATAAAACAAAAGAACATAATCGTTCGACTCAAACGTCTCGGCCCGATGTTACATATCAGAGCAAGACCCTCTAAATCGACGGAGAAATAAAAAATGCTTTAAAACTAAATCTCCATGCGCCAAAGGAGCTAAACCTGATCACCTGCACGTTACCCACGTGGAGGCAACATTCAAACAGGCAGGGTGACTAATCACGAAATCAATATATAAGATATGCGTAAAAGATAAAGCACAAGTATCATCATCATCAATCACACACAACATCAAACACATCAATAACATCAATGTAATGCAATGCCACATAGTATGCAATGCAACGTCAGACTCATGAATGTGGTACCAACATCATCATAATCGATGGAAATTGGGCCATCACCCTCCAAAGATCCACACCAATAGGATCGATTATTCACAAGAACCAGAGCACGTCATAAAACACTTCAATCCACACAATGGGATTGAAGCCACCAAAATGGACCGAAGTCCTACTATGCCATGAATGCATGATGCAAAATTATCATAATAAACATCGTCATAATATCATCATAGTTTCATCATCATTCATGAATTCATCATCAAACAAACATTATAACATCACATCAATTCGCACTCGTCAAAGGTTATCATTATAACTCACAATGCGTCATAGTTGGTTCATCACATAAAATCCCCGATTTTTATTCTATTCATCGTCATTACTAGATTACTAGTATCATATTATCTCATCTTAGCCCTACGTCTCAAAGAAACCTCGTTACAAGCGAAATCGGGACAGAAATCGCAAAAATGGGAAAATCTCCCCATGCCCCTGCCCATACGCGTATGGACCACCCTGATACGCGTATGGCTCAAATTTCACGCCCACCCTTACGCGTATTGCCCTCTTCAATACGCGTTTCAGCAGAGAGAGGTTCTTCCTCTCAATTCTCCTTCATATCTCCGTACGCGTAATGCCTTCTAGTACACATATTGCCCAACTTCCATACGCGTATGATACGCGTAGCAGCAGAGGGTCGTGTCAGCCCTTGGGGACAGGTGCGTACGCTACGCGTATCACCTTGGGAGTGTCCCCGTTACGCGTATTGCCTTCCCCAATACGCGTATTGCCTTCTCCATTACGCGTATTGCCTCCCCCCTTACGCGTATCACCAAAGACTCCTCCAAAACCCAGATTACGCATCTTAATGCAAAATCCCTCTTCCCAACACCTTCGATCTACCAAAAACAGCCTCAAATCATCTTCGATTCATCCCAGATCTAAGTTATTCATCCTACTTCATCATCTACATCAATTACCCTTAATTACTAAGTCTGAATTTAGTTATTATCAGGTTCGATTATAGATCTGGTTACCCAAAGTTCGTCACAACATCAATTACACAGATTCAACATCATGGCAGCAAAATCGCACGGATTTGATCCCAAAAAATCATATACATACATGCACAAAATTTCATCACAAACCAGCATATAATCATCAAACACGAAAACACACAATTATCTCTACCTTAAACCCATATCAAAAATATTAACCCAGATTACCCCCCCATACCTCAAAATTCCAGCAGAGATTCTTCGTTTTCCGGGGTTCTACGGTCGATTCCTCAATCTAGCCTCCTTTCTTCAGATCTCTAATCACTCCTTAGGGTTGCAAAATACTGATCTCAAAAACCCATTAAATCTTTTGTTTGACCTATGTTTTTGGGCCTTAATCACAGTTTACTGTATTATCCTCAATTAATCCTCTCCTTATTACCATTTTACCCTTAATGGTTTCCTAATTATTTTAATTAACCATAATAATAATAATCTAAATAATATTCTAATTATTCAAATTATTCCAATATTATTATTAATAAAATAATCCAATTAAATTACTAATTCTAAGGTCTCAAGGTCCCTTAACCCAAAATCATCACAAAATCATCAACGTCACAAAACCGTCACAAAGCACCAAAACACCGAATAATCATAATAATTTAATGAATAAATATTATAATCATTTGGGGTGTTACAACTCTCCCCCACTTATAGAATTTTCGCCCTCGAAAATTACCTGAAGGAAACAGAGTCGGATACGACTCCTTCATCTGATCTTCACGTTCCCAAGTCCAACTTTCGCCAGCTGATCCACCCCACAACACCTTCACCAAGGCTATGTCTTTACCCCGCAATTGCTTCATTTCACGACCATCAATCTGCACAGGCAATGCTTCCACAGTCAGATTATCCTTCACTTGTACATCATCCATCTGAATCACATGCAACGGATCTGGAATGTATTTCCTCAACTGAGACACATGGAACACGTCATGTAAATTCGCAAGCGTCGGCGGTAAAGCAATCCTATAGGCTACTTCTCCTATCCTCTACAAAATTTGATCTCCCTCTTGGAATTCAAGTGCATTGCTCCTCTTATCATGGTAACTCTTCTGATGACTCTGCGAAGCTTTCATCCTTTCTTGGATTATCTTAATCTTCTCAGTCGTCTCTTGCACAATTTCAGGTCTGAGTACAACACTCTCACCTGACTCATACCAACACAAAGGAGTCCTACACCGTCTCCCATACAAAGCTTCATATGGTGCCATTCCAATACTAGCATGAAAACTATTATTGTACGTGAACTCAATCAACGGTAAATGGCTATCCCAAGAACCTTCGTGATCCAACACGCACGCCCTCAGTAAATCCTCCAGAGATTGGATAGTCCTTTCTGTCTGATCGTCCTTCTGCGGATGATATGCTGAACTCATCCTCAATTTAGTACCCAAAGCCTCTTGCAAACTCTTCCAGAACCTCGATGTAAATCTCGAGTCTCTATCTGACACAATACTTGATAGTATACCAGGCAACTTCACAATCTCCTCAATATACATCTCAGCTAACTTTTGCATGGAATGATTAATCTTCATCAGTAAGAAATGAGCCGACTTAGTTAATATATCCACAATCACCCAAATCGAATCATTTCCCTTAGCAGTCTTCGGCAATCCCACCACAAAATCCATGGAAATACAATCCCATTTCCATTCTGGAATTCTCAACGGCTGCATCATACCTAAAAACTTTTGATGCTCAATCTTCGACTTTTGACAAGTCAAACATGCATAAACAAACTCCGCAATATCCTTCCTCATCCCTGGCCACCAAAACAACTTCTTCAAATCCTGGTACATCTTCGTAGCACCGGGATGAATACTCAACCTACTTCAGTGTCCTTCTTCTAGAATACTCTTTTTAATACCAGGAACATCTGGGACACACACCCTGTCTCTGAACATCGTCACACAATTCTCGTCGATTCAGAATTCTCCTTCGTTACCTTGGTTGATCAAAGTCAACTGGTCCACTAACTTCAAGTCGGATTATTGTCCCACTCTGATCTCTTCCAGAATACCACTAGTCAACTTCAACATTCCCAACTTCACACTGTCAGGAGTTGCTTCACACACCAAACTCAAATCTCAGAACTGTTCCAGTAACTCCAACTCTTTCACCATAAGCATCGACATATGCAATGACTTTCTGCTCAATGCGTCAGCACATTCTCTTTACCAGGATGGTAGTTCAAATTGAAGTCATAATCCTTCAACAATTACAACCACCTCTCTGCCTCATATTCAACTCTTTCTGATTAAACAGGTACTTCAACCTCTTATGATCGCTGAACACTTCGAATTTAGAGCCAAACAGATAATGTCTCCAGATTTTTAACACAAATATCATAGCTGCCCATTCTAAGTCATGGGTTGGATAATTCATTTCTTGGACCCTCAATTGCCTGGAAGCATAAGCAACAACTTGCCCATTCTGCATCAATACTCCTCCAAGACCCATCTTCGATGCATCACAGTACACTACAAAAGATTCATTCGAATTAGGCAAAATTAACATTGAAGCAGTCGTCAATCTCTTCTTCAATTCCAAAAAACGTTTCTCACAAGCTGCATCCCACACAAAAGCTTGACCCTTTTGAGTCAACTGAGTCAAAGATAAGGCTAACTTAGAAAAGCCCTCGATAAACTTACGGTAATAACCCGCCAATCCCAGAAAACTTCATATCTCAGTAGCAGACTTTGGAGTCTCCCACTATAATACAACATCAATCTTCGAAGGGTCAACAGCAATTCCACCACTGGAGATCACATGGCCAAGGAAACTAACTTCCTTCAACCAGAACTCACACTTTGACAGCTTTGCATACAACTTCTTCTCTTTTAATACTTGCAACACAGTCCTCAAATGCTCAGCATGCTCTTCTTCTGATTTAGAATATATCAGAATATCGTCAATGAAGACTACAACAAACTGATCCAAATACTCATGAAAGATTCGATTCATGTACTCCATGAACACACCGGGTGCATTGGATATACTAAACGGCATCAAAGTGTATTCATAGTGTCCATACGTCATCCTGAAAGCCGTCTTCGGAATATCATCAAGCTTAACTCGAATCTGATGATCACCCGACCTCAAATCAATCTTGCTGAACACACATACACCTACTAGCTGATCCATCAAATAGTCGATTCTCGGTAGTGGATACTTATTCTTGATAGTCACTTTATTCAACTGCCGATAATCAACACACAACCTCATACTTCCATCCTTCTTCTTCACTAACAGCACAGGAGCACCCCCACGAAGAAATACTTGGTCGAACAAACCTCTTCTCAAGCAATTCTTCCAACTATTTCTTCAATTCACTTAACTCAGAAGCTGACATCCGATAAGGAGCCATCGACACTGGACTCATACCTGTTACCAAGTCCACTGCAAACTCTACTTCTCATTCTGGAGGCAAATCGCAGATGTCGTCTGGAAACACCTCTGGAAATTCACAGACAACAGGCAACTCCACACCTGCAGCTTCACGATCAATCTGCAACGATGCAAACATTGCAAACACCAAGGCTTCATCTTCCAGAAGTTCGTCCACTTGCTTAGCAGACAAGAACATCAACTCTCCACCATCACCAAACTCAGGAAATTCTACCGTCTTGTTATAACAATTGATATGAACACGGTTAAACTTCAACCAGTTTATTCCAAAGATTACATCGATTTGGTGCAAGGGTGAGCACACCAAATCCATCACAAAACTCTTCTCAAAAATCATCACAGGACATCTCAAACACACTAAAGTAGTAGTAACAGAACCATTAGCTAGAGTTTCTATTACCATATTACTATTCATGTCAGATAACTTCAAACCCAATCTATTAGCACATTCAAGCGAGATAAAAGAATGAGTAGCACCAGTATCAATAATAGCAATCAACTCGATATTATTAATAAAGCAAGTACCTCGAATCAGGTTGTCCTTCTCTGGCGCTTCTGCACCACTCAAAGCAAACACTCTGCCACTGGCCTGAGCAGCAGTCGCAGTCTTCTTCGGCTTTTGACATTGAGTACTGATATGACCTTTCTCACCACAGTTGAAACATGTTGGACCATCGTCCTTGCAGTCAGTAGCTCTATGTCCCTTCTTACCACATCTATAGCACCTCACCACATTATTGGCGCACACATCAGCATGGTGGCCATGCTCGCCACACTTATAACACTTTCCAGAAGCGGGAGCTGCTCCCCCACTTGACTTCTTCCCATCTGAAGCCTTCTGGTTCCCTTTGTCAGCTGAAGTCGTATAAGGCTTAGCCCTATACTGCCACTTCTTCTCACTCAACTGCTTGTAGTGAGCAGATCGAGCTCGGCTATCCTCGTCGTAGATCCTACTCTTATCCATCAACTCAGCAAACTGCGAATCTGTTGGTATCCAATACCCTGCTTGATCTCTGGTTTCAACCCATTCTCGAACTTGAGACACTTGGACATCTCAGCATCAGCACGGTTGTAGTGAGGAGAGTACTTTACCAGCATCTTAAACTTTGCAGCATACTCTGCCACAGTCACGTCTTCTTGCTTCAGCTCAAGGAATTCCACTTCTCTCTTGCCACGAACATCCTCTGGAAAATACTTGCCCAGAAACTCCTGCTTGAACACAGCCCAGGTTATCACAGTGCCAACATCTTCCAGTCTCTGACGGGTGTTATCCCACCAATCCTCGGCCTCTTCTTCCAGTATATGCGTTCCAAACTGAACTTGTTATGTATCAGTACACCCATCACCCGGGAGATCTTCTCAATTGCCTTCAGCCACTTGTGTGCACTTGCTGGATCATGAGTACCCACAAAAGTCGGTGGATTATTCCTCTTGAACTCCCCTAAAGCATGAAACTCATCTGGAATTCCACCATTCGGATTGAGTTGCGCTACCACATTAGCAACTGATTCCAAAGCATCAGCAATAGCACGATCATTTCTTCCAGCCATTCTACACACCACCAATAAGGTTATAAGAACTAAAACATCAACAGTGTACACACACTTGTCGATCAACAGGGGACTGACATCACGTAAAAAACCTGGCCGGACGGACCGACCTGCTCTGATACCACTAATGTAACACCCTTTTTTCTACCCAACAAAATAACACGAATAACACGACAAGTAATCAGAGTATCACCTCAAAAAGGGCATCACATATCGTCAAAATCATTCAAGCATACACCTGTCCCGTCACATGGGTTTTACCATCATAATTAATTAAACACCACGCAGCGGAAAAGTCAAGCTTAAAACAAATACTTGTATAGTTCAAAACTCTTTAAGTAAAACTCATGAAAACATCATGTCCACATAAAACAAAAGAACATAATAGTTCGACTCAAACGTCCCGAACCGATGTTACATATCAGAGCAAGACCCTCTAAATCGACGGAGAAATAAAAAATGCTTCAAAACTAAATCTCTATACGCCAAAGGAGCTAAACCTGATCACCTGCATGTTACCCACGTGGAGGCAACATTCAAACAGGCAGGGTGACTAATCATGAAATCAATATATACGATATGCGTAAAAGATAAAGCACAAGTAGCATCATCATCAATCACACACAACATTAAACACATCAATAACATCAATGTAATGCAATTCCACATAGTATGCAATGCAACGTCAGACTCATGCATGTGGTACCAACATCATCATAATCGATGGACACTGGGCCATCACCCTCCAAAGATCCACAGCAATAGGATCGATTCTACACAAGAACCGGAGCACGTCATAAAACACTTCAATCCACACAATGGGATTGAAGCCACCAAAATGGACCGAAGTCCTACTATGCCACGAATGCATGATGCAAAATCATCATAATATCGTCATAGTTGCATCATCATTCATGAATTCATCATCAAACAAACATCATAAAATCACATCAATTCGCACTCGTCAAAGTTTATCATTATAACTCACAATGCGTCATAGTTGGTTCATCACATAAAATCCCTGATTTTTATTCTATTCATCATCATTACAAGATTACTAGTATCATATTATCTCACCTTAGCCCTACGTCTCAAAGAAACCTCGTTACAAGCGAAATCGGGACAGAAATCGCAAAAACGGGAAAATCTCCCCATGCCCCTAACCATACGCGTATGGACCACCCTGATACGTGTATGGCTCAAATTTCACGCTCACCCTTACGCGTATTGCCCTCTTCAATACGCGTATCATCAGAGAGAGGTTCTTCCTCTCAATTCTCCTTCAGGTCTCCGTACGCGTAATGCCTTCTGGTACGCGTATTGCCCAACTTCCATACGCGTATGATACGCGTATATGCATAGGGTCGTGTCAGCCCTTGGGGACAGGTACGTACGCTACGCGTATCACCTTGGGAGTGTCCCCGTTACGCGTATTGCCTTCCCCAATACGCGTATTGCCTTCTCCATTACGCGTATTGCCTTCCCCCTTACGCGTATCACCAGAGACTCCTCCAAAACTCAGATTTCGCATCTAAAAGCAAAATCCATCTTCCCAACACCTTTGATCTACCAGAAATAGCCTCAAATCATCTTCGATTCATCTCAGGTCCAAGTTATTCATCCTACTTCATCATTTACATCAATTACCCTTAATTACTAAGTCTGAATTTAGTTATTATCAGGTTCGATTGACAGATCTGGTTACCCAAAGTTCGTCACAACATCAATTACACAGATTCAACATCATGGCAGCAAAATCGCACGGATTTCATCACAGAAAATCATATACATACAGGCACAAAATTTCATCACAAACCAACATATAATCATCAGACACGAAAACACACAATTATCTCTACCTTAAACCCATATCAAAAATATTAACCCGGATTAACCCCCCCCCCCCCCCCCATACCTCGAAATTCCAGGGTTCTACGGTCGATTCCTCAATCTAGCCTCCTTTCCTCAGATCTTTAATCACTCCTTAGGGTTGCAAAATACTGATCCCAAAAACCCTCTAATTCTTTTGTTAAACCTATGTTTTTGGGCCTTAATCTCAATTTACCGTATTATCCTTGATTAATCCTCTCCTTATTACCATTTTACCCTTAATGGTTTCCTAATTATTTTAATTAACCATAATAATAATAATCTAAATAATATTCTAATTGTTCAAATTATTCCAATATTTTTATTAATAAAATAATCCAATTAAATTACTAATTCTAAGGTCTCAAGGTCCCTTAACCCAAAATCATCACAAAATCATCAACGTCACAAAACCGTCACAGGAGCACCAAAACACCGAATAATCATAATAATTTAATGAATAAATATTATAATTATTTGGGGCGTTACATCCTTCAAGCAACCGAGGAGGTTGTTTTGGGCTTATCTGGATTCTGTCCGGAATTTCAAATATCGGTGGTTCGTCGTCAAGCCCATCACCCACATGGCCGCCAACACATTGTATGATCGTGTATTCAGAGAGAAAGATGGACTGTAGAAGGAGGTCCTCGAATCAAAGTGTCCCCTGGAGTGTACAGAGGAGCACTTCAAACGAGGAAAAGATAGTTATATAATCAGTCCTGGTGCGTTGGGTGAGGAGGACCGACTGACCTACCAGAAGTTAGTTACGTTTGTCTCCGGCTTCAGTCGCACAAAGTTGGTGACTTCGAATGGAAACTTCATGCGCAATGATAGCGGGAAGATCTTAACAGAGGCCTGGCTGATAAACACCAAAGCCCTCCTCGAGTACGAGACTGACGAGGAGGTTATCCTGTTCTTAGGTAGCGGACGTCCCCTTTACTCGGTCCCCATCAATGTTTTTGCTGTTGGTTTACTGATGTTTATTTTCCCTTTCGCAGGTACAATGTCGAGCTTGGAAGAACGCGTGAAGAAGATGGAGGTTGCCCGAGGTCCGAAGAAAGGTGGAAAGGGGTCCGGTTCGACAGCAAATGCAAGGCCCTAACTCGACACCTGGGGACTCGTCTAACTCCCCACAGTGCAGCCAATCTCCGACCTCGCAGGGATATCCAAAGAGGCATCGAAATAGTGAACCGGTGCATGTCAACCTCACTAAGAGCCCTACATATGAGAATTTCGTGCTCCCGCCCTGCTACCTGCGGCACAACTTCTTCTCCGGGGCCAACTCCCCGACCGTCAGCGCTGCCGAATCCAAGGCTAGCTTGGGCGCTGATCGGACTGCGAGGAGGAAACTCTTGTCGAAAGATATAGCTGCGATGATGTGGGTCTTTATCATAACTTTGGTCCTGAATGACGAGACCTGCCCCTCGGCTGACCTGACCAAACTGCAGAACAACTTCGCGTCAATCGAGGCTGAAATGAAGAAGTTGGCCAAAGACCTTGACGAGTGCAAGAAACAGAATAAGGCTCGGGTCGAGCTCCACAGGGATATGGAGAAGAAGATGAAGGACGCTGATGAGGAAAAGAAGACTCTCTTAGCCAAGATTGATGAGCTGGAGGTGGCCGCCAGGCCCGCCGAAGGTGAGACCAACGAGGACAAACTTCTGATTTCTCGGGCCAAAATGATATCGAAGATCATGCTGCTCGAGCAGGATGTCCTGGGGGGCTGTCAAGGTAGGCTTTGTTGCCGCTGTGAAGCAGCTCTAGCTCGTGAACCCGGGTGTTCAGCTCATCACCGAGGGGCATGTCCTTATCATCAGGTGGTTGAAGGTCGGGTTGTCGCGCCGAAAACCGAGGAGGAAGAGGACGACCAGACCATGGCGGATGAGCAACCTGAGGAGAATGCAGTTGTCTAGTTTTCTTTCTTTTTTCTAGTTTGTTTAGCCTGCTCGCCAGTTTTTTGTACTGACTTTTTCCTGGCCTACGTGCCAGGGGCTTGGATTCTTTTTTTACTTTTGAACAATGGGCTTCTGCCCGATTGAATGCATTATATTTCCTTATCTTGTGTGTGATGCTTGTATGTTGATTATATATTTGTTACTTTCGTTTTTGTCTAAGTATTTGGGGGTCTTTGCTCGACTTTGTTGATCCTCGACAGTGTAGGGAACTGGTCGAGCGGTCTGAGCTATATCCCGACCTTTGACGAAGCTAAAAGCTTGGTCGAGGTCTTAGCTTCGTGGCGGGAACTTTCCATCGCGAGTTGGGTGTCCTGCCTAGTTGGTACGGTGGCGGTGGAGCTCGATCGAGGTATCCCTGTCGGATCAAGGGTCCTCGCACACACACA
Organism: Lathyrus tuberosus; assembly: GCA_022829125.1. Classification (NCBI taxonomy): domain Eukaryota; kingdom Viridiplantae; phylum Streptophyta; class Magnoliopsida; order Fabales; family Fabaceae; genus Lathyrus; species Lathyrus tuberosus. The sequence continues at coordinate 2,065,064 of JALAZF010000112.1, forward strand.
AAGCGGGCCCTTGTCTCCTTGTCTCGAGGTGGGGAGTCGCGCGTGTACCTTAGTGCGCTCCTTTGGTCGTGATGCGGATGGGCCGCGGCCAGTGTTTAACTGTAGTACTGTTTCATTTTTTCAGCGTTCCATGGTCGAGCAAGTTCCTCCCCGTGCAGATTTTCGAGGTAGGCTCCCGACCCCGTTTTCACGCGGACGCGATAGGGGCCCTCCTAATTCGCGGCGAGCTTGCCTTCGTGCGAATCTTTCTGGTTCCTTCGAAGGACAAGGGTGCCTACCTGAAATTCGTGTTTGATAATTTGCTGTCATGGCGTGGAGTTATCTTCTGTTTGAGCGAGGCTTCGCGGAGGGATGCGCCCGACAGTATCTCTTCGACCAGGTCGAGCTCCTCCCTAAGGGCCTAATCGTTCATCTTCTCATCGAGGGGAGACTCGTTCCTTCTCGAGGGTTCCCTTATTTCCACTGGGATTACCGCCTCAGTTCCGTAGGTCAGTCGAAAAAGGGTTTCCCCGGTAGTGGAGTGGGGGGTTTGTCCTGTAGGCCCAGAGAACGCTGTGTAGCTCCTTGACCCACCTTTTCTTGGCGTCGCCCAGTCTCCGTTTCAGGCCTCGCAGGATCACCCTGTTCGCGGCTTCGTCCTGCCCGTTTGTTTATGGGTGCTCGACCGACGTGAAGTGTTGCTTCGTACCCAGCTTGGTGACGAAGTCCTGAAAGTTCTTGCTGGTGAACTGTGTCCCATTGTCGATGACAATTTCCTAGGGAAACCCAAACCAGGCAAGTATATTTCTCTTGTAGAAACGGAGTATGTTGTGGGCCTTGATTTTGGCCAAGGCTTCGGCCTCTATCCACTTGGTGAAGTAATCGATGCCGGCAATCAGGTACTTATTTTGGTACGACCCTACGGTGAAGGGTCCGAGGATGTCCATCCCCCACCAGGCAAATGACCACGGGGACGAAAGTGTTTTGAGCTCACTGGGTGGTGCCAGGTGCATGTTCTCATGTCGTTGGCATCTGAGACACTTCTTGACATGCTCCGTGGCGTCCTGCTGCATGGTGGGCCAGTAGTATCCTACTCGCAATGCTTTATGGGCTAGGGATCATCTACCCAGGTGTTGCGTGTTGATCCCCTGGTGTATCTCTTGGAGTATGCCGGGGACCTTGGACTCATCGACGCACCTGAGGAAGGGGATCGAGAAGCCGCACCGATATAACTTGTCCTCGACAATCGTATATGAGCAGGCACGTCGCCTAACTACTTCGGCGTCCTCGGGGTCGTCGGGTAGTTTTCTTGATGCTCGGTCGTGGAAGCACCTCTTGAATGACGGACTTGTTTCCGCCTTTTTTCTTTGTGCTTGCAAGTTTCGACAGGACGTCTGCCCGAGTATTGTGTTCGTGTGGGATGTGACTCACTTCCATGGAGGTGAAATTTTTCATCATTTCTTTCACCAGAGCCAAGTATTCGATGAGGTTGTCGTTCTTGGCTTGGTACTCTCCTCGCACCTGAGAGGCCACGAGCTAGGAGTCGGTGAATATTTTTACTTCTTTGGCGCCGAGATCCTCGGCTAGTCGTAACCCGACGAGGAAAGCCTCATATTTGGCCTGGTTTTTTGATGTTGGGAAGGACAATGTGAGGGAGACCTCAATCAGGATACCTTCCTCGTTCTCCAGGATGATTCCCGCTTCACTTCCTGTCGAGATGGATGCCCTGTCGACGTAGATCATCCATTTTTGGGATTCGTCGGTCAAAGGTTCTGGGATGGTCATCTCCGCCACGAAGTCGGCCAGCACCTGAGCTTTCAAGGCCTTTCTTTCCTCGTATTGGACGTCAAACTCGGCGAGTTCGAGCGACCACTTGAGCATCCTACCCACCATATCTGGCTGGCCGAGGAGTTGTCTCACGGGTTGCTCGGTCCTCACCACGTTCGTGTGGGCCAAGAAGTAGTGTCGCAATCTTTTAGCCGCGGTGACGAGGGCCAGAGAGACTTTTTCGATCTGCTGGTATCTAAGTTTAGGACCTTGGAGGGCTTTGCTGGTGAAGTAATTCGGCTTTTACCCATCGGGGGTTTCCCAGATTAGAACCGCGCTGACCGCTTCCCTCGTGACGGCGAGGTATAGGAACAACGTCTCCCTATTTTCTGGTCGCGAGAGGACATGGGGTTGCGAGAGCCTGTTTGCACTCCTCGGTCCATTCGAACGTGGCCTCCTTGCGTAGGATTTTGAAAAATGGAAGTATGTACTGCGCCAATTTGGCCACGAAGCGGGAAAGTGAGGTGAGCATCCTATTTAGCAATTGTATCAATTTCTTTGAGTTTGGTGTCAGGAGTTCGGAGAATGCCCTGCACTTGTTGGGGTTCGCCTCGATCCCTCGTTTTGTGAGGTAGAAACCGAGGAACTTGCCTGCCCGGAACCCGAAGGTGCATTTTTCTGGGTTGAACCTCATCTTGCATTTCCTCGCCGTGTCGAAGATCCTTTTGAGGTGGGCAGCATAGTCGACTTCTTCTACAGATTTCACGATCATGTCGTCCATGTAGACCTCAAGCATGTCGCCGATCTCTCCCCAGAAGACTTTGTTCATCATTCGCTAGTAGGTCGCGTCGGTGTTCTTCAGGCCGAAGGGTATTACATTGTAGTAGTAGTTGCCTGACTCAGTCATGAAGGCCATGTGCTGCTTGTCATCCTTCGCCATGGGGATTTGATTGTACCCCGAGTAAGCGTCCATGAACGACAATAATTTAAAACTTGCAGAATTGTTGACCAGATTATCGATGTTAGGCAGTGGGTAAGCATCTTTCGGGCATACCCAGTTAAGATCAGTGTAATCAACGCACATCCTCCATTTTCCATTATTTTTCTTAACAAGTACAACGTTGGACAGCCAGGTTGTGTACCAGGCTTCCAAAATAAAGTTTGCCTCTAAGAGGTCTTTTATAGCTTTTTCAGCAGCCTCGGCTTTCTGGGGAGACTGCCTATGCCTACATTGCACTATAGCCCTAGCAGCTGGATCTACAGTAAGCTGGTGCCAGACCACATCTGGGTCGAGGCCGGGCATCTCTGACGCGCTCCACGTGAACATGTCAGCATTCTCCCGGAGGCAGGCCTTCAACTGCTTCCTCGCCAGGTCGGGGAGCCCGGTACCAATCTTCACATTCCTGTATGGATTGTCCCCGAGAGTGATAAGCTCAAAATCTCCATCTAGAATGGGGCCCATTGGGTGGAGAGGCTACTCATTGCCTTCGACTGGGAGGCCATTGCCCGCTGCTTCTCCTTGTTCCTACTCGTTGGGGAAGCGACTATCGAGGTCCACCGCGTTGACATGCGGGAGTGGCTTCTGCTATGCGTTTAGGGCTGGCTTCTCTGCGGTCTTGGACTTAACGTTGATCGAGTTTAGACCCTTGGTCGCAGCTTCGAAGCATCTCCTAGCAGCTTCAATATCCCCATGAAGGGTGACGACTCGACCTCTGTTCGTGTAGTACTTCATCTTCAGATGAACTATTGATGGTACCGCTGTGAGCTCGACCAAAGTCGGTCTCCCCAGGATGCACTGGTACCGGGAAGGGCACTCCACCACCAGGAAGCGGGTCTTAACTTGTCAAGCAGTGTCGTCACTCCCGAAAGTAACCATCAGCTCGATATAGCCCCACAGTCTGGTGGTGGTGTCGTTGAAACCCTGGAGGTCTAAGCCCACGTAGGGGGTCAGATGTGTTTCATTAAGCTGGAGGGTCTCGAAGAGGTGGGCGTACATGATGTCCACCGAACTCCCTTGGTCGACTAGGATGCAACGGATATTAAAGTTTGTCATCTACGCTCTGATCAGGAGGGGAAATATGGAGTTAGACTCTCCCTGACTTAAATAATTGTTTGTCCTCAAACAAGAATCAAACAACTCAACGAAACCGAGTGAAAACCAAAGAATCACGAATCAACAAGTTTTGAAAAACGGAAAACAAATGTATGGTTCAAATGAAAAATGGTACACGCAAAGTAAATACTTACCACTAAACTACGACGACAACATAGTCACAAAACAAATGCAAAATACAAAAATCATGCCAAAAATTCTAAAACAACACAAGTTCAAATGTGAATCACACCTACCAGAAACAATCATCGGTAGATGAAAAACACAAAATGAGGTTCTTTTCACTCATACAACAATCTTGCAAACAAAAGACTAAATTATACAACCATCCAAAAATTCACATTGAACATACAAAGGCAAGAATCACAAGGACTTTTCAAGGTTGTAGCGTGGTCGGGTAAACAAACAAGGGGCAATTTCTAAAGGTAATTGAAACAAAAACTTGCCTAAACCTAAGGGAGTGATCAACTCACAAAGATTCAAACACAAAATTCCAATCAACTTCTTCCAAAATCCCAAGTGTTACACAACACACAATACTTATTTAGCACAATTATTTGAACTCTTTTTGTTTCCTTTCTCAAGGATTTTCTTTTTCTTTCTTTTTTTTTATTTTCTTTTTCTTTGTCATATTTTTCTCTTTTTTCTTTTTTCTTTTCTTTTTCAACCTCATAGAAACCAAACAATGAGTAAACAATCATTCTCTCCCCAACTTGAATTCAACCACATCATCATGTGAATATTCCCTACTTTCTAAGGCAAGGCAAAAATTCATACAACAACACAAAGTTGAGGGTCCAAGAAAAAACAAAATCCATTCAAAAATAAGTGAATTAAATACTCATAGACAAGCATTAAGTTCAATTAAAACATGGATCAAAAAGCTCAAAGGGGTTACGAATTATCACACACTCACAAGGTGAATTGACTATTTGGCTAAGTAGTTGTGCTCAAAATGAAACAAAATGCCTTAATCCTTTTCATGCTTTCATATAATTAACACAAATAAAAGATTAAGCATAATAAAATCCAGTTAGAACAAGAATGTTGGTACTCCGTGCATATATGAACAATGGAAAGCTACCTCACAAAAAGTTTGGGAACTAAAGCGATTCACAACAAGAACAAGTATACAAAAGAATGAATGGCATGGAAGTTTGTAAAAAGCCTAAGTATCATGAATATGCTAAAGTCAAGAAAGCGATAAATACATACCTTGGACGTGTACAAAACTTAACAATATCATTACCATACATCCGCAAGTTGAAATGATCAAACTTGGAACATCACCAAATTTCCTCAATCTACTCAAAACAAGCTCATTGACAAACGCAAAAACTATTAATATACACAAACTGAAAAACCGGCAAAAATTCATTAAACAAGTTGTAAAGTGAAGATTTGAGAATTTTACGAAAAATTCGAGTACAACTTGTTTAATGAATACTCACCACACTACCTAAACTAAACAACAACAAAAGAAAAGAATACACCATGCTTGTTTTACGTCGTAAGCTCGACGCCTTTACAATGCTTAGCTAGTAACTTCCTTCCTTCATGCCATAGTGATGCCTCACTGCGCAAACCAAAAGCAAGTGCCCTAACCAAACACTTAAACAAACGTTACGGGAACAAAATGTATACAACACTTAAACAAACATAATGGAAACAGACACTATATACGATATATACAAAACTCAAAAACAAAGAAACTATCACAATGCGATTCAATATCAAAACGAATCCCCGGCAACGGCGCCATTTTGTTGAATGCAGAATAGGGCAAACAGCAAAAATATTTATTTTCGAAAGAATTCCCTCCGGGATTTATGTCGTGTCCACAGAGATCAGTTTGAGGGAAAGAATGTCGTTCGACAGTCTCTCGCGTTTATGAGTTTGGGTTTAAATGGTTTAAAACAAGAAAACAGACAAGTAAACATTAAAACATAACAAGAAATTCATTCTTCAGAGACAAGAAACTTATCAGGCGTGCACATAATCAACTCCTCACAAATTTAAACTTACTGACCAGTTATACTCAACCTACAATACTCCTCAATATCACCCAGCATCACTCACAACAAAGGTTATGTCTAACGCAAAGTTGAGAGAACAACCGTGTTACCCTCGTCAACACTCTCGCACGCGACTCAAGGCACGGAGGCATTAAGCTTCGACGCCTATTGAAGATTGTTAGCTTTTAAATCTATCTCTAGAATCCAGAAACTAACAGATAATCATCCCTAATCGAAGTTTGCGAGGGTTATGTCTAACGCAACCCAAACCCCGCGCATAAAGCAAAAATCAGAGACAATCACCAATAAAGATTTGTAAAGCAAGTTTCATACAACGCCATGGGCGACAAATATACATGAGATCATAGTCAATACATATACAAAACCCAACAAAAAATAAAAACACAAAGAAGAAGAGAAATGAACCAAACATCTCGCGGTTTATCAGAGCCGATCGACGATCAATCCACCCCGGTTCATCCATGTGCAAGCTTCCATGTTGTTTTCTAAGCTAGTCTACTGAAAAATGAAGTTTGATGGAGTTGGAACAAGAATCCCCAAAACCATCACCTAAAAAATTACATAATTCTATTATATGCAAATCAGATTTTCGCAGGTTCGCTTTGCGAACCAATTATTCGCCTAGCGAATGCACGAAAAGGGCACTTAAGTGCCTCTGAATAGTTAAACTGCCTCTTGCTTTCTTCAGAAGTTCGCTAAGCGAACGTTTTATTCGCCTAGCGAATGCTCGCTAGGAAGTTCACTAAGCGAACTTTGGTATCGTTATCCTCTGTCCAATTCTGGACTCCTTCGCTGGGATCTTCGCCAACCATTCGCAAAGTGAACATTCGATGTCACACTCGCAAGCGAACATGACAGCAAACCAGTCCCTTATTTGATCACAACTTCTGCACCGTAGCTCGGATTGACGCACGGTCGGAAGTGCTGGAAAGCTTATTCAATGCTCTTCAAAACAATGGTAAAATCCCAATACTTGAATACCTACAAAAATTAGATAAAATCAATTATACTCAATGATATTTTACAAGAAAACTCAATATACACACGAAAACATAAAGTAAACGTATTTACACATAAAGTGGGGTGAGTCCCCAGGTACACGGTTCGATTCCCACGGGAGGCAAAAACACTAGGCGATTCCCGAGGCCTTGTACATGAGTTCTTCCAAGGTTGTGGGCCTGTGAATGCCCACAACCTTGGCGAACTCGGTACGTGGTACTTATCCCCAGGTACACGGTTCGATTCCCACGGGAGGCAAAAACACTAGTATAGTTGAAAAAGGGGGCTATTGATTAAGTCTGAGTTGGTAATAGTGTCGGGACTCGTGCGCGAGCGGCCGCGGGCTGTTACATTATTCAACCAATTTTAACACAAAGTAACGATAAGTGCAACAAAACTTATATACAAAAATAGGTACATTTTGCACTTATCAGAGCGCCGCTCGACAATTCCTCGAGGTAGAAGGTGATGGGGTTCGACCTTCCTTGGACCTTCTCGAAGGTGGCAGTCTGTGCCGAGATCATCTCTATCAACTCGTCGAACTTCCGTTTGATCGACCCCACGGAGACCTTTTTGAACCCCCCGCCGAATATAACCATTGAGGTGGGGAAACTTTCCCGTGGGCTGCGAGCGGTCACGGGGATGTCGAGATCGTCTGGGAAATAGAGGTCCTCTAGTCGGGTGACGAACAGAGCGACTTGCAGTCCATTCTCTCCGGAGGAAGGGGTCGCCTCCTTGACCCTTTGCGTCTCCCGGGCATCCTGTCGGGGAGCGTCGTTCCTCTTTGTGTACTGCTTGAGGTGTCCCTCATTTATTAGGATTTCTATTGCATCCTTGAGGTGGATGCAGTCCTCTGTGGCATGCCCGTGGCTCCTATGGAACCTGCAGTACTTCGACTTGTCAACGTTTGGTTTGGCTGGCGTCGGCTTCAGAAAACGAACACCTCTTTTCTGGAATTCCGAGTTGATGCACTCAGCAAGAATTCGCTCGCGGGGAGCGGTGAGCAGCGTGTACTCTGTGAACCGGCCAGCCGGTCCTCTCGGCTCACGAGAGTCTCGGGGCCGGTTTTCTCTTCTTCTTTCTCCCCCTCGTCGGGGGGCGGTGGAATCCTCTTTCCTGGAGCTTCGGGGGACCTCTTGATTTCGCGAGTCGTGGGCACAATGGGCGGCCTCTATCTCCTCATACTGGATGTATGATTGGGCCTTGTGGATGAGTTCTTCCAAGGTGCAGGGCCTGTGAATGCCCACAACCTTGGCGAACTCGGTGCGAGGTCATAGGCCTCGCTCGATTAAAAACTTCTTTATGTCGTCCGTGGTGGATACCTGGATGGCTTCTCGGTTGAACCTCTCGATGTAATCCCAGAGAGATTCGTCTTTTCCCTGGATGATGGCATTCAGGGATGCTTCCGTCTTCGGGTGGCGTCGGGAAGCAGTGAAATGCCTAGAGAACTCTCTCTTCAGTTCCTTCTAGGTGGTGATGGACTCTGGTGCAAGGCTCTTGTACCATGCCATGTCACCCTTTTGGAGGGTGGTTGGGAAGAACCTGCACTTGATGGCTCCTCGGACGTTCCTGTAGTCGAGCATTGCATCGAAGCTCTCGATGTGGTCATCTTGGTCAGTGGTGTCGTCGTACGTCGCCAAGGGTGGAGGTTTCTCCATCCTGACGGACAGGGAGGTCTCCATGATGTCCCTGGACAATGGGGTGTGCTGGCTGTCCTGGTCACTCCTGACGGGTGATTGTGACGGGGATTGGTCACCCTGGTCGAGCCTGCTTCATCGGGAGGACTTTTTGGTCGCTCTATGGCTTCTCACCGTGTCCATCGGCCTTGCTCCTCTTCGGGACGGGGGAACGTCGTTCCTTCCAAGGAGGGGACCGGTCTCGCTTCTGGGCGACCACAAGTTAGGGTCGTTCTAGACGCAGGCGGCGCCCAAGCCTCCAGGGAGAAGGGCTCCTGGAGTCATCGTGTCCTGTCCTCCGCGGGGGAGGAGAGGGGCTGCGAGAGATGTGGTGACAATGTCTCCGCGGGGGAGAGCGACGTTGTCGTTCCTTCTCGAGCACTCATATCCGCTCATTCTGCTGAAAGATCATCAAATTAGTCTGATTGATCGCTGTGAATAGAGCCACTGTGTTCGGATCAGCATTAGGTGGCGCGGAGATCGGCAGGTAGACGGCCAGGCTATCAGCGTGTCGGGCGGCGTTGAAGGTCGCATCGTCAGAGGAGGGGAGGTGGTGCGCCCGTCCCTATGGTCACCTTCCTCGACGTGGACGACCACGTTGGGATCGTGGTCGTCTATGTTGTTGAATGGAGCGAAGGCAGTGTCTGAAGTGTTGGCGTCAGTTCGAGGGCTGGCCATGATCATCAGAGGTTGGAGGTTCCTTTGGTTTTTACGGGAGGAAAAACGAGGAAGCAAAGGTTTCCCACAGACGGCGCCACTGATCGTACCTGATCAGAAAAAGATCGGTGGCCAACAATACGTCGTGAGTTCCCTTACTCTGGTGGTGGTGAGAAGGTGGGGGGTGTACCTACAAGGTACTCCGGTGCTAAAGTTAGAGACGGAGTAAGCAAGTACAGAAAGGTAGTGAGAGTGAGAATTAGAATACCTGACCCTCTAGTGAAAGAGGGTATTTATAGTGTGCCACCAGTATTGGGCTAACGGTCGTCTGCACTGGGTTGGATCACTAGGCCCAATGCAGATAATGCCAAGGCTTACATGGCGTAGGGAAGACCAGCAGGTGGTCTTCACCCTAGAGTAACTCCCCCGTGATCTCTGGAAAGTGAGTTAACGAGCTCTTCTATAAGTGGGTTGTTACTTGATAATGTGTCCCCGTGTGGGGAGCACGTGGAGTTCATGGGGGCAGACGTGAGATCTCTCTCCGAGCCATGTAGTGACCTGCTCGACGATGGTGGGATATAGATGTGCCCGACGAGGGAGAGGATTGCGCCTTAATGGGCTGCTTAACGTAGCATTGGGTTGGGCCTGCCCGATTGGTGGGCAGGCGCCGACCCAGTCCAGAACAATTATGGTAATATATGACATACTATTTCTTACCCTATAGAATAATAGTTCCAATAAATACGTTAGAAAATCCTTCGAGATTTCAAAAACTTCTAAACATCTAAAAAGAGGAATGTGGGGATGGTACCAATAGACAATGTCATCGTGGAGAAACACCATACCACAAATTACAGAAGCATATATGAAAAAATTAGACAAAGAGGAAGAAAATTAAACTTACCAACGAAGAGGTTACATAAGAAAAATTAATAGTATCTAAAAAAGATTTGGAAAAGGAAAATCATCAAACAAGTTGTGGGAAATAAAATAATGCTAGACGAACTACCTAGAAAATAGTAAGATACAACAACTATGAATGAGAAACAAATATCCATTAGTTATGGAAGCATTTTGGACTAGGAACCAAGAGTTCTACAAACCTTCATAAATAAAAAAATATATATGAGACGGGTGAAAAAGAACTGTGTCAAATTTGAAGGTGAGAAAAATATACAAGAAAGAGGGTTGAGTTTTGTATGCGTAATTGTTTTTACCTCTGAACCAAAGTTTAGAATCTAAATAGAAGTTCCGAAACTGATTAACAAGTTGCAGCAGATAAAATAAAACAAGCAAATAAATGGGCAAAGAACACACAGAAGTTATTCGGGTTCCTCTCCAACTGAGAGTTGTCCAGTCCTCTTGCAGCACAAGAGATTTCCACTATAGCCAAACTAATTACAACTGCTTATACTCTCAAGTATAAGACTTTCTCTTGCTCAGACCTACAACCTAAGTCTTACTTGCTTAGATTATATGAATCCAAGACTTCCTTACTTAAACCCCTCAGATTCAAGACTTCCTTACTTAGATCTACAGTCCAAGACTTCCTTACTCAAATTCCTTGAATCTAAGACTTCAATGCTCAAGCACACAACAAGAGACTTTATCTAAACTGATTGTTTAGAGAAGAAATAACTTACAACAACACTTGATTAACAATCAGAGGTGTTCAAATATAATACAACACACTTTAAAACTTATGATTCTTAAGCTACACAAGAATAAGAACTCTTATATGATTAGCTTCTCTTGAGCTGATACAAATAGTGTGGAGTGTGTGTATATTTCAGTTGTAGTTGCAGTGTTTTTCTCTTGGTTGATCTTTTATTCTTCTGCTCCTTTTATAGCTGAAGAAATAGAGTCGTTGAAACAACCTAATGACTACTTTCAAATAAAATCTTTTTGAACTTCAATTTTCCAATAAAGCAGGTGTTGGAACTCGTAGCCAAGGAATTATCCACTGAACAAGGCCTTTGTCCATAGAACTCTTCTATGAAACAAGTACAACACAATCTTTTGGAGATAATGTCAACTACTCTCGAGTCCCGTGATCTTTGTGCTTGAGTTGTCATCCATTAATTTCAGAGGCAGGGTTATCATGCTTCTGATTCTGAAATATGAAAAATATATCTTTAGGGTTAGACTCTCTCACAATGATTTGATCTGAACCGAACCATAGCTTCTTCTGTGACAAAACTTGTTTCATCAAGTAAATTGGATTCTGTACACATGAACTAGCTAGTTAGAAATCCTAATTGTTCTTCAAATACTTTGTTATCATCAAAACCTTAAAGGATACATGGTATAAACCAAAATTTTTTCAACAATCTCCCCCTTTTTAATCATGACAACCTTAAGTATTTTAAAACAATCAGTTGCAGATTAACTGCTCAACAACTTTTAGGGTCTGGGGTTTGTAAGTTCCCTCTGTGTCAAGCAGTCTTAGAGGTGAGGTTTGTAAGCTCCCCTTGAGTCCTATTTGTGAAGTCTAAGAGTTAAGGTTTGTAAGCTCCCCCTATATAGAATAATCATATCCACTCCAAGATTAATCTTATAGACTACTTAATCCATTTCTCTTTAGGGATGACAGGCATACCTAAACCCGCGGGGCCCACCTGCACCCAAACCCGAGTCAACGGGTGAAAACCCGAGTTGACTGGGTTCGAGTTCGGGTTCGGGTGCGGGTTTGGGTAGTGTGAAACCCGCACCCGAAACCCGAAACCACACCCGCTTAGACCTGAAATTACATAAGTGCCCCTAAATATATATGTAGACTTTAATTTTAATTGTAATGTTAAGATGTTGACGACCTTAATTTTAATTGTAATGTTACCAAACTTGATGGAAAGTTAGAATTTAATTCCTTAATTTCTTTAAGAGACCTTGATGGAATTCTTGTGTTTCAAATTTCAATGTTGCTGTTATATTTTTGTGTTTTTGCTACGGTTTCGGGTTTGGGTGGAAAAACCCGAACCCAATGGGTGTGGGTGTGGGTGTTATTTTGCCACTCGAATAGCCTTTGGGTTCGGGTTCGGGTGCAGGTTTGGGTAGTGTGAAACTCGCACCCGACTCGACCCATTGCCATCCCTATTTCTCTCCCTTCGTCATCAACAAAAAGATAACAACACACAGAAAAACAGACAAGTAGACTCTAGTGGTTAATAATGGTTTCTGAATAATTCATTTCTGGACACCAGTTAGGAACAAGTTTGTCTATCAACCTAGCTTGTTGCACATGAGCAACAACACCTTGTTGAACAAGAATCATAGAAAGGATCCTGCCAAAAGGGATGAGAAAAGATAATTCCTCACGAGATTCTAATATCTCTTCTTTCAAATAGTTAGTTGAACATGGTTTGAGGCAAGTTGAGTTTCATCCTTTAGACTATGAATAAAATGAAATGTTTATCCTAAAAGAAATCCATCTTAATCCCTTTTCTCTAGGCCTTATATTAGTATCTATAATTTGGTACCATACTTTTTCCATAGGAGTAAGAGTATAAGGACTTGTAGCAGGGCCTTCACTACCATAGATGTTGTTAATTAGATTCGGAAACCTATTGTCATATCTGTATTCTTCAACACTAACTCCATCCTCTTCACAATTTATTGCTTGAGAAATAAGTTTAGAGTTGATCACAACAGGAAAACCGTAGACAATAGATAGAATCTGAAAAACATCTAACTCACTTTGATGAACATGTACATTTGCCCCAAACTATTTCATAAGATCTGGAGAAATTGGTCCATTAAGCATTGTAAAATATCCATCCCATTTTTGAAAATGAATATTTGAGACTATCCAAGAAAGGTTGACAACCGTCAATTCATTGAGGTCAACAGTATATTCCTTCACAATATCTAGATCATAGATTTCTCCTTTAATAGTCTTTGAATACACATTGAAAGAGAAATAAATTTAAGTAGAAAACAATGATTTTAAAATACTATCTTATATAGAAGATAATACATAAAAATCAGGTAAAACTTAGATACAGTCATATAACACATGAGATGCTAATTTATGATATATAAGCAGGCATGCATTAAATGTTTGAACGGTAATGAGTCTGATTAAAAACCAATCAGAATCTTTGTCAGTAAACCCATTTTAAGAACCAAATTTCAAGACAGCTTTTGAAAATAGGCAAGAGCCCTTCAGTCTTGAGAACAACTATTTTATAGAAAACACAACAACCAAGGCTGATTACTTAAGATACTTTTGCTTATAAAAGCAAGTACGTCATACTTCAACTAAATCATTCCATAGCCTTTATGTATTTCTCCTTTTCTTCAAATGAATTCCGAGTTTTCCTTGTTGAATGTTTTTAACAATTTCACTAGAAAAAGAGTATATGAGACTACTTTCCACCATTAAGTCAATATTTTATAAAACTTGTTCTTTAACAACTCAATTTTCAGAGGAAGTATAAGACAAAGATTCTTATTTTATCATAACTCATAGTTAGTCCAATTGTTAATTCAAAGCCCAAAGCATAGAATTAAAGAATTATTGTGTGCTTAATTAATAAAGCAACAAGAATGAAAGAGATTCAGCAAAATCTACAATCAAAGCTTATAGAACACACTGAGAAAAATTTTCAGACTTAATGATATAGTGTATTCCAATTGAGGGCTATCAAAATCCAAGTTTCCTTTAGAGTTTCAAAAACTGATGTCCCTCAGAACCCGTCTATTATTAGAATATGGTTTATCAGATTCTAATTCAGACTACTTCTGATTACCAACATGTTTTGATACTCCATTTAGACTTTAAGCATTATTCATCAATAAAAACCATGTTCAAATTTTTCTTTATGAAATTAAATCTTGCGACAGCTAGCGGTTTTGTATATATATATCAGCCCACTGATGATCAATATCAATAAACTGAATATTTATTATTCCTTTTTTATTATAGTCCCTAATAAAATGGTGTTTGATTTCAATATGCGTAGTTCTAGAATGTTGAATCGGATTCTTCGCTGGACAAATAGAAACAGTGTTATCACAATAGATAGGAATACTTTTTCCAAAAGTGTGATAATATTCTAGCAGATACTTCATCCATAGTAGTTTAGTAAAACACTTAGCAGCTGAGATGTATTATGCTTCTGCTGTAGACAGAGCAATAGTTATTTGTCTTTTGCTAGCCCAAGATATAAGGCTTTCACCTAGGAATTGACATTTTTCACTTGTGGATTTCCTCTTAATTCTATCCTCGGCATAGTCAGCATCACAGAATCCAACTAGCTTATAATCTAAATATTTCTTATAAAGAAGTCCAAGATTAGCAGTTCCCTTCAAATATCTAAAGATCCTCTTAACAGCTATTAAATGAGTTTCTCTAGGATCTGATTGGAATCTTGCACACAAACATACACTGAATAAAATATATGGTCTAGAAGCAGTGAAATAGAGTAAGGAACCTATCATACCTCGATATTTAGTCTGATCCACTTTGCCACTGTATTCTTCACTATTCAGGTTGCAGGTAGGATGAATAAGACTTGACATGACTTTGCAATCATCAAGATTGAACTTCTTCAAAAGTTCTCTTGTGTACTTTGACTGATGAATGTGTGTACCTTTTTTTTCCTTGATTGATTTGAATTCCAAGAAAGTATTTTAATTCACCCATCACACTCATCTCAAATTCAGCTTGCATGGTCTTAGAAAATTCTTGGTAAAGAGATGCATTAGTGGATCCAAAAATTATGTCATCAACATAGATTTGAACAATCAAAATTTCTTCCTTTAGAATTTTCCTAAATAATATAGTGTCAACTTTACCTTTATAAAAACTATTTTTAAGCAGAAAATTACTCAGTCTCTCATACCAAGCCCTTGGAGCTTATTTGAGTCCATAGAGATATTTCTTAAGCTTGTAGACAAAGTTTGGATGGTTTGAATCTTCAAATCTAGGAGGTTGTTTAACATACACTTCTTTAATAATAACTCCATTCAGAAAAGCAATTTTGACGTCCATCTGATAAAGCATAATGTTGTGGTTAATAACATAAGAGAGAAGAAGTCTTATTGCCTCTAACCTTGCCACGGGAGCAAAGGTTTTAGAGAAATCAATTCCTTTTTGCTGATTGTAGCCCTGAGCTACAAGTCTAGCTTTGTTCCTCACAACTTTTCCTTGTTTGTTTAGCTTGTTTCGAAAAACGCACTTAGTATCAATGATGTTCTTCAACCGTGGTCTTGGAAAAAGATCCCACACATCATTTCTTTGAAAATGATTCAGTTCATCTTGCATAGTCACGATCCACCCATCATCTGATAAGGCGTCATCAAAAGAGGTAAGCTTTATCAATGAGATAAGTCCAAGCATTAATTGATCATTTCTAAAAGTTTATCTGTTTCTCAATTGCTCGTCTTTATTCTCAATGATTTTCCCTTATGGATGAGACACTTTATATTTAGATGATCTCTTAGGTAGAACAGAGGCTTTAGAACTATCTTGAATAATTACCGAATCTGTAGAAGTAGGATCATTTGGAGTTACTTTAGTTTCTGAAGCTTCTGGTGTTTCCTCAGTTATAGTATTAGACTCTGATAGACCATCATCTAAACTCTTTTCTTTT
Source organism: Lathyrus tuberosus (assembly GCA_022829125.1). Classification (NCBI taxonomy): domain Eukaryota; kingdom Viridiplantae; phylum Streptophyta; class Magnoliopsida; order Fabales; family Fabaceae; genus Lathyrus; species Lathyrus tuberosus. The sequence goes on from JALAZF010000112.1 coordinate 2,080,884, forward strand.
GGAATACATACCACAAACTGTTTTTCAGAATTTTGAATTCCTGCAAGATTATTATCCAGATCCATAGAATTTTGTCATCAAATTTAATGTGCATTGACTCTTCAACCATTCTGGTTTCTGACATGTACACTTTGTATGCTTTTGAGCATTTAGAGTATCCCAAAAAGATATCCTTTTGAGCTTTAGCATCAAATTTCTTTAGGTAGACTTTATTGTTCAAAATGTAATAAGTACATACAAATTGATGAAAATAAGAGATTCTTGGTCTCATGCCTTTAAATAATTCATACGATGTTTTATTCAGAATTAGTCTAATATAGATTATGTTTTGAATGTAACAAGACATATTAACAGCTTCTGCCCACAAGTGCTTTGGAAGTTTGTTTTCATGTATCATGGTTCTTTCAATTTCTTGTAAAGATCTGTTTTTTCTTTTTACAACCCCATTTTGTTGTGGAGTTCTAGGAGAAGAGAACTCATGGATAATTCCATATTTTTAACAAAAAGATTCAAATGGATGATTTTCAAACTCTCCACCGGTATCACTTCTAACTTTAAAGATCTTGACTTCCATTTCAGATTGTACTTGAATGCAAAAGATGCTAAATACTTCGTATGTTTCATCTTTAGATCGAAGAAATATTACCCAAGTCCATCTGCTGAAATCATCAACAATGACTAAACCATACTTCTTCCAACTAATTGAAGCAGTCCCAATAGGACCAAATAGATCAATGTGAAGTAATTCTAATGGTCTACAGGTAGAGACAATGTTTTTAGTTTTAAAAGAGGTGTTCACAATCTTTCTAACTTGACATGCTCCACAGAGAGCATCTGAGTGATAGTCAAGATCTGGCATCCCTTTAACAAGTTTTTGCTTGCTAAGTTTGGAGATTAATCTCCAGTTAGCGTGACCTGACCGTTTGTGCCAAATCCATTTCTCATCACTCATTGTCATTAGGCAAATGACCTTCTGATCAGCTAACTCTGAAAGATTGATTTTATAAACATTTCCCTTCCTTTTCCCTTTGAACACAATAGTTTTGTCAGCATTAATAACTGAACAAAAATTCTTATTAAACATTGTAACGCCCCGATTTGTTTAATTGTATTTATTTATTTCATTTATGTGAATTTTGTGAAATGTGTGAATTTATTGTATTTTACCTGCTAATTGAGTTAATTGGTTAATTTCCCTGATAGGTAAAATATTTGCAATAAATTATAATTTCTTTTCAACTTTTATTTCCCGAAATATATTTCATCGCTGTTTATGTTTTATCGCATTTTGAGAGCGTTTGGGAGATATTTGAGCGTAAGGGCAAAATGGTCAATTGATAAGTTAGATATTTATATAAATAGAGAATAGAGAGAAAAAGAGAGAAAGGAAAAGAAAAGAAAGAAAAGGGAAAGAAGAGAAAGAGAAGAGAAGGAAAAAGAGATAAGAGGAGAAAGAGAAAAAAATGAAGAAACTCCGTTTCAATCGCGAATAATCGGGTAAGGGTGAGAAGTTTCGATTATATCTTGCTTGTATATGTATATGTGTATGTTTTCTTGGATTGTTTTGGTTATTTTCTTCTAGTTTTCAATTAGGTTGGATTTATGAACAATGAGTGGGAATCGATGTTTGGACGGTCGAAAGTCGGAATAAATTGCGTAGTATAGTCGGGTGATGATATGATTTACTCGGGTAAACTTGTTGGTATGTTTCCATAGGTGTTGATTGAGTTTTGGGGTGTGAATGTATTGATAAAATTATGTTTCAAAATATTTCAAAAATGGAAAATGTGTTGGATGGCTTTTTAATGGTGAAAATATTGTATTATGTCGAATACTGAGACCGGGGCTTTTTACGGAATCGAAATCGGAGGTCCGGAAGGCATTTAACGGTCGAAAACTGAGTTTTTAGCAGAATCTGCACATTCACGCGCTAACCCCCAGAATTATGCGTCGAATCATGATCTTCGTGCGCTGACCCGGGTGAAATTTCCAGGTTTATGCGCTGACCCCCAGCATCATGCGTCGACTCATGATCACAGAATTTTCCAAAATGTCAGATTTTGTTTTCTTCATAACTTTTGAACCGTAATTCCGTTTTGACCCCCGTTCGAAGCGTTGGAAAGCTAATGAAATATTATTTCTATTAAAAATGGTTTTGAGGGTAAAATATGATTTAACTAATTCGTGTTTTTGAGAAATAGTCGTGTTGTCGGGTTTCTATCGCGTTAAATGCGTGCAGTCGGTGTTTTACAGTGTGTTGTGCTATTGTTATATGATGTGGAGCTTTTATGTGGTTTATATGATGTTGAAGCATGTGATAAGTTGTTGTAATTGTTGTGGCCTTATGGAAAAATACTTTGTTGAATTGAATACAAATGTATGGTATTAATGTATGTTGTTGTGGGTAGCCTTCGTGGCGTGAATCCTAGTGTTGTGGGTATCATTGTATGATTGCAGGATTGTTGTGGTTGATGGTGAGTAATTCTTGATGTGAATTGTTATGAGTGTATATACTAAAGTGTTATTTGTTGTGGTTTGTGGATTATGATGAAATGCATTGTTTATGTGAAATTCAATATGTGTTATATGGTGGCCTTATGGCAAGTAAATGCATTGTCTGAATTGATTTCCAATGCATGAATAATGATGAAGAGATAATCCATATTGTTGATTTGTGAAGATGCATTTGATTTTCATGAGTCCTTGTATGCCAAGCATCATGATATGCATCTTGTGATGTCATGTGCCCTAGTGGGTGTGAGCGACGAAACGATTCCAGAGGGAATCCGCTATAACATCGTGTGCCTTATACAAAGAGGACCTAAAGCGATGATTATAGACGATCGTGTGCCTTATACAAAGAGGACCTAAAGCGATCGGATCGTGTGCCTTATACAAAGAGGACCTAAAGCGATCCATAAACATCGTGTGCCTTATACAAAGAGGACCTAAAGCGACGGGGAACATCGTTTGCCCGACGGGGAGTTACACTAAGTAACAAGCGATGATTCTAATAGTTCCTGAGTGAACTGGTGATGAGAAATGATGGATGGATGGTACCACATATGCATTGTATAGAGTCGTTGTGTCGGTCTCTGTGCATTTTCATAAATCATGAATGGATTATGTGTGAGAATTGTGAATGGATGCATTATGGGTGAGAATTGTGAATTGATGTGCATATGTGAGAAATGCATTGGTTATGGATGATATGTTTTATGTTTAGACATATGCTATGTGATGAGGTGGTGTGTTTCCATATGGCATAACTTTGGTATGTCTTATGTGTGAATATGTATTTATATTGGTATAGTTGATATATGCTATATGGTTGGATTAGTAGGAATATGTTATGTATATGTGGCGTGCTATATGTATTGGTATGTGATGCTTGTGGTGAGAATAACTATGCATGTGAATTTATATGTTTTTACATATTATTATGCAATCTTGATTTAGTTGTTATTTCTCACCCTTCTGCTGTGGTTTGTTGCTCTATGAGGCAATTGCAGATTTGTGTCTTGGAGGTTTTTGTGAAGATTAGTTCTCCACCCTTTTGTCGGTCTGTCTGCTCTGATACGTAACACGGGAGTCGGGGAACGCTTTTGTTATATATATGTGTATACATTTGTGGGATCTATTTTGTATTAACTTTGTAGGAATATTTATATGTTATAAAACAATTATTTTGAAAAACAAGTCAGTTATGGATCTTTCCGCTTTATTCCATAATTGAACTTTCCTTTGTTGGAAAAAGTTTCCCTAGTATATGTATTCCATTTTGTGTTTTGTATCAAATTTATGAGCAGGGATTATGTTTTCTTTCTTTAAATGTGGCATCCTTGTTTCTGTCGGAAAATAATAAAATTTTATTTACTCTGATTTATTTATGTACTATTTATTCGCGATGGGAATTGGGGTGTTACATAAGTGGTATCAGAGCAGGTCGATCCGTCCGGCCAAGTTGTTGAGTCAGTTGGTGTGACAGTTGAATATTGTTGATGTTGTTTGTCCCTTAGTACGTGATATGTGTGTGAAACACTGTCAGTGCTTTCTGGTTTTCTAATCCTTTGTCTTCAGGATTTATAATGAGATAAGTGGGGGTGAAGCTGGTGCTTCTCCAAGTTGCTTCAGTTGTGTGCCGTTGGTTGCAAGAGTGTAGGTGTTGTTTGGACAGTGTTGTTCCCGATTCCGGAGGGAATGCAGAGGTAAGGTTTATGTCGACTAAGGATTTGTGCCTTAGGTAGTTTTGTTCATAAGATGCAAGAAATGATATTATAGTTTGGTAAGGACGGCTTATGCCCCATCATGATTGTCGGCTGTCTATTGACAAATTGAGGAACTGATCATCCTTAATCTCTTGTTGATAGAAGACGGAATTATGTTGGATGGAATAGATGTGTCTTTCCGGCTTGATAGTGTGTGCAATGAATTGTTTGGAATTAAGTAAAGTGCTTACGGATTGTTTTGTTGAGTCGATGAAGATTCTAATATCAGAAGATGAGATGGATTAGAGGTTTTGATATGTTGGTCCGGTTGGGAAGTCATTGAGAGAGCACGATTGGGTATCGTTAATGGTTGTTCTCGGAGAGTAGAGTGTGAACTCAAATTGGATGAAGGTGAGGATTTGAGGTTTGGATCTGCTAAGTAAGTAGAAGAACTTTTAAGAAGTGAGACTAAGATGTTTGTTATGTTTGTGATGATAGTTTTCTAGAGATTGGTAGAAAAGCCACGGTGATGGACTGCCAGTTGTGCGTGATTTTCAGACGTATTTTTGGATGGAATAAGGTAATGATTGAGAATAAGTGTCCACTTTCGGGAATAGATGATTGGAATGGTTTGTTTGATTTTGATTGAAATTACAATTGTTTGGAATGTTTGATAAGAGTGGTAAATTGTGTGAGTTGAGGCTTTGATCGAATTAATGAGACTGGTTATGTTTGTTATCATCGGGATAGGCTGTTATTTACTCAGTTAAGCTTGTATGTGAGTAACCAGTTACCCAGTGAAAATTTTTGCTAAAGCTTTAAGAATTTATATCTTTTGGAATTTGGTTGGGCATTACAACGTACAGTGATGTTGTTCGGTGTTAGTAATGTGTCTGGAATGTTGGTGGAGTGGATGAAGCGTATCTTCCGTATTTAGTTGGATAAGTTCGTAGTGGTTTTGATTGAGGATATTCGGATCTGTTATAAACTCAGAGGAAGAACAAGTGGAGTGTTTGAGAATCGGATTACAAGTGTTGAAAATGAAGGAATTTTTATGCTAAGTTATTCAAGTGAGAATTTTGGTTGAAAAGGGTTAGTTTTCTTGGATATGTTATTTCAGATGAGAGTATTGTTATGGATCCATCGGAAGTAGATGCAGTTCTACAATGAAAGGCTACCAAAGTTGGTTAAGGAGATTAGAATCTTTTTGGACCTTAGTTGGTTATTATCGGAGGTTACAGAAGGTTTTCCAAGTTAGTGTTTTCGTTACTTCGGTTGACATGCGAAAGGTAAGTCATTTTTTTGGGATGTCCGTTGTAAGGAAAGTTTTAGAGAGCTGAAGTAGAAGTTGTCTACGGCTCCAGTTTTGATTCTGTGTGATCCTAATGAACCGTTTGTGAGGTATTGTGATGTGTCTTTGATGAGTTTAGTCAGGGTGTTAATACAAGAGGGTAAAGTCGTAGCTTATGCTTTACGACAATTGAGGATTCATAAAAGGATCTATACTATTCAGGATTTAGAATTGGTTGCGGTTGTATTGTGTTGGAAAATTTGGAGGTATTGTCTTTATGGTTCTAGGTTCGACGTGTTTAGTAATCTCAAGAATGTTGAGTACCTGTTTGGTCGGAAGGAATACGGTGTGAGACAACGAGGATGGTTGGAAGTTGTGATGAGTTAAGTCGAAAGTTTTTATACATGTCAGTTTTGATGGTCAGGGAGTTAAAATTATTTGAGCAGTTCAGAGACTTGTGTCTGGTGTGTTAGATAACACAGTAGAGTGTGAGGTTGGGTATATTAGAAGTGCACGGTGATTTTCGGCGAATATGAGAAAGAGTTAGACTTTGGACGTGGGATTGATAGTTTTGATGGTTACGAGTAATCAGAGTACGCAGCGAAAGTGTGAAGTGGCACTATTCGTATATGCATGTGTGACTTGTAAGAGTTCATAGGTTGAACATTGTAAACATGTAGGAGTAATGAGACCATTGGACGTTTCAGAATGGAAATGTTAGGTGAAAGATTTAAATATTATTCATAGGCTACTATGTAGAGGGAGTTTTGGTTGTATGTTCGATTGGGGAATCGTAGCATTGTTGTAATATTGTTGTGTGACAAGGATGTTGGTATTGTGGTTATGTGGAGGTTGTTGAAACGATGTTGGGTCATGGAACTTTATGTTCTTGTTTGTGTTGTTGCCTCGTTTCCATCGGGATGGTTCGAGTGCGAGTAGCTAATTCCTTGTGGTGAATTAGAGGAGTGTTACCTATGGTGAAGGTAACAATCTTGTGGTGCTCTGGTTCTAGAGGGAACCTGTGTGTTCGTAACTTGGGTTTTCTATGAGTTGTGAGTTGGTCGTCAAGTGCATTGTATGGGCTTTGCATCTTGCCGTTGTAGTTGTCGTCGTTGTAGTGTCGTTGTAGTAGTTGTTGTTAGCAAGGTGGTTTGTCAGTTTGTGTTATTCGTGGTGTGCCTAGTGTTGGCATGGTAGTTAGTTAGTCGGATGCGAGAGTCGTATCCGGAGTTGTTCGTCTCAGTTATATTTTCGAGGACGAAAATGTCTAAGTGTGGGAGAGTTGTAACGCCCCAATTTGTTTAATTGTATTTATTTATTTCATTTATGTGAATTTTGTGAAATGTGTGAATTTATTGTATTTTACCTGCTAATTGAGTTAATTGGTTAATTTCCCTGATAGGTAAAATATTTGCAATAAATTATAATTTCTTTTCAACTTTTATTTCCCGAAATATATTTCATCCCTGTTTATGTTTTATCGCATTTTGAGAGCGTTTGGGAGATATTTGAGCGTAAGGGCAAAATGGTCAATTGATAAGTTAGATATTTATATAAATAGAGAATAGAGAGAAAAAGAGAGAAAGGAAAAGAAAAGAAAGAAAAGGGAAAGAAGAGAAAGAGAAGAGAAGGAAAAAGAGAGAAGAGGAGAAAGAGGAAAAAATGAAGAAACTCTGTTTCAATCGCGAATAATCGGGTAAGGGTGAGAAGTTTCGATTATATCTTGCTTGTATATGTATATGTGTATGTTTTCTTGGATTGTTTTGGTTATTTTCTTCTAGTTTTAAATTAGGTTGGATTTATGAACAATGAGTGGGAATCGATGTTTGGATGGTCGAAAGTCGAAATAAATTGCGTAATATAGTCGGGTGATGTTATGATTTATTCGGGTAAACTTGTTGGTATGTTTCCATAGGTGTTGATTGAGTTTTGGGGTGTGAATGTGTTGATAAAATTATGTTTCAAAATATTTCAAAAATGGAAAATGTGTTGGATAGCTTTTTAATGGTGAAAATATTGTAGTATGTCGAATTCTGAGACCGGGGCTTTTTACGGAATCGAAATCGGAGGTCCGGAAGGCATTTAACGGTCGAAAACTGAGTTTTTAGCAGAATCTGCGCATTCATGCGCTAACCCCCAGAATTATACGTCAAATCATGATCTTCGTGCGCTGACCCGGGCGAAATTTCCAGGTTTATGCGCTGACCCCCAGCATCATGCGTCGACTCATGATCACAGAATTTTCCAAAATGTCAGATTTTGTTTTCTTCATAACTTTTGAACCGTAAGTCCGTTTTGACCCTCGTTCGAAGCGTTGGAAAGCTAATGAAATATTCTTTCTATTAAAAATTTTTTGGAGGGTAAAATATGATTTAATTAATTCATGTTTTTGAGAAATAGTCATGTTGTCGGGTTTCTATCGCGTTAAATGCGTGCAGTCGGTGTTTTACAGTGTGTTGTGCTATTGTTATATGATGTGGAGCTTTTATGTGGTTTATATGATGTTGAAGCATGTGATAAATTGTTGTGGCTTTATGGCAAAATACTTTGTTGAATTGAATACAAATGTATGGTATTAATGTATGTTGTTGTGGGTAGCCTTCGTGGCGTGAATCCTAGTGTTGTGGGTATCATTGTATGATTGCAGGATTGTTGTGGTTGATGTTGAGTAATTCTTGATGTGAATTGTTATGAGTGTATATGCTAAAGTGTTAATTGTTTTGGTTTGTCGATTATGATGAAATGCATTGTTTATGTGAAATTCAATGTGTGTTATTTGGTGGCCTTATGGCAAGTAAATGCATTGTCTGAATTGATTTCTAATGCATGAATAATGATGATGAGATAATCCATATTGTTGATTTGTGAAGATGCATTTGATTGTCATGAGTCCTTGTATGCCAAGCATCATGATATGCATCTTGTGATGTCGTGTGCCCTAGTTGGTGTGAGCGACGAAACGATTCCAGAGGGAATCTGCTATAGCATCGTGTACCTTATACAAAGAGGACCTAAAGCGATGATTATAGACGATCGTGTTCCTTATAAAAAGAGTACCTAAAGTGATTAGATCGCGTGCCTTATACAAAGAGGACCTAAAGCGATCCATAAACGTTGTGTGCCTTATACAAAGAGGACCTAAAGCGACGGGGAACATCGTTTGCTCGACGGGGAGTTACACTAAGTAACAAGCGATGATTTCAATAGTTCCTGAGTGAATCGGTGATGAGAAATGATGGATGGATGGTACCGCATATTCATTGCATAGAGTCGTTGTGTCGGTCTCTGTGCATTTGCATAAATCATGAATGGATTGATTATGTGTGAGAATTGTGAATGGATGCATTATGGGTGAGAATTGTGAATTGATGTGCATATGTGATAAATGCATTGGTTATAGATGATATGTTTTATGTATAGACATATGTTATGTGATGAGGTGATGTGTTTCCATATGTCATAACTTTGGTATGCCTTATGTGTGAATATGTATTTATGTTGGTATAGTTGATATATGCTATGTGGTTGGATTAGTAGGAATATGTTATGTATATGTGGCGTGCTATATGTATTGGTATGTGATGCTTGTGGTGAGAATAACTATGCATGTGAATTTATATGTTTTTGCATATTATTATGTAATCTTGATTTAGTTGTTATTTCTCACCCTTCTGCTGTGGTTTGTTGCTCTATGAGGCAATTGCAGATTTGTGTCTTGGAGGCTTTTGTGAAGATTAGTTCTCCACCCTTTTGTCGGTCTATCTGCTCTGATACGTAACACGGGAGTCGGGGAACGCTTTTGTTATATATATGTGTATACATTTGTGGGATCTATTTTGTATTAACTTTGTAGGAATATTTATATGTTATAAAACAATTATTTTGTAAAACAAGTCAGTTATGGATCTTTCTGCTTTATTCCATAATTGAACTTTCCTTTTTTGGAAAAAGTTTCCCTGGTATATGTATTCCATTTTGTGTTATGTATCAAATTTATGAGCAGGGATTATGTTTTCTTTCTTTAAATGTGGCATCCTTGTTTCTGTCGGAAAATAATAAAATTTTATTTACTCTGATTTATTTATGTATTATTTATTCGCGATGGGAATTGGGGTGTTACATAAACATTACTTCATAACAACCATCACAGAATTGACTTATGCTTAGTAGATTATGCTTTAAGCCATCTACCAGCTAAATTTTATTGATAAGGGTTAGAGAATTACCAATGGTACTTGTACCAATGATCTTTCCTTTCTGGCCTCCTCCAAAACCCACATTTCCTTCCTCTTTCAGATTCAGGGTTTGGAACATATGCCTCTATCCCGTCATATGATATGAGCAGCCACTCTCTAGATACCGTGATTAGTTTAAAATCTTTTCCTTTAGGCATATCTATAGCAAAGATAATTTGAGATTTAGGTACCCATACACATATAGGTCATTTCATGTTAGTCTAGACAGTTTCTTTCCTATCATGTGCTTTTGCCATGTAAAAAGGTTTGGCTTCACTCCAAGTTTTCTGTTTCCAAAAAGTTTGTCTGGAGTGATTTTCAACTTTGGTTTCTGAATCTTTTTTAGCCTTTGATTCAGATGTTTTGGATACTGATATAATCAGAACTTTTGGACTATCAGGTTTTGATATTACAATAACTTTTAACTTCTAATCAATACGTTCTGTTAGATTCATAACTTTTACATTATCAGCTGCAGGAACAAAATAGTTGCTTAACACTGTCTGAGCAATGCTAGAGGAAGAAGAATCTGGGGACACTTTACACAATGACATATCAGAACTTGTACAGTTCTCATTAGTACCCCAAACCTTCTCTATTGCTTTTTCCAAATCCATAAATCATAGATGCAATTTTAGTTCTATCAATGCAAGATGTGATGAAATTATGAAATGATATATCATGCTTACCCAAAGTAGAACATTCATTTTGAGATATGCTGATATCTTTTAATTTTTCTTTCAAAATAAAAATGTCTCTTTTTAAAATTTTGATGTGACTGGCTTGATCTTTGCAACGATTCATGAGATTATGCATGCAAAAAATAAACTCAGAATAAGAAAAATAAGAGAATACCCCATCTTCATCTTCAAACTCTATTTCAGACAAAAGTTCTTCTTCAGATGTGTGAGCCATCAACGCCAGATTGGCTTCATCTTCTTTTTCTGGATCTTCATCGTCTAGCTCTTCCCATGTTGCCATAAAATTCTTCTTAAATCTGTTCCTGAAGTTATCCTTCTGATGACTTCATTTCTTTTGACTATCTTTCTGAAGATTAAGACAATCAACTCTAAAATAACCAGGTTTGTTACAGTTGTAGCAGATTTTATCTTTATATTTCTCTTTAGACTTAGATCTTCTAAAGCCACTGCTTTCAGAAAATCTTTTATTCTTTCTGGCCATTTGCTGAAATCCTTTGATGAAGCATGCCATATCATCGTCATTAGATCTACCATCATAATCTTCTTCAGAAGTTTCATCAGGTTTACTGATCTTTGAAAGCCTTTTGGATTTTTCACCAGATTTTTCAGAAGGATATCTCAAGGCAAGAGATTTAAATTTATTTAAAGATTCATCTCCATTCAGTTCCATCTCATGGCTCTGAAGGTTGCTTATTAGACTTTCAAGAGATAACGTATTTAGGTATTTAGCTTCATGAATAGCTGTTACTTTAGGTCTAAACTTTAAAGGGAGACTTCTCATAATCTTTTTAACATGATCTGATGCAGAATAACTCTTACTTAACACTTGAAAGTCTAATACAAGAATCTGAAACCTGGAGAACATGGTTTCAATATCCTCATCATCCTTCATTTTGAACAACTCCTACTTTTGTACCACAAGTTAGCTTTTGCTTCTTTAACTTGTTGATTCCCTTCATAGGTATAACACAATGATTCAAAGATAGTCTTAGCAGAAGACTTATCAATGATTTTTAGATACTCAGCATGTGGTAGATCATCAACCAGAATACCTCTGACTCTGTGGTCTTTTCTATAAATTTTCTTTTGAGCTGGAGTCAAGTTTTTCTTTCAGATACCGTACCAACAATATCAATGGTGATCTCAATACCATCTTCAAATATATTCAACAACTCGTCATCAAGTCCAATGATATAAGTGTACATCTTGCTTTTCCACCATTCGAACTCAGTGGAATCACCACTGAATACAGGAGGTTTAGCAGAAAATGATTTTTCTCAAAAGCATTGTATTCATAAGAAATACCATTTCCTCTTCCCGAGGTACTAACAATAGGATCTAAAGAAGACATATTTTTTCTCTTTGGATCTTTATCTATACCACTATTAAGTGTTATGCACAGACCTTGCTTTGATGCCAACTAAAGGTGAAAAAAATACACAAGAAGGGGGTTGAATTGTGTATGCCAAATCATTTTTACTTCTAAATCAAAGTTTAGAATCTAAACAGAAGTTCAGAATCTGATTAATAAGTTGCAGATGATAAAATGACAGAAGCAAATAAATGGGAAAAGAACACACAGAAGTTATCCTAGTTCCTCTCCAACTGAGAGTAGTCCAGTCCCCTTGCAGCACAAGAGATTTCCACTATAATCAAACTTATTACAACTGCTTATACCCTCAAGTATAAGACTTTTTCCTGCTCAGACCTACATCCTAAGTCTTGCTTGCATAGATTCCACGAATCCAAGACTTCCTTGCTTAGACCTACAGTCGAAGACTTCCATACTCAGATTCCTCGAATCTAAGATTTTAATGCTCAAGCACACAACTAGAGACTTTATCTAAACTGACTGTTTAGAGAAGGAATAACTTACAATAACACTTGATTAACAATCAGGGTGTTCAAATATAACAACACGCTTTAACACTTAATATTATTAAGCTATACAAGAATAAGATGAACAAGTACTAAAAAGAAACCAGATCAAAGCATTCAGAAGGCTCATAATCATAAGACCGTACTTGCAAGGATCCTTTAACATATGCCCTCTCATATAGTTGTAAGAATAAAAAAGTTCTAAGAACCTTATAACCCTACTATGAAATACTATTGAAGGTTTCTCATTCATGTATTCTAACCTTAAAATTTCATACTTTTGACAATCACTAACTTGAACGTCATAGTGTTTTTAAATAAACCATGTCAACAGAACAAAATAACTGAATATCAAAATCTCCACCAAAACTCCCCGTTAGATTTCAGTTCAAACTTATTTTTGAACTACAAAAATCCTTTCGTATGTAAATGTAGCTAATTTCTAAGTAATAATTGATCGTGAAGGCTGGATCAGATCCTGTAAAATCAGGCCGCCAAGTGCGTCAGGGATGTTGGTCGTATGGAGAGGAGGGGGTGTACCTGCAAGGCACTCCGACGCTCAAGTGAGAAAGGGTCAGAGAAAAGGGGCAAGTACAAAGTATGAATTCTTAGGGTGAATATTGGATGCCTGACCCTCTCAAGTGAGAGGGTTTATATAATGCCCCCAGCACGTGGCCAACGGTCCTATTTTCGGGGCGAAATAACCGTTTTCCCCAAAGAATAGGTAACCGCCCAAACTAGCTGTTATGTCGGGCAGGGTGCCCGAAACTAGCCGTTATGTCGGGCATAGGCGCGGTTTCGGGCACCTACCCTTTGCTGTTCGGGCAGTGAGGAAGCTGTGCGTAATGGGCATCGAAGCCGGGGAGGAACGTTGCATTCCTTGCCCGGTTGGAGGGGCAGAAAGGTCACTTTTGCCCCTCTGTGGATTGGACTTAGGTAATTTTGGACCGCTCTGGAGCAGAGGCGGATTGGGCCAATTTTAGCCATTGGTCCAGTCCAAAACAGGAGCCCCCCAAGTCATTGCTCCCGAGCATGGGAGTGATGACATAAGGACTGCTCGTTGCTCCGGGGAGCCAGCATGGAGCTATTGTTTGTAGACGAGGGGGATAGTCTCAAGGTGCTTGTGACCCCCTATGTTCGTGATATTCGTGGTCGTGACCTTGTTGCCCGGTATTCGGGGAGACTAAGAGTCAGACAGAATTGGAAACGATGGGACGCCACGTGTACCTAGAGCTCCGTGTAGCAGTTAATAGGCAATGATGGCTAGCAGATAGTCATGATGGCCTACGGGCGCGTGGTTGCACGTGCCCCTTTGTATAAAAAAGGGGGAAACCGTCTCATTTGAAACTTTTCCTTTCTGATTTCTCTCCGTCTATTTCAGTTCTTGCCCGTCACCGTCTTCAAGCTTTCCGACCACCGTCACCGGCTTCGAGCAGCTTCTACCCTCTTCTAAAATCAAGTAAGTTTTCCGATCTGTAACTTGTTTTTACTCCCTTTATTGTTAGTGGTAGATTGTATACGGTTAGGGTTAGCTTTAGATGACAAAATAGGCAAATTTCTGGCGAGTGTTGGTGGTGGACGGTGGTTGGGCTATTTTCTCGCCTCCAGCACTTCGCAGGAGTATGTAGTATGTTCAGCGAGGAGGGTGGTCCACGGCGTAGTTACGGTAGTTGTGCATGCGTGACCACCGTGTTTGTTAATCTTCTGGTAGAACGATGAGTTTTCTGGTAGAACGTTTCCAGATTCCGGTGAGGCTTTGCGGTTTCCGGTGGAGCTTCAAATGAAATTTAGGCAAGAGTGCGGGGAGGCTCCTCGCAGAAGGATGATATGTTTCGAGCATCTCCTCGCGGGGAGGTTTTAGCTTTTCTTTTGATGTCAGGGCTTATGCCGGGGACGCTGTCCTCAGCCCTTCGCGCGCCCTTTCACTTGACTTAGCAGTGGAAGAGTGGATTTGATTTGCTATCAAATTCATTGTCTTCTCTGCTTTTCAGGTGATCGTAATGGCGACGGGGCCAGACAGAGAGGTTATTCTGGACACGTCCGAGGAGGAAACTGGCTCTGAGGAAAATAGTAGCTCAACGGCTTCGAGCTCGGCGACCTCAAGTTCCTCCAGCAATGTCGGGGAGGAAGAAGAGATGGATGCCGTAGAGGAAGACGTCTAAGGGTTCTCCGTGGAGGAGTGGGGGTGGCCGAACCTTCAGAGCATATTTCTACGATCACAAAGTCTTTGGCGGACGTCTTTACGGAGGTAGGACCAGAAGGGGAGTGGAAGGTGCACTTCCCTACTTTTAACGAGCGGGTCTGCATGGATTTCGGGGACCTCTTCACAATGTATGAGTATGCCTTCAAAGAGCTGGGACTGAGGCTGCCTTTTACTGATTTCCAGTGGTCGGTGTTCGAGCATCTGAAGCTGGCCCCTTCTCAACTGCACCCTAATTCGCTGGCCTTCATCCGGGCTTTTGAATTGGTGTGTGAGCATCTCTCTCTGGGGACTACTCTCCCTGTGTTCTTCGCTATTTTCCATCTTTAAAGGCAGTTGGCAGGGAAGAAGTATGGCTGGGTTTCTTTGAAGCAGCCTCGCAAGTTTTTCAAGCCGTTCTCAGAGTCAATCCAGACTTTCAAGGAGCGGTACTTCGTCGTTGAGCCCGTGTCTGAGGTGGCCCAGGACAGTACATATGTCTGGGAAATCGAGGTTGACGAGGATGAAAATGAGCTGCTTAACGAGGAGGGGAAGTATATTGGGCAGAGGCTCTACAAGTTCCTCATCCGCTGGGCACCCGACCATTTCTCCAAGAAGCCCAGTGGTTATGTCTTTCAGCCGAGCGACCTGCGCGGGCAGGACGCCGTGGAGTACGAGAAGCCGGTGAACTGGGTCAACTCCTTCAGTCTTGCTGAGTGCTGGACAAGCAAGGGCAGGCCTATCTTCGAGGAGGATGGGAACCAGAGAGTCAAACGCCGGTTCATCCCCGTTAAGGCACTGCTGGAGTGCAAGACTCCCGCGGATGCTGAGAGATTGCTCGGTAGTCTTATTTACTTAGATTTTGTTTGTGTTATCTCTTTTCCTCGTAGCTAACATGCTCGTTTTTTTTATTTGTGTAGGTGAGATGCCTCAGGATCGCGATCGCGTGGTGAGGAATTCTATGCCGAGGAATAAAGCTGGAGCAGCTCCTCCTAAATCTCGACCTGCTGGTGCCCGTGCTCCTCCTCCTGTTTAAACTGTCGCGGGGACCTCTTCTTCTCTCTGTCCTGCTCCACAGGGATCTCCTCTGTCCTTGATCGGGCGGGCGAAGCGGCCAAGGACATCAGACGCTGCGGACCTTACCCGGGTGCCGGAGAAAGGGAAGTTTGAGCTCCCTCCGTGTATCCTTGATAGGCGGTTTTTTGAAGGTAACTCTTTGGTCGTTCCCCGGGCAGAATCCCTTTGCTTGGAAGGGATGGATCGCCCGAGCAAGAGGGCGCTGGTGGCCCAAGATTCTTCTGCCCTAGTCAGGATGCTAGAGATGGCTGCTGTCTACGCAGAAGGGGACTCTGCACTTGAGTCCGAACTCAATGATGTCCGGGCTTCTGAGGCGGCCCTCAAGGAGGAAGTTAAGAGTGCCCGCGAGGCTCGGAGGAAGGCCGAAGAGGAGACGGCCAGGCTGGAGGAGGATGTCTCCAAGCTGGCGGCGGAGAAAAAGGCTGCCGAGGAGCTGAATAAAGAGTTGATGGCGGCCAGCGCCCCGGGTGCCGACGAGTTGGATGATGGAAAAGAATTGAAGACTAGGTCTGAGCTGGTTGCCCGCATCCTGCTGGCCGAAGATGATGGCATCACCGTGGCAGAGGAGTCTTTTCAAAGCGTCGTGGCTCAATTGCGGGTGGTGAACCTTGGGCTTGAAATCTCTGCCGAGGGTACTCACTATCTCGCGCGTGTTGAGGATGGTCGCATTGTCTTGCCCGAAGGTCTCCTTGTCGTTACCCCCGAGGATCAGCCCGCAGAGGAGTAGAGACTCGAGCCAGAGTCAACCGAGCACGCTGATGAATGAGGAATTTGTTATTTTTTGATGTTGTTGTAATGAGTCCGGCCTGCGTGCCGTTGTAATTTATTTTCGGGGGGGCATGGCCCCCGTTTTATGTAACAACGTATAATTGTGGTCTTTGCGGCCACTTGTTAAATTATCACATATTTAGTTCTGTTGTTTGCATGACTTTACTTGCTTTTATTTTTGCTAAGTGTTGTATGCATGCTGTGAATGTATGTCCGTCCGTAATAGGGGTACTTGACTTGTGTGACTATTTCTGGGGGGTTGCTCGTAATAGATGTGTTCGGCAGTGTGGGGAACTAGTCGAACTGCCGGGGAATATCCTGGTGGGGAGCGGAGCTCAGGTCGCGTTTGAGGCCTGAGTTCGTGGCGTGAACGTCCCATCGCGAGCTGGGGTTCTGCCAATCGTGGTACTTTGACGACGACGATGCTCGATCGAGGACCGCTGTCGAGCAATTACCCGGCTCGTTACTGAGCGGGGCTATGCTTTAATCGTATGTGACGCTTATACCTAGACGTGCATAGTGGTCAGTGGCTGACGTTCGTCGTTGCAACGAGTCGGACCGAGGATTTAGCTGTAGTATTGTTTTAGCTTTTCTGCGTTCCATGGTCGAGCGAGTTCTTCCCCAGTGAGATGTTCTAGGTAGTAGGCCCCATTTTCCATTTTTGCCCGGACGCGGTAGGGTCCCTCCCAATTGGCTGCTAGTTTGCCTTCGCGAGAGTCTTTGTGGTTTCTTCTTAGGACAAGGCTTCCCACGTCGAACTCTCGTCATATCACTTTGGCGTTGTGCCTGATGGTGATCTTTTGTTTCAGTGAGGCTTCGCAGAGAGCTGCCCCAGTTCTGATTTCCTCGACGAGGTCGAGCTCTTCCCTTAAAGATTCGTCGTTCATCTCCTCATCTAGGGGCGACTCTGTATGCCTAGAGGGCACGTGAACTTCGACGGGAATTACAGCCTTGGTTTCGTATGCTAAACGGAAAGGTGTTTCCTCGGTCGTTGAATGGGGAGTTGTACGGTAAGCCCAGAGCACACTGTGTAGCTCCTCGTCCCATGCCTTCTTTTTTTTGTCCAACCTTCGCTTGAGGCCTCGAAGGATGACTCGGTTAGTTGCCTCATCTTGCCCGTTTGTTTGAGGGTGTTCGACGGATGCGAAGTGTTGCTTCGTGCCCAGTTGGGCGACGAAGTCCTGAAACTTCCTGTCCGTGAACTGTGTCCCGTTGTCCGTTACTATCGCTTGGGGAATACCGAAGCGCGCAAGGATGTTTCATTTGTAGAAACGCAGGATGTTGAGGGCAGTTATTTTGGCTAGAGCTTCTGCTTCTATCCATTTTGTGAAATAATCTACGCCCACTATGAGGTACTTGTTCTGACTTGATCCTACCACGAGGGTTCTAGGATGTCTAGGCCCCACCAGGCGAATAGCCATGGGGAGGACATAGCCTTGAGCTCGTTAGGTGGAGCTAGGTGCATGTCCCCGTGTCGTTGGCATTTATCGCACTTCTTCATGTGCTCTTTTGCGTCGTTTTGCATAGTTGGCCAGTAGTATCCTGCTCGGAGGGCCTTTCGAGCAAGGGACCTTCCTCCGAGATGTTGGGCGTTGATTCCTTCATGGATTTTGCGCAGGATGTGCGCGACCATTTCCTCCTCGACGCATTTGAGCAGCGGAATGGAGAATCCCCGTCTGTATAGTTTGTCTTCGACCAAGACATAAGAGCAGGCTCTTCGCCTGACTATGCTGGCCTCCTTTGGGTCGGACGGGAGTTCGTCCTTGGCGAGGTAGTTGTAGACTGGGGTCATCCAACAGTTGTTGTCGCCGATCACCTGCACGTCGAGTGTCGGGGAGGCCTTCTCGATGCTGGGTCGAGGAAGTACTTCCTGTATGACGGATTTGTTTCCGCCTTTCTTCTTTGTGCTGGCCAGTTTAGACAGCACGTCCGCTCGTACGTTATGTTCGCGGGGAACGTGTTTCACTTCCACTGTTGTGAACTTCGCCATTTCCTTCTTTACCAGGGCCAAGTATTCGGTCAGGTTGTCGTTTTTGGCTTGGTATTCACCCCGGACCTGGAGGGCCACGAGTTGTGAATCCGTGCAAATGACGACTTCTTCTGCTCCCAGGTCCTCGGCAAGGCGTAGTCCAGCGAGGAAGGCTTCGTATTCAGCCTGGTTATTGGAGGTTGGGAAAGATAGTGTGAGTGATACCTCGATGATAGTCCCTTCATCGCTTTCCAGTATGATGCCCATGCCGCTTTCTGCCGAGCTCGAAGCACCGTCGACGAAGATGGTCCATTTGCGTGCTTCGCTCGCGGGGGAGTCCGCGAATGTCATCTCCGCGACGAAGTCGGCCAGAGCTTGGGCCTTGAGGGCCTTTCTGCCTTCGTATTGAATGTCAAATCCAGATAGTTCCAGCGACCACTTGAGCATTCTGCCGGCCATATATGGACGACCAAGCAGCTGCTTTATGGGCTGATCTATCCGAACCACGATCGTGTGAGCCAGGAAGTAGTGTCTCAATCTCCTGGCTACGTTGATGATTGCTAATGCCACTTTCTCTATCTGCTGGTAACGTAACTCTGGTCCTTGCAGCGCCTTGCTCATGAAATAAATGGGCTTCTGCCCGTCAGGTGTCTCGCGGATGAGGGCGGCACTCACTGGTTCGGTAGCTACGGCCAGGTATAGATACAATGTTTCGCCATTGTCTGGGCGAGAGAGGACCGGTGGCTCTGAGAGTGCTCGTTTTAGATGGAGAAAGGCCTTGTCGCACTCCTCGGTCCATTCGAACGCAGCCTCTTTGCAGAGGAGCTTGAAGAATGGTAGGACGTGCTGGGCGGACTTGGCCACGAAACGAGATAGTGACGCGAGCATCCCGTTGAGGGACTGGATGGATTTTTTGGACTTGAGCGTAGGAAACTCGGAGAGTGCCCGGCATTTGTCGGGATTGGCTTCGATTCCTCGTTCCGTTAAGTAGAAGCCGAGGAATTTGCCTGCTCGGACGCCGAACGTGCACTTCTCCGGATTAAAACGCATTTTGTATTTCCTGGCCTGTTCGAAGACCTTTCGTAAGTAGGCGGTATGATCGGTTCTGGTTCCTCCGCGTAGGAGGGGATCTTGGACGGTGAGACTCTTCCAGTGCCCCGATCCTCTCGTTTTGCCGCAGGATCAGGGTGTTAGTCTTGTTGAGCGCCTCCAAGAGAGCTGCCACGGCCGGGTCGGCTTTGGGCAGAATGGGAATGGACTGGAGGTCAAGAGAAGGTTGATCGTTGTGGCGATCAGCAGGGGAAGGGGAAGGAGAAGCAGTGGCTCCATCCCTAAGAAAACGGGCATCTCGAAGGAGAGATGATTGGCCGTCAACGTCAGATTTGTTGACGGGGAGGATGGTGGAATGAAGAGCATCCTGGGTGCGATCTTGGGAGGCCATGATCGTGATGATGTTCGAAATTTATTTTGATCTTCGGTTAAAGAAAGAAGGGGAGAACAAAGGTTCCCACAGACGGCGCCACTGATCGTGAAGGCTGGATCAGATCCTGTAGAATCAGGCCGCCAAGTGCGCCAGGGATGCTGGTCGTATGGAGAGGAGGGGGTGTACCTGCAAGGCACTCCGACGCTCAAGTGAGAAAGGGTCAGAGAAAAGGGGCAAGTACAAAGTATGAATTCTTAGGGTGAATATTGGATACCTGACTCTCTCAAGTGAGAGGGTTTATATAGTGCCCCCAACGTGTGGCCAACGGTCCTATTTTCGGGGAAAATAACCGTTTTCCCCAAAGAATAGGTAACTGCCCAAACTAGCCGTTATGTCGGGCAGGGTGCCCGAAACTAGCCGTTATGTCGGGCATAGGTGCAGTTTCGGGCACCTGCCCTTTGCTGTTCGGGCAGTGAGGAAGCCGTGCGTAACGGGCATCGAAGTCGGAGAGGAACGTTGCATTCCTTGCCTGGTTGGAGGGGCAGAAAGGTCACTTTTGCCCCTCTGTGGATTGGACTTAGGCAATTTTGGGCCGCTCTGGAGTAGAGGCGGATTGGGCCAATTTTAGTCATTGGTCCAGTCCAGAACAATAATTGTTTGACTCATTTTTATAAAAAAAAAAATCCTCCTAAATCGGTAGGTAAATGTAGATAAACTATAGTTAATAGTAATTGTTTCATCTTAGATTTTTTTTTTTTTTTTTTTTGCAAACACAATTATTTTTCAATATATATTTTTTAAATAATCATATTTAATATAATTTCTTCAAACTAATGTTTGACCTATATAATTTAATTATAACTATTTAAATTTCATGTAACAAGAGAAAATATATTAAAAAGGTGTAGTAGAAATAAATTGGCTTTGGATGTAGTTGTCAAAATTGATTACTTTTTCATAATATAACAAAACAACTTATGAATTTCAACCGAAAAGATATTTATGTTTATGTCCTAAAAATATCAAATTGTATAAATTATATAATTACTTATAATAGAGAGAATCGGTTGAATATTTATCAACGGTGGTCGGTTACGGGTCGGTTTGAGCTCAAAATAGCTAACTCGTACCAACCCACAGTTGAAAAAAATTGAACCCAATTTCATCCAAAATTAAGTTCCGCTTTATTGGTTGACGGGTTATCACTTTAAACGGTTTATTCGGTTGGGTTGAATCGGTTTGGACCAATAAATTCTAATCTAAATTCTATCATTTTTGTAACACTCATCACATTAATGCTCATTAAACTTCATTCTATATAATTAAAAGTACTAAGCACTACTACGTAAATACCAATTAATAACGGTTGAGAAAGGTATATAATGACGTTGGCGCGGACGTTGTTATGTACAGTGTTGTTGTAAATTGATACTTATAATCACGACCCATTAACCGTTGTAATAACTTGGAAACAGCGCGCCCTATCACAACGGTTATTCAAACGAACCATTGTGATAAATATAATACTCCTAGGTTCGATTTTCAGCTGCGTCTTTTTGATCTTTTTTTTCTGTGCAGCGCGCGAGATATTATGACGGTTATATTTTATACCCGTCGTTATATATTCTGCAAACACAAATATACAACCACGACAAGGTTTTAGAACCGCTGTCAAAACTTCCTATGTTTTAAATATGCATTTCTCAGCAATTCAAATTCATCCAATTATTGAACCTGTAACCATTTAAACCATAACAGATAAGGTATACATGCATAAAGAGCATAAAATACTTCCTATATTTTAAATATGCATTTCTCAGCAATTCAAATTCATCCCATTTTTAACCTGTAACCATTTTAACCATAACAGATGAGCTAACATTGTTCATTTGTAAATATTGTAACTATTATAACCATATTTACACAGCTATTATAACCATAAAATACAGCTAACAGATAAGGTATACATTCTGTAAGTATTGTAATTATTATAACCATATTTATACCAAACAATATATTCATGTCATCAATACAGAAAAGTGTTATTCACATCATCTCTACAGAAAAGTGTTATTGACATCAACAATCAGCAGGACTCTTAAGAACATTGTGGATACATGTCTAAAGTTTACGAAGATCTACGAAGTCCTCAACGGGGAATGGGGTTTCTTCGTTAAACATCTACATAAGAAAGAGGCAATAACATGCATGATAATAATTCAATAGTCAACTTATATATTAATATATGTAAACATTTTATGACATGTATACCTTATCCCATGAATCAACAATGCCGACAAGGACAATGTTTAACATGTATTTCATGACATAATAACCACACTCGTAATTCCCGGGTTGTTTCCTTGTCTACAAATTTAAGCAAAAATCACATGAATACAACCACACATGAATGTAAATGAAAGAAACATAATTGTGCCACTTACTTTAAGACAGATCCATCTGGGCTTTCTTCTAACATTGTTCATCATATTCAGTTGCTCCACAACACTGTACATTGAATTTGAATTAAACATATTACATGAAAAACTAATTACAATGTCAAAGAAAATGAATTAAGCATACACTTACGAATTAATCATATCTTTCATTTTGTTTTCCAGTGGATCATGCAAGGAACACAGAAAAGTTATCGTATTCGTCCTAAATGATATGATGTTCAATTACCAATGACCACTGAATAAACAAGAGCATATATAGGTTAATGGTATTTGCCAAAACAAAACTAAATATAGAATACATAAACATCAATTCCAAAATTCTTACGAACAGAGGAATGGTGCTATATAACATTCTTTTCCTCCCTCATTTAACCGTGTTCTCAAGTACTCTCAGACATCTTTTGGTTCATTAAAAGCCCAATGAATAAAAAGTGGATCCAAGATTCCGTAAGTACTCGATTTACTCAACTCTATACAAAGACGGTGAATGTACCTAAATGGTTAAAGAAAATGAATAAATTAGGGGTGATGTTCTATAAATGATAATGTTCTATAATGACATGTATATTCAACTATATATACTTATGTGCACCAAACTTGCAATATCCCGATGTCCAACCACTTATACCCACCAAGAAAATCCCTTACATCTTCAGGACTATAATAGAATAAATCCAAACGTGAACAATGTTCTAGTGGGAGATGTTGTGTTTCATTTATCACCGCAACTTTCAAGTATAACATTGTGATTTCATTTGGATTAGGGTCCATTATATCATTGCGGTTATCCGCAGGGGTGATGGGCTGAACAATTACTTCCTTTTGTAGAAGCATGACATACAACACTTCTACTAGGAGTTCGATCATCATCAACACCATCAACATTACGGTGATCTTCATTTATTTGTTGTTCAAGGTTTTCACTTACTCTCTACATCATAATATTCAATTAAAACATAAAAGAAAAACAAGCACAATATATATCATACATTTCCGATAAAACACTAACATCTCAAGTAAAGTGCATACCGAATATAACTCTTGAAACCTTTCCATATCTTTCTCCCTTTTTTCCTTCTCCTCTTCTAACATTCTCCATTGTTCTTCTAATTGCTTCTCAAAATTTTCAATCTTTTGTCTTTGTGCAATAATTTCCGGGATTTCGGTATTTTTTCTTTGAGAATCAAAGAATGACCTCAAGCCGACACCTTCTCCAACAGCACGGACACGCCCACCATGCTCATCTGTTCTGATATCTTCTACTAATATGTCATGTCGTGCTTGCGGAACAAATGTGCCTTCATAGGCTGCCTCAACCAACTTATCCTACACAACATGAGAAACTTACATATATTGTTACCAACACATTTAAATAAAAAATAATGTAAGCACCACAATACTTACAATTTTTTTGGCAACTACTCTTGACGCCTCAGAGGTGTACTCTCCATATGGTCTTAATCGAGCCCTCTTCCATTTCTCATGTCTTGAAGGTGGAGATGGGATGTGATCATCTCATGTTTCTGATTGTCTTTCAAACATGATTTTTTTCTCAAGTTTCCTATAACCCCTATGAGACAATCTATGGGGGTACATATTCTTGGCCTTATTGAGTATTCCGACTTCGCTTTTAACCTGTTATGAACATAGTGAAAAAAATATATGATTAGTATCTATAACTCATTAGCATAACATTATCGGTTACATGAGAATAATACTAACCTTGAATTCCTCAGAACGACGTATCTTTGCAAACCTTTTCCATTGCTTCTTCGATATAAAACTATATCGAATCCATGGATGAGCAAGACTGCTCTTAGGCCTCCTAATGTAGTCAGCCGTGAGCTGTGCCTTAAACCCCCTCCAATGAGTACCAGCATATGATATCCATTTTTTTTTCAAATTTGAGTCATCAGTAAACTCAAACTTCCACTACATTTAAATCAATATATAAGTACGCATTAGAAATTATAGATATTGATATCGGCGATATATGAAAATTATAGTATGTAATACCTTAACGTCAGTCCATATGCTTTCTTTGACCTTATTATCAACTTGTTTCCAATCATCAATCAATATACTGACCTTGCTACGTGCAAGGAACGAAACATAACTCTTAAAAGTAGAGTAGTGTTGACAATCCACTACTCTGTACAACGAATCAAACTGGATAGGAATTTTTTCACCTGATGAGTTCCGGACTGATGTGAATTGGGGCATCATTGTGACACATCTTTGAGATCTTATCGTTTGACTTTCAGTTGTTTGAGTTTCATTGGCTAACCTCTTATTTGTTTGAGTTTCTTCGCTGGTTTCTGATGAAGAACTCAACAAGGTCGACATCTAAGTTCAAAAACAACAACAACAACATGAACAACAAGAAAATAAACATCAACCACAAAATAAAATAACAACAACCACAACAATGGCAAATGAATTTTACTGTAGATGCATGGGGAAAAATATTTTACGTGCCCTAAACGTGATAACTAAGTAAATGATGTTGGTGTTGGTGATGGTGTGTTGTCTTCCTTCCTTGTGGTGATGACGGTGTTGTTGTTGTTTTCCTTCTAGACGGTAATAACTTGGTTGATCGTGATGGTCTTGTCAATTTGGTTAATGATGATGACGACAATAGCAAATACACAGTGAAGTAGGAACGATGGTGTTTTGGATGAAATCGTGTAATATTTCATAGTATTGAACGTTAGGGTTTGGGTTGAAATCGTGTATTGTTTGTCTAGTTTCTATTTGCAATAGAAAAAAGGATACTGAAGAGACAAGCTAACTAGGAGTGTATAATATTATCAAGCTACCACAACGGCCAATACATGCAACCGTAGTGATATTTTACTTTCATGATGAAATTTCATAAAAAAAGGCCAGAGTATTAACAATTAAAAATTTTAAATAAAAAAAAATATATCACAACGGTTGTAATCATCAACCGTAGTCATAAACTTTAAAGTTTTTTATTTAAAAATAATTAAAAATGAAAGTGGCGACTTAACAACGGTTGACTCTTCAACCATCATCTTAAACTTTTAAGTGTTTTATTTAAAAATAAATAAAAATGAAAATGCGCAACTTAACAACAGTGGAACTCTTCAACCGTCGTCATAAACTTTTAAGTTTTTATTTAAAAATAATTTAAAAAGAAAAGGCGCCATTTAACATTAAAGGAATAACATATATGAGGGCCTTGAGGTTCGAACCCATGAAAGCTTGAAGTTATCACAATGGTTGGCTCCTAAACCGTTGTTATATACAAATAATTTTTAATCAAAAAACAATAATATTATGATAGTGCCTTAGTTTAGGGATGTCACAACGGTGTAGGGAATAAGCGTGGTGACCATGGCGTTATTGTTTACGCATTTTGTAGTAGTGAAGGGACCATAAACTGTCTTCATTATATTACATTTCCATCATCATACAATTGATAAAGTATTAATATTATATTGCAATTCCATCATCATTTAAGTAATAAACTAATACATTATATTACAAATTCATTATAAACCAACATATTCTCAACATATTCATGAAAAGTGAACTACATCACCATCACAACATCATCACTCTTAGAGTAATTGTGACTTTCCCATGCTTGGCCCACCTAACAAAATTAACAGACCCAAAGTGATCACAATTAAAAGACTTCATATTCTGTATGATAACCTGCATAAAACATAATAGAGGGTGCACTATTTACTACAATAGTAGCCATAACATTGCAGCCATACACTATTTAGTACAATAGCAGCCATAACAATGCAGTATTATCTAAATTGCGCACAAACACAAAATTCAAGAGAATGCACACAAATTAACTACATATGCTAAGTCCCTTACCAACTATATATTTCTCTCAAATTAAGTTGCACACTCCTTATATTCTGTTACCAATCTCTACTTTAGTTAGGAATGTTAAGAAGATCCCCAACAATATGTGTAACAGAATTTGTTAGGCTAGCAGCTGAATGACACACACATAAAATCTGTTAGGTTGGTAGCTGAATGACACACTACACTACATTCTTTATTCCCCACTCCCTTAAAATCTCTTCAACTTGCCTACCAATTGTCTCACCCTTATGATTCAGAACTAAACAAAAAAATAGAATTTTATTTTCATACTTTCAATCATTGTTAATGAAGTGCACAATTTGGTTCATGTAGCTAAGATTCTGAATGGATGTCTAACAATCATTGGTTAAGACTACCCTATTGCAATCAGATTTGAAATAACCTTTCAATCTTACTTTTTCATCAACAAAAAGTTGAAAACAGTCCCTCCCAACAGTCCTCCTTGATGGAATAGTTAATTGTTGTTGTAATTTTTTGCATAACAACTTAAATCATACCCCTTCAACTACCCTAAAATCATGTTCATCTAGGATTACAAAGAGAGCAATAACCTTCCTACAAGCTGCAAGATTAAATCGTTGGCTTGCAGCAACCAAGCCACAACCCTCTCCACTAGCAAAGGAAATGACAGTTTGAGCAGGATCATTTTGTGGCATCTTGGTGCATACTTTTGTGTGAGCAAGCATGTTAGATATCCCATGGGATTTTGGATCACACAAATATTTTTTATGACACTATTTGCAAGCAGCTACATGTTCGGTTTTATTAGGCAATTTAATAAAGTTATCCCAGGCAGAAGAGGATTTCCTAGGACCATTAGCATTTTGTTTTCTCTTCTTTCCAAGTGGGGGAAGCCCAATAACATGAATTTCAGTGGCAACAACATTAGTTGTAGCAACACCAGATGTTAATGTAGAAGGTTGGTGTTGAGTAACATTCTCCATTACTGAAAATTAATGAAGATTATAATCAACACACAACCAACATCATGAACTCATTAAGTGTTTAAATGCTAAATTTCATAATTTGTTAATTGTATGACTTAAGTTTTAATTATCTCTCATCTCACATGTGTATAAGGGGCTTCTGAAAAATGAACAAGTGAGTACAGTAGCTAGTGAAAAAAAGCTTTGGTTATTGTAGTATATTACACTCTTTCTCCAGTTCAATTAAATGAATTATGACTTAAGTTTTAATTCAAATTTGTTTCTAAATCCAAACCTGTTTGCTAATTTTCTAAATTCAATAATTTAGTTTCATGTAGCTATTTCTACTTAAGTTTCTAAATTCAAAACTTTTATTAGCTAATTTTCTAAATCATACATAAAATCCAGCAAAGAAAAGCATACATAAGCATACATATTCACATGGGGCATATTCACTAATTTCTTAGTATACATAAGCATGCATAAAATCCAAATCCAGTATTTCATGGGACATATTCACATATTAAATTATTTCTAAATCCAAATTGTTTCTAAGCAAAACTGTTATTAGCATATTCACATATTCACATAAGCATGTTTAAAAAAAACAACAAAATTTGCATTAAAGTATATATACGATCTAAACAAATTCATATATTCACATTATTTCATTAGATTAGAAACCAAACTAAACTAAATTAATGAATCACTTCTAAATAAATTCACATATTCACATTATTTCATTAGATTAGAAACCAAACTAAACTAAACAAATGAATTACTTCTAAATAAATTCACAAATTCACATATTCAAAATATTCATAATTTAACATTTCAAACACCCAAATTTCACATGTGTATAAAGGGCTTCTGAAAAATGAACAAGTGAGAGTACAATAGTTAGTGAAAAAAAGCTTTAGTTGTTGTAGTATATTACACTCTTTCTCTAGTTCAATTAGATGAATAATGACTTAGGTTTTAATTCAAAATTGTTTCTAAATCCAAACCTATTTTCTAATTTTCTAAATCCAATATGTTTCATGTAGCTATTTCTACTTAAGTTTCTAAATCTAAAACTGTTATTAGCTAATTTTCTAAATCATACATAAAATCTAGCATACAAAAGCATACTTAAGCATACATATTCAAATGGGGCATATTCACTTGTTTCTAAGCATACATAAAATCCAAACCCAAAATTTTGTGGGACATATTCACATATTTAAATTGTTTCTAAGCAAAATTGTTATTAGCATATTCACATAAGCATACATAAAAAAGATTGTGTGCATAACCAGAACATAACCAAAAAAAATAGAAAAGATTGTGTACATATTCCATGGGACACTCTTGTTTAGAATCGAAACATAACCAGAAAATAAACCTAAGCTCATTTATACAATAACAGAAACAAGAATAGAAAATCAGCGTAAACTCACATAAGCATACATAAAATAAACTTAAACTTATTGTTATTATGCAAATTTCCAGCTCTTTAAATATTTCCAGCTCCTTGCATGTTTCTAACTTCTCCAGCTCCATGCATATCTCCATAAAAAGAACACAAATGGAGTTATTAAAAAAAATATAAAAGATTAAAACTAGTATATGCAGAATATCTATATACCTCTTCTAAATTTAACTCGTGTTAACACAAAACATAAACATATATATGTCGAAAATCAAACTCAAATATACACATATATACAGAGAAACAAAATTACTCACAATTTTCCTCATTTATTGCTTCATTTTTTGCTTGAGCTTTCATCTTGAGTCTTTCTAAGTTCGAGCCAGCAAACAGAAACAGAAACATGTATTAAAAAAGGAAGAAAAAAAGTTATTTCATACTTTATCTTTAAATAAAAGGTTAGAACAATTTAACACTAAAAAATAGTATTAAGTAAGAGAGTTTCTTAACACACCACTCATGTTTCTTATACACCACGTGAAATTTCGTTTTTGCCACCCAGTTCTGGATGTGCACATCCGGACGCACCGTTTTTTTTAAAAACGTTGCTTTGTTCCGGATGTGCAAATCCAAGTTACGCGTAATCCGGATGTGCACATCCGAAAAAATGGCTGAAACTTAAAAGATATATTTATTTTAAGAAATAATAATAATATGTATTTTAACAGAAGGTTAGAGGAACGAATATGGCAGACATACTTTAATGATAACTTCAAAATATTTATCAAAACGCATGATGGCCACTTGTTCCGTATCCAAAAGCTGTCTAGTAGTTCTAACCCATATTTAAACAAAATAACGGTCATCCACCTATGGTGACAAACATGACCTCTGTAACTATAAGTTATATATCCAAAAAAGGCATTGTGAATATCCGAACTCCCAAATCTATCCTCGAAGATTGTAGGACAAATGAAGATCAACAGTAAAACATTACTTCATTGACGTTTTCCAAGATAAATGGCAGCAGAGGCGGCACAAAGTTGGTGGTACTTCTATTGCAGAACCAGAATCAGAATTTTTGACTTCACTTATGTAGTATCGAGAGTGGTGCCTAACTGATACATGTTGATGTATATTTATGTATATGGAGTAAGTGAGGGCAGTTCAGTCAGGTTTTGCTTTAAAACCGGGGAACACTTGATAGCTTTCCGCGCTCGATACAACATAAGTGAAGTCGAAAATTTTGATTCTGGTTCTGCAAGTGGTAATAGGAGTACCACCAACTTTGTGTCGACTCTGCTGCTATTTATCTTGGATAACGTCAAAGAAGTAATATTTTACTATTGATCTTCATTTGTCCTACAATCTTTGAACCTGTAAAATATAATCCTTTTAGGCTTAAACTCAGTTGATTTATAGAAAGCCACACGCCACTCCCTGAAAACCAAAATGGTAAATTATAATGAATTATTTATGCATTCAAACACTTTTCATGTATCGTGTAAGTTAGTAATTAATCTCATTCTTAACCTTTCTTCTCCAGAAAGCACATTCTTTTCGGTGCTTTGTGCCCTTACAGGTAAATAATAATGCATTTTTTTATGCTTACAAACTTTTTTTTATTCATCAACGTTTCACTCTGTAATGCATGTTTACTTCATTGACATTGACTAAAGATTAATGGCTACACCGAAACAACACATTGAAGAGATACGAAGAACAAAGTTTTCTATTGGCGGGAAACCTAATCCCTTGACTCAAGATCTTCATCATGCTGTCAAGACCTTCTCCCTCCCCTCATTGACATTGACTGAAGATTAATGGCTACACCGAAACAAGACATTGAAGAGATATGGAGAACAAAGTTTTCTATTGGAGAGATACGAAGAACAAAGTTTTCTATTGACGGGAAACCTAATCCCTTGACTCAAGATCTTCATCATGCTGTCAAGACCTTCTCCATCCCCTCATTCGAATGTATATTAACTTGCGATGATATATTAACGTATGCGACCAACCGACAAAACCGATTTTAAAAAAAAAATAAAGTTATGCTATTTTCCAGATCTGCGGATTAGAAATTTTAAAAAATAAAGTTATACTATGTTTCTGATTGTGCACATCCAGAACACATCAGCGTTTTTAAAAAAAACTGTGCGTTTGGATGTGCACATCCGGAATCCGGGGGCAAAAATGAAATTTCACGTGGTGTATAAGAAACTTGGATGGT
This sequence comes from Lathyrus tuberosus, assembly GCA_022829125.1. Classification (NCBI taxonomy): domain Eukaryota; kingdom Viridiplantae; phylum Streptophyta; class Magnoliopsida; order Fabales; family Fabaceae; genus Lathyrus; species Lathyrus tuberosus. Next base: position 2,111,515 of record JALAZF010000112.1, read on the forward strand.
GTGATAAGAAACCTCCTTAAGTAAACATGTACCTTTGATCTTTAGAAAAAAAGGTTTGAATATATGACTGAAACATAGAGAAACATATATTAGCATAAAAACATTATAAAACAAAAATAATAGTGAGCTTAGAAAGGTGATTAGTGAGGAGAAACCTTCCAGAGTTCTTCTTAGAAACGAAGGGAAAGGAAAGGAAAGTGAAAAATATTGCTTGACATTTTTGTTATGAGTTTACTGCAAAAGAAACGAAAGGAGGGTATAAACAACAAGATGAAATCGAAAACGAATAGATGATTTTTCTGGAAATGGAAGAATGAGGGTTTGGTTTGGTTTCCTCTTCTCACTTCTCTCAGCTCATTTAGACGGCTGCACAACACAACAAAAGGGGAAAACTAGGGTTTCTCTCTTAAGTTTAGCTTATATATGTGGGCTTAGATAAAATTGGGTTGGACATGAGATTGGTACAACTTAATGGCTCAGTCGGATTTAGATTCCGCTGGTTCTGTTCACTCCACCCGAAATCGACCACCCCAATCCAGCACAAACCATTGGTTGTCACCCGAATAGTCCGCTCCACCCGAATACCCTGACCCGAATCACTTTGAACCAAACGGGATGGACGGTTTGGGCCGATTACTTGTTTTTTGTCCAGTCCTAGTCAATATAATCCCATGACCTATTATTTATGTGGCACTATGAAATAATAGTAAGATTCAAGAATAGACAGAATAAGACACCTCATTTCTAAAGGAAAAGATGGAAGAGCATGAGACGGTGGCATATAGAACAACAAAAAAAGGAATTGTATGTCCAAAAGCTTTTTGTCTAGAAGGTCATTCTAACAAGAGATGTGAACTACTTTTAGGTCTTCTAATGAGATCAACTAAATAAAATGTGTTTGTACTCGCAGAAGGGTCCACTTAATTTAAGAAAGACTTATAGCCCCATGATAGGTCTTCCAATTGAGGGATTTAGTGAAATTTTGTTCTAGTGATGACAGGATGTTAGACACAATATCAAAATAATGTGTATGACAATGAATATGTGTAACAGAAAGAATAAAGGCATACTATAAATAACACAAGAATTAGTAATCTAGTTTGGTGCAAAATTACCTATGTTTTGAGGGTATTAACACAATGAAAGGAAATTCACTCTTAATAGTCAGAAGTACAAATTGGTCTTATTTGAACTCTTCTAGTTCAATGCCACTTTTCTTAATACTATTCGTGAACTTCGATTCATACTCCCCTTGAATATGAAAGCCCTCATACCTTAACTCAAACACTCTCCCAAGTGTTTGGACAATTACAAAAGTTTTTTAATGATGAAACAATAATATAATTCAAATACTTTATTCTCCCAACATGGAAATATGACTCGGGAATAAAACCCGCCAAGCTTAGTAGTATAAGATCTGAGTCTTTACAAAGGAGGACAATTCCTTAAATAACAACAAAAGTCCAGCATAAAGGCATAGTATGTTTTTTTTGTTTGAAAGCGAATGAACCTCCAAAAGAACATAGGATTAATCTTTATAATGTTTATTGCAAATCTTGATTGAACAAATCTTGAATAAATCTAAATCTCATAAGAATGTAAAATTCAATCTTATTAAAATAGATTCAGATTAGGTCTTTCTTAAAACAAAATGCGCATAAAATAATCAAATCTCTTATTGGACATAAAAGGAAACAAACCTACAAAAGTGTGAGATATGCTTCAATCTCCTTTGCGCGCCAAACAAATAGAGCGAGACATGATGTCTCACATAATGCATAACATTTTACTTAACATGTTGCTTTCCAGTAAAGTGTCACAAGTCACAACCACTTTATGACTGGATGTCTCACAACTTAACAGAACATCTCGCTTCACATATTGCCTACAAAATATTGCCAATCACATGTAATAACATTAAAAAAAAGCATGGCCCGACATCGTCGCCCTAGCTCGGGGGCTATATTTTGGTTTGGGTCAAGGTTCATTCTGCTTCGATCTAACAAACTAAGCCACCCATCTGAGAACCTTAGATCATATTATGTTGAATCAATCTTAGGAATTCCACTAAAAAGATCTATACCCATGAACAATGTATAATGTCTAAGGACCATGGTATAATTGATCCCTAATAACCTATATGAAGAAAGATAATAAGAGTTATAAGGGTCTTTAGATCAAAGATCACATATAAATGATGTCAACCCGCGCATGACAGACCGCTAATAATGCTCTTTTAAGGCATTTTATCCACAAAGAATGTTCTAATACCACATTACCTAAGATGAACATGTCCTAAAAAGACACCTGATCAAAGCAGTCAAATGGCTTAGAACTGTAAGATCGTACTTGCAAGGATCCTCTAACATATGTCCTTTCATATAGTTGTAAGAATCAAAAAGTTCTAAGAGCCTTAGAACCCTACTATGAAAGATTAATGAAGGTTTCACATTCATGTATTCGAACCTTCAAATTTCTTACTTTCGACAATCACTAACTTGAATGTCATAGTGTTTTTAGGTACACCATGTCGATAGAGCAAAACAATCAAATATCAAAATCTCCAACAAAACTCACAGATAGATTTTAATTCAAACTCATACTTTTGAACTAAAAAGATCCTCCCGAATCAGCAGGTAAATGTAGCTAAATTCTGATTAATATTTGGTCTATATATAAAAAAAAAACACCTTAAATTTTAATTATTATTATAAGTAAAAGTCATTAAATTTTAGACTAATTAATACTTGTATTATTATTATACCCTTAATTTAACTCAAAAACATTTAATGTTAAAAATTGAATAATCAAATAAACTAAGAATATTATCGTAAATTTTACTTTGATTGTACATAAAATCAAAAAAATTAATTACACTTAACTAACTTTCTTAATACGTGTGAAAGTAATTATTTTGACTTATAATTATGACCGGAGAGAATATATGATTCAGCTTGTTTACTTTCGAATTTCTAATTATAAATCTAGTTAAAAATAAAAAATTTTGCTCGTATTTGATATGATTTTTTTTTATGTTCTTTATCTATTTATCTATTAAAATAATTTACTATCAAATTTTTTTATGTTTATATTTTAAAAAAAAAATTATATTACCCAAAAAAGATATATTTATAATTAATAAATACTAAAAAATTAAAACTATTTGTTTTACCACCTCATTAATTTCTCACTTTTTATTTTTAACTTTGTCATTTTTCTTTTTCTTCACTTAATTCAAATTTTAAATTTTTCTCACATTTATTTTTCTCACACTTTCTTGTTTTCATTTTAATTTTCTCACTCTATTTTCTTTTTTCTATTTTATTTTTTTAAGTATAAATAACAAAATTTAAAACTCTTTTTAAATTAATGAAAAAGAACACAGAAAAATATTAAATTTTTAATACATAAAATTTATCTAAAATAAAAACATAATTATTTTATAATTATTATATATATATATATATAATATTCATAATTTATATGATTATTGTTCGTTTTAAAATTAAGTAACTCAATTGAAATTAACATGAGTATCTAAATACATTTTATACTGTATTAAATTGGATAACACTTAATAACACTGCACACAACTAACTTTCTAATTTACGGGTCACTATCAGAACAATATCTATTTTATTTTAATTAATAATTATATTTATTTGAGAGACAATTTTTTTTTATTTTCATATGTGAAATTTTTTTCTTTCTCCGTCTCACGGGTCTCTTTTTTATATAATTATTTAATACAAATAAGTTTATAGGATCATTCTTCATTTTATAATTAAATAACATATTATAAATTGACGTGCGTATCTAAAAATATTTTATATTCTATCAAACTGAATATCATTCAATAATGGTGCACACCACTAATTTTTATTTATATCTATTTTATTTTAACCAACAATTATTTTAATTGAGAGATGAATTATTTATTTTCAAATATGAAAAAAAAAATTTTGCTAAATTCTTTTTCCTTTTAAATTTACACGTGTATCTAAATATATTTTATACCGTATTAAATAAATTTACCCGTACAAATGCATAAGTATCTTGCTAGTTCTCAAATTATAAATAGTTTTTATAATTTGAGATAGAAAAGTAGTATTTTAAATATATTTATTATTATTTTTTAAATATATTTTTTATTAATATTTTAGATATATTTATTTTTAAATTATATATGTATTACTATTTTAAACATATTTAAAAATATTATCATATAAATGGACCTATTAAATTTATAAATATTTATCTTCATCCATATCTTAATAATTGATATATTTACAAAATAATTATTTTAAATTAGTTGTCACATTCAAATTTTAAATGTCAAATTTATGTTAATTATTAAATTTTAATTTGATGGCGCAAACAACCTTGTTGAAATGCAAACTCTTTTCCGAAGAAATAATAATGTTACAATAGTATATTAAAGAAATAATAATGTTACAATAGTATATGAATCTTTTAAAAATTTCCATATAAAGTTACCAAAACCTATTTAACAAGTTGATCCAGTAAATCTCGGCTAATAAATAGTAGTATAATACAAACGTGTCCATCATGTCTTTTCAATGAAAGACATCGTCACTCGAAGCTCTCACGTGAATACCTAATGCCCTTTAACATCACCATCAAACTGGTAAATTCTAAATAAGAGATATTTGTGGAAGCTTTTTATAATAGACGAAAGGTCAAATATTCCAATAAATTCGTAGCCCATAAGTTTGCTAATTCGATGGAGGAGATAATGCGAAAGCAAAATGTTACATCTAGGATGAAGTGGATAACACAGAGAAGATGACCAAAGAAAGAAATATTGGTGGAGCACGCTCCTCTAATTATTGTAAGAACAAATTATCTATAACTAATTAGAGACAAAGGAACTTTCAAACCACCCCTAAAAAACGTGTAGAGAATTACACGCTCTTGGACACAAGACAAGAACATATTTGGCAAGAAATCTATCACATGAGAGTCATTCTCGTACCTCTATTGCCAAGACGGGAGGTTGTTGGATATGATCTCAATAAATGATGCAAGTATCAAAAGGTGAAGAGCCACCATAATGATTATTGTCACAACTTGAAGAAGGTTATTGAATGACTCATTTAAGATGTTCATCTGAAAAGATACGTCTAGTGCCCCTAGCAGGATCTAGATCAAGAGGCTTTATCCATTAAATGACCATTAAATGACTGACACTTAATGTCTTAAAAGAGGCTTTATCCACACTTTACATAATCGTATAGTATCTTCTAGACAAAGGACATGTAAGATTTATAAAAGGAGGTAAGGAGATAACCTAAAAATATAACCAAGATATCATATAGATAAAAAAAAGTATTTGTAACTAGCAATCCCCAAATGAAACCAAACCCCCATGTCATACCCCAAATTTTGACTCTAGATTCCATCATCATTATAGGAGCATCAAGCATTGCATTGCTAATCCTAAACTTGTTCAAGTTTGTTCATGTTTGATTCCATATGAATTAGGGTTTTGGCTCAAGAAAATCAAGAGGATCTTTATTTGATCAATCAATATTTTGGATTGATCATCAACCAATCAAGTGTGCATACACTCAAGAGACCTCTCTTCATCAAAAATCAAGTGTAAATTGGTTCTATTACAAGTTCATTGAAGCTCAACTTCATCTGGTCACAAATTAGGATTTTGATAGACAACCAAGAGAGCAAGAAAATCAGGAGCTTCGAGATCAGGTTACAAACTTGAAGACTGCTAAAATGCGTCTGATTACTCTGGTCAAAGAATTGGTCATCTCCCAACGTCATGATGGTTCTTCTTCCCCCAATAATTAGCAATCTGAGCAGAGTAGTAAGTCTAGGGGCATCCTTATGTCCTATGCCAAGTTGTTCTCTGTACTCTTACAAAAGGGTTTGATCAAAACTCCACCGGCTATTCTGATGATCCATAGGAGCTACTTCAAGACTGACGCCTTCTGTGATTTCCATCAATGGGCACCCGGCCACGACATTGAGGAATGTTATGTCCTCAAGGAGAAGGTTAAAGAGTTGGTTCAAAAGGGCATTATGTTCTTCAAAATGTGTAGGCCCCAGGTTCAAATCACCTTTTTGCTAGAGCATGGAGAAAGCTCTTCCTTACACATGGTGGATTAACGTTGCGGAGCATGAAGACCTTTCTTTAGGCTATGTCTTGTCAGATGTTTAGCTTATTTTGCTGCTTTTTCATGTGTAATTTTATGTGTTTGTTAACGCATTTGTTTTGGCATGTAAGTACGTGTTATTTTGAATGATTAATGCAATGGTTATGTTTATCTTGAAGAAGTCCATTTGTTGTCACTCATTTTAAATGCTTATTTGCTTTATAATGCCAATACTACCCCTTCTCTTGCTAGGCAGAGAGTTGGAGGGAGGATGATGAAAATGAAAACACAAAATCTCTAGTTGTATGCTTTCGAATAAAATTTCCTGATGATGTAAGACATTGTTTCAAATCCCCAAACACTGGAGGTATAAGGAAGATAATTCCTCTTTAACCCCATTGAGCATTGAAGTATGAGTTTTTCTCTTCGATCCGAATAAAAAAACCCTCAATTTAACCAGGGGCAGGGTAGTTTTCATTTAAGATTATCGAGCACCCAAACGTTCATAAAATGGAGTGGACATCCATTTTCCACTTCACCTTATCCCGCACACATTAAGAGGCTAGGAGTTAGATCCACAATGATTATCCTCAACTAGCTAAGGAGTGAGGCAGTCGCAATCCTCTCAACAAGCCAAAATGACTCAGAGTCACGCGATTCATGCATAAAAAAAATGAAAAAAGAAAAAGCCTGCTAAATCAAAACCTTTGAAGGAGATTTAGGCAAAATTGGGGCATCCCGCTGGACTTCAAGGTCAGATCCAAAAGACTCGGTCCAGGAAAGAGTTAGGGAATAAACAAAAAACGCAAAGAGCGAAAATGAACGATTACAAAGAAAAATCCTCAACAAATGGCAAAGGTCGTGTGACCAAACACCGAAAGCAAGAAGGTGAAGTGTCTGATATGTCCAAAGCCTCAGTTTTTCTTAGCCCTATCAAAACTCCTCTTGCGAGATGAGTCCTCGCATCAAGTTAACTGAATGTAGGATTGGAGAACATCACGAAGAAGGGGTGGGTACAAATAAACTTTGAGCCTTTATCCTTTGTTTTAATAAACCGTGAACCAAGCCACATTACAACTCTTAAAAGACCTAATTGAAACAGGTTTGTTTCGAAAGCATACTCATTGAGATAACGTTTCCTGAATCCTATGAGCTATGCTCAAAATTTGTGTTGGCTTTGCAAAAGAAAATTAATGCATATCCTAACTAGTGATTCGGTCACAAGTTATGGTGATATCTTTTCAAATAAAAAAAATTCAAGACAAACATGTGTGTTGTATTAGCAATTTCAGAATTAACATTTTCTGCATGCTAGTATTGCTTAAGCATAGAATCTTGCATATGAATATTAGTGATGAGTTTAATCTTTTGATATTTAAAAAGCAAATTGCCAATCAATTTCAGAAAATGACCATATACAGGGGCATGTTACCTGAAGACTTTTGCTAGGCAGGGGCAAGTTTGTTTCCCAGTTGTTACTGACGTTCTTGGTATTGGTAACTTGTTTGTCCCCAATCCCTCCATGGAGACCAGTTGTCGCTGGCGTGCTTGATTCGAAGACTCTGTTATGCAACAATACAGCCAATCTGGGGCAGTTACGTCGAGATTCGATGAATCTCTCCAAGAGTTTGAAAACACTAAGGCAGTTGTAACGCCAAGTTTTCTGTAAAATCCTCTTAAGATGACTTCTTCTCGTAGACCATGTGATATGGGGCAGTTGAGAATTGAAGTTTGTTTTGATCACAAGAGTTGTTGTTGTTGTCCACCATGCAGCTCTTCAGTGCAGAATGGAGTGTTCTCCTAAGCAAATGGTTCTTGCGACCTGCCTTACACGTATCCCCAATGGGCCACTACCCCAAGTAACTCTGACATGTTTGGTTGATTCCCAGTGATTATCTACTTCGGATGGTTCTGATAACTCCCCGGTGAGCATCCACTTCAAGCAGTTGTGATAGGTTTGATTCAAGACTTCCCCAGTTCGTGACCTAGGAATTCCCGATGAATTTTCTTGGCTTCATACTTCTTCAGAGAAGGGGGTGTTTTTTTCATCCATCAGTGAGTGTCTTACAAACTCCACTTCTCTCCAGCAAAGTGAATGTTCATTCTTTTCCCCATGGAGTTTCAACTTAGGCAACTACAGCCACGACTTTGGTCAGAGCTTCCCCAATAAGATGGATATTTATTTTATCCCCTATGAAGTCTCTAATCATGGGTGATCCTTTCCCAGTGGACATTTCTCTTCCAACAAGGAAATAAGATTCATGATGGTAATCCCTCAGGTGAAGTCATGATGTCATATCCCCGAGTGGAATACTCTTTTCCCCAAAGAAGGTTGAAACCTTAAAGTAGGACTGTGATTCTGCATATGGCTTTCTATCCATCTCTTGATAGATGTCTCTTTCTTGTAGAGTTTAGCCGAGTGTCCTCGTCGAGATGTTTATTTTATCTCCAGTTTTCTTCTCCTTGTTTGTTTTGTCACCATAAGCATAAGCATGACATACATACATTTATACATTCATACATGGCATATAAGCATGTTTGCTACCTTGTTGTCTTTTGTTCATTTACCATCAAGTAACTGGGTTTGTCTCCTCTCTCTAGTAGAGTCGTTAGCCTTAAGTAAAAAGTGCACATCTTTCTAAGTTCCCCACTGAGATTGATCCTTGTGGGAGATTAGTTGCTTTAGTTATCGTTTCCATGTTTGGATAAGATAAATCCCCAATTGAGTTCGTTCCTCAATGGGTAGAGTCTCGATTGACTCTTTCTCTCTAGCTTGTTCCTAGATTGAACTTGGGTCATCGCCAATATATCCCCGTGAAGTCCAATTATCGTTGGCATCTTTGTTAAAGTCCAGTTATGCTGGCATCAATCCGTTTGAAGCTGGTCATGATACCTTTGCTTGTAGTTTAAGTCCAATTATTTTGGCACGTACAGAAGAGTCGTTACCCTGTACCTTTCCTGATGTTTCCTGAAGATCTCATTTGAACTCTTTGCTTTAAGGAATTTCCAGAAAATTGGATGTTTGAGACTCCAATGTTATGTGTTGTTGATCCAATGGTTATAGTTCAAGTTATATATGTTCATTGGACAAGATTTGATCAAGAAATGATGGAGGAATCATGAAAAATCAAGAAGTTACAAAACTGCCAAAAATAGAAACTTTAGGGTTTCCAAAAATGGCAAGTTTGGACCATTTTGCACCCTACTTTGAGGTTCTCTTTTTCCATGATAAAAGCTCCAAACTTCAGGCCCAAGTTAAGCCAATTAAAGTTCATGTTCTAAGCTTCAAATCCATATAAAGAACATCTCCATTGGATCAATATTGAGAGAGTTATGATTGATCAAAGTTTGGTAAAACTAGGTCAAAAACCAAGTCATAGCAAGGCAAGACTAGGCCCATGCCCCATAATTTTGACAAACACCTGGTGTGCCAAAAGTCAAAGCATTTTTCTCCATCAAGGAAGCTTCAAATGGAAAACTTTCCAACATCAAAGTGGTTCCTTTCCATGCCCTCTTAAATGTTCATGTTGGACATTTTTTAATTTGAGCAAGTTATGAGATAGTTATGATAGTCCCAAGTTGAGGGTGTCATGCTGAAAATTTGCAAGTCATGGTGCCATGCACAATTCAGTTGGCCTCGCCCTTAAACCAGTTTGGTACCATGATGTTTCAAGCCATTTTACACCATCTTACACACCTTTATTCAACTCAAAATTCACACCAATATTGCTCTATGATCTATCCTCTTTCCATTGACACCTAAAGCTCATGATTTCATGCACCACTGTGAGAGAAATTCATCTTAAAACTTCCATACTTCCAGACTACCAATAATAGCATGTTATTTTCACATTGTTGTTATTTGATTAATTCACACGCATCCTTACATCAGCACCCCATTCAACCATTTCCACATTTGTGCCCACATATTCCCTTACACGCATACATACATACATGCTTTGGCATACATGGAAATGGAAAGGAATAAAACTTGTTTAGCAAGTTTCCTCGCTGCAGCATGTTTCCATCACCACCACTCTATTCTCTCAGCTCCACCATAACATCATAAACACTCCTCACCATATCACAAGCTCATTCACTCGCCCCTAACTAACTTGACTCAGTTAGTTAGGATGCACTCACTTAGCCACACCTGTTCAACTCATTTGACCATGGTTAAACCAACTAACTCAACATATAAATCAAAAACTCTCTCACAAATTGAACAACAACACTTCATTCTCACTCTTTCTCTCAAATCACTCTCAAGTTTTTCTCTCTGAACTCTTTTTTTTCTCCACACGAATTCATCAACCTCCTTCTACATTTCATCTCCATCATCATCATTGTTCCATTTTTTATCAAGAACAAGAGTGGATAAGTTCTATTAATCAAGCTCCACTTCAATTCAGTTGAATCTTCAGTTTGGTTTTCTTCACGATTTCAAGCTCCAAAGCCTTTATTTGGCCACATCAGAGCTCAAGAATTCAAGATCTCTTCTTTGATCTTCTGAAGACACAAGCTCTACAAGGTTCAGGTTTTTACTTCTCAACTTTCCTTACATTTAATCACTGGTTATGGTGTGTTTTTTGATGATTTGAGCTTATTAGAGGCTGTGTGTGAGTCCTGGCTAGTTGATAGGCTCTTTAGGAACTTAGTTGTGAATTTAGGGCAAAATGTATTGGTTCGGTTTGTGGTGTACGTGCATGATCTTTGGAAACTAATTGCATATTCATGATCTCCTTCACTTCCTCTTCATTTTGGTATGCGATTTGTGGATTTCTGGACATGTGAAAATTTGCAGACGGTGGAGTTCGCCGGAGAAGATGACCGGAGGTCCTTCTCCTGCCGGTGGTTTGAATGTGCTAGGGTTTATGAGTTTTATATCGTGGTCGTTGGATCCTCCTCATCGTGTGGTTAATATGGTGCCAACACATTAAAAAGCATGTGCATTTCACGTGTTTCATTTTGATATCTGAATTAATCACGTGTACATGTGTGCATCATTGTTACCATGATCCTTGCATCTTATCCACATGATTGTTCTACTTGTGTGATGATCTCATTTTGACTTTGATCAAACGTACATTATTTTGCCAGCACATTAAAATAGTATGTGGCTTATCACGTGCTTTATTTTTAATCCTGAGAAGTTACATGTGGGTGTGTGCGTGATAATTGTCGTGTGCCTGAATTGTGGAGCATTAGATTGATGATTGTTCATGATTAATGTCATCTAATGGTCATGATTGATTGCACGCATTAACTGATGATGCACACTATCACATACAATTACACATAAGTGGATTGGGTTTCTAATTTCTATTTGCACACCCTTATTTGAGCCCAATATACCTTTTAACTGGCGAATTACTTTCTCTGCACCCCATCTTCATTCTTTTATTATTTTTAATTTCTTTTCCATATCTGTTTGGTTTCCTTTTATTAAAAATAGCAAATAAACCCTAAAATTCACAAATTAATTCATGTATGTTCTTAACACATTTAAATATTTTTCTTTTATTTTTAATTCTGACTTTGTGGATTTTTGCATATTATTGCATAATTTTCTTCCAATTTTCTTTTTAGTTGATGTTCTTCATTGACACTCCAACTTGTATATTTTCTTTCTCCCATTTCACATCACACTTTTAACTCATTCTTTTTGCATTGTTTATATAACACATTAAAGCATCTAAATCAATTTTTATTTGATTTTTAAAGGCATTTTATCATGTGTGTAGGTGTTCATTTTTGTGTAATCTTGTGATGTGTTTCAATGTGAATTTGTGGAACTATTAGGTCATGCTTTCTCTTGACTTTTGATATGAGTTTTGGTCCATGTGTTTGCTTCTGACTTGGATTGTTTAGGATTTAATTTTACAATTTTCTCATATACTTTGTGTCGCACCCTACTTTTTCACCCTAAGATCCCCGCTTTGCTCTTTGCATAACATATTAGGTTTATCATTCGTGCATGACTAACCGCTTTACCTAGTTGTTGTCTGTTTGTTTCATTTATGAGGACAGGTGTTGCTGGCCAAGATTCAAGGTCCTGAAGGCTGTGTTATGTGTGTGATTGTGGAGGTTCTCTGGACCTGCGAGATTGTGCCCTCACCCTTTTTGATCCCTAAACCACTACCAAGCCTTTTCTCCCTCAAGACCCCTCAGTTTTCCCCACACAAATACTAGGTCCTTATGTCCTCTGATACATAAATTTGGTATCCTAAGGCTGGTCACTGGTTGTGTGGCAAGGTTATACTGTAAGATGGCGTCTTCCCCCCTCTCTGCCTGCTCCTGAAGGTTTAAGAGATGTGTTTGCTCTATATTCTTAAGCAATGGTTCATCAAAGAAAGGTCAATTTAGAAGGAATTAGAAGTTTGAAATCCAAGGTGCAAGTTAAGTCCATTCAGGTTTTAATCTCAAAGTCAATTTCTTTTCACAATAGGATGCAAGGTGCAAGATTAAAATTAAATCCAAGAGTTCATGGCTAAAGTAACTTCAAAATTTAATTTTCCACAAAGTTCTTCATAAAGTGCAATTTGAGAATTTACATTCTTAAATATGTCCAAAGGTTAATTTGTCATGAAGATTTAAAAAACAAGTTACAACATCCATGTGCACCAAGCAAGTTCATGAAGCTTCGAAGTTTGAGCTAAGTACAAGGATTGAAAGGATTCAAAGTACGAATTTATGCTCGAAGGTTCAAACCCAAAATTTAATCAAGACTGGATTCACAAGATTCAAAAGGTGTTAAAGCCAATACCAAGATTTACAGGTTCAAAGATTAATTTAAGATGCAAATAAACTCAAAACGCATTCTTCGGCTCACTGGATTCAGTGATCCTATTGATGATAAAGCACACGCCGCAGGTCATTATTATGACATTGTCCTAGATGTTACTGTCATCAACCAAACATTACCAAGCTTGCAAAAGAAATCGCCACAACAGGCTCAAAGGGCATAAGGCACATTTTCACGATTTTGCTAAAAGAAATTTAGCAAGCTAAAAGGAAAAACATCACAAGGTTTGCTAAAAGATAAAGAAAACTACACCGGCTGTTCATTAGTGAGATTGGTCAAAGTTACTCTAAGTAAAGAAGTGGCAGATTCAAACGTTCATGACACAAATTTTTCATTTTAAAAGGGCAAAGTTGTCATGAGTTGTTCAATATAATTTGAAGTGGCAGTATCAACCTGTACTAATCCACCTGCACAAGTTAATCCATAGTCATTTATTTGAAGTTATTTAATACCAAACTACTATCCAATTTACATTTCAAATTCCCATTCCTTATGTCCATACACAACCAGTTCTAATTCGCAACTCAAAAGTCTCATATAAAGGCAAATAAGTAATACAATACAAAGCCAAGGTGAAGGGCCAATGGATACACGACCGTGAGGCACCCAGCTTTTGACTTTGGTAAAAAGAAAAAGAGCGCAGATACTGGTGATGGTTCCAAGGCTATTTGTTTCAAAAAATGACTACAGACTTATTCTTGCTGTACCGCTGCTAAAACCAACCAGGCTGAGACATGTTCACCTAAAATACAAAATTAAATTGGACCAATGTTGGAATTCGTATGCATTTGATTTAACAAGATCAACCATTAAGTAATGTTAACTACCTTTCGCAGTTCAGCCGAAGCTTCCGTGACCCCCTTTGCAACTGATTTTGCATTGGTATCTAATTTGTTCCTCGAATCAGCTCCATTCATTCCAACTACAATTAGTCGACGTGCTGTTAGCCTCCTTGTCTGTCAACAAAATAATGTTAGTAGCAAAATCACCAGGCATCTCAAGGATAACCTACATACTGACCCTAACCATTGTAAACCCTTACTATTGACCCAACCGTATTCGACAATGAAAGGCGAGTCAATCTCCATACCAAATGAGTAGTCCCAGACTAAGGTCGAAGTCCAGCAGTCCATTCTAAGCAGTGCTGTAACCTGCAATCAAATCAGTTCATGTTTGAGAATAATGAGTAACACCAATATGCTTTGAAGCTACTTTGAAGCATTTAGGAATAAAGGGATATATCACAGAGATTCAAAAGTTGTGGTTAACCAACAAGAAAGATCTAGAACTTTACCTTATCATGGCTTTTCACGTGGTTCCACTAATCCACTTCCCAAACCTGACAAGGAAATTGGAAAAACACGTTTCAATTACTTTCCAAAGCAAACTTTCAGATAGCATTCATATCATCAAAGCAATTTATCAGACATCATCGAATATTTCCAAAACTGGATCCAACATGTCATAGACCAATATCAGAAACTTTCCTAAAACTAACAGACATGTTCAGACACTCAATTACTTGACATTCAACAAGTTTTGCTTTTCATAAACCTATATAAACCACATAATTCACACGCATCAGGGGGAAAGAAAAAAGAAAACTTTCACATAGAAGAACCTACCACTATCAAGCATCTGAAAATTTTTGCAGAGCCCAAAACTTACGCTCAAACCAAAACACTTACACAAGAGAAAACCAATACACCGATTCATAAAACTAGCATTTTAAACCAACCAAACACCAAAACATTCAGAAATCATCAGATCCTTACAACTCAATTCACAAACCATAAATTGAACCGATTTCAAACTACACAAAAATACCAAAACCATTCACAAATCATACACCAGAAATCAGAATTCAAACAATCGCAACAACACAATAGAGGCATCACAAACAACACCAAAACATTGCAAATACACATGACTGGAGAAGAGGGCAACAACAGCGCACTACGTACCTTAGATCACCGCCATTGACGTCGCTCCATAGCCGTCACGCCGCTCAATTACCTTGGCCGCGACTCAGACGAAGTTCGATGCATCCACCGGCTCCCCCTTTTTCGTTCTGTTTCAATTCCTTGTAAATGTAATCTCTAAAAAATATAGTAAATTGGGGTATCGGGACTGTGCGGGATTAGGGTCTTACTTTGTTTGTTTGATCGAGAGAGACCGAGAGAGATGAGAGGGGCGGCGGCCGCCGTTAGGGTTTCTAACCCTAATTTTGAGAGGAGAGAAAGAGGGAGACGAGAGGACCTGAGAGAGACGAGGGAGTTTTCAACCCTTTTTTTTTTTTTTGTCTTAATTGAGTTATCGCATACACACGCACACACGGTATCCTATCCCGCACCCTCGATTTTATCCGTTAGATTGGCAATGCGTATTAAATCTGAAGGTTGAGAGTTAAGGGTCCGCGATGGACCCTCTGCTCGGGTAGCCCACCTGATCCCTCCGTAAGCAATCCGTTTTTTTTATTTTTAACTTTTTTAAAATATATTCATCGTATTTAAATATAACCTTTTTTGTATCTAAAAAATAAGAGTTTAATTACAATGCACTGACAGTGTAAAATTTTTTACACTGTCAATACATCACCATCATCCGTTTGGGTTACTTTACAGATTATTAAATGTCAAACTCCTCTTTACATCCAACGGTTATAATTAACTGACAGTGTAAAATCCTTTTACACTGTCAGTGCATTTCAATTAATTCCAAAAAATAAATAATAAAATATAGAACTTTTTTTTTACTAGAAAAACCTTTAATAAAAATCTTTAAGATATTAATTTGTTTTTTTATAAGAAAAAACTTTATTAACTTTTAATAAATCTAAAATTAAATGATAATAAAATTTTTCATTTATAAAAATACTAAAATTAACCCTTCTAGTAAGATAAAACCTTTTTCCTTTCTCTTTTAAAAACCAATAATAACTTCTTAATATAACAACTCTAAAAAATAATAATAATAATAATAAAACCTTTTATTAGATATAGTTCCCTTTTAATAATAATTAATAATAACTTTTAATATAACTTTAAAATTAAATAATAAAAAAACTTTAAATAACTAAAACTTTTTATTAATAAGAAAAACTCTAACTTTTAATTAAAATAATCTTTAACATAAACTCTAAAATAAAATAAACCTTTTTTTCAAAACTCTTTTATCAATAAATCAAAACTCATTTAGAATCTCTCGCGCCCGAGTGTACGCTTGCGTGTTTGTCTGTTTACTATGCCTCTATTTTGAATGTATGCTTTGTTTGTCAAACCTCTTTCAAAAATTAAAACTCTCGATCCAACGTCGAGCCATTTTTTCACCCATATAAGTCGATCGCCTTCGGGCATCGCATTCAACCTACCGATCACAAGACACGAGTCTAGCATCACTTTGCTAGCACCCTAGCCTAAATAACAATAATTAATCGCATTAATATCCAAGGGAAAATCCCATGCATGATAACCATGTTATTGTGCATGGTGCACATCATTTGCATCATAATCGATACCTTAAGATAAGTCAATTAGATAACTTAGGATAGATTTCCTAGGTTAGTCCCCCACAATTTTGATTATTTAATCAAACTTTAGCCCACCTAATTCTCCACACAAGAGAATTAGATGTTAATCATCTCAAAGGAGGGACATACAATCCCATACCCCACAAAATACAAATATTTTCAAAAAAACTGTGGTGGTTTTCTTAAGATGATGACTCATCTTCTCTCCTAAACCTTTAAAACATTTTAGTATCCTTAATAAGGAACTACAAGTGCTCTGATTCCCTCCTGACAGGATATGTAGGCACAAGATGCGATATCTTGTCGAGCACACTTAGGATTAAAAATAATAAATCACCTACCCTTAAACCCTTAGCAAAACAGATAACAAATAACATAAAATAATCAAGAGGTTCCTGTAGAGTACTACAGATGTCTAGGATGCTAACACCTTCCCTAGGTATAACCAACCCCCGAACTTAGAATCTTAGTGCATTTGCATTGCATTGTGGGAATTCGGTTTTTCTCCCTTCCCTTGGATAAAATCAAAGACCGGTGGTGACATTAAAAAATGCGATCCTAGTTAACAAATAACTATGGTATCCAATTTTCACTGCCACACTTTGATAGTTGTTTAATTAATGCCTTGCATTTGAAGTTACTTGTGTGCATTCTTTTATGTCCCATTCTCACATGTTTTAATGAGGCATTTATGCCACCATTTGATGTTTGTTTGTGCATCTATCATAGGTCATTTGTATGATGTTAGAGGTCATATTTGTTTCATTATAGGTCATTTAGATATGTGTTTGCATTTTGACTCGAGTTTATGCTTTCTAATTTGAAGTTTGATATGAATTCTTGCATCTTCTCCTCTTATGCTTTAATTGCTTTATGTGTGCATTTTATATGACATCTCCCTTATTCCATTTATATCTCATCAATAGTATGCCACTGCCCATGTGCATTCACCAATCATTTTACATGATATGCATCTATAATATGTCATTTTGTGCATATTTTGAAACATGTTTCACTTCTTCTTACTTCTACTTCATCTTATTCCTTCTACTTGTATCTTTTTATCCATGTTTTGTATGATGATTCATGTGCATCTTAAGACATTTATGAATTGAATATGGTTCTGACTTTAACCTTTCATGAAGCATTAATGCATGATTACTTTGCATATTCACTTTTTATTCATCTATTTCTTCCATGATTTACTTCTTTGGTGTTTAGGACATTTAATTGTGCATAGTTAATATGTGTTTGATACCTTAACATTAGAGAATACCTTTAGATGTAGGTTCTGATCTTAAGTGAGTTTCATCTCTTAGGATCCTATTTCATTGGTTCTTAATGGGTTTGATCATTGTTTGGTATTCTTTCTTCATTCCATTACTTGTAAATGTTTTGTGAACTAACATTTTTCATGTAGGTGCAAATGGTAAGTAAGTGTGTGGATATGCTTCCACATACACTTCTTTCTTTCATCCTCTCTTTTTTCTTTTAATAATTCAAATTGTGGTTTTGATAAGCATAGACATGCTTTCTTTGAATAACTTCTTCTTCATCCCTCTTTAAGATCAACTTAACTTCCATCTTGGAAGTAAGTTGCTTTTTTTGTTCTTCTTCTCCTTTCTTTTAGGATTAGGTTCCTTAAACCTCATTAACCATAGGATCACCATGTATGATAACATTAAGATTGAGTCTTAGCCTCCTTCATTAGATTTTCACCTTTGATCCTCCTTTGAGTCTCTTCTTCTCATCTCAAAACAAAGAGTAAAAAATACTTAATAAAGGTTAAACGTGTATTGCGCACGAGCCTTAAATATGGGAAGTGAATAATGGGGGGGGGGGGGGTTCCCTTCATTCTTTTAGGGTACCTAGTGTACGTCCTGTTGGGGACGATACGCGACGTATTCGTTCCTATGTGATAGACTTGGGTGCAATACAAGTTACAAATAACTGCAAAAACACTTCTTTCTAAAAACTTCAAACAAACAATAACGTCTTTCCTTCGGGAATTATTTTCTCATCTCATTCATTCTCAATGTACGAACGTGCTTCTCTTTGTTCTCTTGCAAGACAGTAACACCTAAGTCTCCATACAGTGAGCTGCAACACCTGAGCTGGAACATTGGCCGTTCTCTAAAAACCACAAACAACTTTTCCCTAGGTGAGGGGAACTACGTCGCTCTGATTCTCATGCTCCCGATGAGATACGTATGCAGTGGGGTAGGGCCCATGCGAGCACTTCTTTTATTTTCCTTACATTTGTTTCTCTTTCTCTCTCCTATCCTTTTCCAGTTCTCCAGCTAGCAGTTCCTTTTCCAGTTTTCTACACCCTTTGATCGAGACAAGCAAGCGTGGATCCCATCGGGTACGATGGACGCGTAGGGGCGCTAATACCTTCCTCTCGCGTAACCGACTCCCGAACCCAGTTCTCTTGGTCGCAAGACCATGCTTTTCCTTCCCTTCAGGTTTATGCAGTGTTTCCTTTCCCTCTCTTGGGATAAATAAACATTGCTGGCGACTCTGTTTCGGTGCCACTTTCGCGTTTGTACTTGGATGAAAATCCCGGGAGCGATAGCTGGCGACTCTGCTGGGGACGAACCCAGAATCTCTGGTTTCCTTAGCGAGTCAATCCTAGCGCTTGTCTGTTTTCTTTAAAGGGGTGTTTACTGTGGTACTGTGTTTTGCTGTTTATTATTTTACTGTAATGCTATTTACTGTATTACTGCACTTTATTGTATTTATCGCATTTACTGCATTACATATCATTATATGTTGTGCTGTGCTGGATTTTCTCTGTTTGGTGGGCAGGGTGTTCCGAGAGATAAGCCCACTACCCAGGCTTGAGCATACACATAGGTATTAGTGTGGGTGGATGTGTCGCTCCCGTGGTGTTTGGCCACGTGTGGGTGTTCACGAGACCTACAACTAGACGAGGTTCTATCCGGAGCTATCTACTACTGTATGTTTGATACAGGCCAGTAGATATTCTCTGGAGGAATTGTCGACTTTGGTGACCATTCCCGAGGACTCAGTTGCGGCACTCCTCCCGAGTTGTGACAGTGGCAGACCACACTTTGTGGCAAACCCATTGCACATTCTCGATCCGAGGACCCAATGCTGGGAACTTGCTATAGGATATCCTTTTTTAGGGGAATCAGTAGAGGCCTCCTCGATTGATGATGATGCCAAACCAGAAATGGTGAACGTATCATCATTTCTCGAACTGAGAGCCCATGATATTGAGGATCCTCACCTTTCTAATACCCACATGTGAGAGGGACGGGCTGTTTACAGGTTTGCAGGTACCCTTGACTTTCAACATACCTGGTACACTGGATTTCTTATCAGTATGGTTTATCTGTGTGGTTACTCTGTTGTTCTGGAATTCTGGAGAACTTGAGCCCTGAATTTATTCAACTATTACAGTCCAGCACAAACACGTGGCACCTTGATCCCATGCCTTGCATTGCATCTTTTTTCTCTAACATTCATATTTTTCATTTTCCTGGTAGTATCTGATTTTGATTCCAGTCAAAGGGCAGTCATAGGGATGGACACCAAGAAGGGTAGAAAGAATATCATTGTGTACAAGTTCCCGAAGCTCATCATGGGTTAGATTTGTAAATTACAAGAGATGGCCAGTCCGGAAGTGTTAGGAATGTTCGGAGAGAAGTATGGTTGGATCCTATCCTTTGTTCGTAACATCAGTGAATATGAATATAACGGCTTGCACACCTTGATGCAGTTTTATGACCCGTCCTTGAGATGTTTTATGTTGACAGATTATGTTTTGGTTCCCACTCTGGAGGAGTATTCTAACATCCTGGGAATTTCCATCAAATAAGGTACTCCTTTCTGTGGGTCGAATGCAGATCTTGATTTCCAAGCTGTGGCTGGTGCTCTTTATTTGAGCAAGTCAACTTTGGAAGCTGATATTTCTGGCAAGGGAAAGGTTCGTGGCTATCACTTATCATACTTGGCAAGCAAGGCTCAAGAGGCAGCAAAGGAGGAGAAGTGGAATGTCTTCAATGCAGTGTTGGCTCTATGTGTGTATGGTATTGTCTTGTTCTCGAACGAGCCTGATTTTGTTGACACGGATGCTATTAAGATATTTGTAACTCAGAATCCGGTGCCGACCTTATTAGGAGATCTCCATTATGCTTTATACAACAGAAACGAGAAGAAACGAGGTGGGACAGTTCATTGTTGTGCACCTCTTTTCTATAAGTGGTTTGCCAATCGTCTACCCCAGTTAGGTGCTTTCAAGGATACTAAGAGTTCCCTGAAATGGAGTCAACGTCTAATGGGCCTAGATGCTAAGGATATTTTTTGGGTGAATCACGGAGTGCTGGGTAAAGACATTTTGCATAGTTGTGGTGAATACCTCAATGTCCCGTTGATAGGGAGAAAAGGAGGTATTAACTATAATCCTTCCTTGGCTATCCGGCAGTTTAGGTATGCTCTAAGAAGTCCCCCAGTTGAAAAGGAATTGGAAGAGTCTCTGTATTTTCACATGGCTGACGATGGATTAGATATGGCGCAGAAAGCTTCCAAAGCATGGCTCAGTAAACAGAAGAGAGGAAAAACCATTTGGGGTGTGCCTAACAATCAAACTTTTCCTCCATATGATCAATGGATAAAGAAGAGAGTCTAAGAGTACTATTTGTCTTTTGATTGGGCACCTCCCTTGTATCCCAAAGTGATAGAGGAAAGAATCACCATACCAATTGAAGAAATCGATAAGCAGCGAAAAGTGGTGCAAGATTTGAGAAAGGAAAATGCTAGTATGAGTAGCAGACTTCAGGGCGCTTTACATGACAACTTGGAGATGAAATGGAAGGTCCAAGATTTGACAACACGTTTGGAAAAAAGGGAGAAGGATCTTGATGACAGAGCTCAGCACTGTAGAAAGATCAGTATGGCTGCTGAATCATCCGGCAAAGCCTACAGGGAAACCAAAAAGCTCTTGACCAAAACTGAAGACAAGCTTGCCACATATCAGGAGATGTGGGAAGAGCTCAAGATTGAGAATGGGGAGTTAAAAGAAGAACTTCAAAGAATGAAGGAAGATAAGAAGCACTTCTCTGGTAAGTGGAAAGTAGCACAGAAAGAAATTGAAGAGAATCAAGCGGGAATCAAGAAGTTAAAGCACGAAGGCAATGATGTTGAAGAGCAGATTGCTAGGCTGAATCAGGATGTTGAGAAGAGAAACAGACTGATCAGGGGGTTGCTAGAAAGACCTACTCATCCAGACACTGTGAACCTTCTTGAGGAGATTGAAGCCAGTTTATTTGGAATTGACTTGTAGTAATTCTGTTGTTTGTATTTTGCTATGATTACCATCAGGATTGTTGATGGAATCACTTTTGATTGTATCGAACCTATCTGTATGACTTCTTATGCTATGATATTACAATATTTGGTTCAGCCGTAGTTGTCTCAATAGCTCTCAGTTGTTTGAAAGGAGTCTTCCTTTGATTGATTCTGCAATATTTCTGGATTCGGATTTATTTTCCGATGTTGTGTCCAATCCCTTGCCCGATTTCGAAGCTGGAATCAAAGCAGATAGGCCCTGGAAATGTTTAAATATGATTGTTTGCATTTGCATCTGCATCATCATAATCATAAGCATTTTTGCATAACAG
This sequence comes from Lathyrus tuberosus, assembly GCA_022829125.1. Classification (NCBI taxonomy): domain Eukaryota; kingdom Viridiplantae; phylum Streptophyta; class Magnoliopsida; order Fabales; family Fabaceae; genus Lathyrus; species Lathyrus tuberosus. The sequence goes on from JALAZF010000112.1 coordinate 2,133,628, forward strand.
GTACTTGCTCCGGTCTTTCTAACCTTTATTTGGTTTCAGGCATTATAGCTGAGAATCACGTCCACTGATATTCAACTCGAAGAAATCAAGCAAGGATTATGGATCAAATGCAGAATGATTTGGCTGAAATGAGGGCACGCATGGACCAGTTCATGACCCTCATGACTGGTATGGCACAGATTCAAGAGAGATTGAGACTTCTGGTCGAGCATCCAGAGACTACGCCAGGAGGTAATCAGGTTGACAATTCACAGACTCATGGCACTGCTCCTCCTGTTGGCAATCCTCTTCCTGTTGGTAATCTGGGTAATGGAAATGTCAGAAATGCTGGTGTTGTTCAGGAAGATGTTCAGGAATATCAGTTTACCCTGCTGGATGCTGATATGGGCAATACTAATGATAGAAGGTACGATGAGTTGGCTGAGAAAATACGGGCAATGGAGTGCAAGAATTCTATGGGCATTGATGTTACCAATCTGGGTCTAGTACCAGGGGTCAGAATTCCTCCAAAATTCAAGCCGCCCACTTTTGACAAATATCATGGCAATACGTCTCCCCAGACACATATTCAAGCTTATTTTGGGAGGATCTCAGCTCACACTGATGACGAGAAGTTATGGATGCATTACTTTCAGGACAGTTTGGCTGGAGCTTCATTGACCTGGTATATGAAATTGAACAGAGCTGCTGTGAGAAGTTGGAAAGATCTGGCAGGAGCGTTCCTAAAGCAATATCAGTACAATATCGACATGGCACCCAACTACACTCAGCTGCAGGGGTTGTCACAGAATGCTAAGGAAAGTTTCAAAGAATACGCTCAAAGGTGGAGAGAAATGGCTGCCCAGGTTCAACCCCCTTTACTGGAAAGAGAAATGGCAGATATGTTTATGGGTACCTTGCAAGGGGCATTCCTTGATAGATTGGCTGCCTGTCCATCAACAGGATTTTATGACATTGTGATTGCGGGTGAAAGGATCGAGAGCCTGTTGAAACTCGGGAAGATTCAAGACGTAAGTGGAGCTGGTTCCTCTGGAACGAAGAAACCTTTTGCTAATGGTCAGAAAAGGAGAGAAGGTGACACAAACGCTGTGTATAGAGGATGGGGAAGAGGACATTCACAGACTTATCATCAAGTAGGTGCAGTGACGATCCTAGCACCAGCCGTTCAGCAACACCAACCACAACAGCAGGTTCAGCAACAGCGGCGACCTCCTTTCCAGCAAAGGTCTAGGCAGAGGGACCGCAAAGTTGACCCTCTCCCTATGACCTATTAAGCACTGTTACCCCAGTTACTCAAATTAAAGTTGGTTGAGCTTCGTACTATGAAATCTCCTGCTGCTGATAACTTGCCACCTAATTTTGATGTTAACGCTCACTGCGATTTCCATTTGGGTGCTCAGGGGCATACCACTGAGAAGTGTTAGGCGTTTCAGAATAAGGTGCAAGACTTGATCGATGCTAAAGCAATCAATTTCTCGTTGCCTCCTAATGTTCTCCAGAACCCCATGCCTGATCATGGTGTGGCAGATGTGCATGCTATTGAAGACGGAAAGAGGTTAAACTTGGTAGCAGATATCAATCAGGTGAAAACTTCCTTGTTGGTTGTAAAAGATCATTTGTTGAAGGGACAGGTGTTCCCAGGTTGTGACCAAAATTGTTCTGAGTGTATGAGTCGAGAGAATGGTTGTGATAAGTTGAAAGTTGGTCTGCAGAATCTGATCAATGAAGGCTGTCTACAGTTTGACCGGGTTGTGAAAGATATTGATGAGGTGTCAACTGTGACAATTTATTATACTCCTGCTGACATTCAGGTACCTACAAGGGCAGCTCCTGTAGTAAGTGTTATGCCAGAAAGATCCAGTCCTGTTACCATTACGGTGCCATGACCAGTTCCGTTTACATCTACGAAAGCAATCCCATGGCATTATGGGGCAGACGTGTACTATAAAGGGAAAAATCAGGAAGCCGAGACATTGGCCAGTTCAAATATTGATAACGTGGGTGGTGTAGGAGGCTTTACTAGGAGCGGAAGGTTGTTTGCTCCCCAAACCCTTCGAAGTGATAAAGAAGTTGTGGCTGCGGCAAAAGCTAAAGGAAAACAGGTGGCTGAGAGTGTGCCTGTACCTGAAACAGAGACCAAGATTACTTTTGACAACGAGGTAGAAGAGTTTATGAGGATAATAAAGAAAAGTGATTACAAGATTGTCGATCAACTGAACCAGACGCCCTCGAAGATTTCAATTTTGTCATTGTTGATGTGTTCCGATGCGCACCGAGAGGCTTTGTTGAAAGTGTTGAAGAGAGCCTACGTTCCACGAGAAATTACCGTCAATCTGCTTGAGGGTGTGATTTCTAATGTCAACGTCAGCCATGGATTGAGTTTCACGAGCAAGGATTTGACTTCTGAAGGAAGAAATCACAACAAAGCTTTGCACATTACAATGGAGTGCAGGGGTGCAGTGTTGTCTCACGTGTTGGTAGACAATGGTTCCTCACTCAATGTCTTGCCTAAAAAGGCGCTAATGAAGTTAGAAGTTGATGGTTTGATTTTAAGGCCAGGTGAGTTGGTTGTCAGAGCATTCGACGGGACGAAAAGATCTGTGTTTGGTGAGGTGGAATTACCTGTGCAAATTGGACCGCAAGTGTTCAAATCTACATTCCACGTGATGGATATACAACCTGTTTATAGCTGCTTATTAGGCCGCCCTTGGATTCATGCGGCCGGGGCTGTTACATTCACATTACACCAGAAGCTGAAATACGAGTTCGAAGGACAAGTTGTGACAGTGTGTGGTGAAGAGGACATTTTTGTCAGTCATTTGTCCACGTTTAAGTATGTTAAGATGGATGGGGAAATCCACGAAATGCTTTGCCAGTTGTTTGAAGCGGTGAATATTGATAAAGTTCCTGAATCTTCCCTTACACCAGATAGAGCCGGCACATCCATTTCGTCTTATAAGCAAGCTGTCGAGGTTGTTAGAGCAGGTAATGCCCAAGGCTGGGGCAAGCTGATAGAGACACCAATGAAGGAGGACAAGTTTGGTATTGGCTATCAACCCTCTATGACTTCAGTTGTAGAGAACAGTGGACCCATCACTTTCAGTAGTGGAGGAATCATATATACGGATCAATCTTGTGCAGCTACAGAAGATGGCACTGACAGTGACTGTGACTTGGACAACTGGGTACGCCCACGTGCTCCGGGACAACAATTGCAGAATTGGTCTGTTGAAGAAGTCATTCAAGTTACTCTTCAAACAGAGTAATTTTCTTTGTTTTTCTAACCATAATGCATGTTAAAATCTTGCGCTCTGCCCAAGTCGTATAGATTCATTTGTAGGGCCACCCATTTTCATTTGCAATTTTAATCATTAATAAAGGACGTTTTGCACTCAAATTTCGTTCTCTGTCTTTCATTTTTATTTTGTGCACAAAAAATTAAAATGGCAATGTTTCATTTCTTTTTTGTTTTAAAATAAATTCTAAATAAAGCATGAACCCGTTCGTGCAGACTTGATCCTCCGGATTTCATTGATAACGGTTCTGCTATGGCTATGTATGACTTTGACAAACCGATTTATCAAGCCGAAGAAGGGGATGAGAAAGGCTGTGAACTCCCTGAGGAACTGGCCAGATTGTTAAAACAAGAGGAAAGGACCATCCAGCCTCATCAAGAGACCATAGAGATCATCAATATTGGTACCGAGGATGCTAAGAAAGAGATCAAGATTGGCGCCAGCCTGCAAGCAGATGTGAAGAAAGCCTTGACTGAGATGTTGTGTGAATATGTTGATATCTTCGCCTGGTCATATCAGGACATGCCGGGGTTGGATACCGATATTGTTGTGCACAGGCTGCCATTGAGAGAAGAATCCCCGCCAGTCAAGCAGAAACTTCGTCGGACTCATCCCGATATGGCCATAAAAATCAAAGAAGAAGTTCGGAAGCAGTGGGATGCAGGGTTTCTTGTTGTGACTAACTATCCTCCTTGGGTTGCCAACATCGTGCCGGTACCAAAGAAAGACGGAAAGGTTAGAATGTGTGTGGATTATCAACATCTTAACAAAGCTAGTCCGAAAGATGAATTTCCACTACCTCACATCGATGTGTTGGTTGACAATACAACTCAGTTTTCAGTGTTCTCGTTTATGGACGGTTTCTCCGGGTACAACCAGATTAAGATGGCACCTGAGGATATGGAGAAGACCACGTTCATTACCCCATGGGGTACATATTGTTATAAAGTGATGCCTTTTGGGTTGAAAAACGCAGGGGCAACGTACCAGCGGGCAATGGTAACTTTATTCCATGACTTGATTCACAAAGAGATTGAATGTTATGTGGATGACATGATTGCCAAGTCGAGAACAGAAGAAGAACATCTGATTAACTTGAGAAAGTTGTTTGAAAGATTGAGAAAGTTCCGTTTGAGACTGAATCCGAACAAGTGCACTTTTGGGGTGCGTTCTGGAAAGCTGCTGGGTTTCATTGTAAGTGAAAAATGGATTGAGGTTGATCTTGCCAAGTTTAAAGCAATACAAGAGATGCCTGAACCGAGAACGGAAAAAGAGGTTCGTGGTTTTCTGGGTAGATTGAACTACATTGAAAGGTTCATATCTCACCTAACAGCCACATGCGAACCAATATTCAAACTGCTAAGAAAAGATCAAACGGTCAGGTGGAACGAAGATTGCCAATTAGCGTTCGATAAAATAAAAGAATACTTGCAGGAACCTCCAATCCTCATGCCTCCAGTTTCAGGAAGGCCTTTGGTAAGGTATTTGACAGTGCTTGAAGGTTCTATGGGTTGTGTTCTCGGTCAACACGACGAGACAGGTAGGAAGGAGCATGCTATCTACTACCTGAGCAAAAAGTTCAATGATTGCGAATCCTGATACTCAATGCTTGAGAAGACATGTTGTGCACTTGCATGGGCTGCTAAACGATTGAGGCAGTATATGATCAGGCACACGACTCTGTTGATTTCAAAAATGGATCCTATCAAATACATTTTTGAGAAACCAGCACTAACAGGCAGAGTTGCACGGTGGCAAATGGTTTTGACAGAATATGATATCCAATATACTTCTCAAAAGGCCATCAAAGGAAGTATCTTGTCAGACTATCTTGCGCAATAGCCGATTGATAATTACCAACCCATGAAGCTTGATTTCCCTGATGAGGACATCATGTTTCTCAAAGCTAAAGATTGCGAGGAACCACTCCCGGAGGAGGGGCCAGACCCTGAATCCAAATGGAGTTTGATGTTTGATGGGGCTGTCAACATGAATGGGTGCGGAGTTGGAGCAGTTCTTATCGTACCGGAAGGTGTTCATATGCCTTTCACTGCCCAAATAACTTTCGGGTGCACCAACAATGAAGCAGAGTATGAAGCTTGTATAATGGGGATTGAGGAGGCGATTAATTTGCGAATTAAGACCCTTGATATCTTCGGTGATTCAGCTTTGGTAATTAATCAAGTGAAAGGAAGTTGGTACACGCACCAAGCGAATCTGGTTCCGTATAGAGATTATACGAGGGGATTGCTGACATTTTTCACAACAGTGAAGCTGTACCATATTCCTCGAGATGAGAATAAGTTTGCTGATGCCTTGGCCACATTGTCTTCCATGATCAAAGTGCAAAGGTGGAATCATGTACCTAAGATTGAAGTGTCTCATCTTGATAGACCTGCATTTGTGTTTGCTGTTGATGCAATGTTCGATGACAAGCCATGGTTTCATGATATCAAGTGTTTCTTGAAAAGTTAAGAGTACCCGCCTGGGGCATCTACTAAAGATAAGAAAATGTTGAGAAGGGTGTCTGGTAGCTTCTTTTTGAATCAAGATGACGTGATGTACAAATGGAATTTCGATACGGTTCTGCTCAGATGCGTGGATAGACACGAAGCAGACCTGTTAATGCAGGAAGTGCATGAAGGCTCTTTCGGTACCCATGCCGAAGGACACACAATGGCAAAGAAACTATTGAGGTCGGGGTATTACTGGTTGACAATGGAGACAGATTGTTGTAAGTATACCCGCAAATGTCACAAATTCCAAATTTATGCAGACAAAGTGCATGTGCCTCCAAATCCGTTGAGTGTCATGTCCTCGCCTTGGCCCTTTGCAATGTGGGGCATTGATATGATCGGGAAAATTGAGCCTACTGCTTCAAACGGCCATCACTTCATCTTGGTCGCCATTGATTATTTCACTAAATGGGTTGAAGCAGCATCTTATGCCAACGTCACTAAGCAGGTGGTCGCTCGTTTCTTGAAACGGGATATTATTTGTCGCTATGGAGTGCCCGAAAGAATCATTACTGATAATGGTTCTAATCTGAACAACAAAATGATGGCTGAGTTGTGTCGGGACTTCAAAATTGAATATCACAATTCTTCTCTGTATCGCCCGAAGATGAATGACGCTGTGCAGGCGGCCAACAAGAATATTAAGAAGATTGTGCAAAAAATGGTTGTCACATATAAAGATTGGCATGAGATGCTACCGTTCGCCTTGCATGGGTACCGAACGTCAGTACACATGTTCACTGGGCAACACCATTCTCACTTGTATACGGTATGGAGGCAGTACTACCGGTCGAAGTTGAAATTCCATCCCTCAAAGTCATGATGGATGTCAAGTTAGACGAAGCTGAGTGGGTTCGCGCCAGATTTAATCAGTTGAGCCTTATTGAAGAGAAACGATTGGCAGCTGTGTGTCATGGGCAGTTATACCAACGGAGGATGAAGCAGGCATTCGACCAAAAAGTGCGTCCTCGGGTTTACAAAGTTGGAGATGTGGTGCTCAAAAGGATCCTTCCTCCTAGTACAGATCACAGGGGCAAATGGACTCCCAACTATGAAGGTCCATTCGTGGTTAAGAAGGTCTTCTCGGGCGGAGCCTTATTACTTACAACCATGGACGGCGAGGACTTTTCATCCCCTGTCAACTCAGACGTAGTCAAAAAATACTTCGCATAAATAGACCCGCTGGACAAAAAAAAAGTCCAGGCAAAAAAGGGCATCCCGGCGAACCACAAAAACAGAATAAAAAGGTTCGGGCAAAAGTTAGGGATAATAAATAAAAAAATTGTACACCCGGTGAGTTGAAAATCCGCAAGGACAACTCAGGCAAAAAAGGGTATCCCGGTGGATTGAAAACCTGAAAGGGCGGTCCACGCAAAAGAGGGATTTAAGTGAACGATTACGGTCTGAGTTATCTGTACTCCATCACCGTTTCAACGACTGGCATTCCAAAGGGTAGGAATCGGTCTAATAATTCCTCAGAAGGCAAGGTCGGGGAGTTTTGAAGACATACTGGCCATAGCAGAATTGAAACTCAGTGGAATGCCGTTTTCACATTGCCATTAGGATAGTTTCTTTTCTCAATTTTCAGCAATCACCTCTTTCCAGGGATTGCTTCCTGATGTAATTGCCTATTCTGGGCTTTCCTTCAATAAATTAAATTTCAGTAAAAAGCTTCTTATTTTGTTTTACTGCTTTGTTTGCAAAAATGTCCGAATTTTTGATAAAACATTGCATTTGAAAACATGGTGGCTTTACAATAACATGCGCAGAAAAACATTTAAAATTACTTTGAATGTTGAGTAATCCTGGATGGTGGATTCAAACCACGCAACATTCCGGGGCATGTGTGTGTATTCTGTTGTTGCAGGTAAACAGGTCCAGATGATTTCAAGCACAAGTGTCATTCCTCTTAGGTGAGTAATCACTTATTACCATGCAGAAGACCGGGGCAATCTTGTTCAGGGAAGGGTTCACTTGTCACCCTTTTGTCACAACGCTTACTGATTGAGTCCATCATTCGGTCGACGGTCGGTCACGACGATTCGATATCGGTGAATTGAGTTCAACTGGGTATCGTTGTATCTTATTAAGTCGATTCTCTCATTCAGTACTTCTAACAGCTACAAGCTTTTCTGTGTCGATAACGGTCGCAGAATTCCCCAGTAGAGTCGTTTCGCAGACTTTGCAACTAGTGTTCAAGACTCAGTGAATGCCCAGGAGTTGGAAGATGACGAATCCTCTGTAAAATCCTCTTGGGAAGATGTCTTCAGATCAGTCTTGTATCATGGAGCAAAAAGAAAGGTGTTGAACTTCCCAAGCATGGGGCATCGTGAAATTTCCCCAGCAGGAGATGCTCCAGATCTATTATCTCCAATAGAGTTTGAGGACGCTCGTCTTCTGTAAAATCCTCTTAAAAGGCATCCCCAGCACGATGATGCTTTAAAGCGGTTTTCCCCAGCAGAGTTTGTGGTAAACTCATTGTCCCCAGTGGAGTCGTCAAGCGGAAAGTTCACCTAACATGGGACATTGTGACTCTTATCCTAAGCTCGACAGTTTTATTCCTCAGCATATTACCGTACATTTGCTTTGTGTTTTCATAGTAGATCTCTAGGGACTTTTTCTCAGCATGTTGCAACAGAATGTCTTCTGACCAGGATTTGCGTATCCCCGACGGAATAGCTCCGGTCCCCAGCAAGATCGTATCTCTAGTAGTGGTATCCCCACAGAGTTCAACGTTGAATCGTGCCAGTAATACTCCCTGACTGAGTTGTTTCTTCTCCCCGCAGAGGTTTAGCAGATCAACAGAATCTCTTCCTCAGCAAAATGTTAGTACATTCTTTCCCCAGCCGAGTTAGAAGGTTGATGATCCCCGCAAAGGATCTCGAGTTTGATAGAGCCCCAAGCAGAGTTTTAATGACTTCTCTCCCCCAACAGGACGTCATTTAGAAAATTCTCATCCCCAGCGGAGTCTCTATGATCAGAATTCATCCCCAGACAGATGAAATAATTCCTGGCAGATTTATCACTCCCCTGTATCTCAAAGTCCAATTTATTTTTGGCAAGCGTGACAATTCGAAGCAAACAGATTGTTCATTCATTCTCCAACAGAGATACCATCCTTAGGAGTCTCTAATGTCAAATCATTGATCATTGTTCCTCAGTAGAGTCAGCAGAGATGTCTGATATGTATGCAGAGCGTAATCCAATGTTGAATGTTTTTGAAAAGTCCAACAGCAGATTGGCAAAAGTCCATCTTAGGGTGGCAAATCAGCAAAGTCCAACAGCAGATTGGCAAAAGTCCATCTTCGGGTGGAAAATCAGCAAAGTCCAACAGCAAATTGGCAAAAGTCCATCTTCGGGTGGCAAATCAGTAAAGTCCAACAGCAGATTGGCAAAAGTCCATCTTCGGGTGGCAAATCAGCAAAGTCCAACAGCAGATTGGCAAAAGTCCATCTTCGGGTGGCAAATCAGTAAAGTCCAACAGCAGATTGGCAAAAGTCCATCTTCGGGTGGCAAATCAGCAAAGTCCAACAGCAGATTGGCAAAAGTCCATCTTCGGGTGGCAAATCAGCAAAGTCCAACAGCAGATTGGCAAAAGTCCATCTTCGGGTGGCAAATCAGCAAAGTCCAACAGCAGATTGGCAAAAGTCCATTTTAGGGTGGCAAATCAGCAAAGTCCAACAGCAGATTGGCAAAAGTCCATCTTCGGGTGGCAAATCAGCAAAGCCCAACAGCAGATTGGCAAAAGTCTATCTTAGGGTGGCAAACCAGCAAAGTCCAACAGTAGATTGGCAAAAGTCCATCTTAGGTGGCAAATCATTAAAGTCCACCAGCAGCGTGGCAAGCCAGTAGTCGTCTGGCGTCGTTCAAAAAAACATTATTAAAGTCCACCAGCAGCGTGGCAAGCCAGTAGTCGTCTGGCTTCGTACAAAAGACGTTGTTAAAGTCCACCAGCAGCGTGGCAAGCCAGTAGTCGTCTGACGTCATACAAAAGACGTTGTTAAAGTCCACCAGCAGCGTGGCAAGCCAGTAGTCGTCTGGCGTCGTACAAAAAAACATTGTTAAAGTCCACCAGCAGCGTGGTAAGCCAGTAGTCGTCTGGCGTCGTTTAAAAAGACATTGTTAAAGTCCACCAGCAGCGTGGCAAGCCAGTAGTCGTCTGGCGTCGTACAAAAGACATTGTTAAAGTCCACCAGCAGCGTGACAAGCCAGTAGTCATCTGGCGCGTACAAAAGACATTGTTAAAGTCCACCAGCAGCGTGGCAAGCCAGTAGTCGTCTGGCGTCGTACAAAATACATTGTTAAAGTTCGCCAGCAACGTGGCAAGCCAGTAGTCATTTGGCGTCGTACAAAAGACGGTTTTCCAATGCTATTCTTCCCATCAGAGTTTTTCTATAAGCAGAATTCATTTGGCTAGGTTTATATCCCTTTTCTTCTTCTCCACAGAGTGCAAATTTTCTGGTTATTTTGGTATTCAATCCCTCCATACCTTGAAAGGCTGACAGCAATCGCTATCATCCATTCAGGTCTACAGTGATTGAATAGGGGCAGCTTTAATACCCCAAAATTTGCCCTCTCATTTTCATATCATTTAGCATGTGCTTTCATTTCATTTCATTTCATTGCATTCAAGCATAGAAAAATAAAACATAAAGCATTGCATTGCATCTTGCATAAGGGCATGGGATCAGGTGATTCTCAAAGGTGTTGATTGTCCAAAGTAAGGGAACAAGAGCCAAGGGTCTTCAAACAATCCTCAAGGGTCTCTTATGTCATATATCATCTCAATTTATCCCACAAGTCATTGGAAGATGGTAACTCACCAAGAAGATTGGACAGTGCATCATCTCTTACACCAAGCAGTCTAAAATTGGGATCTGACCCTCAAATGGGCAAGCTCTTTGAGTTTTTATCACCTCCAAATATCATATCTCATCTGTGTTAGATAGGATATACATCATATTCAGGGGAATTTGGATTTGGAGGATGTGTTATTTCCTCCTAACCAGAGGGTGCCAAAATTAGGGTTTGACATAAAATCAGTTTATTTCTGATTTTTTGGACCAAACTTGATCTCATGGTATTCCTTATGTCCTTAAGTGTATATGGATGCAAAATTGCTCATCAATTGGTTTCAGAAGGGTTTCAATTGGTCAGAAGATTCAAAATCAAGAGAATTGGGGAAAAGTCAACTGTGCAGTGAAAAAGTCAACTCCTGACTTTTAAGGTCAAAATCATGAAATTCAAGTTATATATGTTCATTGGACAAGATTTGATCAAGAAATGATGGAGGAATCATGAAAAATCAAGAAGTTACAAAACTGCCAAAAATAGAAACTTTAGGGTTTCCAAAAATGGCAAGTTTGGACCATTTTGCACCCTAATTTGAGGTTCTCTTTCTCCATGATAAAAGCTCCAAACTTCAGGCCCAAGTTGATCCAATTAAATTTCATGTTCTAAGCTTCAAATCCATATAAAGAACATCTCCATTGGATCAATATTGAGAGAGTTATGATTGATCAAAGTTTGGTAAAACTAGGTCAAAAACCAAGTCATAGCAAGGCAAGACTAGGCCCATGCGCCATAATTTTGACAAACACCTGGTGTGCCAAAAGTCAAAGCATTTTCTCCATCAAGGAAGTTTCAAATGGAAAACTTTCCAACATCAAAGTTGTTCATTTCCATGCCCTCTTCAATGTTCATGTTGGAGATTTTTTAATTTGAGCAAGTTATGAGATAGTTATGATAGTCCCAAGTTGAGGGTGTCATGCTGAAAATTTGCAAGTCATTGTGCCATGCACAATTCAGTTGGCGTCGCCCTTAAACCAGTTTGGTACCATGATGTTTTAAGCCATTTTACACCATCTTACACACCTTTATTCAACTCAAAATTCACCCCAATATTGCTCTATGATCTATCCTCTTTCCATTGACACCTAAAGTTCATGATTTCATGCACCACTGTGAGAGAAATTCATCTTCAAACTTCCATACTTGTAGGCTGCCAAGAATAGCATATTATTTTCACATTGTTGTTATTTGATTAATTCACACGCATCCTTACATCAGCCACCCCATTCAACCATTTCCACATTTGTGCCCACACATTCCCTTACACACATATATACATGCTTTGGCATACATGGAAATGGAAAGGAATAAAACTTGTTTAGCAAGTTTCCTCGCTGCAACATGTTTCCATCACCACCACTCTTTTCTCTCAGCTCCACCATAACATCATAAACACTCCTCACCATATCACAAGCTCATTCACTCGCCCCTAACTAACTTGACTCAGTTAGTTAGGGTGCACTCACTTAACCACACCTGTTGAACTCATTTGATCATGGTTAAACTAACTAACTCAACATATAAATCAAAAACTCTCTCACAAATTGAACAACAACACTTCATTCTCACTCTTTCTCTCAAATCACTCTCAAGTTTTTCTCTCTGAACTCTTTTTTTTCTCCACACGAATTCATCAACCTCCTTCTACATTTCATCTCCATCATCATCATTGTTCCATTTTTGATCAAGAACAAGAGTGGATAAGTTCTATTAATCAAGCTCCACTTCAATTTAGTTGAATATTCAGTTTGGTTTTCTTCACGATTTCAAGCTCCAAAGCCTTTATTTGGCCACATCAGAGCTCAAAAATTCAAGATCTCGTCTCTGGTCTTCTGAAGACACAAGTTCTACAAGGTTCAGGTTTTTACTTCTCAACTTTCCTTATGTTTAATCATTGGTTATGGTGTGTTTTTTGATGATTTGAGCTTATTAGAGGCTGTGTGTGAGTCCTGGCTGGTTGATAGGCTCTTTAGGAGCTTAGTTATGAATTTAGGGCAAAATGTATTGGTTCAGTTTGTGGTGTACGTGCATGATCTTTGGAAACTAATTGCATATTCATGATCTCCTTCACTTCCTCTTCATTTTGGTATGCGATTTGTGGATTTCTGGACATGTGAAAATTTGCAGACGGTGGAGTTCGCCGGAGAAGATGACCGGAGGTCCTTCTCCGGCCGGTGGTTTGAATGTGCTAGGGTTTATGAGTTTTATATCGTGGTCGTTGGATCCTCCCCATCGTGTGGTTAATATGGTGCCAACACATTAAAAAGCATGTGCATTTCACGTGTTTCATTTTGATATCTGAATTGATCACGTGTACAGGTGTGCATCATTGTTACCATGATCCTTGCATCTTATCCACATGATTGTTTTTACTTGTGTGATGATCTCATTTTGACTTTGATCCAACGTACATTATTTTGCCAGCACATTAAAATAGTATGTGGCTTATCACGTGCTTTGTTTTTAATCCTGAGAAGTTACATGTGGGTGTGTGCGTGATAATTGTCGTGTGCCTGAATTATGGAGCGTTAGAATGATGATTGTTCTTGATTAATGTCATCTAATGGTCATGATTGATTGCACGCATTAACTGATGATGCACACTATCACATACAATTACACATAAGTGGATTGGGTTTCTAATTTCTATTTGCACACCCTTATTTGAGCCCAATATACCTTTTTACTGGCGAATTACTTTCTCTGCACCCCCTCTTCATTCTTTTATTATTTTTAATTTCTTTTCCATATCTGTTTGGTTTCCTTTTATTAAAAATAGCAAATAAACCCTAAAATTCACAAATTAATTCATGTGTGTTCTTAACACATTTAAATAATTTTATTTTATTTTTAATTCTGACTTTGTGGATTTTTACATATTATTGCATAATTTTCTTCCAATTTTCTTTTTAGTTGATGTTCTTCATTGACACTCCAACTTGCATATTTTCTTTCTCCCATTTCACATCACACTTTTAACTCATTCTTTTTGTATTGTTTATATAACACATTAAAACATCTAAATACATTTTTATTTTATTTTTAAAGGCATTTTATCATGTGTGTAGGTGTTCATTTTTGTGTAATCTTGTGATGTGTTTCAATGTGAATTTATGGAACTATTAGGTCATGCTTTCTCTTGATTTTTGATATGAGTTTTGGTCCATGTGTTTGCTTCTGACTTGGATTGTTTAGGACTTAATTTTACAATTTTCTCATTTACTTTGATAGTTGTTTAATGCCTTGCATTTGAAGTTACTTGTGTGCATTCTTTTATGTTCCATTCTCACATGTTTTAATGAGGCATTTATGCCACCATTTGATGTTTGTTTGTGCATCTATCATAGGTCATTTGTATGATGTTAGAGGTCATATTTGTTTCATTATAGGTCATTTAGATATGTGTTTGCATTTTGACTCGAGTTTATGCTTTCTAATTTGAAGTTTGATATGAATTCTTGCATCTTCTCCTCTTATGCTTTAATTGCTTTATGTGTGCATTTTATATGACATCTCCCTCATTCCATTTATATCTCATCAATAGTAAGCCACTGCCCATGTGCATTCATCAATCATTTTACATGATATGCATCTATAATATGTCATTTTGTGCATATTTTGAAACATGTTTCACTTCTTCTTACTTCTACTTCATCTTATTCCTTCTACTTGTATCTTTTTATCCATGTTTTGTATGATGATTCATGTGCATCTTAAGACATTTATGAATTGAATATGGTTCTGACTTTAACCTTTCATGAAGCATTAATGCATGATTACTTTGCATATTCACTTTTAATTCATCTATTTCTTCCATGATTTACCTCTTTGGTGTTTAGGACATTTAATTGTGCATAGTTAATATGTGTTTGATGCCTTAACATTAGAGAATACCTTTAGATGTAGGTTCTGACCTTAAGTGAGTTTCATCTCTTAGGATCCTATTTCATTGGTTCTTAATGGGTTTGATCATTGTTTGGTATTCTTTCTTCATTCCATTACTTGTAAATGTTTTGTGAACTAACATTTTTCATGTAGGTGCAAATGGTAAGTAAGTGTGTGGATATGCTTCCACATACACTTCTTTCTTTCATCCTCTCTTTTTTCTTTTAATAATTCAAATTGTGGTTTTGATAAGCATAGACATGCTTTCTTTGAATAACTTCTTCCTCATCCCTCTTTAAGATCAACTTAACTTCCATCTTGGAAGTAAGTTGCTTTTTTTGTTCTTCTTCTCCTTTCTTTTAGGATTAGGTTCCTTAAACCTCATTAACCATAGGATCACCATGTATGATAACATTAAGATTGAGTCTTAGTCTCCTTCATTATATTTTCACCTTTGATCCTCCTTTGAGTCTCTTCTTCTCATCTCAAAACAAAGAGTAAAAAATACTTAATAAAGGTTAAACGTGTATTGCGCACGAGCCTTAAATATGGGAAGTGAATAATGGGGGGGGGGGGGGGTTTCCCTTCATTCTTCTAGGGTACCTAGTGTAAGTCCTGTTGGGGACGATACGCGACGTATTCGTTCCTATGTGATAGACTTGGGTGTAATGCAAATTACAAATAACTGCAATAACACTTCTTTCTAAAAACTTCAAACAAATAATAACGTCTTTCCTTCGGGAATTCTTTTCTCATCTCATTCATTCTCAACGTAAGAACGTGTTTCTCTTTATTCTCTTGCAAGACGGTAACGCCTAAGTCTCCATACAGCGAGCTGCAACACCTGAGCTGGAACATTGGCCGTTCTCTAAAAAACACAAACAACTTTTCCCTAGGTGAGGGGAACTACGTCGCTCTGATTCTCATGCTCCCGATGAGATACGTAGGTAGTGGGGTAGGGCCCATGCGAGCACTTATTTTATTTTCCCTACATTTGTTTCTCTTTCTCTCTCCTATCCTTTTCCAGTTCTTCAGCTAGCAGTTCCTTTTCCAGTTTTCTACACCCTTTGATCGAGACAAGCAAGCGTGGATCCCATCGGGTACGATGGACGCGTGGGGGTGCTAATACCTTCCTCTCGCGTAACCGACTCCCGAACCCAGTTCTCTTGGTCGCAAGACCATGCTTTTCCTTCCCTTCAGGTTTATGCAGTGTTTCCTTTCCCTCTCTTGGGATAAATACACATTGCTGGCGACTCTGTTTCGGTACAACTTTCGCGTTTGTACTTGGATGAAAATCCCGGGAGCGACATATTGTTATAAGAATCTTTGTATCCTATTGTTATAAAGATCCAGTTTCACTGATTCTATTGTTATAAGAATCTGTCTTGTTTCCTGTTGTCATAAGGGGCTTTTTTGTTGGTTCTATTGTTATAAGAATCTTTTTCCTCCTATTGTTATGAGGAATCTATTTTGTTCCATCCTGTTATTATGAGGATCTTTGTTTGCTTATCCTATTGTTATGAGGATCTTATCTCACTTTGCATCCTATTGTTATGAGGATTGCTAATTGCCAAGTCCTATTGTTATAAGGGTTATGTTTTGTCCCATTACTATGAAGATTGTGTCTTGCCTTGCCTAATCCAATTGTTATAAGGATTCTTGTTTTATCTTTTATTCTGGAGTGTCAGCCGGTCATGCCTGAACCCGTTGGTCAATTGCTCTAGATATTCCCCAGTGGAGACCATATTGGGCTATATCATGTTGTTATAAGGATCCCCTTTTGTCTTTGATCTCTTGTGAGAAGGTCTTACCCTCACCAGTAATCCCCAGTGTTGTTTTCTTTGGATGTCCCTAGTGGGTCTCTTTCTTTCCCCAGTGTTGACTTCATGTTATTCCCAGAAAGTCGTTTACTCTTGGTGTGCATCACGCATTCAACACTTATCATTCCATCATCGAGCACCATACTAGAGTTCATTGCATGTCTACATTGTTCCTAGCATTGTTTGAGAAAGCCAATTTTGTCTGTACCTAGCATTCCATTGCATCTAGGGGCAAAATTTCTGATTTTCTGTATTTAATTACCTTTCACCATGATTTCATGAGGATT
This sequence comes from Lathyrus tuberosus, assembly GCA_022829125.1. Lineage (NCBI taxonomy): Eukaryota > Viridiplantae > Streptophyta > Magnoliopsida > Fabales > Fabaceae > Lathyrus > Lathyrus tuberosus. The sequence goes on from JALAZF010000112.1 coordinate 2,150,283, forward strand.
GTCATCGCTCATGCCATCCGATAAAGTTATTTAAATAGGGGAAACTGTCATACCCCAAATTTTGACCCTAGATTCCATCATCATTCTAGGAGCATCAAGCATTGCATTGCTAATCCTAACCTTGTTCAAGTTTGATTCAATCTGAATTAGGGTTTTGGTTCAAGAAAATCAAGAGGATCTTTATTTGATCAGTCAATGTTTTGGATTTATCATCAACCAATCAAGTGTGCATACACTCAAGAGACCTCTCTTCATCAAAAATCAAGTGCAAATTGGTCCTATTATAGGCTCATTGAAGCTAAACTTCATCTGGTCACAAATTAGAATTTTGTCTGGAAAAGCCAATTGTGCCTTTGACTTTTGATCAAAGCATGATCCCAAACCTTGGGACATGGTTCAAGACACCCAAATACATCATTGGAGTCCATCCATGATGTTTGAAAGATTCAAGAATGCAAGATCATTGAAGATCACACAGTTGAATTCATCTGATACATAAGTTTTATCTGACAAAGTCAACCCTTTGACTTTTGGGTTCTTTGGTCAAAATTGAGGTCATCAAGCCAAAATTTATCAAGAAATGTTTGATCAATGAATTTGGGCATGAAAAATCAAGATTTGAATGGTTTCTTGCAAAAGGGGCAAAGTTGAGGAAGTTGAAATTTTTCTAAGTATAGGAAAAAACCCTAGTTTTGGTGCCAACTTTGAAGAATCATAACTTTCAATCTACACATCCAATTTTTATGTTGTAAAGATCAAATTGAAGCCCTCAAAACATACTACAACTTTGTCACTTTGAGCCCATCTCCAAAAAGTGCTTAGATTTTGAGTTATGGAGCCATCAAGTTTGGATAAATCTTCCCATAATTAGAAAATTTTCAAGGCAGATTTTGTACATTGAAAATATCAATCTTTGGAGCCATTTTTCACCATGATCCCTTGGGATTCAAGAAATTCATTAAACATGAATGTTGTAGAGCACGTTTGGGGCTTTTCAAAAAGTACAAGAATTCCTTCATAGCATTTGTGAGCTGAGAGAATCGAAGAGATGAGGTTAGGGTTCCAAACTTGATTTCTAAGTCATTTTCATAAAATATTCTTATGCAAAACCTTCTCAAAACCACAAATCCCTCGATTATGGGTCTCAAATCTTGCAAATCTCTCTTTAGTCAGAGTTTTACACAAACCTTTTGTGCATCACACACTAATTTGAATCATTGTCCAAGAGATATACCACTTTTGGCCATTTTTGCATAAAGTAACTTTGCTACTTTGATAAAGCAAGCTTTAATGCATAAAATAAGCCTTGAGCCATGCTGATGTTGCTGATCACACAACCTCATAGTATCAGCAAGAAAATATTCTCAATAACCCTATGATACTACTTGAACCAAGCCAAAACCTTCAAACCTAACTATCCTGACCAGAGCTTTTCTCCATTCTTTTCCTATAAATAGAGGTGCTCTCTATGCTTCAAAACACGTAAAATCCTTACAAACTTGTTCAAAAAGTCTCTTTATTCTCTCACCCACCAGATTTTGCAAGAATACTCCATTTTTGCAAGATCTTAAGCCAAATACTTTTCACTCGTGCACTTTGCAAATAAACTCCATAAATCACTTCCATACACTAATTATAACTTGTTCGAACCATTGAATAGCTTCTGTAATATCCATATCACCATCCATTATTCCATTTGCTCATTTTACAAAAGCCTTCAAGTAAGATATTCCTTGAAGTTTCCAGCTGCTCTCTTTACTCAAGCATCATCCAAAGGGTTCAAGGAGGTATATAGGGTTTCTATTTCTCTTATGGAACTTCATTGAAGAGACCATGGACTTTCTCCAAGAGGTAAGCATCTCACTCTTTAAAACTCTTGTGCATGCATCATTTATGAATGGTTTGTGAAGCAAAAATGTAGATAATAATGTGCTTAGTGTGTGATTGCTACTGTTTGCACTTTAACATGTTTATATCTAAAGTTTTTGTTGTTTGAAAACTAAGGCTCAGTTCTGGTTTTTGACTTGATGTGACTTGCACAATGAGTTTTAGCTTTTGAGAATAATACCATTAATTTCCTTGTTGAAAACTCAGTAATTTTGGTTCTCAAATTTTTAAATATTATCAAGAAATGAGTGAGATATGATGAGTGGAAGTTACCTTAAATCTGTCTAAAGGAACTTTTTTGTCAATTTTTGCACTGAACATCCACCAGTGGAAGTTACCTTATATCTGTTTGCAGGAACTTTTTTGCCAATTTTTGCACTGAACATCCACCAGTGGAAGTCACCTTAAATCTGTCTTGAGGAAATTTTTTGCCAATTTTTGCACTGATCATCCACCATGGGAAGTTACCTTTAAATATGTCTGAAGGAACTTTTGGTCAATATTTGCATCATTGTCATCTTTATGCTTAGATATCATGTATGAATTTTTTTGCCTTGTTACTCTGATACCATGTTTGAGTGTCTATCTTTCACACCATGTTTGAGTGTTGTTTATGTCTTACTTACACACTATGTTTGAGTGTTGTTATCATCTTTGATTGATGTCATGTTTAAGTGTCCTACTTGCATATATCATACACCATGTTTGAGTGTTGTTTATGCTTATGATTGATACCATGTTTGAATACCTTGCATTATCAAGTTTAGATATCATGTTTGAATATCTTTATCTTTATGCTTAGATATCATGTATGAATGTCTTTGCCTTGTTACTTTGATACCATGTTTGAGTGTCAATGCTTATGTTTATGATACCATGTTTGAGTGTCATTATCAAGTTAGGATATCATGTTTGAATATCTTTATCTTTATGCTTAGATATCATGTATGAATCTCTTTGCCTTGTTACTTTGATACCATGTTTGAGTGTCTATCTTTCACACCATGTTTGAGTGTTATTTATATCTACTTACCCCCCACCATGTTTGAGTGTTGTTATCATCTTTGATTGATGTCATGTTTGAGTGTCTATGTTTTACACCATGTTTGAGTGTTGTTTATGTCTTACTTACACACCATGTTTGAGGGTTGTTATCATCTTTGATTGATGCCATGTTTGAGTGTCTATCTTTCGCACCATATTTGAGTGTTGTTTATATCTTACTTACACACCATGTTTGAGTGTTGTTATCATCTTTGATTGATGCCATGTTTTAGTGTCTATCTTTCACACCATGTTTGAGTGTTGTTATCACCTTTGATTGATGCCATGTTCGAGTGTCTATCTTTCACACCATGTTTGAGTGTTGTTTATACTTATGATTGATACCATGTTTGAGTGCCTTTCATGATTATGTTTATGATACCATGTTTGATTTCCATCCTTATGCTTAGATATCATGTATGAATGTCTTTGCCTTGTTACTTTGACACCATGTTTGAGTGTCATTGTTTATGTTTGTAATACCATGTTTGAGTGTCATACTTGCTTATATTATACACCATGTTTGAGTGTTGTTTATGCTTATGATTGATACCATGTTTGAGTACCTTTCATGATTATGTTTATGATACCATGTTTGAGTGTCATCTTTATGCTTAGATATCATCTATGAATGTCTTTGCCTTGTTACTTTGATACCATGTTTGCGTGTCATTGTTTATGTTTATGATACCATGTTTTAGTATCCATACTTGTTTTTGATACCATGTTTGAGTGTCATCTTTATGCTTAGATGTCTTTGCCTTGTTACTTTGATACCATGTTTGAGTGTCATTGTTTATGTTTATGTACCATGTTTGAGTGTCATTATCAAGTTTAGTTATCATGTTTGAATATCTTTATCTTTATGCTTAGATATCATGTATGAATATCTTGGTCTTGTTGCTTTGATACCATGTTTGAGTATCCATACTTGTTTATGATGCCATGTTGAGTGTCATACTTGTTTACCTTTAATGTCATGCTTGAACATTATTCTTTCCACTTATGATTTGTTCATTGATATCATGTTTGAACATCGTCCTTGCTCATTTAATCTCATATTCATTGTTTTTTAGCTTTGTTAAGTTATTCCCCAAAGTGATGTTAGCTTTGTTTAGCTATCTTTCTTCCCTTTTCTTTTTACCCAAATCCAAGGGAAAGAACTTCTTCGTTGACTTAATGTCATAGATAGTTTAGCAAAATCCTCCATAGTCCCCTTTTGACCTTGTTAGAGTCATACAACTTTCAACTTAGGCTTAAGTAAGAGTTTTTAAAACTCTTGTAGGTGTTGTTTTTATAAACACTTACCTTCCCCCGTTTAGAACCTTGATCACTATCAAGAGTTTTTCACCCCTGTTTAGGTGAACTACAAATTCTCTGATTCCATCCTTGTAAGGATATGTAGGCACAAGACCGCAAATATTTGGCGAGCATACTTAGTGACTAAACCTTTAGGTTTCTATCCTCACCCACAAAACCCAAACACAAAACAATGGCAAACAATAACACAAATACTAGCAAGAGATTCCTATAGAGTACTATAGATGCTTAGGATGCTAATACCTTCCCTAGGTATAACCAACCCCCAAACCCCACAATCTCTTAGCATTGTTGTTACATTGCAAAATTAGGGTTTTTACAATCTTTACCCTTTCCCTTGGATAAATCAAAGCTCGGTGGTGAATCTTTAAAAGATTTGTGATTCAAGTTTAATCAATAGCTTGATATCCAATACTCAGCGCAACAACCCACAACACCAACTTTGTAAATTTTTACCCATGTGATAAGTATATAGAAAACGTGTTAGTTCCCATCGAAGACCTTATAGATGTGGCAATCGGATCCCAATGCTTTAAAACCACAAAAATGGATACTTCTTTAACGGAAGATGGTAAAGGAGATTTAGTTTGAATGTTACAGAAGAACATATAATTATTTTCCTAAAGCCCCCCATAACATGTCAAGAATATACGCATACATTATTTATGAATTCCTCTCCCTAAACACTAACATTATCCTTCTCATACAAAAGAGATTAAAGATGGGAGAGGAAAGGAGAGTGGTCGTTATAGATGTGTCAATGGGATCTGTTTAGATTAAAAACTACTAAGCTACTTACTAGATGTTGATGGACTTTGTATTATCAGAATATATAGGGAAAAGCCTAGAAGTATACAAATATGATATGGTGGTGAAGAAGCCTGAACAAAGGAACCATTGTGACGAACTATAATATATCCTACAATATGTTAGGATGTACAAAATGCTCTTAAACCCAGCTAAGTATTCCTTTGGAGTTGAAGCAGGAAAGTTATTAGGTTTCATGTTAACTAGTAGAAGAATTGAGATAAACCTAAATAAACATCAAAGCATAATCAATATGTGAAGCCCTACGTCAATTAAAGAAGTACAATAACTGATGGGGAGGATAAGTGCATAATTAATAAGTGCATTCTTCTTTTCCACATTTAAGAAGAAGGAGAAATTTGAATGGATGGAAGAATGCGATGAGGCCTTTCTGAAGTTGGGAATATTTTTTGCGACATCCCACATTTAGAATTATCCAAAGGAAGGTGTGTCCTTGTATGTGTATCTTTAAATGAAATATAACACCATGATTTTTTTAACTGGTTAAAGAGTTAGATGGGATTGAAAAACCAGTTTACTTTGTGAGCAAGGTTTTTAAGGGAGATGAACTAAGATAATAGAAGATAGAAAGGTTAACATTAACGATAGCCACAAAGAAAAGAAAGTTAAGGTCTTATTTTTAAGGTCATTGTATAATGATTAAAACAAACTAACTAATTTGCTAGGTTTTTAAATTTTTTGATCTAGTAGGGTGAATAATATCTTTATCTATGGAATTATCTAAGTTTAACATCCATTTTATCCCACATTAGAGCATCAAGTCATGTGTCTTAACTAATTTTATGATGAAATTGAGTTCTCCAGTGAGAAATTATACTTCTTTCAAGTTGATTGTATCCCTATATGGAGCCTCGAATTTGAAAGGGATCAAGGCGAAAATAGTATTTTGAAGGCCCAACAGAGGTGTTTATGGAATAATCAATAACTATTAGAGTTAAAGGAAAAAAAATGATCAAGTAGATCATGTAGCCCTAACAACAAAGAATAATTTAGCGAAAGAAATGGGGCATCCAACGTAAAGGCAATAAGTAGTGATTCATAGTTGATAACCAGCCAAGTTGTCAACGAGTATTAAAAAAAAAGTCTAGTTAGTGAAATAATTGTTGAAGGTGTATAAGCTAGCAAGTTGTTTTAATTTTTGAAGTAACCTATGTTCTAAGAGATCATTATTCTGGGGCATACTCTATCTAATCTCTCTAGAACTAATAAGCCTAGACAAAAAAAAACAATTATACAAGAAATGTTGTCTGCTCTAAGCAATGAAGGATATATGATGATGTTTTCATTCTAGTTATTATCTTGGTTAGTGAAGTGTACATATCATTGATAGTATTATTATTTTTTAATATAATATTCACTACTTGAACTTCTTGGTATATATCAAGAGCATCATACACTTGTTGATGTCCATATCCTTGAAAATATTGTTCCTCATTGTAGGATACAAGTTTGTGAATATGTATATATCTCTCTAGGGTATCTTACAAGTTAATTTGTCAACCTTGAATGTATCTAAAATATCTTTGTAAGGGTTCGAACATGAGCATCATAGCCGATGGGATTGTGTTAAAAGAGTTTAATTTGTCAAGCCATGCATTATAGGTTATAGTACTCTATTGAGATTGTATTATGGGATCACTTGATATAATGATCTTATTTTATATATATATATATATATATATATATATATATATGTATATATATATATATACACACATATACCCCTATTTTATTTCAATTGCGGGCCTTATAAGTTTCAACATATTACCATGTCTAATAATTGGGAGATGGGTGATGGAATATTTTGAAATTATTTGAAGGTTGCCTTTGTAGCCACTTCAACTATGCAAGGAACCAAGGTTACTTGATCATGAATAAGGAAAATAGTCCACTAGTGTAGATAAGGGATTTAACACCTATTTTTTTAGAGATTTAATACCTGATTTTTTTCGGTGTTGTTGCTACCGATATTGTAAGTATGATTTTAACACCGGTTTTAAAAAAGGTATGGCAAATTGATTTAACACCGATGATAAACTAATGTTATAACTACTACATATTGGTGTTAAAACTAACATTCGACACCGTTTTTCTCCTTCAAATAGGTGTAAACACTTATAAATCTTACCTACTTTTTCTAAAAACCAGTGTTAAAGTTTAATGGAGAGTTTTGATTAGAAACCAACTTATAACACCTGATTTTACCTAAAAAAGATGTAGAACATATATATCATATCAATTTTCTCTAAAATTGGGTGTTAAAAGTTTAATGGAGTTAAATGGTTAGAAACCAAACTTTCACACCTGCTTATTTTCTTAAATTAGGTGTATAAACTTTTCTTATAATATTTGTATAGCGTATGTATCACATTTGTTCCTTACTAAAGTTAGTGTTATAAATGACATCGAGTGTGATTTGATTTTAAATGAACTATCAACAAATATTATTCTCTAAAATGTATGACAAAAATATATATAACACAAATGTTCAATCTTAAATAAAATTGAGGTCACATATGACAACTGCAAATCTTTTATTATCATTTCAACTGAACAAAATTAAACTCACAATTTTTTGTTTAATTTTAACAAATTATACCAAAGAGTGTAAATTCAAATTAAAATAAAAAATATATTAAAACACAATGTAAATTGATAATTCAATATTAATTCTTATAAAACGCCATCTTTTATCAAATTCCCTGTTTCTTTCACTTCAAGTTGATGTTGTTCTTCAATTATTTGCAAAAAGAATTGAGCCCAAAGTTATCAGATATTATCAATAACATCCTTGTCATATGATGATGAATCATCATATATCTACAAATACAAACAATATAATAAATTAAACGAGAACATGTTAAACAATGAAGTGATATGATTTACATATTAAGCATTGGAATCTTTTGTTATTACCTCATGTAATCCTTGAAATATGCTCGTCTGGATAATGTCAAACATATTTTTCATTACATAATGATCGTGAAGGCTGGATCAGATCCTGTAGAAGTGGGCCACCAAGTGCGTCAGGGATGCTGGTCGTATGAAGAGGAGGGGGGTGTACCTGCAAGGTACTTCGACGCTCAAGTAAGAAAGGGTCAGAGAAAATGGGCAAGTACAAAGTATGAGTTCTTAGGGTGAATATTGGATACCTGACCCTCTCAAGCGAGAGGGTTTATATAGAGCCCCCAGCGCGTGGCCAACGGTCCTATTTTCGGGGCGAAATAACCATTTTCCCGAAGAATAGGTAACTGCCCCAACTAGCCGTTATGTCGGGCAGGGGTGCCCGAAACTAGCCGTTATGTCGGGCATAAGCGTGGTTTCGGGTACCTGCACTTAACTGTTAGGGGAGCAGTGAAGTCGTACGTGACGGTAGTAACTCCGGGGAGGAGCGATGTGTTCCTTGCCCGGTTGGAGGGCAGAAAGGTAACTTTCTCCCATTCGTGGATTGAACTTAGGCAATTTGGGCCGCTCTAGAGCTGAAGCAGATTAGGCCATGTCTAGCCATTGGTCCAGTCGAGAACAGGAGCCCCCCAAGTCGTTGCTCCTGAGCATGGGAGTGATGACTTAAGGACAGCTCGTTGCTCCGGGGAGCTTGCATGAAGTCGTCGTTTAGAGACGAGGAGGATTGTCTCGATGTGCTCGTGGCCCCCGGTGTCCGTGAAATTCGTGGTCGTGACCTTGTTGCCCGGTGCCCGGGGAGACTAATGGTCAGACAGAATTGGAAACGTTGGGTCGCCACGTGTGCCTAGAGCTCTGTGTAGCAGTTACTAGGTAATGATGGCTAGTTGATAGCCATCATGGCCTACGAGCGCGTGTTCACACGTGGCCCTTTGTATATAAAGGGGAAATTCGTTCCATTTGGAACTTTTTACTCTGATTTCTCTTCGTTTCCTTCAGCATTCTTGCCCGTTGCCACCGTCTGCTTACTCCGGCCACTGCTCCAAGCTTCGAGCAGCCACTTTCATCTTCTTAAATCAAGTAGGTTTTTTGATCCCGTGCTTGTTCTACTCCTTTTGGTTGTCAATGGTAGATTGCATGTGGTTAGGGCTAGGTTTAGAGGACGAAATAGGTGGATTTCTGGTGATTGTTAGTGGTGGACGGTGGTTGTGCCATTTTTCCACTTCTGACATCTCGCCGGACGTGTTAGTATGTTTTAGCGAGGAGGGCGGTTTACGGCGTCACCGTGACAGCTATGCATGTGTGACCGTCGTGTTCGTTCATCTTCTGAGTGGGTGATGAGTTTTCCGGTAGAACATTCCCAGATTCCGGTGGAGCTTTGCAATTTCCGGCGAAGCTTCAACGGAAACTGGGTACGAGTGCGAGGAAGCTCCTCGCTTGGGGATGACTTGTTTCGAGCGTCTCCTCGCGGGGAGGTTCCAGTTTTCCTTTTGATGTTAGGGCTTAGGACGGGGACATTGTCCTTAGCCCTTTGCGCGCCCTTTCACTTGACTTAGCGGTGGAAGGGTGCATTTGATTTGTTGTCGAATTCACTTTCTTCTCTGCTTTTTAGGTGATTATTATGGCGACAGGGCCAGATAGAGAGGTTATCATAGATACGTCTGAGGAAGAAACAGGCTCCAAGGATAATAGTAGTTCGATAGTCACGAGTTCGACGGATTCGAGTTCCCCCAGTGATGTTGGGGAGGAAGAGGAGATGGACGACATGGACGAGGATGTCATCGTGGACTCCGCCAAGGAGTGGGAGGTGGCCGAACCCGCTGAGCATGTGTCTTCTTTTGCGAGGTATTCGGGGGACGCTTTTACGAAGGATGGACTGGAGGGAGAGTGGAAGGTGTACCTTCCTTCTGTGGATGAGCGGGTCTGCATGAGCTTCGGGGACTGTTTCACGATGTATGAATATGCCTTTAAGGAGCTGGGCCTGAGGTTGCCATTCAGTGATTTTCAGCAGTCAGTGTTCGTGCATTTGAAATTGGCCCCCACGCAACTGCATCCTAACTCGTTGGCCTTCATCCGGGCATTCGAGCTGGTATGCGAGCATCTCTCCATAGGGGCTACTCTCCCTCTGTTCTTCACTGTCTTCCATCTTCAAAGGCAGCTATCGGCGAGGAAGTATGGTTGGGTGTCTTTGAAGCAGCCTCGCAAGTTGTTTAAGCCATTCTCGGAGTCGATACGGACGTTCAAAGAGCGGTATTATGTCATAGAGCCCTTGTCCGAAGCTGCCCAGGATAGTACATACGTCTGGGAGATCGAAGTTGACGAGGATGGGAATGACCTGCGCGATGAGGATGGAAAGTTTATTGGGCAGAGGATCTATAAGTTCCCCATCCATTGGGCGCCCGATCATTTTGCCAAGAAGCCCAGTGACTATGTTCTCCAACCGAGCGAGCTAAACGGGCAGGATGCCATGGCGTACGAGGTGTTGGTGAAGTGGGTCAACTCCTTCCGACTTGCTAAGTGTTGGACGAGCAAAGGTAATCCGGTCTTCGAGGAGGACGGGAGTCAGAGGGTTCTGCGTCGATTTATCAACTTTAAGGCACTGCTGGAGTGTAAGACTCCCGAGGATGCCGAGAAGCTGCTTGGTAGTCTTAGTTATTTAGATTTGTTTGCGTTATTTCTTTTCCTCGTATCTAACATGCTCGTATTTTGTTTGTGCAGGTGATATGCCTCAGGCTCATGACCGGGTTGTGAGGAATGCTCTCGTGAGGAACAAGGCCGGAGCGGCTCCTCCGAAGTCTCGGTTTGCTGGTGCTCGTGCTCCTCTTCCGGTACAGTCTGCTGCGGGGACCTCTTCTTCTCCTACTCTTGCTTCCCGGGGGTCTCCTCTTCCTTTGACCGGTCGATCCAAGCAGCAAAAGTTTAATGATGCTGTGGACCTCACTCGGGCATCAGAGAAGGGGAAGTCCGAGCTTCCTCCTTGCATCCATGACAGGAAATTCTTCGAGGGGAACTCTTTGATCGTGCCTCAGGCGGAGTCTCTTCGCTTGGAAAGCATGGACCGCCCGAGCAAGAAGGCGTTGGTGGCTCAGGACGCTTCAGCTTTGGTTAGGATGCTGGAGATGGCAGCCGTTTATGCTGAAGGGGACTCTGCAACCGAGGCTGAACTCAACGCTGCTCGGGCTACCATGGTGTCCCTCAGAGAAGAAGCCAAGGTTGTCGACGAAGCTCGGAAGAAGGCTAAGGAGGAGGTAGCTCGGTTGAAGAAGGAGAATTCCACGCTGGCAGTGGAGAAGAAAGCTTCCGAGGAGCTGGTCCATCAATTGAGGGCGGCCAATGCCCCGGGTGACGATGAGCCGAAAGATGTGAAGGAGTTGAAGACGAGATCTGAGCTGGTTGCCCGTATGCTAATGGCCGAGGATGACGGCATTATTGTTGCGGATGAGTCCTTTAGAAACGTCGTGGCTCAGCTGCGGGTGGTGAACCCTGAGCTTGACTTTTCTGTCGAGGGTACACACTATCTGGCGCATGTTGAGGATGGCCAGATTGTCATGCCCGACGTTGTCCTTGAAGGGAACTCCGAGGATCAGCCCGTAGAGGACCAGGGACCTCAGTCTGAGCCAGGCGAGCACATGAACGAGTGAGGAGTTTGTGCTTTTGATGTTGTAACTTGTCCGGCCTGCGTGCCGAGTGACTGTTGTAATTTATTATTTTTGGGGGGCGTGGCCCCCGTTTTATGTAACTCAGCACAATCGTGGCCCTTGCAGCCACATATTATGTTAAATTATTACATGTTTGATTCTGTTATCCGCATGACTTTACTTGCTTTTATTTTTTTTCTAAGTGTTGTACTCATGCTCGTTGTGAATGTGTGTCTGCCCGTGATTGGGAGTATTTGACTTGTGCGAATAATTTAGGGGGATTGCTCGATGTAGATGTGTTCGGCAGTGAGGAGAACTGGTCGAACGGCTGGGGAATATCCTGGCGGGGGTGCGGAGCTCAGGTCGCGTTTGAGGCCTGAGTTCGCGGCGTGAACGTCCCATCGCAAGCTGGGGTTCTTCCTGTCATGGTACTTTGACGACGGCGGTGCTCGATCGAGGACCACTGTCGAGCGGTTACCCGGCTCGTTACTGAGCGGGGTTCTGCTTTATTCGTATGCGACGCTTGTACCTAGGCGTGCATAGTTGTCGGTAGTAGATGTCTGTCGTTATGACGGTCGAACCGAGAATCTGGGCCATAGCTATAGTATTGTTTTAGCTTTTCGGTGTTCCATGGTCGAGCAAGTTCTTCCCCGGTGAGATGTTCTAGGTAGTAGGCCCCATTTTCCGTTTTTGCTCGGACGCGGTAGGGTCCTTCCCAGTTGGCTCCTAGTTTGCCTTCGTGAGAGTCTTTGTGGTTTCTTCTTAGAACAAGGCTTCCCACGTCGAACTCTCGTCGTATCACCTTGGCATTGTGCCTGATGTTAATTTTTTGTTTCAGTGAGGCTTCGCGGAGGGCTGCCCCGGTTCGGATTTCCTCGACGAGGTCGAGTTCTTCTCTCAATGACTCGTCGTTCATCTCCTCGTCTAGGGCCGACTCTGTCCACCTAGAGGGCACGTGAACTTCGACGGGAATTACAGCCTCGGTCCCGTATGCTAGGCGGAAAGGTGTTTCCCCGGTCGTTGAGTGTGGAGTTGTGTGGTACGCCCATAGTACGCTGTGCAGTTCCTCGACCCATGCCTTCTTTGTTTTGTCTAGCCTTCGCTTGAGGCCTCGAAGGATGACTCGGTTGGCTGCTTCAGCCTACCCGTTTGTTTGAGGGTGCTCTATGGATGCGAAGTGCTGCTTCGTGCCCAGTTGGGCAACGAAGTCTTGGAACTTCCTGTCCATGAATTGCGTCCCATTGTCCGTTACTATCGCTTGGGGGATACCGAAGCGTGCAAGGATGTTTCGTTTGTAGAAACACAGGATATTGAGGGCAGTTATTTTGGCTAGAGCTTCTGCTTCTATCCATTTTGTGAAATAGTCTACGCCCAGTATTAGGTATTTGTTCTGACTTGATCCTACCATGAAGGGTCCTAGGATGTCTAGGCCCCACCAGGCGAATGGCCACAAGGAGGATATAGCCTTGAGCTCGTTAGGCGGAGCCAGGTGCATGTCCCCTTGCCGTTGGCATTTATCGCATTTCTTCACGTGTTCTTTCGCGTCGTGTTGCATGGTCGGCCAGTAGTATCCTGCTCGGAGGGCCTTTTGAGCAAGGGACCTTCCGCCGAGATGTTGGGCATTGATTCCCTCATGGATTTCGCGCAGGATGTATGCGACCATTTCCTCCTCGACGCATTTGAGCAGCGGAATGGAGAATCCCCGCCTGTAGAGTTTATCTTCGACCAAGACATAAGAGTAGGCTCTTCGCCTGACTATGCTGGCCTCCTTTGGGTCGGACGGAAGTTCGTCTTTGGCGAGATAGTTGTAGACTGGGGTCATCCAGCAGTTGTTGTCGCCGATTACCTGCACGTCGAGGGTCGGGGAGGTCTTCTCGATGCTGGGTCGAGGAAGTACTTCCTGTATGACGGATTTATTTCCGCCTTTCTTCTTTTTTCCAGCTAATTTGGATAGCACGTGTGCTCGCACGTTATGTTTGCGGGGAACGTGTTTCACTTCCACTGTTGTGAACTTCACCATCTCCTTCTTGACTAGGGCCAAGTATTCGGTCAGGTTGTCATTTTTGGCTTGATATTCTCCCCGGACCTGGAGGGCTACGAGTTGTGAATTCGTGTAAATGACGACTTCTTCTGTGCCCAGGTCCTCGGCAAGGCGTAGCCCAGCGAGGAAGGCCTCGTACTCAGCCTGGTTGTTGGAGGTTAGGAAGGACAGGGTGAGTGATACTTCAACGATGATTCCTTCGTCACTTTCCAGTATGATGCCTGCGTCGCTCCCTGCTGAGCTTGAGGCACCGTCAATGAAAATGGTCCATTTGCGCGCTTCGCTTGTGGGGGAGTCTCCGAATGTCATTTCCGCGACGAAGTCGGCCAGAGCTTGGGCCTTGAGGGCTTTTCTGCTTTCATATTGGATGTCAAATTTGGACAGTTCTAACGACCATTTAAGCATTCGGCCGGCCATATCTGGTCATCCGAGCAGCTACTTTATGGGTTGATCTGTTCGAATCACGACCAGGTACAGGTACAACATTTCGCCATTGTCCGGGCGAGAGAGGACCGGCGGCTCTGAGAGCGCTTGTTTCAGATGGAGAAGGGCCTTGTCACACTCCTCTGTCCATTCGAATTCTGCCTCCTTGCGGAGGAGTTTGAATAAAGGTAGGGTGTGCTGGGCGGACCTGGCCACGAAACGAGATAGTGACGCGAGCATCCCGTTGAGGGACTGGATGGATTTTTTTGGACCTGGGCGTAGGAAACTCAGAGAATGCCCGGCATTTGTTGGGATTGGCTTCGATTTCTCGTTCCATCAAGTAGAAGCCGAGGAATTTTCCTGCTCGGACACCGAACGTGCGCTTCTCTGGATTAAAACGCATTTTGTATATCCTGGCTTGTTCGAAGACCTTCCTCAAATGGGCAGTATGATCGGTTTCCTCGTGGGATTTTACGATCATGTCGTCCATGTAGACTTCGAGCATGTCGCCTATTTCTCCCCGGAATACTTTGTTCATCATTCGTTGGTACGTTGCTCCTGCGTTCTTTAGGCCGAAGGGCATTACGTTGTAGTAATAGTTGCCCGATTCGGTCATGAAGGCCGTATATTTTTTGTCGGACATTGCCATCGGAATTTGATTATAGCCCAAGTAGGCATCCATGAACGATAAAATTTTAAAACCAGCATAATTATCAATGAGTTTATCAATATTGGGGAGGGGGTAGGCATCCTTCGGGCATGCCTTATTGAGATCGGTGTAGTCAATGCACATGCGCCATTTTCCATTAGACTTTTTAACTAGTACAACGTTGGACAGCCAAGTGGTGTACTTGCCCTCCGAAATAAATTTGACCTCGAGGAGGTCCTTTACAGCTTTTTCAGCAGCCTCCGTTTTCTTCGGAGACTACTTTATCCTACGTTGTGCTACGGCCTTGACGGCCGGGTCGATTGTCAGCTGGTGGCAGGCGACGGACGGATCCAAGCTGGGCATTTTGGCGGTGCTCCATGCGAAGAGGTCGGCATTCTCCCGGAGGCATGCTTTGAGCTGCTTCCTCACAATGTCGGGCAGGTCTGCTCTAATCTTCACTCCCCGTTGGGTGTCTTCGCCGAACAGAACGATCTCGAAGTTGCCATCCGGGATAGGGCGCATCGGACGGGAGCTGCTGCTGGACGATGTAGACGGGTTGGCAGAAGCTGCTCGTTCCTTCGGTTGGTCTTCTTTGGGGAAGCGACTGTCGAGGTCGATGGAGTCGACCTGGGGCAAAGGCTTGGCTTCCTCAGAGCTACTTGGCAATGCTGGCTTGCTCGACGCTTTTGGCTTGGACGCAATGGCGTTGAGCCCCTTTGTAGCTGCCTCAAAACACCGTCGTGCAGCTTCGATGTCGCCATGGAGGGTGGCGACCATTCCCTTTGAAGTGTAATACTTCATCTTCAGGTGGACTGTTGAGGGCACCGCTACCAACTCGGCCAGAGTTGGCCTTCCGAAAATGCACTGGTAAAGCGACGGGCAGTCGATTACCAGAAATTGCACCTTGATGGATCTGGCCATCTCAGCTGATCTGAAGGTCACGATCGGTTCGACGTATCCCCATGGCTTGGTCACTGACCCGTTGAATCCTTGTAAATCGGACCCTACATAGGGGGTAAGGTGCGATTCGTCCAGTTGAAGTGTTGAAAACAGCTGGGAGTACATGATGTCGACCGAGCTGCCCTGGTCAACGAGTATTCTGCGAACGTCGAAGTTCGCCATTCGGGCACTGACGAGAAAAGGTATGCTTGAGTTCGGGGAACCCCCGAGTAGCACCTCCCGGTAGAAGGAGATGGGGACGGAGCCCTTCTGGGCCTGATCGAGCGTGGTCACCTTGTTGGAGCTTGTGTTGATCAGGTGCTCGAACTTTCGTTTCACGGAGCCCACAGTGACTTAGTTGAAACCCCCGCCAGAGATGACCATGGCGGAGGGAAATGTCTCCCACGGGCTGTGGGCCGCGAAATAAGCAGGGGCGCTGAGCCCGTCCGGGACGTAGAAGTCCTCTGGTCGCGATATGGACATAGCGACCTGTATATTGGCGTCTTCCAAGGAGGGTACCTCCTCCTCTATCTTCTTGGACTCCTGGGCGTCCTGCCGAGGAGTGTCCTTCTTCTTCGCCAATTGTTTCAGGTGGCCGTCCCTGATCAGTATCTCAATGGAATCCTTCAGATGGATGCAGTCCTCTGTAGTGTGGCCATGACTCTTGTGGAAACGGTAGTATTTTGATTTGTCCATGTTTGGTCTGTTCGGCAGTTGCTTGGGGAACCGGACCCCTGCCTGCTTGAACTCCAAATTGGCACATTCGGACAATATATTTTCCCTGGAGACGGTCAGGGGGGTGTAGTCATGGAACCGCCCGGAGGGTCCCTTGTTGTCATGGGAGTCACGAGGACGGTCCTCGCGCCTCCGTTCGCCCCGGCGAGATGTCGAAGCTTCCTCTCCTCTGGATGCTCGAGCATTCTCCTGATGGCGTGATGCTCGGACGTTGCTGGCTGCAACCTTCTCTTCATATTGAATGTGTGATTGGGCTTTGAGGAGGAGGGTGTCTAAGTTCCTCGGTGGTGCGAGGCCAATGGCTTTAGAATACTCGGAGCCTGGGCGGAGCCCTTGCTCGAGCAGAAACTTCTTCATTTCATCCGTTGTAGGTACCTGTACATCTTCCTTGTTGAACCTCTCGATATATGCATGGAGAGGTTCGTCTTTTCCTTGGATTATGGCCCCAAGGAATGCCTCAGTTTTGGGGGTGGCGGTGAGATGCTGTGAAGTGCCGTGAGAACATCCTGCCCAGTTGTCTCCACGAGGTAATGGACTCCTCGGGTAGTTGCTTGTACCATGTCATCGCTCCCTTTTGGAGCGTGGTCGAGAACAGTCTGCATTTGAAGGTGCCTCGTACGCTGCGGTAGTCTAACAATGCATCGATGTTCTCGATGTGCTCGTCGGGGTCAGTGGTTCCGTCGTACGTGTCCAGTGACGGGGGTTTCTCTAAGCCTTTTGGCAGATGGGTAGCCAAGATCTCCTGGGACAACGGGTCGTGAGACTCGTCATCGCTGCTAGAACTGGTGTATGATGGGGACCGAAGGGGATGCTCACGGCGGCGGTTCCTCCAGGGAAAATGGGAGCGGTTCCTTCGCGGAGAAGGTGAGCGGTTCCTTCGAGGAGAAGGTGAGCGGGCCCGACCTTTAGACTTGACCGGGGGAGATTGCTCATTCCTTCGAGTCTTCTTGTGGTCGTGAGCGTGCTGGTCACGCGGGGAGATCTGGTCGCGCTTCCGGGCTGCGTGAGAATCAGGCTCTTGGCGCAGTCTTCAGTCGATGTCTCTCCGAGGCTGCGGGCTCCTTGATCGTCGCTGGTTCCTCCACGGAGGAGGGGATCTTGGACGACTAGACTCTTCTAACGCCCCGATACTCTCGTTTTGCTGCAGGATCAGGGTGTTGGTTTTGTTGATCGCCTCCAAGAGGGCCGCCACGGCCGGGTCGGCGTTGGGTAGAACAGGAACGGGCTGGACGTCAAGTGAAGGCTGATCGTTGTTGTGATCAGCAGGGGTAGGGGAAGGAGAAGCAGTGACTCCATCCCTGTGGAAACGGGTATCTCAGAGGAGAGATGAATGGCCGTCAGCGTCAGATTTGTTAACGGGGAGGATGGTGGTTTGGAGAGCATCCTTGGTGCAATCTTGGGAGGCCATGATCATGATGATCTTTGAGAATTGTTTTGATCTTCGGTTTCCGAGAAAAGAAAGATGGGGAGAACAATGGTTCCCAAAGACGCCGCCACTGATCGTGAAGGCTGGATCAGATCCTGTAGAAGTGGGCCACCAAGTACGTCAGGGATGCTGGTTGTATGGAGATGAGGGGGTGTACCTTCAAGGTACTCCGACGCTCAAGTAAGAAAGGGTCAGAGAAAAGGGGCAAGTACAAAGTATGAGTTCTTAGGGTGAATATTGGATACCTGACCCTCTCAAGCGAGAGAGTTTATATAGAGCCCCCAGCGCGTGACCAACGGTCCTATTTTCGGGGCGAAATAACCGTTTTCTCGAAGAATAGGTAACTGCCCCAACTAGCCGTTATGTCGGGAAGGGGTGCCCAAAACTAGCTGTTATGTCGGGCATAAACGTGGTTTCGGGCACCTGCACTTAACTGTTTGGGGAGCAGTGAAGCCGTGCGTGACGGGCAGTAACTCCGGGGATGAGCGATGTGTTCCTTGCCCGGTTGGAGGGCAGAAAGGTAACTTTCTCCCCTTCGTGGATTGGACTTAGGCAATTTGGGCCGCTCTGGAGCAGAAGCGGATTGGGCCATGTCTAGCCATTGGTCCAGTCCAGAACACATAATAACCACAAGCCCAACTATTATCTTGTTGGTGTGCCTACAAATTAAATAAATAAATAAAACAATACATATTTAACAAAAATCCAATCATGTTTAGTAAACATATCAAGCTAAACAGTAGAGAAATCTCAACATAAATTTTGAAAGAGACATTTTACCTTAGAAGTGTGTCCTTAAAAGACTTGTTTGGTTGATTTCCAAGTGAACAAAACCAATAAAAAAAATATTATCATCTGGACAAATTACAAATAATTGCCAGTGATTGCTGTGAATTTACAAAAGTTTTGTTAGAAGAACATATAAACAAAAATATAACATGCAAACAATTTGACAATTTAATAAGTAATATGCACTTACACATTCAAACGTGGTCCTAAAAAACATTTTTAGGCTGATTATACATCTTATTTTGTATGAATGCTTGCATAGCTTCATCATTATGGCCACCAGATTTGTTATTAAATGTCCTAAAAGGATCAAAGAAACCAAATTTCTCGCTAGAGGAATTGGAGATACACAAGCGATGCAGATATCTAAATTGTTGAAACAAATATAAATATTAATTTATCAATATAAAAAATGAATATATATATATATATACACACACTTATGTGCACCACAAAGACAAAATATTATTCGCATACAGTAGAAACTCTTTAAATTAATACTCGGTAAATTAATAAACTCTCTAAAATAATAAATTTGTCCGGTCCCGACTTGGGCCAATGTAAAAAATTGAAAAACTCGATAAAATAATAAGATAATAATTTTTCGGGAGATCCCTTTATAATTTTCGGTCCCAAGAAAATCATAAATTAATAATTCATAGAAACTGAAAAAAATATATTACACTCTATTGAAATATGATTCAATAGTTGTCTGTTTTCCTTTAAAGTTCAAGTCTATTTGGAGCTCATCTCTAACTTTTCTTATTGCATCCAATAGCTCAGGTGTTGTATTTTTGTATTGTATCATAAAGTTGTGAAGAGTGTTCGACGCCATAAGTGCTTCCTTTCGCGTAACAGGCTCCAAAGACACCGTATCATCTTCGACGTCATCCTCTGCATTGTTCTGAATGATAGTACCCACAATATCTTCTAAACTTTGAACCTCCGAACATGCTTCATTTACTGTACTTCAAAAGTCATTATTGATTTCCAATGCATATGAACACAGTAGTTACTAATTTACGTTGAGTCCCAAGGTTCGCTGCAACGTAATTCTAAGAGGCATAGACTAATTTGCCTTTTTGTTTGGTATGTACAGTATAATTACTTAAAAACTCTTTAAATTAATAATTATTAATTTATCGATAAATTAATAACTCTCTAAATTAATAAATTTCTCCGGTCCTGACATTATTAATTTATAGAGTTTTAACTGTATTTAGCTTAATTCATAGGCAAATATGACTCACATATTTAACTTAATAATTAGGGTTAATACCCATTTTGCCCCCTGCCATATAGGCGCTTTTCGAAAAACCCCCCTGTAAAAAAAAAACTTGAGAGAATCTTCAAATGTTAGGGTTTTTTTTGCAAGTTTTGTTTTTACAGGGGGTTTTTCAAAAAGCGCTTATATGGCAGGGGGCAAAATGGGTATTAACCCTAATAATTATTATTAAAAAATATTTGTCTCATTTTCTATAATAATTAATGATATATATTTTATTTTATTTTAATTTAATTTAATGAACCTAATCTAATCCAGATGGAGTTGTAATATTCAAATTCATTAATGTGTAAAATAGTACAATATCTTAAGTTTCCAAAACGTGAGATAGATGTCACAACTTAAAAATAATATAAAAAGGATTGTGCCATAAATTACGTGACTTTTTATGTTATATTATACTCAAATTATTAAATTATAAATATTTTATTTTTATTTAAAAAATATAAAATAAGAAAATTTAATAGCATTTAATTTAATTCTTATTATTATCAGTATTGTTTTGAACTCCGATACCTACTTTACCCGACCCTCCAACTCTGCGAGAACACGATGGAGACCTCGACCTCCTGCCGGATCCCTCACCGGATTCACGGCGAGCTCTATTTGAACCTGCATTGACTTTCCGATTTGCAATGGAACCCGATTCCCTTCCACGAACTAACCTCGACCCGCTCTTTACTTTCTTCTCCGGCGACAGCTCTGACCTCCTTGCCGGCGATTTTACTCTTCGCTCATTTCCACCGGTGACGTTTACGTCAGCTGCGAGAGGACGCTTTCTTGATGGAGATCGATTCCACTTGTGAGTCGTCGTTGTTGGTTCTCTGCTACATGGTTTGCTTGTCGCTTCGTCTTCTCTTTTCTCCGTAACAGTAGTGGTGGTGGTCGTAATGGCGGTCGAGAAGCTCTCAGTAACAGTGCATGATTCTGAAAGCTGAGAAACTACTACTTCTCTTACTTCCTCTGTAGCAATTTTATTTTCGAATTTCTCGGATGGCTTTTGAACTCCTGGAATTAGGGTTTTGTTTCTGGTATCAAATTAGGAACTTGGTGTGGTTTTGAAATGGGTGTTTCAGAGAGAACTTCTTTGACAAATTCCTCTTCTGGTGGTTGTGGTAGGGCTTCGTTATGATTAAATTTGGGCAGTGAAGAAGTTAGGTGGGGTTGAGTGTTTTTGAGGGAGTTTTGGTTTTTGGTTGTGGCTCCGCTGAAGCAACAACCCATTTGGAAGGGAATTATGGATTAGAAGGGAAAGTGAGTTGAATTTAGGAAAGTGGGTGGCAGTGGGACAGGAATGGGCGAGGAGAAGTGAGAGAAGATAATGTTGGAATATGAGCATGTGAAGTAGAAGAGGAAGAAAACAAGTGGGGGTATAAAAGTCATTTCACAAAGCCTTTTAATGATGTGGAATTTCTTTTTATTAAAAAATTAAAAAAATGACTGACACATCATTATTTTTGATGATGTGGCCTGATGAAGGTCTAAATGGTAGCTTTTGAAATTTGTTAAGGCCAATCTTGCAACTTTTTTTTTCGCAGGGGGGTTTTTCAAAACACGCCCATATGGCAGGGGTGAAAATAGGTATTAACCCTTTATTTATTAGGGTCACAGAGTAGTTTGGATAATTTAGTTAAATTGTAGTGATGTGGAATATTTTGGGGGCAGCGGCTTTTGGATCCTATAAAACTATTAAGGGATCCTATAAAACTATTAAGGAAAAAGCTTAAGAATTTTGTAAATTTTTTATCTATACATTTTTTTGCTACAAAAATGAAATGATTAAAAAACAATTATACTTGACCTAATAAAGAAAAAAAAATTATTAAATATCATATATCAATTCAAAAAGGAGGTCTAAACCTAAATATTTTGGATAATCCTGTTTAAAACTTCATACCTCTTGTGTTGGTTCAAATTGACAATTTGTTTCTTCGGTTTCGTTAAAATACTACCGACATTAGATATATGTCGGACGAAATGAAGCTGCATAACAAAAACAGATCAAACTTAAATAATTATTCCAATACATGACAAATAGATTTCAAATTAGTAAAACTCATTAACATGAAAATTAAAATATGTTATCATTGCTTAAGAACTAATCACAGCAAACAATACCTAGAAATAAGTATCAAATAACATAGTTAATATCAAATAACAGAGCTCTAACTTTGAATCAATATGATATGAAATTTTATTTGCAAAGAACACAAATTAAACAAAACTAGCTAAATTAGAGTGATGGTTTAAAAAAATAATTATAAGTCAAATGACATACCACAAGGATCTTGACACGGCGACGTGTGGCAAGCGGAAGGGAACACAGATTCTAATTTGATGGTAAAATTGATTAGCAAAAGAAGGGGATTCTGTTTGTGATTATTCAAAACTGATTTTGAGAAAGTTTTTTATTCTGAACATTTTTTGGGAGGCTGATTGAGAGAAGAATTAAGAGAGAAAATGCAAAGGTCATGAAATCCTAATATGTTTAGGAGCGTAGGTTTTACAAGCGTACGTTTCTAAATTTTAGCGAAAATTTTAATTATTTATTTATTGTGTATCATTTTTCCAAATCAATGCACACTTAAATTTTGGTATCACATTTAATATTTCTAAAAACAGGTATGAATTTATATATATATATGTTTTATCATTTTATTATTTTATACTTATTTTTCTTAAAAACAGGTATCTTACCTTAAAACATTTATTTTTAATAAAAAATAGCGTACATTAGACACTAAATTTTTTAAAAATGGAGTATTAATGATTAACATTAAAATTAGAATTTTTATTTTAATTACAAATTTGCCATTATATATAAATTTTATATCTTTTTTTAATATAATAGGTGTTATATTAATAATTCTAATGTTATTTCTGTATTAGTGAGTCATTCGAAGTTTTGGAGTCTTAGCACCAAGAGAAAAAAGTATAAGAAAAGGTTATGATTGCTTATCATCACCATAATTGTGAGAAAAGGTTTTGAGAATCAGATAAAAACATGGACAAATTAGGCTTTAGAAAAGATAAGTTATCAGTATTGTACCTTTCTGATTCACAAATAAGGGTGTAAACTAATATTTTATGGTGAATTCCCTTGAAGGTCTTGGAATGCTCATGCTCTTGTTTGACACCTGCAAATACTTTGATGCTAAAGAGAATGACTGTTGAAAGCGAGATATATATTTAAGGTAAAAATAATATGTACTTGATTATGGACCTTCGTTAGGATATTCAACTAGGTTTATATGGTTTGAAACTCTAAAAACTTCCCTTCAAGACACCTTATCTTTAAGGACATATGCTCGGAGATCATGTATCATCTAGATCTGACAACAAGGCTCATATCATTGGGCCTTTGTTGATTGGTTATCGACATATATGTGAACAACAAGAATGATTTATATGATTAGAAGATAAGAAGAATAGATTAAACAAGTGAGCAACTGATCAAAGAAAACAATATAAAAAGTAGATAACAAAGTGGAAGATTAAAGGTTCAACTAAGACTATTTTTAGAAGGAGGTCGCTTGATAAGGCTATTTAAAATACTATAATTAGTTGGAAAAAAGAAAATTAATGTTGGGGTAGTTGATTCAGCAATGTATAATTATTTATCTCTCTTTATGGAAGGTCGACAATAACTCATTTCTTTATGTTGCACACAACGGTGTCACTATTCATATAATTATTACTATTTATGTTGCATCATCTCTCAAGTCAAAAATATTTGTTTACACCTACCATTAAATTTTTAGACAAGAATGAAAAACAACTGCATTAAGGTTCAGGTTAGCTTGGACTGATTTCTTTTAGGCTTATAAGGTCAGCTGCTTTACATTTTGATTTTTATCATTTGCTGATATGAATCAGTGTCATTGATCAATGGTATTAATTATGAAATATCTATAAAGCTTTACATATTAATTTTCATCATTATTACTAAAATAAAAATTAATTATAAATGATATAAAATTTCATTTTTACCATTTAAGTCATGGTACATAAATCTTATTTATTAATTCTCTCAAAACAAATGTGCAATGGATGATGATACTGGAGTTGTTTCCGTCGTTGCACTATTAATTGGAGCAACTTGAGCCATTCTAAAAAAAACTAGACGGTGGATACAAAACTGAGCTTTCTGCTGGATACGCGGAAGTCATGTTTATTGTCTGCATAAGTTTCTGCAATTCTCCTTGAACACCCACGGGAATCGGGTAGATTTCAGTTGGCCAACTTTGGATAGGAATATTGAGACCTATTAATTATACATCAGTAGGATATTTGGCATCCCCACTAGCACATTTGGTAGCAGCAGCCGCCACCATTATAAGAAACTCTTGTTTTGAAGACACTGTATTATCCGTTTCAATGAGGCTCACAATATCATTTTTATATCTTTTTGTGGTTTTTCAAGAGCAGAGCTTGCCGTTACAAAAGTACCGTCTGCTTTTTCTATGACATTGGATTTAGTCCTAGCATACTGTATTCTCATGGGCTTATCATAGAAGGGGAAACCTTTAATTTGCCTAAGGGCATTGGAAGCAGAAGTAACATCTTCATACTTATCCTTCCTGTAACATAAAGCTAGACATTTTTTGCTTTGAAAGGCCATATACCTCAGTTAATCTATACATGATTCTTCGTGTTTTACAATATGTGTTTTATAGATACTGCACACAAAGGTTTTATCTGTATATTTTTAATGACATTCTCAAAGCAATAAAGATCAACAAATTTGTATCAAGTATGTTGTAGGCACAGGTAATCTTCTAGTTTTATTAAAGGAATAAATGCATGCCTAAGTAGTTGTCTAGTTTTATTAAAGGAACAAATAAATATAATTTCAAACAAATCCTCCCCATCTCTAATAGGTGACAAAAGGTTTGATTTTTTCTCAAACCTTAGGGAGTCTAACAAGTATCAGTCGCACCTCAAAAAACACGATACGACCTTTGCGCAAAAGGCATGAAAAAAGGGTTCGGACAGAGTCGCCACCGAACTTTATTTATCCCAAAGAGGGAAAGCAAAATATCGAGAAAATCTTTAAGAGATAAGAACATGGTCATCTCAACCACATTCTGGGTTCGAGAGTCAGTTATGTAAAGGAAGGGTATTAGCATCCCCTACATCCGTTGTATTCAACGGGAACCTCTTAGTTCGATTTGTGATGAATGTTAGCTAATGTTATTTATTTTCTACTAAGCGAGTAATGCGAAAGGTTAAAAGAAAAGGTCTCGATTGCTAAGGGAAATGGGTGGTTTTAGATTAGGGTGCTCGCCAAGGATTGGGGACCTTGTGCCTACGTATTCTCATTCGGACGAGAATAAGGAATCAGAGCGTTCGTAGTTCGGACTACGGGAGAACGTTTGGACGGGAAAAGGTGGGAAAAGGTAAAAAAGTTGCAAGCGGCAGAAAAAGAAAAATGTAGCTTGCCAAGGATTAGGGCCCTTGTGCCTACGTATCTTTATTCGAACGAGAATGAAGAATCAGAGCGTTCGTAGTTCTTGGAACTACGGCTTGTTGGTTTAATTTAGAGGTGATAATTATTCAAACACGAGAAAGGCAACTCACACCCAAACAATCGAGGAGAGGAATCGAAGGCTCTAAACCCCCCTCTTTCACCTTGAAAAGAGTTTTGATAGTTGTTATGTGTTTTGAAGTTTGATTGAGAAAATCCACTTAATATTGGGTCAAGGGTTTGATTGTATTTGCGTCTGAATGGTGAAAAGAGTTTAACGGCGAGGTAAAAGGCACTTTACTTACAAGTTTGTTTTGAAAATTCCACTTGACGTTGAATCAAAAGTTTGCGAAAGGGCATGGATCGATCCTAGTCCATAAGGGTGCTCCTAGTAACTAAACCACAATGAAAAGGTGCAAGTGTGTGCATTAGGTTGATGGCGATGCTAAAAGCAATCGACTTACGAGGGTGTTTTGAAAAGTGGCTTGATATTGAATCAAGGATTAGTTTGAAAATGGTTTAGTCTATGCTAGTCCCTAGGGGTGCTCCTAGTAAACAAAAATCACAATCAAAGAAAAGCGAGTAAAGTGCGTAGATCGAAAAGGGAGCGAGGAACATGTAAAGTACACGGGATTGCGAGAAATAAATTGGGTCATTGTTAGGTAGCCCAAGAGGAAGCCAAGTGTGTGCAAGGTGTTCTAAACTAAGAAAATAAACAAGAGTTCAGACAAAATCTCCACGGTAGGGTTTCGGTACAAGGTCTAAACTCCAATGCTCGGGATAGTAACCAATAGTCCACCAATTAAACGTTTTTTAGGGTTTCGATTGTTTTATCTTGTTTTTGTGTTTTTTTGAATAATATGAATAAGATATGAACAAATATGACAAGATGAATAGGATGACAAGATAAATAATGATATGAACAATAATACGATTAAGGATATACAGACAGAAAGATAAAGCAAGATAATATTGAATAGAAATTAAAGTTAGAGGTTAACTGTTAATCGTTAATTATCACTGATCGGATGAATCACTTTTTGAATCGAGTCTACTTTAGCGCTAAACAATCGTAGCATGATTTATGATGAAGATCATGCTATAGGAGGCCGCTCTATAACAATATTTGTGCTAAAACACGATAGAGAAACGATATGTAGATCATTCTCAAAGAATCGTGTCACGCGAAAAGGAAAAGGGAATGGTCTCATATTAATCACAAACTTTCGTTGATTAATCGAAGGTAACCTATCACGATCCCAAAGTATAGAAAATGACCCAAAGGATCATTCACTACAGATTTGGAATAATGAAGGTTAGCAACTTCGATAACTAACATCTATGATTCTAAAGACTTCATTAACCAATAATCGAAATAAAATTGAAAATGAAAATGGAGTGGAAATAAAAAAAAAACAACATGAAACTGATGATAATGACAAAATAATATCTATAGAAAGAAAAAAATATTAGAAAAAATATTAGAAAAACTAGAAAATAATAATAAAAAAAAATAGAATAATAAAATAAAGAAAATGAATTGATAAACCAGGGGGGATCAAAAGAAGATCAGGGTGGTGAAAAAAAACAAATGAGGATCATATGGGCTCAAAAGTCCATCACCTCTTCACAAACAATGGAACGAGTAAATACAAAATAAGGGTGGTGTATATGGAAAAAGAAAAACGGGCTTATAGCCCATCATAACAAAAACCTAGTCTCACTCTTTTTCCCAAAAAATGGAATACATTTGAACAACAATAACAACATTAGAAAACAAACACGGTCAGGAAAAGAGAAAAACCAAGATCCAAGCATTATCTCCTTTCTTTTAACATGGTCAAAACAAAAACAAACTTCCATTCCTTTTTAAAAGCAAAACATTCATCAGATTCAAAACGAAACATGAAAAAAAACCATCACAGTGGAAAGTAAAGTGTATCGAGCTACACTTCAACCTTCTTCGTGTTCGTTTGCTCCGTCTCGCTCCGTCTGAGTTTCGATTTGTGTGCTTAGTTTCCGCTTCGATTCAAGCTCAGGTTTGAAATTTTTTTCAGTTTTGGATCTCGTTTCGAATTTACGTGTTTCCTTGAATCTTTCTACTCCCTCTTTCTGTTTTGAAACGATTCGAATTGATTTTGGTTGAAGTGTTGTTTTGTTGAGGTGGGTTTGATTTAAGGTTATGAAGGAAGGATTAAGAGGTATGGAAGGTTGTGGGTTTGGTTAGTCTTGAAGGAAGGTTGAAGAAGATTGGTTTGGTATGAATTTTAGAGAGTAATTTTAGTTCAGCAGAACTTTATTTGCGAATGGGCATGATGTGTGTTTTATAGGAGATTTGGAGACGATTTGTTGAATGGATTCAGAAGGAGAATGTGAGCTGGCAAGAATTATAACATGGGTGTACTGAACGATTTGTATAACGGTTTTTTGTATTGGCTTTGTTTTGCAATTTTTTCTTTTTGTTCACAGGTTGTGAAACAAGGTTTATTGTATGGAACGGTTGGAGAATTGGCTTGAAGAGTGGTGTGTTGCGTTGGGTTGGGGTATGGTTTGTGAATGTTGGTTGCAGGTTGTATACTGTCCTTCACGTATGTACCTTGTTGCATGACTTTCGGTGTGAATTGTACGTGATGGTTTTATGCTAGGTGATGACTTTCCAATTTATCTGTTATGGATCGCGCAGGTTACGCAATTGGGATTTGTGGCTCGGTACATGTTTGTATGCGTTGAGGTTCGTGTTGAGTAACAGTTTATGAAACTTTGTGGCTTGTTGTTTTGGTTTGTTGTAAATTTGGGCTTGGTTTATGTATGGAAATGTCTTATGTATGGAAATGTCATGGGCCTTGGCATGTTTGATTTTGTGATGGTTTATGCAGGTGTATGATTTGTAGAAGGTGATAGTGGTGCGTAATGCTTGGTTGTAGGAAGTTCTTGTGGAGAAAAACATTGTATGAACATTGATGATGTAGTCATTATTTGGGTACTAGGCAAGTGGTAATACACTTCTTATGTTATAATAACTTTTTCTTTTTACAAGCTTTAGTTGAATTGGGCTTATGGGCCTTCATTGTGAGATTTTTGTAATAAGTGAACTTTGAAACTTTGTTCTTATAATGAATTATTGGACTCCTTGTGTAACATGGGCTTTATGGACTTTGAACACTTTGAATTCGAAAATAATTTATGAATGAAACATGGATATTAGGAAACCGATATCGAAATGAAAATTGGATAATGGAGTTGGGTATGTGAAAATGCATATAGACATGAAGGATGAATTTAGGAAACAAATGGAAAATGAATATCAAATTATTTGGATAATGGAATATGGGTTTAAAAAGGGAAAATCATGGTTTTGAAATAGATATTGACAACGATAACTGAAAATGAATTCCCGACTTAGAACCACAAATGCACACCTTGACTGATGTTAATCCAGCACTACACTCCAACAATCCCTGATTTAATCTTGAAAAAGCATGAACATGAAGCAAATTGGATCTTCAAATACATTAGGGCCTTGAAACAATAAAATCAGCAGAATATTACTTGATAGGTGAATCGTACTGTTCATAAACCCTAATTGTAAATGAACTAGTCCTTGATGATCTTTAACTATGAAACACTGATAATCTGACACAATTCAACAACCTGATCCACACACAGATAACCTAAATTGTCACAGAAACCCTAATTGAGACCTCAGACGCACACCACTCAAATCATGCACACCCTGGCCTGGATTGTAACACCCTAAATTTCGTAAGAATATTTATTTAATTTATTTAAATATAATATTCGTGAATTTCTGTGAATTTTGGTGAGTCGTGTTGATGTCGGTATTTTTGTGGAGTTGTGGTTATTTAATTAAATAATAATATATAATATGAATATATTATTAATATTATTAATTTAAATAATATTAGGGGAATGAAGGGTAAGATGGACTTTTGAGGAGGATTAGTGAGGGTATTAAGGGAAAAGCCCATTTTAGAAGCCAAGGGTTTAACAAAAAGGAATTGGGAAGAATAGGATTCATTTGGTTAGATCGTAAAAATAAGGAGAAAGGTGCAGAGATCTGAGGAAAAAGGGAAAGGCGGGGATTTGAGAAGGTTTCCGAAGACTCAATAGAGAAAGCTCTGAATCCACAATCTAAGGTATGGGGAGTATTACCTTTCATTGTTTTCAATATAGAGATTGGATGTACTGTAAAGTGGATTTTGAGGTTTTTGGGGTTTTTGAAGGGTTTATGAGTTATTGATGATTTAGGGGTATTTCTGAGGATCGATGATGGATTATTAAGGGTTAAATTGATTCGGGTAAAAATAAGCCTTCGAGGCTAAACCTTTTTTATGATATATGGGATCTTGTATGAGAAATGGATTTATGGGGTTCATGAGAATCTTGAGGTTTGTGAAGGTTTAGGCAATTTTGAGTTAGGATAGTGGAATTAATCGACCTAATAGTCATAGGTTTGGTGACTTTGATTGTCATGATGCCTTAGGGATGTTTTGGGGTAATTGGGGTTGCAATTGTAAGAGCTTTTGGGTCTGATATGCTACTGATGCATAGCAACGATTTCTGGAAATCGCAGGTTCGCAAAGCGAACCATTCCTTCGCAAGGCGAATACTCGC
This sequence comes from Lathyrus tuberosus, assembly GCA_022829125.1. Taxonomy (NCBI): domain Eukaryota; kingdom Viridiplantae; phylum Streptophyta; class Magnoliopsida; order Fabales; family Fabaceae; genus Lathyrus; species Lathyrus tuberosus. The sequence goes on from JALAZF010000112.1 coordinate 2,180,290, forward strand.
CCCAGGCTCGCAAAGTGAGTAGCGCAGCGAATGCGCGATAAATTGGGTGATGATACTGGGATGAATTCTGAGATGTGATTTTGTGGGCTCGCACAGCGAATAGAGGAGCGATGAGAGGCAGACTGGGGAACTCTCTGGTTTTTGTATGAGATTGGGGCTTCGCTGCTAGCTTCGCAAAACGAAGGTTCCAGCGAACAGGTTCGCACAGCAAACTCAACAGCGAGCGTTTGCTGTTCGTGAAATTTTGTTTATGATTCTGTGCTGTCTTGGTGTTTTGATGCTGTGACTTTTCTGATGATTTACCATGACGTTACTGATGATTATGAGATGATGATTTTGTGATGTTTGATGAATATATGATGACATGATTAACATGAGATTTAGATGGATGATGATGCATATAAAGATTTTATTGATGATGATGATTATTGACGTTGTGTATGATGCATTCATAGCATTTCAGTGATGATGTTAGACTTCGATCTTTTGTGGCTTCCATCCCATTGTATGGATGTGAAGTGGTTTGTGACGTGCTCCGATTCTTATGTGGAACCGATCCTAATGACGGGGATCTTTGGAGGGTGATGGCCTAAGTGTCCATCGATTATGACGATTGGTACCACATGCATGAGTCTTGTTGTGCATTGCATTTATGTGGCATTTGTTGATAGTTATGATGTTGTGTTTTGATGTTTGTCTTGTGATGACTCTTATGATGTTGTGTTTTGATGTTTGCCTTGTGATGACTCTGATGATGTTGTATATGATGATTATGCCATTTTATGCATATCTTGTTTTTATATTGATTATAATGAATTGTGATTACTCACCCTGCCTGTTTGAATGTTGCCTCCACGTGGGTAACATGCAGGTGATCAGGCTTAGCTGCGGATGCCTTCGAGGACTTTTGGAGTTTATTTGCTTTTGGTCAATGTAGAGGATCTTGCTCTGATAGTGTAACATCGGGTTGGGTCATTGAGTCGAACCATGTTGAATTGTTATTTTGTTGTTATTTGATGGTTATGGTTTATTTTTAAAACTTTTTTATGTTGGATTTATGGTGGTTATGGTGGTTCTGCTGCCTATTTGACGGCCTTTGATTTATTTTGAGAAAACCCGTTGTTTACGGAGCAAAATGTTTTATTTTGAATTTATTGAGAAATGTGCACCCTTTGAGGTGGTTCTAATTTTACGCTGATTTTTTATTTATCTGTCCGTCCGGCCAGGTTTTTACGCGATGTTAGTCCCCTATCAATCGACGAGTGTGTGTACACTGTCGATGTTTTGTTTCTTCTAACCTTGTTGGTGGTGTGCAAGATGGCTGGGAGAAATGATCGTGCTATTGCTGATGCTTTGGAATCAGTTGCTAATGTGGTGGCGCAACTCAATCCGAATAGTGGAGTTCCAGATGAGTTTCCTGCTTTGGGGGAGTTCAAGAGGAACAATCCGCCGGAGTTTGAGGGTACTCACGATCCAGCAAGTGCACACAAGTGGCTGAAGGCGATCGAGAAGATCTTTCGAGGGATGGGATGTACTGACGCGAAACAAGTTTAGTTTGGAACTCATATGTTGTCAGAAGAGGCCGAGGATTGGTGGGATAACACCCGTCAGAGAATTGAGGATGTTGGCACTGTGATAACCTGGGCTGTGTTCAAGCATGAATTTCTGGGAAAGTATTATCCTGAGGATGCTCATGGTAAGAGAGAGGTGGAATTCCTTGAGCTGAAGCAGGGAGATATGACTTTTGCAGAGTATGCTGCGAAGTTCGAGAAGCTGGTGAAGTTCTGTCCTCACTACAACCGTGCTGATGCTGAGATGTCCAAGTGCCTCAAGTTCGAGAATGGGCTAAGACCAGAGATTAAGGAGGGTATTGGGAATCAACAGATCGCAGGTATGCTGAGTTGGTGGACAAGAGCAGAATCTACGGTGAGGATAGCCGAGCTCGATCTGGTCACTACAAGCAGTTGAGTGAGAAGAAAGGGCAGTATAGGGGGAAGCCTTATACGACTTCAGCTGACAAAGGGAAGCATAAGGCTTCAGATGGGAAAAAGACAAGTGGGGGAGCAGCTCCTGCTTCTGGGAAGTGTTACAGGTGTGGTGAGCAAGGTCACCGTGCTGATGTTTGTACTAATAGTGTGTTGAGATGCTACAGGTGTGGTAAGAAGGGTCATAGAGCTACTGATTGCAAGGATGATGGTCCTACCTCCTTTAATTGTGGTGAGAAGGGTCACATCAGTACCAAGTGTTAGAAACCAAAGAAGACAGCTACTGCTGCTCAGATCAGTGGCAGAGTGTTTGCTTTGAGTGGTGCAGAAGTGCCAGAGAAGGACAACCTGATTCGAGGTACTTGTTTTATTAATGATGTTGAGTTGGTTGTTATTATTGATACTGGTGCTACTCATTTTTTTTATCTCGCTTGATTGTGCTAGTAGATTGTGTTTGAAGTTGTCTGATATGAATGGTAGTGTGCTAATAGAGACTCCTGCTAATGGTTCTGTTACTACTACTTTTGTGTGTTTGAGATGTCCTTTGACGATTTTTGGGAAGAGTTTTGTGATGGACTTGGTGTGTTTACCCTTGCACCAAATCGATGTAATCCTTGGAATGAACTGGTTGGAGTTCAACCATGTTCATATCAATTGTTATAACAAGACTGTAGAGTTTCCTGAGTTTGGCGATGGTGGGGAGTTGATGCTCTTGTCTGCTAAGCAAGTAGACGAACTTATAGAAGATGAAGCCTTGGTGTTTGCAATGTTTGCATCGTTGCAGATTGATCGCGAAGCTGCAAGTGTCGACTTACCTGTTGTATGTGAATTTCCAGAGGTGTTTCCAGATGACATCAGTGATTTGCCTCCAGAACGTGAAGTCGAGTTTGCAGTGGACTTAGTACCAGGTACGAGTCCAGTGTCAATGGTTCCTTACCGGATGTCAGCTTCTGAGTTAAGTGAATTGAAGAAACAACTAGAAGAATTGCTCGAGAAGAGGTTTGTTCGACCAAGTGTTTCTCCGTGGGGTGCTCCTGTGTTGTTAGTGAAGAAGAAGGACGGAAGTATGAGGTTGTGTGTTAATTAACGGCAGTTGAATAAAGTGACTATCAAGAATAAGTATCCACTTTCGAGAATCGACGACTTGATGGATCAGTTAGTAGGTGCCTGTGTGTTTAGCAAGATTGATTTGAGGTCGGGTTACCATCAGATTCGTGTTAAACCTAACGATATTCCGAAGACAGCTTTTAGAACGAGGTATGGTCACTATGAATACACTGTGATGCCGTTTGGTGTGCCCAATGCACCTGGTGTGTTCATGGAGTATATAAATTGGATTTTTCATGAGTATTTAGATCAGTTTGTCGTGGTTTTCATTGATGACATTCTGATATATTCTAAGTCTGAAGAAGAACATGCCGAGCATTTGAGAACTGTGTTGAAAGTATTGAAGGAAAAGAAGTTGTATGCAAAGCTGTCGAAGTGTGAGTTCTGGTTGAAGGAGGTGAGTTTTCTTGGTCATGTGATTTCGAGTGGTGGAATCATTGTAGATCCTTCTAAGATTGATGATGTGTTACAGTGGGAGACTCCGAAGTCTTCTACTGAGATACGAAGTTTTCTGGGATTGGCGGGTTATTACCTCAAGTTTATCGAGGGCTTTTCTAAGTTGGCATTACCTTTGACTCAGTTGACTTGGAAGGTTCAAGCTTTTGTGTGGGATATAGCTTGTGAAGAGAGTTTCGTAGAATTGAAGAAGAGATTAATGACCGCTCCAGTGTTGATTTTGCCTAATCCGAGTGAATCTTTTGTGGTGTTTTGTGATGCGTCGAAGATGGATCTTGGTGGAGTGCTGATGCAAAATGGTCAAGTTGTTGCCTATGCTTCGAGAAAATTGCGAGTTCATGAGAGGAATTATCCTACACATGACTTGGAATTGGCCGCTGTGGTGTTTGTGTTGAAGATTTGGAGACATTATCTGTTTGGCTCTAAGTTTGAAGTGTTCAGTGATCATAAAAGTCTGAAGTACTTATTTGATCAGAAAGAACTGAATATGAGGCAGAGAAGGTGGTTAGAGCTGTTGAAGGATTTCGATTTTAACTTGAGTTATCATCCGGGCAAAGCAAATGTAGTGGTTGATGCATTTAGCAGAAAGTCATTGCATATGTCGATGTTTATGATTAAAGAGTTGGAATTAATTGAGCAATTTTGAGATTTGAGTTTGGTATGTGAAGAGACTCCTGACTGTGTGAAGTTGGGAATGTTAAAGTTGACTAGTGGTATTCTGGAAGAGATCAGAGTGGGACAATAATATGACTTGAAGTTAGTGGACCAGTTGACTTTGATCAACCAAGGTAACGGAGGAGAATTCCGAATTGACGAGAATGGTGTGGTGATGTTCAGAGACAGGGTGTGTATTCTAGATGTTCCAGATATTAAGCAGAGTATTCTTGAAGAAGGACACTGAAGTAGGTTGAGTATTCATCTCGGTGCTACGAAGATGTACCAGGATTTGAAGAAGCTGTTTTGGTGGCCAGGTATGAAGAAGGATATTGCGGAGTTTGTTTATGCGTGTTTGACTTGTCAAAAGTCGAAGATTGAGCATCAGAAGCCTTTAGGCATGATGCAGCCGTTGAGTATTCTAGAATGGAAGTGGGATAGCATTTCCATGGATTTTGTGTTGGGATTACTGAGAACTGCTAAGGGAAATGATTCAATTTGGGTGATCGTGGATAGATTAACTAAATCGGCCCATTTCTTGACGATGAAGATTAATCATTCTATGCAGAAGTTAGCCGATATGTATATTGAGGAGATTGTGAAGTTGCATAGGATACCTTCGAGTATTATGTCGGATAGAGATCCAAGATTTACATCTAGGTTCTGGAAGAGTTTGCAAGATGCTTTGGGTACTTAGTTGAGGATGAGTTTTGCCTATCATCCGCAGATGGACGGTCAGACAGAAAGGAATATTCAATCCTTAGAGGATTTTCTGAGAGCTTGTGTTAGATTATGGAGGATCTTGGGATAGCCATTTATCGTTGATTAAATTCACGTACAATAACAGTTTTCATGCTAGTATCGGAATGGCGCCCTATGAAGCTTTGTATGGGAGAAGGTGTAGAACTCCGTTGTGTTGGTATGAATCGAGCGAGAGTGTTGTACTCGGACCCGAAATTGTGCAAGAGACGACCGAGAAGATTAAGATGATCCAATGAAGGATGAGAACGTCGCAGAGTCGCCAGAGGAGCTATCATGATAAGAGGAGGAAGACACTTGAATTCCAAGAAGGAGATCACGTGTTTTTTAGGGTGACGCCAGTGACTGGTGCTGGTCGAGCTTTGAAGTCTAGGAAGCTTACTCCATGTTTTGTTGGTCCATACCAAATCTCACAAAGATTAGGAGAGGTAGCCTATCGAATTGCTTTACCGCCATCACTTGCAAATTTGCATGATGTGTTCCATGTGTCTCAGTTGAGGAAGTACATTTCGGATCCGTCGCATGTGATTCAGATGGATGATGTACAAATGAGGGATAACCTGCCAGTGGAAGCTTTACCAGTGCGGATTGATGGTCGAGAGATGAAGCAACTGCTGGGTAAAGGCATAACTTTGGTGAAGGTGATGTGGGGCGGACCAGCTGGCGAAAGTTGGACTTGGGAACGCGAAGATCAGATGAGGGAGTCGTATCCGACTCTATTTCCTTGAGGTAATTTTCGAGGGCGAAAATTCTTTAAGTGGGGGAGAGCTGTAACACCCCAAATTTCGTAAGAATATTTATTTAATTTATTTAAATATAATATTCGTGAATTTCTGTGAATTTTGGTGAGTCGTGTTGATGTCGGTATTTTTGTGGAGTTGTGGTTATTTAATTAAATAATAGTATATAATATGAATATATTAGTATTATTATTAATTTAAATAATATTAGGGGAATGAAGGGTAAGATGGACTTTTGAGGAGGATTAGTGAGGGTATTAAGGGGAAAGCCCATTTTAGAAGCCAAGGGTTTAACAGAAAGGAATTGGGAAGAATAGGATTCATTTGGTTAAATCGTGAAAATAAGGAGAAAGGTGCAGAGCTCTGAGGAAAAAGGGAAAGACGAGGATTCGATAAGGTTTCCGAAGACTCAATAGAGAAAGCTCTGAATCGAAAATCTAAGGTATGGGGAGTATTACCTTTCATTGTTTTCAATATAGAGATTCGATGTATTGTAAAGTGGATTTTGAGGTTTTTAGGGTTTTTGAAGGGTTTATGAGTTATTGAGGATTTAGGGGTATTTCTGAGGATCGATGATGGATTATTAAGGGTTGAATTGATTCGGGTAAAAATAAGCCTTCGAGGCTAAACCTTTTTGATGATATGTGGGATCTTGTATGAGAAAGGGATTTATGGGGTTCATGAGAATCATGAGGGTTTGTGAAGGCTTAGGTAATTTTGAGTTAGGATAGTGGAATTAATCGACCTAATAGTCGTAGGTTTGGTGCCTTTGATTGCCATGATGCCTTAGGGATATTTTGGGGATGTTTTTTTGGGTAATTGGGGTTGCAATCGTAAGAACTTTTGGGTCTGATATGCTACTGATGCATAGCAGTGATTTCTTGAAATCGCAGGTTCGCAAAGCAAACCATTCCTTCGCAAGGCGAATACTCGCCCCAGGCTCACAAAGCGAGCAGCGCAGCGAATGCGCGATAAATTGGGTGATGATACTGGGATGAATTCTGAGATGTGATTTTGTGGGCTCGTGCAGCGAAGGGATTCGCACAGCGAATAGAGGAGCGAGGAGAGGCGGACTTGGGAACTCTCTGGTTTTTGTATGAGATTGGGGCTTTGTTGCCAGCTTCGCAAAGCAAAGGTCCCAGCGAGCAGGTTCGTACAACGAACTCAGCAGCGAGCGTCTGCTGTTCGTGAAATTTTGTTTATGATTCTGTATTGTCTTGGTGTTTTGATTTTGTGACTTTTCGGATGATTTACCATGACGTTACTGATGATTATGAGATGATGATTTTGTGATGTTTAATGAATATATGATGACATGATTAACATGAGATTTTGATGGATGATGATGCACATAAAGATTTTATTGATGATGATGATTATTGACGTTGTGTATCAGGCATTCATAGCATTTCAGTGATGATGTTAGACTTCAGTCTATTGTGGCTTCCATCCCATTGTGTGGATGTGAAGTGGTTTGTGACGTGCTCCGGTTCTTGTGTGGAACCGATCCTAATGACGGGGATCTTTAGAAGGTGATGGCCTAAGTGTCCATCGATTGTGACGATTGGTACCACATGCATGAGTCTTGTTGTGCATTGCATTTATGTGGCACTTGTTGATAGTTATGATGTTGTGTTTTGATGTTTTCCTTGTGATGACTCTGATGATGTTGTATATGATGATGACGCCATTTTATGCATATTTTGTTTTTATATTGATTATAATGAATTGTGATTACTCACCCTGCCTGTTTGAATGTTGCCTCCACGTGGGTAACGTGCAGGTGATCAGGCTTAGCTGCGGATGCCTTCGGGGACTTTTGGAGTTTATTTGCTTTTGATCGATGTAGAGGGTCTTGCTCTGATAGTGTAACATCGGGTTGGGTCATTGAGTCGAACCATGTTGAATTATTATTTTGTTGTTATTTGAGGGTTATAGTTTATTTTTAAAACTTTTTTATGTTGGATTTATGGTGGTTATGGTGGTTCCGCTGCCTATTTGATGGCCTTTGATTTATTTTGAGGAAACCCGTTGTTTACGGAGCAAAATGTTTTGTTTTGAATTTATTGAGAAATGTGCACCCTTTGAGGTTCTGATTTTACTCTGATTTTTTATTAATCTGCTGCGATATTTGTGGGGTAGAAAAAGGTGTTACATGGATGCCCTTGAATGAGACCTGGACTTAATGAGAAAACAAAAGAAACATATTTTTGGGTTTTCTGAATATGGTTAGTGGATGGAAGTACAAATGAAGATAATGAACAGGTAGGACAAATTTGGGGTATGACAGATGCCCCTATCTAATTGGCTTAAACCTAGAAAGATGAACTGCTACGACGTTCATTCTTTCAAGGTAGAAGTCTATTAGATATGAATAAGACTCCGAATTTGTCTGAAAAGAAAGAAAAGCCTGGGAAGTAGAGTACCAAATCAATGTCGACCCTCGAGTGGACACCGAATAACTTGCAAAGGTCACCATCACCAAAAGGATGATAAACCTATCACCAAAAGGATGACGGATCTATCACCAAAAGGATTATAGATAACACACGAATTGACCTCTGACACCAAAAGGATGAAAGATCTATCACCAAAAGGATGATAGAAGACGGACAACTCTGACACCAAAAGGATGATGGATCTATCACCAAAAGGATAATAGAAAACACAACTCCAGCACCAAAAGGATGAAGGATCTATCACCAAAAGGATGATAGATAACACACGACTTGACCTCCGACACCAAAAGGATAACAAATATATTACCAAAAGGATGATAGAAGACGGACGACTCCGACACCAAAAGGATGACGGATCTATCACCAAAAGGATGATAGAAAACACAACTCTGACACCAAAAGGATGACGGGTCTATCACCAAAAGGATGATAGTTGACACAATGACCCTTTACTAAAAGGATGAAAATGAGGTTAAAATGACTTGTTGCTACCAAAAGGATAATAGTAAGCACATAATGGTATCAGATATTGTCAATCACCAAGAGGATGATACACTAACCAAAAATCGAAGAATTTTCGACACCAAAAGAATGACAGGTCTATCACCAAAAGGATGATATAAAACACGTTCAAAAAGTAACCAACACCAAAAGGATAACGGACCTATCACCAAACGGATGATAGAAAGCACGCAACTCGAATTTCTGACACCAAAAGGATGACGGATCTATCACCAAAAGGTTGATAGTAAGCACATGACTCCGACACCAAAAGGATTATAGAAAACACACGACTCCGACACCAAAAGGATGATGGATCTATCACCAAAAGGATGATAGAGAACACACGCACAGAGATATCTGACACCAAAAGGATGACAGACCTATCACCAAAAGGATGATACTACAAACACACACACTGAAGATTTTTGACACCAAAAGGATGACAGACCTATCACCAAAAGGATGATAGTGCACACAGAGATACCCGACACCAAAAGGATGACAGACCTATCACCAAAAGGATGATAGAAAACACATAACCTAATGACCCTTCACCAAAAGGATGAACGTGAGTCAAAAAGACTTATTATTACCAAAAGGATAATAGTAAGTACATAACGATATCATATGTTATCATTCACCAAAAGGATGATACACAAACCAAAGGTTCATGGATCGTCGGCACCAAAAGGATGACAGTAAGATCAAAAAACACAAGTTGCTACCACAAAAAGGATGATATAAACTTCCCAATTTTGAGAATTACCAACACCAAAAGGATGAAGGCCAAGTTGAATTAATAGGAATGGCTACCATCAAAAAGGTAATAGTAAGATCATTAACAAAAGGTCAAGGTGGATGTATGATGGGTAAGACTTGTTTGGAGATGTCAACAAAAGGTTGAAGCAGAGAAGTCACTGAGGAACACCATCCTGATCAACAAAAGGTTGAAAGGAACCAACTCACTGAGGAGCGCCTAAGAGGAAGGTTGAAATTTGTTCGAAGAAAAACCACTGATGGGTCTGAAGATAGCAACCTCATCAACAAAAGGTTAAAGAGAATTAATTCAATGGGGAACGCCCACTGAATCCGAGAAATGCTACTGGTTGAGCTGGGGATAACAACTTTATCAACAAAAGGTTGAGGAAATAACTCAATAGGGAACGCCCACTGACTCGCTTGGAGATCACAGCTTCATCAACAAAACTTTGAAATAACTCCATGAGGAATGCCCATGGACTTGAAGAAGATGCCCCTGGCAGGGCTGAATGTCGCCTTGGAATCTCGAGATTGAGCAACAAAAGGTTGAAACAACTCAATGGGGAGCATCCACAAACTTGAAGAAGATGCCCCTGGCCGGGCTGAAGATCGTCTTGGCATCTCGAGATTGATCCTGGATCTTGACCTATGCATGTATGAACGTTTGATTCTGTAATGATATTCGGTATCGGATGGAAATGCAATGCAAATGCTGACGCATTGAGATGTAAGTGCAGGGGAAGTATATAATTTGGTTTTTCTATGCATATGATGCACATAATGTTTGTATGATGCGTATGATTGCAGATGGGTGATTGGATATATTTGTAAAGGTGCTAGCATGGTGGACTTTTGGTAGATGCCAATGCGGATTGGACTTTGGGTGGTGGGAGGGTTTGATTTCCTCGACATTAAATTTTTGAAGACGCCATGATCGAAGTAGCCGAAGATGCTCTCGATGCCCCAAGTTTGATCACTTGATGATAAGTCGTATTTGCTCTGAGAGAACCACAACTATTAAGCTTGATGGTCAGGATGGCCTGAAAATGAGCACAGTGACGTGATCAACTCATGAAGATCATGCTCTTACTCTGCACTCGATGATTGCTAGTGTCTAGGAAAATCTGCTTGTCCAAGTTGAAGATACAGAGAGGATCTGCCTTCTGCAACTGGTCTTGCCCCAGTCTGTAGGGCCTTTGAAAGAAGTCTCCTTGAACGGAAGTCCTTAGGAGTTACCATGACAGGATTTGCTCCAATGTCTGAATGTGATAATGGTCTGCCCCTGATTAACCAATTCTGGAAACAGTCTGCTCTTTGGAAGCTGATCTTTAATGTGATTCTGAGATGGCTTGCCCCTGATTGGGCTCTTGAAGGATTTTCCCCTGATTGAGGATTTTGAGGTAGCTCTTGAAGGAGTCGTTTATTGGAGTGTTGTGATAGTGCGAGACGAATGGACCGTTAGTCCAAACATTGTGCTGATTTAGCTAGTATATGAAAGATATTGCAAGAAGAATGACACAAATGCTAAAGATTAGCAAATATGTGGGGAGTCAGTTTACGCAACCTTGCAATAGTATGCTTTCAGCATAAACCTCGCCTCAATTAGGTCTTTTGAGGGTTGTAAAGTGGTCTGGTTCACAGTTCATGAAACAAAAGGTATAAGGCTCAAAACTTGGTTTGTACCCACCCCTTCTTCTTGATGAACTCCAATCCTATGTTCAGTTAATTATGCTCACATTTGTCTTCCAAAAGGGTTGACGGTGTAAGGGTGAAGATTCAAGGTTTGCTCGAAATGCCAGTCACCTTATTCGCTATTGATGGATGTCAATGACCCTTTGGTTTTGACATCATGGTCACTGAATCTTATTTTATTTTTACTGAGGATTTGAGGACCTCTTTTGATTTTTCTTTTGACATGGACTGATTTCGCTTTTCTGAGTCCATCGGAATTTCCTTGATTTTTGCCTAATAGTGTGTTTGGATGAAGTATTTTAATGAGGGAAAGTAATTTTTTGAGGTAATTTAAAATGATTTGACCAAAATTTATTGTTTGGATAAAAAATATAGAGAATTGTTGAAATGATATAAATTTATGAAGTATTTTATTCAAGTTAAATTTAAGGAATTTTAAATGACACCAAAAAGTGAGTTTGAAATTACTCCTTTACTCTATATCATGTCATTGTTAAATTGTTTATTATTTATTTTTCAAATTTTGCAAGATGGTCCTCATATTGTTTAAAAATTTCAAATTCACCCCTAAAAATTTCTAAAAATTGCAAATAAGTCTCTAAAATTTTCCAAATTTTACAAATTAGTCCCTTTAAATTTTCAAAAATTGCAGATTGATCCCTATTTTTTATATTTTAAATTTGGGTAAAAAATTGTAAAATTTATAAAAATGATCCTAAAGATTTAGCAATGAATCATTATAATACTCCATCCAAACAAAAGAATTTAAAATTGAATGGATTTCAATTGAATAATTTAAATTGCTTAGAATTTTGATTTCCTTAAAAATTATCAATTACCTCATCCAAACACGCTCTAAGTCTCCTTTTGAGGTGTTCGACGTAGCAGGCTTTGATTGAGTTTTTTTATTTTATTCGATTTTGTTGGAGGATTGTGACTGCCAAGTCATTGGTCATTGAAGGAATAACCGTCATGTCTTTTGGATTTTGCTTTATGATTTGAGTGTGTAATTAGATTAACTGAACACTACCCTTGCCCCAGGTTAAGCTTAAAGGTTTGAAAATCCGAAGAAAATTTCTACTTTTTGGCTCGAAGTGGTTAACTAGGGATTAACTCCTTGTCTCTCCAGTGTTTGGGGAATTAAAACAATGGATGTACATCATTGGCAAGATTTTGTCTGAAAGCATACAGTTTGTAATTATGGGTATTTCGTTTTCATCATCCTCCCTCCAGTAGTTTGATAAAGAGAGTGAAGTGGAGAAATATGTGTCTGTGCTTTGCAGTAAATGGAAAAAAAATTAGTGAATACGACATAACTAATTCAGAATATGCATAATCACTACATTAATAAAACCAAATACAAATGACAATGTTTTAAGCAAACAGTATTTGAACAAACAAGAAAAAAATACAAGAATGCAAAATGATGGGATGGCAAGATGACTACCTTCATCGGGGAAATGATATTATTTTCTTGATTTGATGCTTGAACTAGCTTCTTCAGATTTGGAGACTATTCTGCTTGTCTTCGGCAGCCTCCCCAATAACATTCAAAGATGGTCCTGCCTGTATATGTGGTGACATGGTCTTGTTGAGTACGATTTCTCATTCGTCTGGTATTGGCTTGAGTTGCATATTGGTGTCGAGGAATCAACTTGATTTACTGGAAATAAATGAAGGAGAAATGAGTTTCTGATTTTGAAATGGAATGCAAGATGCATAACCGATACAGTGCAATGACATGAATGTATGGATGCAATTCAAGAATCCAGGATCACGGGTTCAATCAATTCTGAGTTTGGCCGGAGTAACGAGTAGATAACTAAAGTCTCTAATCAAAGGAATCCCACAGGTAGGTTCTAAGACGGGTAGGTTCCTAGAGTCATGGATATCTTTCAAAGACATTATGGCTATGACGAAGGCTCATCAAAAGATAATATCCTTGAAATGATCTCCTCTAGGTGAGGTTTTTGTATCTTTCCAATGAGGAAGGCATCTCGTAGGCTTCTACTACACAACCATCGACACATAGGTTCTAAGAAGGTATCTCAGAGTCATAGATCGAGGTTGAACATATTACTGTCAGGAAGTAATACGTTCAAGCGATCTCATCTGATTGGGGCTTTCGTATTAACCCAACAAGGAGTTAACGCTACCAACCACCAGGGATATAATGGGTTAATGGTCCTTAGAGTCGACGATTCAGGCTTGAAAACATTATCGTCGTGATGAAAGCTCGTCAAAACAATAACATTTCCAAGGGAATCTACTCCAAGCGGGGTTTTCGTATCGGCCTCACGAGGAAGACTCCTTGCAAGTATCAACTACACAACCACCGTCCTAACCCTAGGGTTTTCCTCAGACTCGGGTAGAGAGCCTATCTCACAAAGCACCCAAAATAAAAGAAGCCCAACAATGTCACAATAAGCAAAAGCAACACAGATAAATAGGATAGTCAAGTAAGTAAATAAACGAGAAGAAAACAAATAAGCGAAGCTAATGAGCATCACAATTCAGACTAAGTTAGGCTTGACTCTCACTGGCATGGAGCAATGTGTGATCCCCAGCAGAGTCGTCAGCTCTCGCACCTCGAAAAACAAGATACGGCCTTCGCGTAAAAGGCGCAGAAAAATGGTTCGGACAGAATCGCCACCAAACTTTATTTATCCCAAAGAGGGAAAGGAAAATATCGAGAAAATCTTTAAGAGATAAGAACATGGTCATCGCAACCACATTCTGGGTTCTGCAGTCGGTTACGTAAAGGGAAGGTATTAGCACCCCTATGTCCGTTGCACTCAACCGGAACCTCTTAGTTCGATTTGTGATGAATATTAGCTAATGTTATTTGTTTTCTTCTAAGCGAGTAATGTGAAAAGGTAAGAGAAAAGGTTTCGATTTCTAAGGGGAAATGGGTGGTTTTAGATTATGGTGCTCGCCAAGGATTAGGGACCTTGTGCCTACGTATTCTCATTCGGACGAGAATGAGGAATCAGAGCGTTCATAGTTCAGACTACGGGAGAACGTTTGGACGGGAAAAGGCGGGAAAAGAAAAAAAAGTTGCAAACGGCGGAAAAATAAATATGTATCTCGCCAAGGATTATGGCACTTGTGCCTACGTATCTTTATTCAGATGAGAATAAAGAATCAGAGTGTTCATAGTTCGTGGAACTATGGCTTGTTGGTTTGATTTAGAGGTGATAATTGTTCAAACACGAGAAAGGCAACTCGCACCCAAATGTCATACCCCAAATTTTGACCACTAAGATTTCCCATCATTGTGGAAATCATCATTACAATATGGGGGAACCATTATATTTCATCAGTCTCCCCAAAGATGGGTGAGCATCCACTACAATCAAAATTAGGGTTTCAAACCCTCTCAGAGCCTTAGACAAAGGATCAATCAAGGAATGACATGATCTTCAACTTGTCTAACCTCTCAAGTAGCTACAAAGGATCAAGAGGACTCCCACTCCAAGGATTAAGCACAAAGCTGCTCCCTTCTAGGTGGATCAAGTCTCAAGATCGACAGTGTCACCAAATTAGGGTTTTGGTCGATCAGGGCCTCCAAAGGGAAATTTTTCCTCTGGGCATGAGCCAAAGATCCAAAACACAACCTAATATACCCCATGGAACCTCATGGACCCAATCATCAAGTCAATTTTGCCTCAGGGGTTGCATTCATCAAAAATCAGGAATTAGGGTTTCTTGACCTAATTCACCTCTAAGTTGACTTTTGGGGCAAATCATGAGCCAAGACCTCAAGAGAGGGTTTTAGGGTCTCTAATGAACTATATTGATCCATTTGGAACAATGGATTAATCCAAGAAGCTTGATCAACAAGTCTCAATTTCATCTGCACCACAATTAGGGTTTCGCGAGGAAAGTCAACTGTAACTTTGACTTTTGACCAGGACATGCTCCCAAACCCTAGGACATACCTCAATATACCCTATGACACCCATGGAACATGTCCATCAAGTTTGATTTAGGTCAAGGACATGGTTTCCTAAGGAATTGCACAGTTTGGAATTCATCTGATAAAAAGTCAACTGTGCACAAAAGTCAACTTTGACTTTTTGAGATTTTTCACCAAAATGGATTTTTAACCCTAAAATGATGTTAATGTATGATTTAAATCATCATTCATCAAGAAAAATCAAGAAAAGTTGGATAACTTGTAAAAGGGGTAACCATAAAAACTTAGAAAATTTTCTAAGTTAAAAATAAAGTGGCTAGGGTACTAACTTTGGAGGGTCATAACTCCTAAACCACAAAGCCATTTTTCCTCATCCAAAGATGGATTTGTAGCCCTCATTACCCTCTACAAAAACTTCAACTAGACCTAACTCCAATTCATTGTGGATTTTGAGCTATGAGTGAGCCAAAATGGCTGAAAATGTGAAAGTACACCATTTTCCAACACTTAGAAAAAATTCTGTCCAAGACAGATTTTGTTGAAACACCAAAACTTGTGAGATCTTTTCACATAGATGCAAGCTGAATCAAGTCCAAAGTTAAACATCAATGTTGTTGCAAATGTTGCCAAGAATTCAAAGAGCTTAACAGCATGAATTGATTCAACTTGAGCCAAGAGAAATCCATGCCCAAAGTCATGCTGCTGCAAGCTGTTTTGGAAAAATCAGTTTGCATGTTTGCTTGCCACACACGATTTTGAACCAAAAACTGAGGATCAGCATGCCACATGTATTCAAACCAATCACATTGCATCTGATCCAACTGATAAATCTGAGTCAAAAAGCCAAGGAATCTTCCAACTTGAAATTCATCCACTTTGGCACATTTTGCCTTGAATTCAAAGTGCATTAATGTGGAATAATGCATTGTCAAGGTAGCTACTCTACTCAGTCAAATTCTCTGATTAAACAACTATAAAAACATCTGAGGAATGTGATTTTGGTCAAGGCATAGCCCTGCTCTTGGGAATGGCTAGCTTGCCTTGCTTGAGAAGAAATCCTCCAAGCCAATCCATGCAAATGTGATCTGATCCAGTAGCCATTCACTATTCCTCCAAAACAAAAGTTGATCACCTATAAATAGAGGTCCCAATGAATCATTCAACTCACACCAAAGCCAGTTACAGCACTGCTTTCTCTCATTCTTCCTTAAACCTCAAGTTTTTTGGTTTTTGAGTAACCACTATCGGGTTTTGAGTTGCAGCCTTAGGCAATCAA
Organism: Lathyrus tuberosus; assembly: GCA_022829125.1. NCBI lineage: Eukaryota > Viridiplantae > Streptophyta > Magnoliopsida > Fabales > Fabaceae > Lathyrus > Lathyrus tuberosus. The sequence goes on from JALAZF010000112.1 coordinate 2,196,600, forward strand.
TTCCAATTGCTCAAACACATCACATATGATGTATTTGAGGTGTCCAAACACTTAAACACTGACTGTAACACCTCAGGCTCAAAATCACCCTTCAACCAAGCCATTATGCCTCAATTATGCAGGTGGAGGTCTCCAGCTTGATACAAAGAGTTTCAAAGTGTTCCAAAGCTTGTAACACACTCCATAACATCCATTGAAGCTGTAGGGATCATTAATTCACAACTGGAACAAAGTTTGTGCAGAGTTCCATTTCAGCTTGCATCGAGGTAAGCCTCAAAACTCAAACTCCATGATCCATGCATATTTCCTCGCATGATATTTTTGCCAATTGCTTACCATCATATGTTGATTTTTTTCCCTCAGAAAATTTGATCATAGAACTCATAATCATGCCTACTCGATTTCTTTTGCAAAATTAGGGTTCATACGGCCACAATGATATAATTTCTTATACACTGAAGATGAATAAAATTGGGTATTGCCATCTTCTTCCTTGTGAAAAAACGCATGGGTTTGGTGTTTAAAGCATGCCAAATGGTTGAGAGATGAGTGAGATAGAGGGCTTCATGCACGAGCTTGAGGAAGAAGATGACCATGGCGCCATTTTCAGAAAATCCAACAAGTTCTCTATATATTTTTCCATTGCCATGTTATATTTGAATTGGCATTGCGCCCCAGCGGTTCATCAGCTGGTTTTGTGTGTATTGGCAAGCGAGAGGTCTGGGGTTCAAATCCCCCTCGCCCCAGACTTCTTTTTATCACTTGTTTATTTTGTTATTTTTCATATTATTATTTTTAATGATTTGAAAAATTAATAACTCACTCAATTTTAATCATTTTTTACTGATTCTTTTTGTAAAAAATCATAAAAATGTCAAAATATTTTATTCCACCAAAAAATTAGATTTATATTATTTATTTAATATAATTAGTATTTTTGTGAATAAATTCATTTTTAATTTTTTTAAACATTCTAAAAATGAATATTTACTTTGAAAATCAAAACCTAATGAGTTTAAATATTCCTTGTGATTATCTCTCATTTTTTTCAAACCTTAAACAAAATCTTAAATGGATTATTCAAATTTATTTTGTATTTTGTTTGATTTTCTTTAAATATTTACTTTTAAAGATTAAAATTAGGGTTTTTAATTAATTCAACTTTCACAATTGATTTTCAAATACACTTGGGCCTCTATTAGAGTGTAAGACCCAACCCCATTGTACAAAAAACATTATGGGCCTCATTCGTTGTATAAGTCCCTCTGCACATTTTCAAATAAACGACGCGATCGTCGCCAGTTTAAAACTAACCACCTGGGTCTCTCCTTAAGATATAAGACCCATTCAAAATTCTTGGGCCTCTATTAGAGTGTAAGACCCAACCCCCTTGTACAGAAAACATTTTGGGCCTCATTCGTTGTATAAGTCCCTCTGTACATTTTCAAATAAACGGCGCGATCGTCGCCTTTTCAAAATAACATTGGGCCTACCCTCGAGTAGTAAGACCCATTTCATTTCTTAAAACTCACTTGGGCCTCTCCTTGAGCTGTAAGCCCCAAATCTCCTTTTAACCAAAACATTTTGGGCCTCACTTATTGTATAAGTCCCTTCGCGTTAAAAGAAAATCTCGGCGCGATCGCCATTTTAAAAACAAACTTTGGGCCTACCCTCGAGTAGTAAGACCCATCTCTTTTTCTTTAAACTTTCTTGGGCCTCTATTAGAGTGTAAGACCCAACCCCTTTGTACAGAAAACCTTTTTTTGGGCCCCAGTCACTTGTATAAATCCCTCTGTACAAATTCAAACAGTGCGCTCACTGATAAAAACCTGGGCCTCTCCTTGAGCTGTAAGTCCCAAATCTTTCTTTTTCAAAGCACTTTCTCCTTTGATTTTGAATATACTGTTGTTTTCAACCTTTCTTTGTTGAACAACTAACCAAACAGCATGGGAGCTCTACAACCGAGTAAGTGGTTATTGCTTTCATTTACCGCTTTCATATACATATAACTGTATTGTGGGGCTGTTTCACTGTAAGTCTTCTTTCATAAACTCATATCAACTGTGTAATAATAGTATACATATTTAGAGTTTCCCCGGCAACTACGTCTAGCATTAAGCCCGTTGATCACCCTTAGAAATAGTCAAAACTAGATCCCCATAGGATTACCAGACACAGTCTTCCCTCCTCTTGGGGTTAAACAATATGGAGACATGAAAGGCAGCATTCTCGGTGAACTCTTTCATAGACTGTCACTCATAGAAGTTGTCAAAGAAACTCTATTCCCCAGGGATGATCTTTTCTCCGTGAATGGCATCTCTTGAGTTTCTTCCAAATTCTCGAACTTTCCTGGCTTGATCTATTCTCGGTGAATGGCATGTCTTAAATTTCTCGGGGTTTGGCGACCCACAGGCTTCTTAAAAGTACTTGTCAAGAAGCTCTACTCCCCAGAGATGATCTTTTCTCCGTGAATGGCATCTCTTGAGTTTCTTCCAAATTCTCGAACTTTCCTGACTTGATCTATTCCTTGTGAATAGCTTGCCTTGAAATTCTCGGGGTTTGGGGACCCATCGGCTTCTTAAAAGCATCGGCCTCCTCTTGGGCATCGTACAAGGACCCACAAGCTTCCTAAAAGTAACCCTCGCCTCCTCTTGGGCTTAATACAAGGACCCGCCGGCTTCTTAGAATTATTCACAGCCTCCTCTTAGGCTTCGTATAATGATCTCTTCCTCTGAAAATGATAGCCTCCTCTTGGGCTTCGTACAAGGACCTCTCGGCTTCTTAAAAGTTTCCAGCCTCCTCTTGGGCTTCGTACAAATTGTCCCGACGACCTCCTAAAGGTATAGGAACAGAACTTAATCATCTGCATAGAACAGTCTTTTCAAGAGTCTACTACTGTTTCTCAAAGCATAGTACAAAAGATGAAACTCTAGACTTAGATAGTCTAATTTCCTTGAGTCTCAAAGACATTCTCAAGCACCCTTCAAGAATAGGAAGGAAACCCGTAGACTCAGACAGTCTCAATACCCTTCGAATTTCCCACTTCCTTAAAGAACAGGAATAACCCGGATCCTTGAATCAAATCCTTGAGTACAGTGTTGCTCATATAAGAACTGATTTTCTCTTTCAAAATCAGTATACTGGATCTGTCACTCAACTGAAACAGTCACCATAGCCTCCTCTTGGGCTTTGTACAACGATTCTCCCCAGCGGAGTCAAACAACGTTTAGCCTCTCTCTCGGGCTTTGTACGAGACACATAAGAGACTCCCTCGTTGAGTCGATTACACTTTAGCCTCCATCTCGAGCTTTATACAAGATACCAAAAGATTCCATCGTCGAGTCAAAACCTTTTAGCCTCTCTCTCGGGCTTTGTACGAGACATATATTAGCCTCCTCTTAGGCTTTGTATAAGAAAACCACTGGTTGATCCAATCAACCTTTTAGCATCAAATCTGTGCGTCGTTCACAGTACACAAACATCAACAACTCATTCCCCTTCATCTAATCGCTGTAAGCGGCAAGCCTCTGGATCATCTACATCCATGCCACTGTCCCTCTTTTAGCATGAGAAATTCCTAAGGAAAGATGGCATTGCTCTACACTGAGTTAAAGTCTTCTCCTTCAGGTTAAAACCCCCTATAAAGAAAATTATGGCATTGCTAGGATCCGCGTATCTCGGTTAAAGTAATCCTCCCTTTATAACCAGTCACCCAACAGTTGTGACAAACAGACCCCTTTAGAGATGACAAATTCTCTCTAAAGTCAACACCTTTAGTTTCACATCTTGGGCTTTGAACAAGATACCAACTACCTTCAGCTTCACATCTTGGGCTTTGAACAAGATACAAATCACCTTTCGCTTCACGTCTTGGGCTTTGAACAAGACACCAAAAACACCCATTTCCTCCCATAGAATAGGAGGAACTACGAACGCTCTGATTTCCCTGTTTCGGTAAACGGGAATATGTAGGCATAAGATTGAAAGAAAAATCTTAGCGAGCACACTAAACAAAAACCCAAAATCCCATACTCTCATGTATCTATCAAAAGCATCAGTCCTAACATCCTAATCCTTGTTCCCCGCCAGAAAATCCCAGAGAGAGAAAGCAGTATTGGTGAAAATACAAATAACCAGTACAAAGGCCCCCCGACATTGATAGCATTCGTAACCTAACAGACCGCTGTTTAAACTCAGTATGCAAAGCATGGTTAATTGGAGACATCTATTTCCCTTCCTTCATCAGCTTTAATAGGATAAAAAATTAATCGACCTGTAGTAGGCTCAACCGCAGAGAGCGACCAACGCTTAAGAAACCCGTCCAAAATCGCTTGCTACACCAAACAATCGAGGAAAGGAATCGAAGGCTCCAACCCCCCCCCCTCTTTCACCTTGAAAAGAGTTTTGATAGTTGTTATGTGTTTTGAAGTTTGATTGAGAAAATCCACTTGATGTTGGATCAAGGGTTTGATTGTATTAGCATCTAGTTTGTGAAAAGAGTTTGACAGCGAGGCAAAAGGCACTCGACTTACAAGTTTGTTTTAAAAATGCCACTTGACCTTGAATCAAGGGTTTGGTAAAGGGTATGGATCGATCCTAGTCCCTAAGGGTGCTCCTAGTAACGAAACCACGACGAAAAGGTGCAAGTGTATGCATTAGTTTGATGGTGATGCTAAAAGCAACCGACTTACGAGGGTGTTTTGAAAAGTGGTTTGATATCGAATCGAGGATTAGTTTGAAAATGGTTTAGTCTATGCTAGTCCATAGGGGTGCTCCTAGTAAACAAAAACCACAATCAAGGAAAGGCGAGTAAAGTGCGTACATCGAAAAGGGAGCGGGGTACATGTAAAGTATACGAGATTACGAGAAATAAATGGGGTCATTGTCAGGTAGCCCAAGAGGAAGCCGTGTGTGTGCAAGGTGTCCTAAACTAAGCAAATGAACAAGAGTTCTGACAAAATCTCCATGCTAGGGTTTCTGTACATGGTCCAAACTCCAATGCTCGGGATAGTAACCAACAGTCCACGAATTGAACGTTTTTTAGGGTTTCGATCGTTTTATCATGTTTTTGTGTTTTTTTTAATAATATGAACAAGATATGAATAAATATGACATAATGAATAGGATGACAAGATAAATAATGACATGAACAATAATATGATCAAGGATATATAGACAAAAAGATAAAGCAAGATAATATTGAACAGAAATTAAAGTTAATGGTTAATTATTAATTGTTAATTGTCATTGATCGGATGAATCACTTTTTTAATCAGTTCCACTTTAGCGCTAAGCAATCGTAGCACGATCTATGACGAAGATCATGCTATAAGAGGCCGCTCTATAACAATGTTTGTGCTAAAACACAATAGAGAAAAGCGAACGGTCTCGTCTTAATCACAAACTTTCATCGATTAATCGAAGGTAACCTATCAGGATCCCAAAGTTTAGAAAATGACCCAAAGGATCAGTCACTACAAATTTGGAATAATGGAGTGGAAATAAAAAAAAAAACAACATGAAATTGATGATAATGACAAAATATTATCAAGAGAAAGAAAAAAAAATTAGAATAAATATTAGAATAACTAGAAAATAATAATAAAAAAAAAAGAGAATAATAAAATAAAGAAAATGAATTGATAAACCAAGGAGGGGAGCAAAAGAAGATCAGGGCGGTGGAAAAAAGCAAATGAGGATCATATGGGCTCAAAAGCCCATCACCTCTTCAGAAACAATGGTACGGGTAAAAACAAGACAAGGGTGGTGTATGTGGAAAAAGAAAAACGGGCTTACAGCCCATCATAACAAAAACCTAGTCTAACTCTTTTTTCCAAATAAATGGAATACATTGGAACAACAATAATAACATCAGAAAACAAACACGGTCAGGAAAAGAGAAAAACCAAGATCCAAGCATCATCTCCTTTCTTTTAACACTGTCAAAACAAAAACAAACTTCCTTTCCTTTTTAAAAGCAAAACGTTCATCAGATTCAAAATAAAACATGAAAAAAAACCATCACAGTGGAAAGTAAAATGCATCAAACTTCCATTCAACCTTCTTCGTGTTCGTTTCCTCCGTCTCGCTATGTCTGGGTTCTGATTTGTGTGCTTCGTTTCAAGCTCGGGTTTGAAATTTGTTTCGGTTTTGGATCTCTTTTCGAATTTATGTGGTTTCCTTGAATCTTTCTACACCCTCTTTCTGTTTTGAAACGATTCGAATTGATTTTGGTTGAAGTGTTATTTGGTTGAGTTGGGTTTGATTTAAGGTTATGAAGGAAGGGTTGAGAGGTATGGAAGGTTGTGGGTTTGGTTAGTCTTGAAGGAAGGTTGAAACAGATTGGTTTGGTTTGAATTCTACAGAGTAATTTTAGTTCAGCAGAACTTGATTTGCGAATGGGGATGATGTGTGTTTTATAGGAGATTTGGAGACGATTTGTACAATGTATTCAGAAGGAGAATGTGAGCTGGCAAGAATTATAACATGGGTATACGAAATGATTTGCATAACGGTTTTGTGTATTGGCTTTGTTTTGCAATTTTTTCTTTTTGTTCACAGGTTGTGAAACGTGGTTTATTGTGTGAAATGGTTGGAGAATTGGCTTGAAGAGTGGTGTGCTGTGTTGAGGTATGGTTTGTGAATGTTGGTTGCAGGTTGTATACTATCATTCATGTGTGTACCTTGTTGCGTGACTTTCGGTGTGAATTGTACGTGATGGTGTTTGGCTACGTGATGACTTTCCAATTTATCTGTTGTGGCTCATGCAGGTTACACAATTGAGATTTGTGGCTCGAAACAGGTTTGTATGCATTGAGGTTTGTGTGGAGTAACAGCTTGTGAAACTTTGTTGCTTGTTGTTTTGGTTTGTTGTAAATTCGGGCTTGGTTTGTGTATGGAAATGTCATGGGCCTTGGCATGTTTGATTTTGTGATGGTTTATGCATGTATATGATTTGTAGAAGGTGATAGTGGTGTGTAATGCTTGGTTGTAGGAAGTTCTTGTGGAGAAAAACATTGTATGAACGTTGATGAGGTAGTCATTATTTGGGTACTAGGCAAGTGGTAATACACTTCTTATGTTGTAATAACTTTTTCTTTTTGCAAGCTTTAGTTGAATTGGGCTTATGGGCCTTCATTGTGAGATTTTTGTAATAAGTGGACTTTGAAACTTTGTTCTTATAATGAATTATTGGACTCCTTGTGTAACATGGGCTTTATGTACTTTGAACACTTTGAATTCGAAAACAATTTATGAATGAAACATGGATATTAGGAAACCGATATCAAAATGAAAATCGGATAATGATGTTGGGTATGTGAAAATGGATATAGTCATAAAGGATGGATTTAGGAAACAAATGGAAAATGGATATGGAAAATGGATATCAAATTATTTGGATAATGGAATATGGGTTTAAAAATGGAAAATCATGGTTTTGAAATAGATATTGATAATGATAACTGAAAATGAATTCCCGAGTTAGAACCACAAATGCACACCTTGACTGATCTTAATCCAATACTATACTCCAACAATCCCTGATTTAATCTTGAAAAAGCATGAACTTGAAGCAAATTGGATCTTCAAATACATTAGGGCCTTGAAAAAATAAAATCAGCACAATATGACTTGAAATGTGAATTGTATTGTCCAAAAACCCTAATTGTAAATGAACTGATCCTTGATGATCTTTAACTATGAAACACTGATAACCTGACACCGTTCAACAACCTGATCCACACACAGATAACCTGAATTGTCACAGAAACCCTAATTGAAACCTCAGATGCACATCACTCAAATCATGCACACCCTGGCCTGGATGCCCTTGAATGAGACTTGGGCTTAATGAGGAAATGAAAGCAACATATTTTTGGGTTTTCTGAATATGGTTAGTGGATGGAAGTACAAATGAAGATAATGAACATATAAGACAAATTTGGGGTATGAAAGTATCTCAAAAGAATTAAGTTTCACTTAAATTATTGTTGTAGGCATCTTCTTTGACAAAAGACCCGTCAATATTTTTATGACAAATTGCATACATTTCTCCTCTGCTATATACTCTTTCATCTCTTAATTCTTATAAATAGGCTCAAATGTTAATTATTTGTACTATTAAGTATACAATCACCAATAAATAGATTTAGTCATACAGCATCATATCACTTCTTTACAAGTGACTTAGATCCGAGTGTAAGCGAAATCTTTATTTTTTGTCTATTTTTAGCATCTTTTCTTGCTATTTACTATATTTGTAAAAAATAAAAAACATCACTTAAAAACACTTAGGAAAGCCTCATTTCTCTATTAAAAATACCAATTATTTAACTAAACCACTAATATTATCTTTGTTTTTTCTTTCCACCTATATTAAACAAAAACAGCCAATCGTTTTTGTCAATACCTTCTGAATATTTTGCAAGACCTTCCTCCAATGCTATATGATTTGAAGATCTCGTCGAGCCCTATGACTAGTTTCAAATTCCACTATGCAATAATGTTATATGCCTTAAAGATGTCGTCGAGCTCTATGACCCGTTTAGAAAACTAAATTTCAAGTCGAGGAAATGCCAACCTAGCCCCTAATTATCATAGAATAACAACACACTGTTCGACCACTGCCAGCCCTAAAAGAGAAGGTTAAGAATGTAATGTTTTACTGTTGAATTAGGAGTGCAGTATATGGATGGTTTCCAAGTAGAGAGGCAGCCCTATATGTAAATATAGTTTAATGTGAACAAGTTTAATCCAACATGTTCAATGATGTGAAATGTAAATTGTAATTTAACTGTATATAACATAACAATCATTTTGCATCTTTATGAAACCTATGTTTTGGGGTGTGGATTAGGGTAATACGGTAAGAAAACTTAGAAAATATTTGAAAATTTTCTTCATTATCAAAAAGGCTAAAGAAGACGAAAGTTGACTATTTTTCAATATATAACAAACTCATCTTTTAAACAAACATTAACAATAACATTCATAAAAAACATTCATCAACAACAAACCATAAACAACAAAAACGATACAACAAACATATTAAGTCATAAAATGCTTCAGAAACATACTAAACATGTCTTATAAAGGCATGTTGTCAATGAAATAAGGATGGAGATAAATTTAGACCTGCAAACTTGTGTATATCTTGAATGGATGTCATTCTGGATCTTTGACACAAGTTTGTAAGGCTAAATTTATCTTCGTCATCTTTATTGAAAGAAGCATTCATACCTACAAGTCAAAACAAGAAGGAAGTTCAAACATCATGAAACAAGCTATTGAAACAGATTTTGAAAGAAAAAAACTATAGAGAAAACGAACATGTAAATACCCATTGGCTAAGATTTGTTGTTATAGTTTCCTTTTGGGGTTTCCATATGAGAGAGGCGAGTGAGAAAGATGAGTGAGAGAGTTGTTAGGATTTTGTTTTGAGAGAGATGAATGAAAGAGTTGTTAGGGTTTTATTTTGAGAGAGGCGGTTGTTATGTACTGAAGCGATAGATGATTTCGCTTATATATAAATAAAGTATCACCTTTCGTCACAGTTGGTAATAAAAACCGTGGTGATATACAAGGTCAATAACATTTTTATCACGATAAATGACTAATTGTAGGTGATGGGATTCGAACCATTTCACCTCGTGTACCTTTTCACCACGGTTGCTTCATTTGACCGTTGTGACATGTCCTCTAGTAAATACAAAAAAAAAGCGTCCAGAAATAAACTATTACCACGGTTAACACTATGGCCTTTATAAAATTGGTGTTACGAAATGTATATTTTGTAATAGTGTATCATATAGTTGTAAGGATATAAATGTTCTAAGAGCCTTAGAACCCTACTATGAAAAACTAATGAAGGTTTCACATTCATGTATTTGAATGTCCTAGTGTTTTTAGGTACACCATGTCGATCGAGCAAAACAATCAGATATCAAAATTTCCAACAAAACTCACAGTTAGAATTCAATTCAAACTCATATTTTGAACTAAAAAGATCCTCCCGAATTAGTAGGTAAATGTAGCTAAACTCTGGTTAATATTCTCTTTTGTTTTTATTATAAATCATTTTTTACTTTTCACACGTATTAAAACAAATCATCATTGTATGAAAAAACAAAATTATGAAAGATTTTACAAAATTATCCTTCATTATTTTTTTTATAAGCAACGATAACATTAAACGGCATACTAAGGGTATACCAATCTGTTACAAGGAGAGATCTCCTATACAACTATTCACCCACGCCTACAAAAAGGAGCAGAATACAACAAACCTCTTATTTTAAAAGATCAAAAGGAGCTTTGTACCACTCATAAAAACTACAAATGGGTATGTTCTTTACATTAGCACCCAACCAATACCAAGAGATATACTTCGCTCGCATCGTGATATCTTCATTTCTCCCAATTTTTTCGTTGAATATAATTTGAATTAACGTCCACCAAATAAACCAACAAGTTGTTATCCTAATTATATTGGGAAGACATGGTTACATAATTAAAAGGATAGAGAACAATAAATATATTCAAAGGTATAATTGAAAAAATAGTATTAATAATTTATTGATATTGTAAAACCACTTATATTTTATTATAATTTTTTTTTCTCAAAAACGACTTATAAATTAAAAAAATGGAGAGAGTAATTGTTTGACTCATGTTTATGCCGAAAAGATCCTCATGAGTTAATAGTAATTATTTCATCTAAGATTTAAATTTAGTAAATATATTAAAAAGGTGCAGTAGAAAGTAGAAACAAATTGGCTCTGTATTTGTTGTCAAAATTGATTACTCTTTCATAATAGAACAAAAACAATTTATGAATTTCAACCGAAAAGATATTCATGTTCGTTTTGTGTCCTAAAAAAATGTACTCTTTCCGTTTTTTATTATAACTCGTTTATTACTTTTTCACACATATTAAAAAATATAATAAATATAGTATAGAAAATATAAATTATGAATAATTTTATAAAATTGTCTTTCATTAATGATATTAGAAAGACAAATTTACATAATTGAAAGGAGAGAAAATAATAAATATTTAAGGGTATAATAAGAAAACTAATATTAATGAGTTATGGGTATTCTAAAACGATTTATATTGTGGTACAAATTTTTTTTCCAAAATAACTTTTTAAAAAAATGGAGGTAGTATTAAAATTCAGGAGGTAGTACAAAAACAAATTTTTTTTTCCAAAATAACTTATATTGTGGTCTCTCATGCCTTAAAATTCAGGTATTTGGTAACAAGTTGGGTGGGTGACTGCAGCAGGTTCGGTGGATTTGTTTTCCGGCAGGAATTTCTATTAAACTCTTGTGGAGTTTTCTTTGTTTTTGGTTATGGTGGATATGCCTGGGTGTTCGTATTATTAGTGTTAATACTTTATTGCAGTGATTTTGTATAATTTTCTGTTTCGTGAACAATTTCTGTATCTAATAGCACTGCTTGTGCATTTTTAATTCAATTTGGTCTCTTCAAAAAAAAAAATGGTCTCTCATGCACTTTATAGGAATGATTCAACTTGCGAATTTTTTAATTATAAATTTCTTTAAAAATAAAATTTTCCGCTCTTCTTTGACATGATTTTATTTTCTTTTGGCTCTTTCTCAAATTATATATGGTTTTTATAATTTGAGATAGAGGAGTAATATTTTAAGTATATTTATTATTATTTTTAAATCTATATATATATATATATATATATATATATATATATATATATATATATATATTTATTTATAGGGTTCATATCCTATGAGAATGTAATTTTTATGTGAGAATATAAGAATGAATCTGAATCATTAGATTTTAAAATAAATGGTGGAGATTATGTGTGGTTTTTGTTTTTCTCTCTCCTCCATTATTAAAATAAATGATGGAGGAGAGAGAAAAAAACTAATACATAATCTCCACCATTTATTTTACAATCTAATGGTTCAAATTCATTCTCATGTTCTCATATAAAAATGACATTTACATATGATACATTATATATATATATATATATATATATATATATATATATATATATACACACACACATTGCAAGAACAATGATGGAATAGACTCTTCTAATCATTGCAAGAACAAATTATCCATAACTAATTAGAGACAAAGGAACTTTGAAACAACCCCCAAAAAGCGTGTAGAGAACTACACGCCCTTGGACTCAAGGCGAGAAAATATTTGGCAAGAAATTTATCACATGAGAATAACTCATGTACCTCTAGTCCGAAACGAGAGGTTGTTGGATATGATCCCAATAAATGATGCAAGTATCAAAAGGTGAAGAGCCATCACAATGATGACTGTCACCAGTTGAAGAAGGATATCGAGTGACTCATTTAAGATGGTCATCTGAGAAGATATATCTAGTGACCCTAGCAGGATCTAGATCAAGAGCTCGACCTCCTGGACAAAACACACCTAGAAGCCATCTGCCTAGAAGGGACAAAGAGCCTGAGGATAGAGGTAGAAATGATGGAGAAGTTGTTCGCCACACCCTAAACACGATATGGATATGATTTGATGGAGGTCAGGAGTCGAGTTCCTTACTAAAAAAACGTATGCTTTCAAAATAATGCATGTTGATGATCTCCCATCTAAACCTCATTCGTCTAATGTTCCTAAGATTACATTCTCTAATAAATACCTCGTTAGAAACAACCACCAGGAGAATGGCCCTATGGTTAGCAACATCCAAATGTTTAACTCGAACATAAAGCAAGTCCTAGAAGATCCTGAGAGTTTTATTGAAGTCCTTTATTAGGATGCCTTTGAGTGATTAAAAGTAAATCCTAAACACTTACCACCCTTGAAAGGCTCCCTAGTGTGTTTTTTATAAAGCAAGTACGGTTCAAATGATACATCTCTATAAGAACAATTTTTTAGTGGAGAGCAATGAAAAAACCATCAAAGTCAGATACCTCGTAGTAGCGGCCCTTCATCATACAGTATAATCATTAGAGACTGGCACTTAATGTCTTAAAAGAGGCCTTATCCACACTTTACATAATCTTAGAGTGTCTTCTAGACAAAGGACACGTAGGATTTATAAAATGAGGTAAGGAGATAACCTTAAAATATAACCAAGATATCATCTAGATAAAAAGGTATTTGTAACTAGTGATCCACAACTGAGACCAAACCCCCACAACACCTACTTTGTAGATTTGTACCCATGGGATAAGTATATAGAAAATGTGTTAGTTCCAATCGAAGACCTTATAGATATGCCAATCGGATCTCAATGCTTTAAAACCACACAAATGGATACTTCTTTAACGGAAGATGTGAAAGGAGATTTAGTTTGCATGCTACAGAAGAACATGAAATTATTCTCCTAGAACCCCTCTAACATGTCAATAATATATGCATACATTATTTCCGAATGCCTCTCTATAAACACTAACATTATCCTTCTCATACAAAAGAGATTATGTTAGATGATAGGCTTCGATCTAGAGGGGGTGAATAGATCACAAATTTTACATCCAAAAACTTTTGGCAAAAATCTATTTTCAAAATATGGTACATCGGAAAAACGACTCGGATGGAATCGTCTAACCGAACCTACTATCAAAAAGTTATATCCGCAACGTAAACCTTTTGGAATGATAATGAATACAAATCATTCAACAATTATCAAGTCACAGATCAATCAAATGCAAAGCTATTCATAATGCTTATTTCCAATGAACACAAAGCAATAAAAATACACACAAATAATTTATTAAATGCTTTGTGTGCGATTGATCACGTTTGGAAATTCGATTTATTTTGTTGATGTAAAAAGCCAATCACAATCAAAGTGACTGTGATTATATCAACAACGAAATTAATAATTTGCAATAACAACAATTAAAGGAAGTTAAAACGATTAAGAAACACAAAAATTTGTTTATGCAGTTCCCCAATTTGGCGTCGCTATGGGTACGTCTACCCTCAATCCAAAATCAGATTGAGATACTTGCAATTAACCTTAACCTTGCAAAATCGTTTATACAAGAAATGAAGAACTCAAACCCCAAAATCCTTATGATTTGTATTGATTCTTGCACCTCCAAACCCTTGATCAAAGCTTGATCAAGTGACCAAAAATGCGGCTACAATCCTCCGATTATCCCGAGCACGCAACTTATTGAAACCCAAGATTCCCGAACATAGTTCACCGACTCGCGCTACTCCTTTGCAAGGAACCACCTTGTCCCAAGGCCTTCACTCGGTCGAATCTGTGTTGACGTGATTTTGTCCAAAACCTTCAAGTCACACAGATCTTGAAGGAAAAACCCACCTTAGTTTTCTTATTTGAAACACACAAAGTTCCTAACCCAATATTCTCGATTACACCAAACCTAATTGAACCTTATTAAACCTAATCTAGATGGCCACCCAATCGAAAAATGATTATGTGTAGTTCAATTGTGTGTATGCATAAAAGAAGGGATGAAGATGATGGACAACTTTGTAATCTGGTTTCGTTTAGGTTTTACTCTCTAGAAACCTTTGACCTAGAAGAAGGTGCATGTATGAGAGTGTGTGTGTGTATATATATATATATATATATATATATATATATATATATATATATATATATATATATATATATATATATATATATATATATATATATACGTGTGTGTGTGTGGGGGGGGGGGGGGGGGGGGAATAGGCAAAGAGAATGCAAGAAAAAATAAGATGCATAAAGAATTTTTCAAGTTTGAAGTTGCATAGGTCGGCCTATGAAGGTGTTCAGGTCGGCATGTAAGGCGACCTGTGGGCAGAGCCTACAGGCTTTGTTCTTGGAGCATGGGAGCCGACCTGTAACTTGGATGTGCCGACCTGTACTGAAGTCAAGGCTTCCACAGGTCGACCTGAACTCGTATAGGTTGGCCTGTGCTGTTATATTGTCACACAAAACTTGGTTTTTGATTTGTATGACATGCCTAAGACCTATCAAACTTGTTCAAAGACTATTTTTATGCATCCTAAGGCTAATATAACAAATGCACATCTAAATTTAGGTTGACACCGTCTAATATACAAAAACTATATGATATACTACCTTGTTTGACATCATTCAAAACCCAGTTGAATTTGTAGATGACACTCACAGATTAAAGATAGGAGAGGAAATGAGAGTGGTCATTATAGATGTGTCAATAGGATCTATTTGGATTCAAAAACTACTAAGATACTTACTAGATGTTGATGGACTTTGTATTATCAGAATGTATAGGAAAAACCTAGTAGTATGCAAATATGATATGGTGGTGAAGACGCCTGAACAAAGGAATCATTGTGACGAACTATAATACATCCTACAATATGTTAGGAAATACAAAATGCTCTTAAACCCTGCTAAGTTTTCCTTTGGAGTTGAACCAGAAAAGTTCTTAGATTTCATGTTAACTAGTAGAGGAATTGAGACAAACCTAAAAAAACATCAAAACATAATCAATATGTGAAGCCCGACGTCAATTAAAGAAGTCCAATAACTGATGGGGAGGATAAGTGAATTATCTCATTTTATATCATGTGTTGGCGACAAGGCCTTCCACTTATTTTCCACATTTAAGAAGAAGGAGAATTTTGAATGGATGGAAGAATACGATGAGGCCTTTCTGAAGCTGCAAATATTTTTTGCGACACCTCACATTTGGAATTGTCCAAAGCAAGACATGTCCTTGTATGTGTATATATAAATGAAATATAACACCATAAGCTTTTAACTGGTCAAAGAGTTAGATGTGATTGAAAAATCAGTTTACTTTGTGAGCAAGGTTTTTAAGGGAGATGAACTACAATAATAGAAGATAGAAAGGCTAGCAATAACAATAGCCACAAAGAAAAGAAAGTTAAGGTATTATTTTTAAGGTCATCGTATAATGATTAAAACAAACAAACTAATTCGCCAGGTCTTGAAAATTTTTAATCTAGTAGGGTGAATAATATTTTTGTGAGTTTGACATCCATTTCGTCCCACATTGGAGCACCAAGTCATGTGTCTTAACAAATTTTATGATGAAATTGAGTTCTCCAGCAAGAAAGTATACTTCTTTGATGTTGATTGTATCCCTATATGGAGCGCCAAATTTAAAAGGGATCAAGGTGAGAATAGTATTTTAAAGGCCCAAAAGAGGTGTTTATGGAAGAATTAAGAATTATTAGAGTTAAAGGCAAACAATAATCAAGTAGATCATAAAGCCCTAACAACAAAAAAGAATTTAGCGAAAGAAATATGAGCATCCAACTTAAGGGCAAGAAGTAGTGATTCATAGTTGATAACCATCCAAGTTGTCAATGAGTATTAAACAAAACAAGTCTAGTTGGTGAAATAATTCTTGAAGGTGTAGGAGCTAGCAAATCGTTTTAATTTTTTAAGTAACCTATGTTCTAAGAGATCATTATTCTCGGGCAGATACTCTATCTAATCTCTCTAGAACGCTTAGACAAACAAAAAAAACAATCATACAAGAAATGTTGTCTGCTAATATGATGGTGTTTTTAGTCTAATTGTTGTCTTGGTTAGTGAAAGTGTACATATCATTGATGGTATTGTTTTTTTTAATATAATATTCACTACTTGAATTTCTTCGGATCAAGAACATCATACACATGTTGATGTCCATATCCTTGAAAATATTGTTCCTCATGATAGGATACAAGTTTGTGAATATGTATATCTCTCCAAGGATCTTACATGCTAATTTGTCAACCTTGAATGTATCTAAAATATCTTTGTAAGGGTTAGAACATGAGCATCATATTCGATGGGATTGTACTCTGTTGAAGTTATATATATATATATATATATATATATATATATATATATATATATATATATATATATATATATATATATACCCTATTTTCTTTCAATTGTGGGCCTTATAAGTTTCAACATATTACTATGCCTAATAATTGGGAGATGGGCGATGGAATAATTTGAAATTATTTATAGATTGCCTTTATAGCCACTTCAACTATGTTAGGGAGCAAGGTTACTTGATCATGAATAAGGATAATAGTCATCCAATGTTTCAGAGTGTTAGCATCAAGAGAAAAAATTATAAGAAAATGTTTTGATTCCTTATCATCACCACAATTGTGAGAAAAGGTTCTGAGAATTAGATAAAAATATGGATAAATTAGGCTTTAGAAAAGATAAGTTATCAGTGTTGGACCTTTCTAATTTACAAATTTGGGTGTCCTCTAATATTTTACGGTAAATTCTCTCAAAGGTCTTGGCATCCTCCTGCTCTTGTCTGACAACATGGATACCTGCAAATACTTTGATGCTAAAGAGAATGACGGCTGAAAATGAGAGGTATATTTAAGGTAAAAATAATATGTAATTGATTAGGGACCTTCGTTAGGATGTTTAATTAGGTTTATATGGTTTGAATATCTAAAAACTTCCCTTAGGAAAAGTAAAAAAAATAAAAGAGGAAAAGTAGATAACAAAGTGGAGGATTAAAGGTTCAGCTAAGACTATTTTTAGAAGGAGGTCGTCCTATTTAAAATACTATAATTAGTTGGAAAAAAGAAAATTAATGTTAGTGTTGTTGGTTCAACAATGTATAATTATTTGTCTCTCCTTTGCAATCTATGGAAGGTCTACAATAACTAATTTTTTTATGTTGCACACAATGGTGTCACTATTCATATAGTTATTACTATCTATGTTGCGGCATCTATGCATGACAATAGGGCAGGGCGGGGTGGGTTTAAGCAGACCCAGACCCGTCCCTGCCCCCAAATCCGATCGAGGCTAATAATTGCTTCTCCGCCACTGCCTTGTCCCCACCGACATAAATTGTATTCTTTTAAATATATTTTTTAATTTTTTTAATAACAATAAAAATAAATAAATTAACTAAATAATTGATTATTGACATTTTTATTTAATTTGTATTTTTTAAAAAAATAAATAATAATTCTAATAAATATGATATTGTAAGATTAAGAACTGTAAATGCGTCATGAAATTATTAAAAATAAAAGAAATAAATTAAATTTAATAGGCAGATGCGGGGCGAGGGTGGGTGCGGGGCGAGTATTAGCATCCCCGCCCCCGTAAATAAAAACTGAATTTTCGCCGCACCCGCCCTCAATTATATCATGTTTTTACCATTAATTCCGGGACGGGGACGACCGGAGCGGTGCATAAACAAATGTATATGCCATGCCTAGCAGCATCTCTAAGTCAAAAGTTACAAATAGGGGTGTGCAAAAAAACCGGTTATACTTAACCAAATTGGTATCCAAATTATTCCACTTTTAAAAATCCAAACCAAATAGCAAAATATAAATAGAGGTATCCATTTTGTTATCCAAATATAAACCGGTACCCATAATAATAATATGGTTTAGTTATTGGGTATCCAAATTTTATTATGTGTTAAATTTATATATATATATATATATATATATATATATATATATATATATTTATTTATTTATTTATTTATTTATTTATTTATACGACCTACACGCAACGTAGTTTCGTAAAATAATTTGATGCGGATCAAAACTTGAAATAATTTCATGTATTTCAATGTCCTAGTGTTTTTAGGTACACCATGTTGACTGAGCAAAACAATCAGATATCAAAATCTCCAACAAAACTCACAGTTAGATTTCAATTCAAACTCATATTTTTGAACTAAAAAGATCTTCTCGAATCGGTCGGTAAATGTAGCAAAACTCTGATTAATACTCTCTCTGTTTTTTTATTATAAGTCGTTTTTTAAAGTTCACACGTATTAAGAAAAGTCATCATTATTGTATGAAAAAGCAATATTATGAAGGATTTTACAAAATTATCCTTCATTATAAGTATTTGGAATACAAGTTTACATAATTAAAATAAGAGAGAATAATAAATATTTAAAGGTATAATTAAAAAAGTAGTATTAATGATTCATTGATATTGTAAAACTACTTATATTGTGTTATAATTTTTTTTCCAAAATGATTTATTAAAAAAAATGGAGGGAGTAATAATTTGACATATATTTATACAAAAACTAGAAAGGGACCCGTGCGTTCGCACGGGTCACATCGTGCGTTCGTACAATACACGTTATATGTAATTTATTCTGAAATTGTTGAATTATTCGTTTGTTTATCAGAATTTCTAATGCAAAAAAGATACATTATATTATGTAGAATGAAGCAGTACATAAACATAAAAATTAATTTGAAAACCAAATTAGGATGTACGCATAGAACAATAGAAAAAGTCATCTTAATACAACAATAGAAAAAGTCATCTTAATACAACAATCTACTATCTACCCAATACAAAAACGTTCCATGAACTGCCCAAATTGCCCTTCCCCCAAAAATAAAATACACTATGAAAAGGTTATTTCGGTAACTAGCAAATTCATCCAAAATCAAAAGTAGCTTTTCACAATTGCATGTCATGTGTTGACTTAACATTGGTCTCCAATTAAAATAATAGTATTCCCTCCAAACAAAGTGAACTAATCTTCCTCAACTATTTCATTTCTCACGTTTCAGTCCATTTTCCTCTGCTTCCACTCTTCGTCTTCATCCCTATTTTTTGCACAGCACACATATATATTAACTTTTGTTTTTATTTTGACTGAAGATCTTGCTCAGCGTTTGGTCTCAAACTCCTGCTCGGATTTCACTCAGGTAACCTTGCATTTGACTGAAAATAACCACATTTTATTAATGCTTATGGTTTCTCAATGATTTCCTTTTCCTAGCAAATGCTTTGGGTTTGGTCTGCGAGGTGGTTATTTTATGAATGGTTGTGTCTTCAACCATTTGATGTTGTTTAAGTTTTCATTATCTTCAAAATCTTCGTGTCTGCTGTTTAGAGTTTTCCTGTGTTGAAGAAAACTTTGATTTTTCAAAAAGTCTTTTATAAGTACTTATTTATAACTCTGTTTTGATGTCTACTGCTTTTAAAACACTACAGCTTTTTTTTGTTTTAAAACTTATTTTATAGTTTTATCTGTTTCAAAAAGTCTATTGCTTTGATGTTTTACAACTTTCAATATCTTAGAACTATGTTTTGTGTATAATCTGCCTAACAATGGGAATATGTACTCAATATTGACTCCTCTTTATGTTTCGAGTACATTTATTTGAGTAAACAACTTTACTGGTTTTCTGTAACACGTGCTGATACATTTGGCTTACTAGGAAAAGAACAATGTCAAGGGCTCTAATTCTTATTAAGGATCTGGTCAAAGGAAACCAAGTGTGGAAGATGCATATTAGGGTCGTTGATTTGTGGGTTGTTAAGGAGATAAATGGTCAACAACACCTTGAAATGGTCATTCAGGATGGAAAGGTAATACATTTTCACACATTTTTACATGTTTTTGTTTCACTAAACATTGTTTGTTAATATCTTTCACAGGCAGACCAAATTCATGTTACCACTAGAAGCAGGGACTTCAAAGATTAGCTTGACCAACTAAAGGACAATGAAACTTATTTTCTTTATAATAGAGAGCTAGTTGCTAATGATGGCCCTTTCAAGGTCTGTTCTAACCCACTTAAACTACTCTTCAATGGAGGGACTACCGTGACAAATGTGGCGATACCAGAAATACCGCCTCACAAGTTTAACTTCCATGCTATACAGAACTTTCTCAATGGAAAATTCAAACCTGATTTGTTATATGGTGAGTTTTAACTAATGCTTATGTAGTTTTGCCTATGTATTTGTATATTACTTAATCGTCGTGTGTTTGTTTTGTCAAAGTTGTCCTCGCCCCTAGAATTTGATTCATTTAATTGTTTATCTTTTGTAGATGTTATTGGTGTTTTATAAGATGTTGTGAAGACGCAAATGGGAGGTGGTGGTAAGAAGTCTTGCGCCAATATCACATTACGTGATATTGAAGGCAATGTTATTGAAGTTGCGTTGTGGGATGATTACGGAAAGCAATTCATGAATTACAATAACCCTAACAAAGCTACTGGTCCTACCATTATCATCTTGACACATGCTTGGTGCAAGACAAATACATGTTTTAATTATTAGTTTATTCAGCCATGTTTCTCGACTATTGCATATCATAGACTTTTGTCCTTCCTAACTAGCAATTTATCCAACATGTCACAGTTTCTGGATTACCAAGTCTATCAAACGCATGGAACGGTTCTAAACTTTTCATTAACTTGGATCATCCACAAGTTGAAGAATTCAAGTCCAGGTAATATCCTATGCATTCACTTCTTACATATTTATTATATCCCTTATTAAGATACATCTCTAATGCCGTAACTAATTAAATTTCAGTTTTGGAGCAACTGACTTAGCAACTGCACCTGCACTTTCTCAATCTTTAACTTGTGATTCATCCATTCAATCCACTAACGTATTAAGAAAAATAATCATTGTTGTATAAAAAAACAAAATTACAAAGAATTTAATAAAATTATCTTTCATTATAAATATTAGAAAGACAAATTTACATAATTAAAATAAGAAAAAATAATAAACATTTAATTGTATAATTGAAAAAATAGTATTAATAATTCATTGATATTGTAAAACTACTTGTTATCATTTTTTTCCAAAAATGATTTATTAAAAAAATGGAGGGAGTAATTGTTTGACTCATATTTATACAGAAAAGATCCTCATGAATTTGATAGGTAAATGTAGATAAACTATTAATTATTTCATCTAAGATTTAAATTTAGTAAATTTATTAAAAAAGTGCCGTAGAAAGTAGAAACAAATTGGTTTTGAATGTAGTTGTCAAAATTGATTACTCTTTCATACTCCCTCCGTCCCACAATGAGTAACCCAGTTAATTTTTCACACAGATTAAGAAAAAAGGAATAAATAAAAGAGAGAGAATGATATTTTTACTTAAGTACCCTTATGATGTATTGAGAATGATAAAAGTAATATTAAGTGGAGTGTAAAATAAAAAAAATTGTATTGAAAATTGAAATAAATCATATATTTTGAAACACCATTTTATTTTAAATGGGTTACTCATTATGAGACGGATGTAGAAATAGAATAACAAAAACAATTTATGAATCAGTTGAATATTTATTGTCAATATAATTAAAATAAGGATAACGATCAAACAAGTAATTACAAGAATTGATTAGATGTGACGCTTCTATAGCTGACCAAACATTTATGAGGTTATTTAATTTTTTCAACAGACTCGATCACGACAGATGACAGGGTTGAATGAATTAAATGGTCTTGCACTTTATATATATATATGATTCAGCTTGCTTACTTTCGAATTTCTAATTATAAATCTAGTTAAAAATAAAAAATTTCGCTCGTATTTGATATGATTTTTTTTTTATGTTCTTTATCTATTTATCTATTAAAATAATTTACTATCAAATTTTTTTATGTTTATATTTTTTTAAAAAAATTATATTACCCAAAAAAGATATATTTATAATTAATAAATACTAAAAAAAATTAAAACTATTTGTTTTGTCACCTCATTCATTTTTCACTTTTTACTTTTAACTTTGTCAAATTTCTTTTTCTTCACTTAATTCAAATTTTAAATTTTTCTCACATTTGTTTTTCTCACACTTTCTTGTTTTCATTTTAATTTTTCTCACTCTATTTTCTTTTTTCTATTTTATTCTTTTAAGTATAAATAACAAAATTTAAAACTCTTTTTAAATTAATAAAAAAGAACACAGAAAAATATTAAATTTTTAATACATAAAATTTATCTAAAATAAAAATATAATTATTTTATAATTATTATATATATAAAATATTCATAATTTATATGATTATTGTTCGTTTTAAAATTAAGTAACTCAATTGAAATTAACATGAGTATCTAAATACATTTTATACTGTATCAAATTGGATAGCACTTAATAACACTGCACACAACTAACTTTTTAATTCATGGGTCACTATCAGGACAATATCTATTTATTTTAATTAATAATTATATTTATTTGAGAGATAATTTTATTTATTTTCATATATGAAATTTTTTTCTTTCTCCGTCTCACAGGTCTCTTTTTTATATAATTATTTAATACAAATAAGTTTATATGATCATTGTTCATTTTATAATTAAATAACATTTTATAAATTGACATGCGTATCTAAAAATATTTTATATTGTATCAAGCTGAATATCATTTAATAATGATGCACACTACTAATTTTTATTTATATCTATTTTATTTTAACCAACAATTATTTTAATTGAGAGATAAATTATTTATTTTTAAATATGAAAAAAAAAATTTTGCTACATTTTTTTTCATTTTAAATTTACACGTGTATCTAAATATATTTTATACCGTATTAAATAAATTTACCCGTACAAATGCATAAGTATTTTGCTAGTTCTCAAATTATAAATAGTTTTTATATTTTGAGATAGAGAAGTAGTATTTTAAATATATTTATTATTATTTTTTAAATATATTTTTTTATTAGTATTTTAGATATATTTATTTTTAAATTATATATGTATTACTATTTTAAACATATTTAAAAATATTATCATATAAATGGACCTATTAAATTTATAAATATTTATCTTCATCCATATCTTAATAATTGATATATTTACAAAATAATTATTTTAAATTAGTTGAAACATTCAAATTTTAAATGTCAAATTTATGTTAATTATTAAATTTTAATTTGATGGCGCAAACAACCTTGTTGAAATGCAAACTCTTTTCCGAAGAAATCAACTAACTACCTATAATTATAATATACTACCAAACCACCACAATTACCCTTTCCTTAATTTCAAATTAACATATAATCACATGTCCTTTATCGTCATTGACTAATACAAAGTCATTGTCCAATGAAAATTGCTCATTTGGCCACGTGGCTTAGAGTTTCACCAATTTTTTAAATCCTTTCTCCCTCTTTTTCAATTTTTTCTCTTTCCTTTCTCCATCCCACTCGCGTAGCTTTCCCCCACTCTCATTCTCTTCCTTCCTCTTTCTCTCTCTGATCTCGTCTCCCTCATCTTCCTCCTCCCTCTTTCTCTCTTCTTCTTTCTCTTTCTCGTACGCTCTTTCTCCCTCTTTCTCATCTCTCAGAATTTTTTCTCTGTTCTTTCACCTCTCTCATCGTCCATTAAACCCTAGCGCATCACCGCCGAAGCTCTGGGAAATGGAAGACGAAACCCTCGCACAGCCGCGACTTTCACCGTCTTCTTCAAGTTCCGTCTTCAGCTATATCAGGTATTTCGTTTTTGATTTGTTCAAGTTTTAGGGTTATTGTCTTTGTTGTTTTAGGGTTTTTGATTTGCAATCATTTTCTTGGTTGCTTCTTTTTTTCTTGGTTGCTTCATTTGATGAATTTCTTCTATGTGATTCAAATGCTCTGACCCAGGCAATAAAGAAGTACTCTGAAAAATATCCAAGTTACTGCTTGATTAAGATGCCTTTCATATTTTTCCAGCTCTTCTTGACATAGTCCTGAGTTGGAAAGCAAGGAATGTCATGTCGCTTCATGTCAAGTTGCGATATATATTTAAAGCTATTTCAGCTGCAGCTTGGGTCGTAATTTTACCAGTCACTTACGCTTTCAGTTGGAAAAATCCATCTGGTTTTGCACAAACCATAAAGAATTGGTTTGGCAATGGTTCAGGCTCTCCTTCTATGTTCATTTTGGTTGTCGTCATCTATTTATCTCCAAATATTCTCTCCGTATTGTTATTTCTGTTTCCATTCACTAGGCTCCCCTTTATTTCTAATGACAGATCAAAAAATCACTCCGTGGTATCAAAGTTGAAGTAACACATCGTGGCAACATGAGAAGAAAATATCGTATTTCCGATTTGACTTCACAAGCTACTAGAGAGCTGACGTGAGTTATAGTGATATGCATTTTTCACATGCAGTATATAAATTCTTTTGCTGAATTTTATTTTTAAATTTTTCTATTATTGTAGTTTCCCTGTGGATGAGAGAGGGACTATGAAGTCTGTTGTTGAGTATTTCTTTGAGACCTATGGTTTTGTCATTCAACACACTCAGTGGCCTTGTTTGCAAGTGGGCAATACTCAGAGACCAAACTACCTTCCAATGGAGGTAAATGTCTGCATACATTTTCTCTTATTCTCTATTGCATTGTAATAAACGACAAATTACTGCCCTGCTCAAAGTCACCTGCCAACGTCCACTAGATAGGGAACGCGACATCATGCAGGAATGTGCAAGACAGTGTTGCACGTGGCTTTTGTGAAGAACTTGCCCATATGTGTTACGTATCTGGCATGGTATATGTTTGCCTTGGTGTCATTTTTACCCTTTTTTTGTATCTCAATCACTTTGTCATTTTAACATTGATACATCTATTCAGGCATTTAATCCTACACCAGTGGTTCCTCCAGTAAGTGCTCGTCCTGACCAAGTTGAGAAGGTTTTGAAAACGCGTCATCATGATGCCAAGACCAAGCTGCAGGGAAAGGATCTCGACCTACTCATTGTCATTTTTCCTGATAATAATGGTTCTCTTTATGGTAAATGATACTCTGACTAATACCTCAAGTTCTCCTCAGTAGTACTAACCAGGCCTGTGGATAGCATGTGACCTTAACATGTGGAAATTTGATATGCATGTGACCTCAAGCGAATATGTGAGACTGACCTGGGAGTTGTTTCCCAGTGTTGTTTGACTAAACATGTTTTTAAGATGAGCAAGCAGTACCTTGCAAATGTTTCCTTGAAAATAAATGTTAAGGTTGGGGGTAGGAATAATGTTCTTGTTGATGCCCTTTCACGACGCATTCCATTAGTCAGCGACAATCCTACTATTATATTTGGAGCTGATGTGACTCATCCACACCCCGGTGAAGATTCAAGTCCATCAATAGCAGATGTATGTATATTTGAATTGTTTTTAGTTTGAATCAACTTAGTTGAATATATATTTGAATTGTTTTTAGTTTGAATCAACTCAGTTGAATATATATTTGAATTGTTTTTTGTTTGAATCAACTCAGTTGAATATATATATTTTGAATCATTTATACCATCCATAGTGCATTTGCAAATACAATTATGGACAAATATTTAGGTTTTGATATGCACATCTTGGCATTTGTATGGCAGCACAAGATATTAATATTGGTTGCTTTACATATTTGTGTTTCTGTTTTGTCTAAAAATATCATGTCTTTATGCCGATTTTTTCAGTGGATCAACAAGTTATGCTATGAGAAGCTGCCAAACAGTTCTTGCAGCTCATCTTCTTTCTATTGTGAGAGTAATAGCACCAATATTGCCCCATTTAGCTGAGGATGTGTGGCAGAATCTTCCATTACACAATTTGAAACAGGATGTTGGTCCATAATTTGAAGAAATATTCAACAGTAGCTGCTGGTATTTTGAAAGCCTTACTAAACTTAAATTCTGTTGATGTGGTGAGTGGATTTGTGATTTAGGATATAGTTCATTTCACATAATATACATGTTAAAAAAAGTTACTATTTTAATTCCCTATTCTATAGACAGAGTTGTGGAGTTGTAAAGAAGTAGTCGAGAAAGATTTGAGCTCAAATGGAGAGGTGTTTTCTTTGCTTTACCTCAATGGCCAGATCTTAAGCGGACATACTGATGGAACTATCAAGGTAGAGTATCCTAATAATCAGAAACAGTGTGGTATGGAGTACTTTAGCAGACTTCAATCTCTCATTTTCTTTCACTCATTTTCATTTTATTTATAGTTTACGGTGGCTACGAATTTGTTAACAATTATTGTTATTTTCTTTTTGCTCTCAGATTATGGACCAACATATACTTGCCGCGTAAAGTACTCCATGAACAGGTAGATAGCTTATAAAGTGGTAAATATCATTATCTTTACACTATATGCTTTCATTCTCAATATATTTTCTTTGCCGCGTAATACAAATTCAGCTTTCCGAACATATACTTGAAATGCTTGACCATTTTGTATGTTAATGTAAATGACAGCTGGAAGTATACACTCTTGACAAACTTTAAAGATTAATAGCCCTGGGTATTGCCTTTGAAGCTTTCATCTCAATGGACATTTCTCACATCAAGTCTACACTGTGCCATTGATGAAATTTCTCCAGTTCATTTCATATTTACATTGCAAGATTTTGTATATGTTGTTAAGCATGGTCCTTTTCTGATCCCAGGCAGAAAATTCAATCATTTGGATCAGAGATATTGAAGGTCGCACACATGGTCATTGATGTGGTGGTAAAACTATGCAAGGCGCATTTTGAATTAATAAACTGGGAGGCTTGTGATGAAAACCACAAACCTATTAATGTTTGCCATGCTATCAACATAACAAAATACACTATAGAAAAGCTGTCTCAAATCGGTATTCTTGCTGCAAATGATGGTGGAAGTTTAGTCAATATTCTTAGTATCTCTTGGAAAGACGTTGTTTCTTTGCTGCAAATTGGTGGGGGACATTTTACTGAAGTGAATATAGCAAACATAGTGGTATCTTTGCTTGCATTAATAAGTGAGCCTTTTAAATGTGCTGCTGAGGTCTGGTCATCTTCACTGAATGAAACCATTTCTGTAACTGAAGCTAAAAGGATATTTGTCCCACTGAAATTTTACCTGATTAATGCAGTTAAAATATGCTCACTGTATATGTTATACATGCTTTTAATATTTATGATGACTTAACAAATTAATCAAACCAAATATTCTTGTGTTAACAGGTTGTTGGGATACAAGGATATGACTTGGACTTGCTGGTCATTTCATTTACAAAAGTTCCAAGTGTTGCCTGCAGTCACCAACTATTAGATACATCTGCTGCACAACTACGTGCAACATTGACTGAGGTTAAACATGAAATACTCTCAGCCATTTTTTATCAATATATTGTTTCCATTTAAGCAGCTGTGTACATTCAATGTACTACTTTATGCGCATTTGAACTCCAGGCTGGAATCACAGACCCACTCGAGTTTCCACTTGCACTGGATGCAATGTTGGATTTGAAGTTGGAATTCAAGGTTAAGTGGCAGCCATGACGGTGAAGTTCCTCTGTTGTCTAGATTCTTAGTGATGAACAACTGATCAAACAACTTGAAGGTCCATATAAAATAGAACAGGTACATGATTTTATTGTTTGTTTTCTTCCCAAATCTGTTTGGATAAACTGTTGTATCATTGTGCAACAATATGAACCTTTGGCCAAAGTTGCTTTTAACATAGTTAATATTAATAAGCTGTTGTTGTGTGTTTGTTCTCGATTCGACTCCGTGGCAAGAAAGTTGTTGGTAGTTCATGTCATTGTTTGACTTTGTGAGGCTATTTTTCTGTTAATCGATGCTGTAAGTTCCTTACTATGAACAACTGCTTTAACAAATTATACGACCATTCTATGAACTTGGTTGTTAATTTATGACAATAGGCAGATTCTGATGGAAACGGCAACTTGAACTGCGAAGAGTTCATCACAATGAGTGTTCATTTGAGAAGGATAGGAAATATGAGCATCTCTCTGAAGCATTCAATTTCTTTGACAAGAATAAGAGCGGATATGTTGAGTTTGACGAGTTAAAGGATACCTTATCAGATGATGGTTCGATCGACGACCAGGTGGTTAGAGACATTCTAAACGATGTTGATTTGGATAAGGTAAGATATATATACATATACAAACAAATGTTGTTTTGATCAGTTTTATAACATCCATGACTGTTTGTGTTTTGTTTTGTTGAAGGATGGTCGAATAAGTTTTGAGGAGTTTAAGGCAATGATGACGACAGGAGGAGATTGGAAAATGTCTTCTCGACAGTATTCTAGAGCAATGCTAAATGCATTAAGCTTCAGAATGTTTAAAGACAAATCTGCGGGAGTTGTAACTAACTAAATATTTAACTGAATTCAAATTTCATGTGGGGGTAGGCCAAGTTTCAAATTCTGAGTTCATATGATATGATGCAGAGAACTGTATGCATTTATATATGTTGTAATATTTTGAGCTGTGTACAGTTTGAGAGTGTAAATGGAAAAATATGCCTCATTTGAAGAAAAAAAATTGAGGAACTCTTGTCTTATAGTGTGATCTTTAACATTAATTACTTAATACTTTTATTTCATTAATTGTAAATGTGAAAATTATTTGAATGATTGAGATGGGAGAGATTGAAAATTATATATTAAAGTTGTATTTACAATTCTGAAATGAAATTAAACAGAAAAAAAAAACTAATATGTTTTTGTGTAATGAGTTTCATGTTAATATTACAAATTCATATTTGTGGACTAATATCTATAACACTCTCTTTCTAGCGAAGGAATAAATATCAATAATTTCAAATTTATAAGTAAATTGATTGAATCATTTTGTTGGTAAACAATTTGTAAACACATCTATCAGCTGACACCTAGAAGGAATGCATTGTCCAACTTTTCAATAATGAAATGATCTCAATGTGTTTTGTCATGTCATGCTAAACATGATTATATGTGAACTAATGACCGATCTATTATCGTAAAACAACTTCACGAGGTCTTCAAATTGAATCTTCAAGTCCTCTAACACATGTTTCATCCATAATAGATCACAAATTCCTTATGTCACAGCTCTAGATTATTGACTGTTTGGATTCAATTTAGTTATTGACTGCCATGAAAGTTTTTGGCATAATACTACTGAAAGTTTTTGTCTGCCGATTTTTCCATCCATGTGATTCTCTGTGGTCATTTGTACAAAAGGATCATTTTAGCTTCCTATTGCTTGCTGCAATGATACTCCACAAACAATGTGATTATGATTTGTTTAGTGGCTCAAAATTTTTGGCAACTTGTGTAGTTCTCTGCCAAATGTTATTATCACTAACAAAAATATTCTGTACATGTACATGGTCTCAATTTATCACTTTTGATTAGTTGAGCTACAACTATATTGGTTCTTACTAATTTAATGTAAATTTGTAATTTGTTCGTGTAAGTAACAGTTGGCCTAATTTTCAGATAAAAATTATTGTACCCAATGAGGACTCTTTTAGGAAATGGTTGATAAAAATTACTGTACCCAATGAGGACTCTTTTAGGAAATGGCTGGCCTAATTTAGGAAATGAGGACTCTTTTAGAAAATTACTGTAATTTGTTGATAAAAATTACAGGATATGCTAAAGAGCCAAGCTATAGGTTCGGAGTACATTTTAAACTAGAATGAGGACTCTTTTAGGAAATGGTTGGCCTAATTTTCAGATAAAAAATGTCAAAATAGCTTGAACACTTTACTTTACCCAATGCCCAGTATAAATTACTGTTTTTGACATTGAAGAGGAATGAAGTGCTCATTTGGCTAGATGACTTCTCATTGGAATAGTAGTATTGATGCAGTACTCATTGCGGCTTCTCTCTATCAACGCTCCAGACAGTACAATTAATTCATCTTAAATGTCATTTTCCCACACCAAGTTTTTCTATTTGTTGTCTGTATGATTACATCAAATGTAATGTTATAAATCATCTTTAGGTTCAAGGAGTGTTGTATGGAACCAAAATGTCATTCATTTCCATGGCTGTTGCTCCAAGTTGCGGTGAAGGTGAATGGTTTGGTTATATATCGGCAGCTTGCATTCAAGAACAAGATTATCACTGAAATTCATTATTTTCACGGGACACTAACACCACAATACCTTTTTTTATATTTTAATCAACAAAATATTTGTGAATATTTATATTTATTACTGATATTTGTACATATTTATAGTTATTAAGCATATTGGATTTATTATGTTGCTAATTTGCTACATATTTATTTTAAATATTTGCAATTATTAATGATTTTATAAAAACAATTATATATCAGCAACGATCAAGCTTTATCGAATGATCTCAGATATATGCATTTATTATATACATTATCAAATAACATGTCACTATTCAAACCAGAATTTTGCTTCGTTATTCTGTTTCGTGTTGCATATTATGACCATCTCGCCACTACTTCCTGCAACAAATTCACCATCAATTGAGAGCCTGTGACGTGTTGAATGTTAATAGACTCTTCAACATTTGTATGTAGTATTTTTTTCATATAACTTGCGGGTCCCTTAGATTAAAACATTTATGATATGGTACATATGATTTGTTGCATAGAGATACAAAAGAGCTATAAAGAATATCATTTTATTTTCAATAAAAAAAACGGATTTGATAGCTAAGTGTTACAAGAAATTTTTAAAAAAATGTAAGTAGAGAATTTATTTTACATCAAAGAGAACATTCAAAGTTTGTAAAAATCTTAAATCTGGTCCTTTATATTTTTTAAATTAATTTATAATCTATTTGTATTAATATTAAGACTAATATTAAGACACGAGACAATCAATTAGATATGAAATTTTAATTATTATGTATTCAAATTTTTTCGAGGTTATATGACTGAAGAACCAATTCTTTCTATATATTTTGTTATTATTTTAAAGGTATTGGATCATCACTCATTTGTACTTGTCTCTCATGTAATTTTATGAAGTGGTACGGGGCACAACAAATTAGTTTTGAATACACATGTATGCTGAATCATTATTATAACCAAATAACTATTTTTGAGATGATTAGTCTTGATATTTTTTTAATTCAAACTTCATCAATTATTATTAATACATGTAAAGATGTATTTAAAAAGAGCCACAAACATTTAAATTTTTTATCAAATGATTTAAGCAAGGAATCAACTTACCCGTGCGGACGCACGGGTCTTCTACTAGTAATAATGTTACAATAGTCTATTAAAGAAATAATAATGTTACAATAGTATATGAATCTTTTTAAAATTTCCATATAAAGTTACCAAAACCTATTTAACAAGTTGATCCAGTAAATCTCGGCTAATAAATAGTAGTATAGTACAAACGTGTCCATCTTGTCTTTTCAATGAGAGACATCGTCACTCGAAGCTCTCACGTGAATACCTAATGCCCTTTAACATCACCATCAAACTGGTAAATTCTAAATAAGAGATATTCGTGGAAGCTTTTTGTAATAGACGAAAGGTCAAATATTCCAATAAATTTGTAGCCCATAAGTTTGCTAATTCGATGGAGGAGATAATGAGAAAGCAAAATGTTACATCTAGGATGAAGTGGATAACACAGAGAAGATGACCAAAGAAAGACATATTGGTGGAGCACGCTCCTCTAATTATTGTAAGAACAAATTATCTATAACTAATTAGAGACAAAGGAACTTTTAAACCACCCCTTAAAAACGTGTAGAGAATTACACGCCTTTGGACACAAGACGAGAACATATTTGGCAAGAAATCTATCACATGAGAGTCATTCTCGTACCTCTATTGCCAAGACGGAAGGTTGTTGGATATGATCTCAATAAATGATGCAAGTATCAAAAGGTGAAGAGCCACCATAATGATTATTGTCACAACTTGAAGAAGGTTATTGAGTGACTCATTTAAGATGTTCATCTGAGAAGATACGTCTAGTGCCCCTAGTAGGATCTAGATCAAGAGCTCGACCTCCTGTCCAAAACACACCTAGAAGCCATATGCCTAGAAGGGAGAAAGATTCTGAGTATAGAGGTAGAAATGAAGGAGAAATTGTTCGCCACACCCTAAACACCATAGCGATAGGATTTGATGGAGGTCGGGAGTCGAGTTCTTTACTAAAAAAGTATGCTTACCAAATAATGCATGTTGATGACTTGCCATCTAAATCTCATTCGTCTAATGTTCCTAAGATTAAATTCTCTAATAAATACCTCGTTAGGAACCTCCCCTGGGAGGATGGCCTTATGGTTATCAACATCCAAATGTTTAACTCGAACATAAAGCAAGTCCTAGAAGACCATGAGAGTTTTATTGAAGTTTTTTATTAGGATACCTTTGAGCGACTAAAAATAAATCCTAAACACTTACCACCCTTGAAAGGCTCTCAAGTGTTTTTTTCACTAAAGCAAGTACAGTTCAGAGGATACATCTCTTTAAGAATAATTTTTTAGTGGGGTTCAATGTAAAAACAATCAAAGTCATATACCTCAGAGTAGCGGCCCCTCGTCATACAATATAACCATTAAATGACTGACACTTAATGTCTTAAAAGAGACTTTATCCACACTTTACATAATCTTATAGTATCTTCTAGACAAAGGACATGTAAGATTTATAAAAGGAGGTAAGGAGATAACCTAAAAATATAACCAAGATATCATATAGATAAAAAAAAGTATTTGTAACTAGCAATTCGCAAATGAAACCAAACCCCCATGTCATACCCCAAATTTTGACCCTAGATTCCATCATCATTATATGAGCATCAAGCATTGCATTGCTAATCCTAACCTTGTTCAAGTTTGTTCATGTTTGATTCCATATGAATTAGGGTTTTGGCTCAAGAAAATCAAGAGGATCTTTATTTGATCAATCAATATTTTGGATTGATCATCAACCAATCAAGTGTGCATACACTCAAGAGACCTCTCTTCATCAAAAATCAAGTGCAAATTGGTTCTATTACAAGTTCATTGAAGCTCAACTTCATCTGGTCACAAATTAGGATTTTGATAGACAACCAAGAGAGCAAGAAAATAAGGAGCTTCGAGATCAGGTTACAAACTTAAAGACTGCTAAAATGCGTCTGATTACTCTGGTCAAAGAATTGGTCATCTCCCAACATCATGATGGTTCTTCTTCCCCCAATAATTAGCAATCTGAGCAGAGTAGTAAGTCTAGGGGCATCCTTATGTCCTATGCCAATTTATTCTCTGTACTCTTACAAAAGGGTTTGATCAAAACTCCACCGGCTATTATGATGATCCATAGGAGCTACTTTAAGATAGACGCCTTCTGTGATTTCCATCAAGGGGCACCCGGCCACGACATTGAGGAATGTTATGTCCTCAAGGAGAAGGTTAAAGAGTTGGTTCAAAAGGGCATTATGTTCTTCAAAATGTGTAGGCCCCAGGTTCAAATCACCTTTTTGCTAGAGCGTGGAGAAAGCTCTTCCTTACACATGGTGGATTAACGTTGCGGAGCATGAAGACTTTTCTTTAGGCTATGTCTTGTTAGATGTTTAGCTTATTTTGCTGCTTTTTCATGTGTAATTTTCTGTGTTTGTTAACGCATTTGTTTTGGCATGTAAAAACGTGTTATTTTGAATGCTTAATGCAATGGTTATGTTTGTCTTGAAGAAGTCCATTTGTTGTCACTCATTTTAAATGCTTATTTGCTTTATAATGCCAATACTACCCCTTCTCTTGCTAGGCAGAAAGTTGGAGGGAGGATGATGAAAATGAAAACACAAAATTTCTAGTTGTATGCTTTTGAATAAAATTTGTTGATGATGTAAGACATTGTTTCAAATCCCCAAACACTGGAGGTATAAGGAAGATAATTCCTCTTTAACCCCCTTGAGCCTTGAAGTATGAGTTTTTCTCTTCGATCCAAATAAAAAAACCCTCAATTTAACCAGGGGCAGGGTAGTTTTCATTTAAGCTTATCGAGCACCCAAACGTTCATAAAATGGAGTGGACATCCATTTTCCACTTCACCTTATCCCGCACACATTAAGAGGCTAGGAGTTAGATCCACAATGATTATCCTCAACTAGCTAAGGAGTGAGGCAGTCACAATCCTCTCAACAAGTCAAAATGACTCAGAGTCACGTGATTCATGCATAAAAAAAATGAAAAAAGAAAAAACCCGCTAAATCAAAACCTTTGAAGGAGAATTAGGTAAAATTGGGGCATCCCGCTGGACTTCAAGGTCAGATCCAAAAGACTCGGTACAGGAAAGAGTTTGGGAATAAACAAAAAACGCAAAGAGCGAAAATGAAGGATTACAAAGAAAAATCCTCAACAAATGGCAAAGGTCGTGTGACCAAACACCGAAAGCAAGAAGGTGAAGTGTCTGATATGTCCAAAGCCTCAGTTTTTCTTAGCCCTATCAAAACTCCTCTTGAGAGATGAGTGCTCGCATCAAGTTAACTGAATGTAGGGTTGGAGAACATCACGAAGGAGGGGTGGGTACAAATAAACTTTGAGCCTTTATCCTTTATTTCATAAACCGTGAACCAAGCCACATTACAACTCTTAAAAGACCTAATTGAAATAGGTTTGTTTCGAAAGCATACTCATTGAGATAACGTTTCCTGAATCCTATGAGCTATGCTCAAAATTTGTGTTGGCTTTGCAAAAGAAAATTAATGCATATCCTAACTAGTGATTCGGTCACAAGTTATGGTGATATCTTTTCAAATAAAAAAAAATCAAGACAAACATGTGTGTTGCATTAGCAATTTCAGAATTAACATTTTCTGCATGCTAGTATTGCTTAAGCATAGAATCTTGCATATGAATATTAGTGATGAGTTTAATCTTTTGATATTTAAAAAGAAAATTGCCAATCAATTTCAGAAAATGACCATATCCAGGGGCATGTTACCCGAAGACTTTTGCTAGGCAGGGGCAAGTTTGTTTCCCAGTTGTTACTGACGTTCTTGGTATTGGTAACCTGTTTGTCCCCAATCCCTCCATGGAGACCAGTTGTCGGTGGCGTGCTTGATTCGAAGACTCTGTTATGCAATAATACAGCCAATCTGGGGCAGTTACGTCGAGATTCGATGAATCTCTCCAAGAGTTTGAAAACACTAAGGCAGTTGTAACGCCAAGTTTTCTATAAAATCCTCTTAAGATGACTTCTTCTCGTAGACCATGTGATATGGGGCAGTTGAGAATTGAAGCTTATTTTGATCACAAGAGTTGTTGTTGTTATCCACCATGCAGCTCTTCAGTGCATAATTGAGTGTTCTCCTAAGCAAGTGTGTTCTTGCGACCTGCCTTACACGTATCCCCAATGGGCCTCTACCCCAAGTAACTCTGACATGTTTGGTTGATTCCCAGTGATTATCTACTTCGGATGGTTCTGATAACTCCCCGGTGAGCATCCACTTCAAGCAGTTGTGACAGGTTTGATGCAAGACTTCCCCAGTTAGTGACCTAGGAATTCCCGATGAATTTTCTTGGCTTCATACTTCTTCAGAGAAGGGGGTGTTTTTTTCATCCATCAGTGAGTGTCTTACAAACTCCACTCCTCTCCAGCAAAGTGAATGTTCATTCCTTTCCCCATGGAGTTTCAACTTAGGCAACTACAACCACGACTTTGGTCAGAACTTCCCCAATAAGATGGATATTTATTTTATCCCCTATGAAGTCTCTAATCATGGGTGATCCTTTCCCAGTGGACATTTCTCTTCCAACAAGGAAATAAGATTCATGATGGTAATCCCTCAGGTGAAGTCATGATGTCATATCCCCGAGTGGAATACTCTTTTCCCCAAAGAAGGTTGAAACCTTGAAGTAGGACTGTGATTGTGCATATGGCTTTCTATCCATCTCTTGATAGATGTCTCCTTCTTGTAGAGTTTAGCCGAGTGTCCTCGTCGAGATGTTTATTTTATCTCCAGTTTTCTTCTCCCTGTTTGTTTTTTCACCATAAGCATAAGCATGACATACATACATTTATACATTCATACATGGCATATGAGCATGTTTGCTACCTTGTTGTCTTTTGTTCGTTTACCATCAAGTAATCGGGGTTGTCTCTCTCTCTAGTAGAGTCGTTAGCCTTAAGTAGAAAGTGCACATCTTTCTAAGTTCCCCACTGAGATTGATCCTTGTGGGAGATTGGTTGCTTTAGTTATCGTTTCCATGTTTGGATAAGATAAATCCCCAATTGAGTCGTTCCTCAATGGGTAGAGTCTCGATTGACTCTTTCTCTCTAGCTTGTTCCTAGATTGAACTTGGGTCATCGCCAATATATCCCCGTGAAGTCCAATTATCGTTGGCATCTTTGTTAAAGTCCAGTTATGCTGGCATCAATTCGTTTGAACCTGGTCATGATACCTTTGCTTGCAGTTTAAGTCCAATTGTTTTGGCACGTACAGAAGAGTCGTTACCCTGTACCTTTCCTGATGTTTCCTGAAGATCCCGTTTGAACTCTTCTCTTTAAGGAATTTCCAGAAGATTGGATGTTTGAGACTCCAATGTTATGTGTTGTTGATCCAATGGTTATAAGGATCCCTTTTTGGCTCAGTAATCCTATTGTTATGAGGATTCTCACCATCTGTCATCCCTATTGTCATAAGGGTACATTCAACACATTCCTTTTGTTATAAGGATTTTATCCTATTGTTATAAGAATCCAGTTTGCATATTATATCGTTATGAGAGTCTATGTTTCCTATTGTTATGAGAAGCCTTTCTCGTCGATTCTATTGATATAAGAATCTTTTTATCCTATTATTATAAGGATCCAGTTTGCAGATTCTATCGTTATGAGAGTCTATGTTTCCTATTGTTATGAGGAGCATTTCTCGTCGATTCTATTGTTATAAGAATCTTTGTATCCTATTGCTATAAGGATCCAGCTTGCAGATTCTATCGTTATGAGAGTTTATGTTTCTTATTGTTATGAGGAGCCTTTCTCGTCGATTCTATTGTTATAAGAATCTTTGTATCCTATTGTTATAAAGATCTAGTTTCACTGATTCTATTGTTATAAGAATCTGTCTTGTTTCCTGTTGTCATAAGGGGCTTTTTTGTTGGTTCTATTGTTATAAGAATCTTTTTCCTCCTATTGTTATGAGGAATCTATTTTGTTCCATCCTGTTGTTATGAGGATCTTTGTTTTCTTATCCTATCGTTATGAGGATCTTATCTCACTTTGCATCCTATTGTTATGAGGATTGCTAATTGCCAAGTCCTATTGTTATGAGGGTTTTGTTTTGTCCTATTGCTATGAAGATTGTGTCTTGCCTTGCCTAATCCTATTGTTATAAGGATTCTTGTTTTATCTTTTATTTTGGAGTGTCAGCCGGTCATGCCTGAACCCGTTGGTCAATTGCTCTAGATATTCCCCAGTGGAGACCATATTATGCTATATCATGTTGTTATAAGGATCCCCTTTTGTCTTTGATCTCTTGTGAGAAGGTCTTACCCTCACCAGTAATCCCCAGTGTTGTTTTCTTTGTATGTCCCTAGTGGGTCTCTTTCTTTCCCCAATGTTGACTTCATGTTATTCCCAGAAAGTCGTTTACTCTTGGTGTGCATCGCGCATTCAGCACTTATCATTCCATCATCGAGCACCATACTAGAGTTCATTGCATGTCTGCATTGTTCCTAGCATTGTTTGAGAAAGCCAATTTTGTCTGTACCTAGCATGCCATTTCATCTAGGGGCAAAATTTCCGATTTTCTGTATTTAAATACCTTTCACCATGATTTCATGAGGATTGTCATCGCTCATGCCATCCGATAAAGTTATTTAAATAGGGGCAACTGTCATACCCCAAAATTTGACCCTAGATTCCATCATCATTCTAGGAGCATCAAGCATTGCATTGCTAATCCTAACCTTGTTCAAGTTTGATTCAATCTGAATTAGGGTTTTGGTTCAAGAAAATCAAGAGGATCTTTATTTGATCAGTCAATGTTTTGGATTTATCATCAACCAATCAAGTGTGAATACACTT
Source organism: Lathyrus tuberosus (assembly GCA_022829125.1). Taxonomy (NCBI): domain Eukaryota; kingdom Viridiplantae; phylum Streptophyta; class Magnoliopsida; order Fabales; family Fabaceae; genus Lathyrus; species Lathyrus tuberosus. The sequence goes on from JALAZF010000112.1 coordinate 2,235,102, forward strand.
AAGAGACCTCTCTTCATCAAAAATCAAGTGCAAATTGGTCCTATTACAAGCTCATTGAAGCTAACCTTCATCTGGTAACAAATTAGGATTTTGTCTGGAAAAGCCAATTGTGCCTTTGACTTTTGATCAAAGCATGATCCCAAACCTTGGGACATGGTTCAAGACACCCAAATACATCATTGGAGTCCATCCATGATGTTTGAAAGATTCAAGAATGCAAGATCATTGAAGATCACACAGTTGAATTCATCTGATACATAAGTTTTATCTGACAAAGTCAACCCTTTGACTTTTGGGTTCTTTGGTCAAAATTGAGGTCATCAAGCCAAAATTTATCAAGACATGTTTGATCAATGAGTTTGGGCATGAAAAATCAAGATTTGAATGGTTTCTTGCAAAAGGGGCAAAGTTGAGGAAGTTGAAATTTTTCTAAGTATAGGAAAAAACCCTAGTTTTGGTGCCAACTTTGAAGAATCATAACTTTCAATCTACACATCCAATTTTTATGTTCCAAAGATCAAATTGAAGCCCTCACAACATACTACAACTTTGTCACTTTGAGGCCATCTCTAAAAAGTGCTTAGATTTTGAGTTATGGAGCCATCAAGTTTGGAAAAATCTTCCCATAATTAGAAAATTTTCAAGGCAGATTTTGTACATTGAAAATATCAATCTTTGGAGCCATTTTTCACCATGATCCCTTGGGATTCAAGAAATTCATTAAACATGAATGTTGTAGAGCACGTTTGGGGCTTTTCAAAAAGTACAAGAATTCCTTCATAACATTTGTGAGCTGAGAGAATCGAAGAGATGAGGTTAGGGTTCCAAACTTGATTTCTAAGTCATTTTCATAAAATATTCTTATGCAAAACCTTCTCAAAACCACAAATCCCTCGATTAAGGGTCTCAAATCTTGCAAATCTCTCTTTAGTCAGAGTTTTACACAAACCTTTTGTGCATCACACACTAATTTGAATCATTGTCCAAGAGATATACCTCTTTTGGCCATTTTTGCATAAAGTAACTTTGCTGCTTTGATAAAGCAAGCTTTAATGCATAAAATAAGCCTTGAGCCATGCTGATGTTGCTGATCACACTACCTCATAGTATCAGCAAGAAAATCTTCTCAATAACCATATGATACTACTTGAACCAAGCCAAAACCTTCAAACCTAACTATCCTGACCAGAGCTTTTCTCCATTCTTTTCCTATAAATAGAGGTGCTCTCTATGCTTCAAAACACGTAAAAACCTTACAAACTTGTTCAAAAAGTCTCTTTATTCTCCCACCCTCACCTACCTGATTTTGCAAGAATACTCCATTTTTGCAAGATCTCAAGCCAAATACTTTTCACTCATGCACTTTGTAAATAAACTCCATAAATCACTTCCATACACTAATTATAACTTGTTCGAACCATTGAATAGCTTCTGTAACATCCATATCACCATCCATTATTCCATTTGCTCATCTTGCAAAAGCCTTCAAGTAAGATATTCCAAGAAGTTTCCAGCTGCTCTCTTTACTCAAGCATCATCCAAAGGGTTCAAGGAGGTATATAGGGTTTTTATTTCTCTTATGGAACTTCATTGAAGAGACCATGGACTTTCTCCAAGAGGTAAGCATCTCACTCTTTAAAACTCTTGTGCATGCATCATTTATGAATGGTTTGTGAAGCAAAAATGTAGATAATAATGTGCTTAGTGTGTGATTGCTACTGTTTGCACTTTAACATGTTTATATCTAAAGTTTTTGTTGTTTGAAAACTAAGGCTCAGTTCTGGTTTTTGACTTGATGTGACTTGCACAATGAGTTTTAGCTTTTGAGAATAATACCATTAATTTCCTTGTTGAAAACTCAGTAATTTTGGTTCTCAAATTTTTAAATATTATCAAGAAATGAGTGAGATATGATGAGTGGAAGTTACCTTAAATCTGTCTAAAGGAACTTTTTTGTCAATTTTTGCACTGAACATTCACCAGTGGAAGTTACCTTAAATCTGTTTGCAAGAACTTTTTTGCCAATTTTTGCACTGAACATCCACCAGTGGAAGTTACCTTAAATCTGTCTTGAGGAAATTTTTTGCCAATTTTTGCACTGATCATCCACCATGGGAAGTTACCTTTAAATATGTCTGAAGGAACTTTTGGTCAATATTTGCATCATTGTCATCTTTATGCTTAGATATCATGTATGAATGTTTTTGCCTTGTTACTCTGATACCATGTTTGAGTGTCTATCTTTCACACCATGTTTGAGTGTTGTTTATGTCTTACTTACACACCATGTTTGAGTGTTGTTATCATCTTTGATTGATGTCATGTTTAAGTGTCTTACTTGCATATATCATACACCATGTTTGAGTGTTGTTTATGCTTATGATTGATACCATGTTTGAATACCATGCATTATCAAGTTTAGATATCATGTTTGAATATCTTTATCTTTATGCTTAGATATCATGTATGAATGTCTTTGCCTTGTTACTTTGATACCATGTTTGAGTGTCAATGCTTATGTTTATGATACCATGTTTGAGTGTCATTATCAAGTTAGGATATCATGTTTGAATATCTTTATCTTTATGCTTAGATATCATGTATGAATCTCTTTGCCTTGTTACTTTGATACCATGTTTGAGTGTCTATCTTTCACACCATGTTTGAGTGTTATTTATATCTACTTACCCCCACCATGTTTGAGTGTTGTTATAATTTTTTATTGATGTCATGTTTGAGTGTCTGTGTTTTACACCATGTTTGAGTGTTGTTTATGTCTTACTTACACACCATGTTTGAGTGTTGTTATCATCTTTGATTGATGCCATATTTGAGTGTCTATCTTTCGCACCATATTTGAGTGTTGTTTATATCTTACTTACACACCATGTTTGAGTGTTGTTATCATCTTTGATTGATGCCATGTTTTAGTGTCTATCTTTCACACCATGTTTGAGTGTTGTTATCACCTTTGATTGATGCCATGTTCGAGTGTCTATCTTTCACACCATGTTTGAGTGTTGTTTATACTTATGATTGATACCATGTTTGAGTGCCTTTCATGATTATGTTTATGATACCATGTTTGATTTCCATCCTTATGCTTAGATATCGTGTATGAATGTCTTTGCCTTGTTACTTTGACACCATGTTTGAGTGTCATTGTTTATGTTTGTAATACCATGTTTGAGTGTCATACTTACTTATATTATACACCATGTTTGAGTGTTGTTTATGCTTATGATTGATACCATGTTTGAGTACCTTTCATGATTATGTTTATGATACCATGTTTGAGTGTCATCTTTATGCTTAGATATCATGTATGAATGTCTTTGCCTTGTTACTTTGATACCATGTTTGAGTGTCATTGTTTATGTTTATGATACCATGTTTTAGTATCCATACTTGTTTTTGATACCATGTTTGAGTGTCATCTTTATGCTTAGATGTCTTTGCCTTGTTACTTTGATACCATGTTTGAGTGTCATTGTTTATGTTTATGATACCATGTTTGAGTGTCATTATCAAGTTTAGATATCATGTTTGAATATTTTTATCTTTATGCTTAGATATCATGTATGAATATCTTGGTCTTGTTGCTTTGATACCATGTTTGAGTATCCATACTTGTTTATGATGCCATGTTGAGTGTCATACTTGTTTACCTTTAATGTCATGCTTGAACATTATTCTTTCCACTTATGATTTGTTCATTGATATCATGTTTGAACATCGTCCTTGCTCATTTCATCTCATATTCATTGTTTTTTAGCTTTGTTAAGTTATTCCCCAAAGTGATGTTATCTTTGTTTAGCTACCTTCCTTCTCTTTCCTTTTTACCCAAATCCAAGGGAAAGAACTTCTTCGTTGACTTAATGTCATAGATAGTTTAGCAAAATCCTCCATAGTCCCCTTTTGACCTTGTTAGAGTCATACAACTTTCAACTTAGGCTTAAGTAAGAGTTTTTAAAACTCTTGTAGGTGTTGTTGTTATAAACACTTACCTTCCCCCCTTTAGAACCTTGATCACTATCAAGAGTTCTTCACCCCTGTTTAGGTGAACTACAAATTCTCTGATTCCATCCTTGTAAGGATATGTAGGCACAACACCGTAAATATTTGGCGAGCATACTTAGTGACTAAACCTTTAGGTTCCTATCCTCACCCACAAAACCCAAACACAAAACAATGGCAAACAATAACACAAATACTAGCAAGAGATTCCTATAGATGCTTAGGATGCTAATACCTTCCCTAGGTATAACCAACCCCCGAACCCCACAATCTCTTAGCATTGTTGTTACATTGCAAAATTAGGGTTTTTACGATCTTTACCCTTTCCCTTGGATAAATCAAAGCTCGGTGGTGAATCTTTAAAAGATTTTTGATTCAAGTTTAATCAATAGCTTGATATCCAATACTCACCTCAACACCCCACAACACCAACTTTGTAGATTTTTACCCATGTGATAAGTATATAGAAAACGTGTTAGTTCCCATCGAAGACCTTATAGATGTGGCAATCGGATCCCAATGCTTTAAAACCACAAAAATGGATACTTCTTTAACGGAAGATGGTAAAGGAGATTTAGTTTGAATGTTACAGAAGAACATATAATTATTCTCCTAGAGCCCCCTATAACATGTCAAGAATATACGCATACATTATTTATGAATTCCTCTCCCTAAACACTAACATTATCCTTCTCATACAAAAGAGATTAAAGATGGTGGAGGAAAGGAGAGTGGTCGTTATAGATGTGTCAATAGGATCTATTTAGATTAAAAAACTACTAAGCTACTTACTAGATGTTGATGGACTTTGTATTATCAGAATATATAGGGAAAAGCCTAGAAGTATACAAATATGATATGGTGGTGAAGACGCCTGAACAAAGGAATCATTGTGACGAACTATAATATATCCTACAATATGTTAGGAAGTACAAAATGCTCTTAAACCCAACTAAGTATTCCTTTGGAGTTGAAGCAGGAAAGTTATTAGGTTTCATGTTAACTAGTAGAAGAATTGAGATAAACCTAAATAAACATCAAAACATAATCAATATGTGAAGCCCTACATCAATTAAAGAAGTACAATAACTGATGGGGAGGATAAGTGCATAATCAATAAGTGTATTCTTCTTTTCCACATTTAAGAAGAAGGAGAAATTTGAATGGATGGAAGAATGCGATGAGGCATTTCTGAAGTTGGGAATATTTTTTGCGACATCCCACATTTGGAATTGTCCAAAGGAAGGTGTGTCCTTGTATGTGTATCTTTAAATGAAATATAACACCATGATTTTTTTAACTGGTTAAAGAGTTAGATGGGATTGAAAAACCAGTTTACTTTGTGAGCAAGGTTTTTAAGGGAGATGAACTAAGATAATAGAAGATAGAAAGGTTAACATTAACGATAGCCACAAAGAAAAGAAAGTTAAGGTCTTATTTTTAAGGTCATTGTATAATGATTAAAACAAACTAACTAATTTGCTAGGTTTTGAATTTTTTTGATCTAGTAGGGTGAATAATATCTTTGTCTATGGAATTATCTAAGTTTGACATCCATTTTATCCCACATTAGAGCATCAAGTCATGTGTCTTAACTAATTTTATGATGAAATTGAGTTCTCCAGTGAGAAATTATACTTCTTTCAAGTTGATTGTATCCCTATATGGAGCCTCGAATTTGAAAGGGATCAAGGCGAAAATAGTATTTTGAAGGCCTAACAGAGGTGTTTATGGAATAATCAATAACTATTAGAGTTAAAGGAAAAAAATGATCAAGTAGATCATGTAGCCCTAACAACAAAGAATAATTTAGCGAAAGAAATGGGGTATCCAACTTAAAGGTAAGAAGTAGTGATTCATAGTTGATAACCAACCAAGTTATCAACGAGTATTAAAAAAAGTCTAGTTGGTGAAATAGTTGTTGAAGGTGTATAAGCTAGCAAGTTGTTTTAATTTTTGAAGTAACCTATGTTCTAGGAGATCATTATTCTGGGGCATACTCTATCTAATCTCTCTAGAACTAATAAGCCTAGACAAAAAAAAAACAATCATACAAGAAATGTTGTCTGCTCTAAGCAATGAAGGATATATGATGATGTTTTCATTCTAGTTATTATCTTGGTTAGTGAAGTGTACATATCATTGATAGTATTATTATTTTTTAATATAATATTCACTACTTGAACTTCTTGGTATATATCAAGAGCATCATACACTTGTTGATGTCCATATCCTTGAAAATATTGTTCCTCATTGTAGGATACAAGTTTGTGAATATGTATATCTCTCTCTAGGGGATCTTACAAGCTAATTTGTCAACCTTGAATGTATCTAAAATATCTTTGTAAGGGTTAGAACATAAGCATTATAGCCGATGGGATTGTGTTAAAAGAGTTTAATTTGTCAAGCCATGCATTATAGGTTATAGTACTCTATTGAGATTGTATTATGGGATCACTTGATATAATGATCTTATCATATATATATATATATATATACCCCTATTTTATTTCAATTGCGGGCCTTATAAGTTTCAACATATTACCATGTCTAATAATTGGGAGATGGGTGATGGAATATTTTGAAATTATTTGAAGGTTGCCTTTGTAGCCACTTCAATAATGCAAGGGACCAAGGTTACTTGATCATAAATAAGGAAAATAGTCCACTAGTGTAGATAAGGGATTTAACACCTGTTTTTTAGAGATTTAATACCTGATTTTTTTCGGTGTTGTTGCTACCGGTATTGTAAGTATGATTTTAACACCAGTTTTAAAAAAGGTATGGTAAATTGATTTAACACCGATGATAAACTAGTGTTATAACTACTACATATTGGTGTTAAAACTAACATTCGACACCGTTTTTCTCCTTCAAATAGGTGTAAACACTTATAAATCATACCTACTTTTTCTAAAAACCGGTGTTAAAGTTTAATGGAGAGTTTTGATTAGAAACCAACTTATAACACCTGATTTTACCTAAAAAAGATGTAGAACATATATATCATATCAATTTTCTCTAAAATTGGGTGTTAAAAGTTTAATGGAGTTAAATGGTTAGAAACTAAACTTTCACACCTGCTTATTTTCTTAAATTAGGTGTATAAACTTTTCTTATAATATTTGTATAGCGTATGTATCACACTTGTTCCTTACTAAAGTTAGTGTTATAAATGACATCGAGTGTGATTTGATTTTAAATGAAGTATCAACAAATATTATTCTCTAAAATGGATGACAAAAATATATATAACACAAATGTTCAATCTTAAATAAAATTGAGGTCACATATGACAACTGCAAATCTTTTATTATCATTTCAACTGAACAAAATTAAACTCACAATTTTTTGTTTAATTTTAACAAATTATACCAAAGCGTGTAAATTCAAATTAAAATAAAAAATATATTAAAAAACAATGTAAATTGATAATTCAATATTAATTCTTATAAAACGCCATCTTTTATCGAATTCCCTGTTTCTTTCTCTTCAAGTTGATGTTGTTCTTCAATTATTTGCAAAAAGAATTGAGCCCAAAGTTGTCGGATATTATCAATAACATCCTTGTCATATGATGATGAATCATCATATATCTACAAATGCAAACAATAAAATAAATTAAACGAGAACATGTTAAACAATGAAGTGATATGATTTACATATTAAGCATTGGAATCTTTTGTTATTACCTCATGTAATCCTTGAAATATGCTCGTCTGGATAATGTCAAACATATTTTTCATTACATAATGATCGTGAAGGTTGGATCAGATCCTGTAGAAGTGGACCACCAAGTGCGTCAGGGATGCTGGTCGTATGGAGAGGAGGGGGGTGTACCTGCAAGGTACTCCGACGCTCAAGTAAGAAAGGGTTAGAGAAAAGGGGCAAGTACAAAGTATGAGTTCTTAGGGTGAATATTGGATACCTGGCCCTCTCAAGCGAGAGGGTTTATATAGAGCCCCCAGCGCGTGGTCAACGGTCCTATTTTCAGGGCGAAATAACCGTTTTCCCGAAGAATAGGTAACTGCCCCAACTAGCCGTTATGTCGGGCAGGGGTGCCCAAAACTAGCCGTTATGTCGGGCATAAGCGTGGTTTCGGGCACCTGCACTTAACTGTTCGGGGAGCAGTGAAGTCGTGCATGACAGGCAGTAACTCCGGGGAGGAGCGATGTGTTCCTTGCCCGGTTGGAGGGCAGAAAGGTAACTTTCTCCCCTTCGTGGATTGGACTTAGGAAATTTGGGACGCTCTGGAGCAGAAACGGATTGGGCCATGTCTAGCCATTGGTCCAATCCAGAAAAGGAGCCCCCAAGTCGTTGCTCCCGAGCATGGGAATGATGACTTAAGGATAGCTCGTTGCTCTAGGGAGCTTGCATGGAGTCATCGTTTGGAGATGAGGAGGATTGTCTCGATGTGCTCGTGGCCCCCAGTGTCCGTGAAATTCGTGGTCGTGACCTTGTTGCCCAGTGCCCGGGGAGACTAATGGTCAGACAGAATTAGAAACGTTGGGTCGCCACGTGTGCCTAGAGCTCCGTGTAGCAGTTACTAGGTAATGATGGCTAGTTGATAGCCATCATGGCCTACGAGCGCGTGTTCGCACGTGCCCCTTTGCATATAAAGGGGAAATTCGTTCCATTTGGAACTTTTTGCTCTAATTTCTCTTCGTTTCCTTCAGCATTCCTGCCTGTTGCCACCGTCTGCTTACTCCGACCACCGCTCCAAGCTTCGAGCAGCCACTTTCATCTTCTTAAATCAAGTAGGTTTTCTGATCCCGTGCTTGTTCTACTCCTTTTGGTTGTCAATGGTAGATTGCATGTGGTTAGGGCTAGGTTTAGAGGATGAAATAGGTAGATTTCTAGTGATTGTTAGTGGTGGACGGTGGTTGTGCCATTTTTCCACTTTTGACATGTCGCCGGACGTGTTAGTATATTCTAGCGAGGAGGGCGGTTTACGGCGTCGCCGTGACAGCTATGCATGTGTGACCGCCATGTTCGTTCATCTTCTGAGTGGGTGATGAGTTTTCTGGTAGAACATTCCCAGATTTCGGTGGAGCTTTGCTATTTCCGGCGAAGCTTCAACGGAAACTGGGTACGAGTGCGAGGAAGCTCCTCGCTTGGGGATGACTTGTTTAGAGCGTCTCCTCGCGGGGAGGTTCCAGTTTTCCTTTTGATGTTAGGGCTTAGGCCGGGGACGTTGTCCTTAGCCCTTTGTGCGCCCTTTCACTTGACTTAGAGGTGGAAGGGGGGATTTGATTTGTTGTCGAATTCACTTTCTTCTCTGCTTTTCAGGTGATTGTTATGGCGACGGGGCCAGATAGAGAGGTTATCATAGATACGTCTGAGGAAGAAACAGGCTCCAAGGATAATAGTAGTTCGACGGCCACGAGTTCGACGGCTTCGAGTTCCCCCAGTGATGTTGGGGAGGAAGAGGAGATGGACAACATGGACGAGGACGTTGCCGTGGACTCCGCTGAGGAGTGGGAAGTGGCCGAACCCGCTGAGCATGTGTCTTCTTTTGCGAGGTATTCGGGGGACGCTTTTACGGAGGCTGGACCAGAGGGAGAGTGGAAGGTGTACCTTTCTTCCGTGGATGAGCGGGTCTGCACGAGCTTCGGGTACCGTTTCACGATGTATGAATATGCCTTTAAGGAGCTGGGCCTGAGGTTGCCGTTCACTGATTTTCAGCAGTCAGTGTTCGTGCATTTGAAATTGGCCCCCACGCAACTGCATCCTAACTCGTTGGCCTTCATCCGGGCGTTCGAGCTGGTATGCGAGCATCTCTCCATAGGGGCTACTCTCCCTCTGTTCTTCATTGTCTTCCATCTTCAAAGGAAGCTATCAGTGAGGAAGTATGGTTGGGTGTCTTTGAAGCAGCCCCACAAGTTTTTTAATCCATTCTCGGAGTCGATACAGATGTTCAAAGAGCAGTATTATGTCATCGAGCCCTTGTCCGAAGCTGCCCAGGATAGTACATACGTCTGGGAGATCGAAGTTGATGAGGATGGGAATGACCTGCGCGATGAGGATGTAAAGTTTATTGGGCGGAGGATAAGTTCCCCATCCATTAGGCGCCCAATCATTTTGCCAAGAAGCCCAGTGACTATGTTCTCCAACCGAGCGAGCTACGCAGGCAGGACGCCGTGGCGTACGAGGTGCTGGTGAAGTAGGTCAACTCCTTCCGGCTTGCTGAGTGCTGGACGAGTAAGGGTAATCCGGTCTTCGAGGAGGACGGGAGTCAGAGGGTTCAGCGTTGATTTATCAACATTAAGGCACTGCTGGAGTGTAAGACTCCCGAGGATGCTGAGAAGCTGGTTGGTAGTCTTAGTTATTTAGATTTGTTTGTGTTATTTCTTTTCCTCGTATCTAACGTGCTCGTATTTTGTTTGTACAGGTGATATTCCTCAGGCTCATGACCGGGTTGTGAGGAATGCTCTCGTGAGGAACAAGGCCGGAGCGGCTCCTCCGAAGTCTCAGTTTGCTGGTGCTCGTGCTCCTCTTCCGGTGCAGTCTGCTGCGGAGACCTCTTCTTCTCCTACTCCTGCTTCCCGGGGGTCTCCTCTTCCTTTGACCGGTCGATCCAAGCGGCCAAAGTTTAATGACGCTGTGGACCTCACTCGCGCATCAGAGAAGGGGAAGTCTGAGGTTCCTCCTTGCATCCATGACAGGAAATTCTTTGAGGGGAACTCTTTGATCGTGCCTCAGGCGGAGTCTCTTCGCTTGGAAAGCATGGACCGCCCGAGCAATAGGACGTTGGGAGCTCAGGACGCTTCAGCTTTGGTTAGGATATTGGAGATGGCAGCCGTTTATGCTGAAGGGGACTCTGCAACCGAGGCTGAACTCAACGCTGCTCGGGCTACCATGGTGTCCCTCAGAGAAGAAGCCAAGGTTGTCGAAGATGCTGGGAAGAAGGCTGAGGAGGAGGTAGCTCGGTTGAAGAAGGAGAATTCCACGCTGGCGGCGAAGAAGAAAGCTTCAGAGGAGCTGGTCCAGCAATTGAGGGCGACCAATGCCCCGGGTGACGATGAGCCGGAAGATGTGAAGGAGTTGAAGACAAGATCCGAGCTGGTTGCCCGTATGCTAATGGCCGAGGATGACGACATTATTGTTGCAGAGGAGTCCTTTAGAAACACCGTGGCTCAGCTGCAGGTGGTGAACCTTGAGCTTGACTTTTCTGTCGAGGGTACTCACTATCTGGCGCATGTTGAGGATGGTCGGATTGTCATGCCCGACGCTCTCCTTGAAGGGAACCCCGAGGATCAACCCGTAGAGGACCAGGGACCTCAGTCTGAGCCAGACGAGCACATGAATGAGTGAGGAGTTTGTGCTTTTGATGTTGTAACTTGTCCGGCCTGCGTGCCGACTGACTGTTGTAATTTATTATTTTTGGGGGGTGTGGCCCCCGTTTTATGTAACTCAGTACAATCGTGGCCCTTGCGGCCACATATTATGTTAAATTATTACATGTTTGATTCTGTTATCCGCATGAGTTTACTTGCTTTTATTTTTTTCTAAGTGTTGTACTCATGCTCGTTGTGAATGTGTGTCTGCCCGTGATTGGGAGTATTTGACTTGTGCGAATAATTTAGGGGGATTGCTCGATGTAGATGTGTTCGGCAGTGAGGGGAACTGGTCGAACGGCTGGGGAATATCCTGAGTTCGCGGTGTGAACGTCCCATCGCGAGCTGGGGTTCTGCCTATCATGGTACTTTGACGACGGTGGTGCTCGATCAAGGACCGCTGTCGAGCAGTTACCCGGCTCGTTACTGAGCGGGGTTCTGCTTTATTCGTATGCGACGCTTGTACCTAGGCATGCATAGTGATCGGTAGTAGATGTCTGTCATTGTGATGGTCGAACCGAGAATCTGGGCCTTAGCTATAGTATTGTTTTAGCTTTTCGGCGTTCCATGGTCGAGCAAGTTATTCCCCGGTGAGATGTTCTAGGTAGTAGGCCCCATTTTCCATTTTTTCTCAGACGCGGTAGGGTCCTTCCCAGTTGGCTGCTAGTTTGCCTTCGCGAGAGTCTTTGTGGTTTCTTCTTAGAACAAGGCTTCCCACGTCGAACTCTCATCGTATCACCTTGGCGTTGTGCCTGATGGTAATTTTTTGTTTCAGTGAGGCTTCACGGAGGGCTGCCCTGGTTCGGATTTCCTCGACGAGGTCGAGTTCTTCTCTCAATGACTCGTCGTTCATCTCCTCGTCTAGGGGCGACTCTGTCCACCTAGAGGGCACGTGAACTTCAACGGGAATTACAGCCTCGGTCCCGTATGCTAGGCGGAAAGGTGTTTCCCCGGTCGTTGAGTGTGGAGTTGTGTGGTACGCCCATAGTACGCTGTGCAGTTCCTCGACCCATGCCTTCTTTATTTCGTCCAGCCTTCGCTTGAGGCCTCGAAGGATGACTCGGTTGGCTACTTCAGCCTGCCCGTTTTTTTGAGGGTGCTCTACGGATGCGAAGTGCTGCTTCGTGCCCAGTTGGGCGACGAAGTCTTGGAACTTCCTGTCCGTGAATTGCGTCCCATTGTCCGTTATTATCGCTTGAGGGATATCGAAGCATGCAAGGATGTTTCGTTTGTAGAAACGCAGGATGTTAAGGGCAGTTATTTTGGCTAGAGCTTCTGCTTCTATCCATTTTGTGAAATAGTCTACGCCCACTATTAGGTATTTGTTCTGACTTGATCCTACCACGAAGGGTCCTAGGATGTTTAGGCCCCACCAGACGAATGGCCACGGGAAGGACATAGCCTTGAGCTCGTTAGGCAGAGCCAGGTGCATGTCCCCGTGCCATTGGCATTTATCGCATTTCTTCACGTGTTCTTTTGCGTCGTGTTGCATGGTCGGCCATTAGTATCCTGCTCGGAGGGCCTTTTGAGCAAGGGACCTTCCGCTGAGATGTTGGGCGTTGATTCCCTCGTGGATTTTGCGCAGGATGTGTGCGACCATTTCCTCCTCGACGCATTTGAGCAGCGGAATGGAGAATCCCCGCCTGTAGAGTTTATCTTCGACCAAGACATAAGAGCAGGCTCTTCGCCTGACTATGCTGGCCTCCTTTGGGTCGGACGGAAGTTTGCCTTTGGCGAGATAGTTGTAGACTGGGGTCATCCAGTAGTTGTTGTCGCCGATTACCTGCACGTCGAGGGTCGGGGAGGTCTTCTCGATGCTGGGTCGAGGAAGTACTTCCTGTATGACGGATTTGTTTCCGCCTTTCTTCTTTGTGCTAGCTAATTTGGATAGCACGTCTGCTCGCACGTTATGTTCGCGGGGAACGTGTTTCACTTCCACTGTTGTGAACTTCGCCATCTCCTTCTTGACTAGGGCCAAGTATTCGGTCAGGTTGTCATTTTTGGCTTGATATTCTCCCCGGACTTGGAGGGCCACGAGTTGTGAATCCGTGCAAATGATGACTTCTTCTGTGCCCAGGTCCTCGGCAAGGCGTAGCCCAGCGAGGAAGGCCTCGTACTCAGCCTAGTTGTTGGAGGTTGGGAAGGACAGGGTGAGTGATACTTCAACGATGATTCCTTCGTCGCTTTCCAGTATGATGCCCGCGCCGCTCCCTGCTGAGCTTGAGGCACCGTCAACGAAAATGGTCCATTTGCGCGCTTCGCTTGCGGGGGAGTCTGCGAATGTCATTTCTGCGACGAAGTCGGCCAGAGCTTGGGCCTTGAGGGCTTTTCTGCTTTCGTATTGGAGTCAAATTCGGACAGTTCTAACGACCATTTGAGCATTCGGCCGGCCATATCTTGTCGTCCGAGCAGCTACTTTATGGGTTGATCTGTTCGAATCATGATCGTATGAGCCAGGAAGTAGTGTCTTAATCTTCTGGCTGCGTTGATGAGGGCCAGTGCCACCTTTTCTATCTGTTGGTATCTTAACTCTGGTCCTTGTAGCGCTTTGCTCGTGAAATATATGGGTTTCTGTCCGTCAGGTGTCTCGCAGATGAGAGCAGCGCTCACCGCTTCGGTTGCTACGGCCAGCTACAGGTACAACGTTTCGCCATTGTCCGGGCGAGAGAGGACCTGCGGCTCTGAGAGCACATGTTTCAGATGGAGAAGGGCCTTGTCACACTCCTTGGTCTATTCGAATGCTGCCTCCTTGCGGAGGAGTTTGAAGAATGGTAGGGCGTGCTGGGCGGACCTGGCCACGAAACGAGATAGTGACGCGAGCATCCCGTTGAGGGACTGGATGGATTTTTTTCGACCTGGGCGTAGGAAACTCGGAGAATGCCCAGCATTTGTTGGGATTGGCTTCGATTCCTCGTTCCGTCAAGTAGAAGCCGAGGAATTTGCCTGCCCGGACATCGAACGTGCACTTCTCCGGATTAAAACGCATTTTGTATATCCTGGCCTGTTCGAAGACCTTTCTCAAATGGGCAGTATGATCGGTTTCCTCGTGGGATTTTATGATCATGTCGTCCATGTAGACTTCGAGCATGTCGCCTATTTCTCCCCGGAATACTTTGTTCATCATTCATTGGTACGTTGCTCCGACGTTCTTCAGGCCGAAGGGCATTACGTTGTAGTAATAGTTGCCCAATTCGGTCATGAAGGCTGTATATTTTTTGTCGGACATTGCCATCGGAATTTGATTATAGCCCGAGTAGGCATCCATGAACGATAAAAGTTTAAAACCAGCAGAATTATCAACGAGTTTATCAATATTGAGGAGGGGGTAGGCATCCTTCGGGCATGCCTTATTGAGATCGGTGTAGTCAATGCACATGCACCATTTTCCATTAGATTTTTTAAATAGTACAACGTTGGACAGCCAAGTGGTGTTCTTGGCCTCTGAAATAAATTTGACCTCGAGGAGGTCCTTTACAGCTTTTTCAGCAGCCTCCGTTTTCTCCGGAGACTGCTTTCTCCTACATTGTGCTACGGCCTTGACGGCTGAGTCGATTGTTAGCTGGTGGCAGGCGACGGACGGATCCAAGCCGGGCATTTCGGCGGCGCTCCAAGCGAAGAGGTCGACATTCTCCCAGAGGCATTCTTTGAGCTACTTCCTCGCAATGTCGGGCAGGTCTGCTTCAATCTTCACTCCCCGTTGGGGGTCTTCGTCGAACATAACGATCTCGAAGTTGCCATCCGGGATAGGGTGCATCGGATGGGAGCTGCTGCTGGACGATGTAGACGGGTTGGCAGAAGCTGGTCGTTCCTCCGGTTGGTCTTCTTCGGGGAAGCGACTGTCGAGGTCGATGGAGTCGACCTGGGGCAGAGGCTTGGCTTCCTCGGAGCTACTTGGTAATGCTGGCTTGCCCGACGCTTTCGGCTTGGACGCAATGGCGCCCTTTGTAGCTGCCTCAAAACACTGTCGTGCAGCTTCGATGTTGCCGTAGAGGGTGGCGACCATTCCCTTTGAAGTGTAATACTTCATCTTCAGGTGGACTGTTGAGGGCACTGCTACCAATTCGGCCAGAGTTGGCCTTCCGAAAATGCACTGGTAAAGGACGGGCAGTCGATTACCAGAAATTGCACCTTGATGGATCTGGCCGTCTTAGTTGATTCGAAGGTCATGATCCGTTCGACGTATCCCCACGGCTTGGTCACTGACCCGTTGAATCCCTGTAAATCAGACCCTACATAAGAGGTAAGGTGTGATTCGTCCAGTTGAAGTGTTGAAAACAGCTGGGAGTACATGATGTCGACCGAGCTGCCCTGGTCAACGAGTATTCTGCGAACGTCAAAGTTCGGCATTCGGGCTCTGACAAGCAAAGGTATGCTTGAGTTCGGGGAACCCCCGAGGAGCTCCTCCCGGTAGAAGGAGATGGGGACGGAGCCCTTCTGGGCCTGATCGTGCGTGGTCACCTTGTTGGAGCTTGTGTTGATCAGGTGCTCGAACTTTTGTTTCATGGAGCCCACAGTGACTTAGTTGAAACCCCCGCCAGAGATGACCATGGTGGAGGGAAATGTCTCCCACGGGCCGTGGGCCGCGAAATAAGCAGGGGCGCTGAGCCCGTCCGAGACGTAGAAGTCCTCTGGTCGCGATATGGACATAGCGACCTGTATATTGGCGTCTTCTGAGGAGGGTACCTCCTCCTCTATCTTCTTGGACTCCTGGGCGTCCTGCCGAGGAGTGTCCTTCTTCTTCGCGAACTGTTTCAGGTGGCCGTCCCTGATCAGTATCTCAATGGCATCCTTCAGATTGATGCAATCCTCTGTAGTGTGGTCGTGACTCTTGTGGAAACGGCAGTATTTTGATTTGTCCATGTTTGGTTTGTTCGGCAGTTGCTTGGGGAACCGGACCCCTGCCTTCTTGAACTCCGAATTGGCACATTCGGACAATATCTTTTCCCTGGAGACGGTCAGTGGGGTGTAGTCATGGAATCGCCCGGTGGGTCCCTTGTTGTCACGGGAGTCACGAGGACGGTCCTCGCGCCTCCGTTCGCCCCGACGAGATGTCGAAGCTTCCTCTCCTCTAGATGCTCGAGCATTCTCCTGATGGCGTGATGCTCGGACATTGCTGGCAGCAACCTTCTATTCATACTGAATATGTGATTGGGCTTTGAGGAGGAGGGCATCTAAGTTCCTCGGTGGTGCGAGGCCAATGGCTTTAGAAAACTTGGAGCCTGTACGGAGCCCTTGCTCGAGCAAAAACTTCTTCATTTCGTCCGTTGTAGGTACATGTACAGCTTCCTTGTTGAACCTCTCGATATATGCGTGAAGAGGTTCGTCTTTTCCTTGGATTATGGCCCCAAGGGAGGCCTCAGTTTTGGGGTGGCGGTGAGATGCTGTGAAGTGCCGTGAGAATATCCTGCCCAGTTGTCTCCACGAGGTAATGGACTCCTCGGGCAGTTGCTTGTACCATGTCATTGCTCCCTTTCGGAGCGTGGTCAGGAACAGTCGGCATTTGATGGCACCTCGTACGCTGCGGTAGTCTAACAATGCATCGATGTTCTCGATGTGCTCGTCGGGGTCAGTGGTTCCGTCGTACGTGCATAGTGACGGGGGTTTCTCCAAGCCTTTTGGCAGACGGATAGCCAAGATCTCCTGGGACAATGGGCCGTGAGGCTCGTCGTCGATGCTAGAACTGGTGTATGATGGGGACCGAAGGGGATGCTCACGGCGGCGGTTCCTCCAGGGTGAAGGGGAGCGGTTCCTTTGCGGAGAAGGTGAGCGGTTCCTTCGAGGAGAAGGTAAGCGGGCCCGGCCTTTAGACTTGACCGGGGGAGATTGCTCATTCCTCCGAGTCCTCTTGTGGTCGTGAACATGTTGGTCACGCGGGGAGATCTGGTCGCGCTTCCGGGCTGCGCGAGAATCAGGCTCTTGGCACAGTCTTCGATCGATGTCTCTCCGAGGCTGCGGGCTCCTTGATCGTCGCTGGTTCCTCTGCGGAGGAGGGGATCTTGGATGGCTGGACTCTTCTAATGCCCCGATCCTCTCGTTTTGCTGCAGGATCAGGGTGTTGGTTTTGTTTATCGCCTCCAGGAGGGCCGCCATGGTCGGGTCGGCGTTGGGCGGAACAGGAACGGGCTGGACGTCAAGTGAAGACTGATCGTTGTTGTGATCAGCAGGGGTAGGGGAAGGAAAAGCAGTGGCTCCGTCCCTGAGGAAACGGGTCAGCGTCAGATTTGTTGACGGGGAGGATGGTGGTTTGGAGAGCATCCTTGGTGCGATCTTGGGAGGCCATGATCGTGATGATCTTTGAGAATTGTTTTGATCTTCGGTTTCCGAGGAAAGAAAGATGGGGTGAACAATGGTTCCCACAGACGGCGCCACTGATCGTGAAGGCTGGATCAGATCCTGTAGAAGTGGGCCACCAAGTGCGTCAGGGATGCTGGTCGTATGGAGGGGAGGGGGTGTACCTGCAAGGTACTCCGACGCTCAAGTAAGAAAGGGTCAGAGAAAAGGGGCAAGTACAAAGTATGAGTTCTTAGGGTGAATATTGGATACCTGACCCTCTCAAGCGAGATGGTTTATATAGAGCCCCCAGCGCGTGGCCAACGGTCCTATTTTCGGGGCGAAATAACCGTTTTCCCGAAGAATAGGTAACTGCCTCAACTAGCCGTTATGTCGGGCAGGGGTGCCCGAAACTAGCCGTTATGTCGGGCATAAGCGTGGTTTCGGGCACCTGCCCTTAACTGTTCGGGGAGCAGTGAAGTCGTGCATGACAGGCAGTAACTCCGGGAAGGAGCGATGTGTTCCTTGCCCGGTTGGAGGGCAGAAAGGTAACTTTCTCCCCTTCGTGGATTGGACTTAGGCAATTTGAGCCGCTCTGGAGCAGAAGCGGATTGGGTCATGTCTAGCCATTGGTCCAGTCCAGAACACATAATAACCACAAGCCCAACTATTATCTTGTTGGTGTGCCTTCAAATTAAATAAATAAATAAAACAAGACATATTTAACAAAAATCCAATCATGTTTAGTAAACATATCAAGCTAAACAGAAGAGAAATCTCAACATAAATTTTGAAAGAGACATTTTACCTTAGAAGTGTGTCCTTAAAAGACTTGTTTGGTTGATTTCCAAGTGAACAAAACCAATAAAAAAAATATTATCATCTGGACAAATTACAAATAATTGCCAGTGATTGCTGTGAATTTACAAAAGTTTTGTTAGAAGAACATATAAACAAAAATATAACATGCAAACAATTTGACAATTTAATAAGTAATATGCACTTACACATTCAAACATGGTCCTAAAAAACATTTTTTAGGCTGATTATACATCTTATTTTGTATGAATGCTTGCATAGCTTCATCATAATGGCCACCAGATTTGTTATTAAATGTCCTAAAAGGATCAAAGAAACCAAATTTCTCGCTAGAGGAATTGGAGATACACAAGCGATGCATATATCTAAATTGTTGAAACAAATATAAATATTAAGGCTTAATTGCAATTTTGGTCCCCTTATTTTGGTTTTTTCGCGGTTTTAGTCCCCCTATTTTGTTTTTAAGCAGTTTTGGTCCCTCTGTTTTGGTTTTTTCGTGGTTTTGGTCCCTCATCCCAAATTTGACCCAACTGTTCATGTACGGTCGTGTATTGTTCATTTTGTCCGTACATGAACAGTGCATGACCGTACATGAACAGTACACTACCGTACATAAACAGTTGGGTCAAAATTGGGATGAGGGACCAAAACCGCGAAAAAACCAAAACAGAGGGACCAAAACTGCTTAAAAACAAAATAGGGGGACTAAAACCGCGAAAAAACCAAAATAGGGGGACCAAAATTGTAATTAAGCAATATAAATATTAATTTATCAATATAAAAAATGAATATATATATATATATATATATATATATATATATATATATATATATATATATATACTTATGTGCACCACAAAGACAAAATATTATTCGCATACAGTAGAAACTCTTTAAATTAATACTCGGTAAATTAATAAACTCTCTAAAATAATAAATTTGTCCAGTCCCGACTTGGGCCAATGTAAAAAATTGAAAAACTCGATAAAATAATAAGATAATAATTTTTCGGGAGATCCCTTTATAATTTTTGGTCCCAAGAAAATCATAAATTAATAATTCATAGAAACTGAAAAAAATATATTACACTCTATTGAAATATGATTCAATAGTTGTCTGTTTTCCTTTAAAGTTCAAGTCTATTTGGAGCTCATCTCTAACTTTTCTTATTGCATCCAATAGCTCAGGTGTTGTATTTTTGTATTGTATCATAAAGTTGTGAAGAGTGTTTGACGCCATAAGTGCTTCCTTTCGCGTAACAGGCTCCAAAGACACCGTATCATCTTCGCCGTCATCCTCTGCATTGTTCTCAATGATAGTACCCACAATATCTTCTAAACTTTGAACCTCCGAACATGCTTCATTTACTGTACTTCAAAAGTCATTATTGATTTCCAATGCATATGAACACAGTAGTTACTAATTTACGTTGAGTCCCAAGGTTCGCTGCAACGTAATTCTAAGAGGCATGGACTAATTTGCCTTTTTGTTTGGTATGTACAGTATAATTACTTAAAAACTCTTTAAATTAATAATTATTAATTTATCGATAAATTAATAACTCTCTAAATTAATAAATTTCTACGGTCCTGACATTATTAATTTATAGAGTTTTAACTATATTTAGCTTAATTCATAGGCAAATATTACTCACATATTTAGCTTAATAATTATTATTAAAAAATATTTGTCTCATTTTCTATAATAATTAATGATATATATTTTATTTTAATTTAATTTAATTTAATGAACCTAATATAATCCAGATGGAGTTGTATTATTCAAATTCATTAATGTGTAAAATAGTACAATATCTTAAGTTTCCAAAACGTGAGATAGATGTCACAACTTAAAAATAATATAAAAAGGATTGTGCCATAAATTACGTGACTTTTTATGTTATATTATACTCAAATTATTAAATTATAAATATTTTATTTTTATTTAAAAAATATAAAATAAGAAAATTTAATAGCATTTAATTTAATTCTTATTATTATCATTATTGTTTTGATTTTTGTTTAATTCCTTTTTTAATGAGGCAATAACTAAGGTTAAATATAAATGGTTAAATAAAATATGAAACTAATCATTGTTATATTAAATAGTGTATAAGTCTAACATTTTACGCTCTTATATTTTTCTTTGAAGGTAGAATCCACAACTATATATAAAATAAATGTGAAAGATTATATTTAATTATCACAAAAGACAATTACATTTTATTCATCTAACCTCACAATTTTAATTTAAATTCTTTTTATTTGTTTACTTGATTTATTTGTGAATTTTTATTGATTATATAAAATTTTATTTTATTAAAATCATATCAGCTCAAAATTTTGTAAGTGAAATTCAAAACTAAATAAATAAATAAATAAGTTTAAGTTTTAATTAAATTTTAAAAATAAAACTTTAGATGAAATTATTAAAAATAAATGTAAAATTATATTTGAAAATTTAAATAATTTTCCTGCCCAATAAATAAGTTAAAAGTGCATAAATTAACAAGTATATATACAAATAAAATAAAAACAATAATTTATTAGTAAAAATTGTAGATATAGATAGGATTATAATTTTAGATAACAGTGAAAATCTAAATGGTAGCTTGTTAGTAAAAGACAACTAAAAATAGCTTATGAATATCAATTTTAAATAGTATTAATAGAATAATATTATCATCCGATTAATTGCATAAAAATTAAATTTATTGTATGACATTTAAATTTGATTAAATTTTATTTAACAAAAGCTATTTTTTAATAAAGATGAAATTGATTGATTTTATTATCAAATAAATATTAAACAAATTGATAATGATAACATTTTTGGTACGAATTGATAATTTTAATTTAATAAATGATTTTGCATGTTAATTTTTTTATTTTCATTAATAACTTAAATTTTTTTATATAATATCTCAAACAAATTTGTGGGACTTATTTCTATTCTATTTCTATTCTAACAAATTTAAAATTTGTAAAATATAAATGTTGCAAAAAAATTAAAATTTAAGTTTCTTATTTATTTATTAGGGTCACAGAGTAGTTTGGATAATTTAGTTAAATTGTAGTGATGGGGAATATTTTGGGGGCAGCGGCTTCTGGATCCTATAAAACTATTAAGGGATCCTATAAAACTATTAAGGAAAAAGCTTAAGAATTTTGTAAATTTTTTATCTATACATTTTTTTGCTACAAAAATGAAATGATTAAAAAACAATTATACTTGACCTAATAAAGAAAAAAAATTATTAAATATTATATATCAATTCAAAAAGGAGGTCTAAACCTAAATATTTTGGATAATCCTGTTTAAAACTTCATACCTCTTGTGTTGGTTCAAATTGACAATTTGTTTCTTCGGTTTCGTTAAAATACTACCGACATTAGATATATGTCGGACGAAATGAAGTTGCATAACAAAAACATATCAAACTTAAATAATTATTCCAATACATGACTGATCGTGAAGGCTGGATCAGATCCTGTAGAATCAGGCCACCAAGTGCGTCAGGGATGCTGGTCGTATAGAGAGGAGGAGGGGGGTGTACCTGCAAGGCACTCCGACGCTCAAGTAAGTAAAGGTCAGAGAAAAAGGGGCAAGTACAAAGAGTGAATTCTTAGGGTGAATATTGGATACCTGACCCTCTCAAGCGAGAGGGTTTATATAGAGCCCCCAGCGCGTGGCCAACGGTCCTATTTTCGGGGCGAAATAACTGTTTTCCCCAAAGAATAGGTAACTGCCCAAACTAGCCGTTATGTCGGGCAGGGTGCCCAAAACTAGCCGTTATGTCGGGCATAGGCGTGGTTCCGGGCACCTGCCCATAGCTGCTCGGGGAGCAGCGAAGCCGTGCGTAATGGGCAGTAATTCCGGGGAGGAACGTTGTGTTCCTTGCCCGGTTGGAGGGGCAGAAATGTCACTTTTGCCTCTCTGTGGATTGGACTTAGGCAATTTGGGCCGCTCTGGAGCAGAGGAGGATTGGGCCAATTCTAGCCATTGGTCCAGTCCAGAACAGGAGCCCCCCAAGTCGTTGCTCCCGAGCATGGGAGTGATGACTTAAGGACTTCTCGTTGCTCCGGGGAGCTAGCATAGAGTCGTCGTTTGGAGACGAAGAGGATTGTCTTAAAGTGCTCGTGGCTCTCGTTGCCCGTGATATTCGTGGTCGTGACCTCATTGCCCGGTATTCAGGGAGATTAAGTGTCAGACAGAATTGGAAACGTTGGGTTGCCACGTGTGCTTCGAGCCCCGTGTAGCAGTTAATAGGTAATGATGGCTAGTGGGTAGTCATTATGGCCTACGGGCGCGTGTGTGCACGTGCCCCTCAGTATAAAAGGGGGAAGATTGTCCCATTTTGCATTTTTTCTTTCTGATTTCTCTTCGCCTCTCCTGCGTTCTTGCCCGTCACCGTCTTCAGTGCTTCCGACCACCGTGCCAAGCTTCGAGCAATCTCTTTCTTCTACTCAAATCAAGTAAGTTTTCTGATTTGCAGCTTGTTTTACTTCCTTTTGTTGTTAGTGGTAGATTGCATGCGGTTAGGGTTAGCTTTAGGTGACAAAATAGGTGGATTTCTGGCGATTGTTGGTGGTGGACGGTGGCTGTGCCATTTTTCGGCCTTCAGCACTTCGCCGGAGTATGTAGTACGTTTAGCGAGGAGGGTGGTCCACGACGTGGTTGCGGTAGTTGTGCATGCATGACCAGCGTGTTTGTTCACCCTCTGGTAGAACGATGAGTTTTCTGGTAGATCGTCCCCAGATTCCGGTGAAGCTTTGCCATTTCCGGCGAAACTTCGACCGGAAACTGGGCGTGAGTGCGGGCAAGCTCCTCGTTCTGAGTTGAGAGTTTCGGGCATATCCTCGCGGGGAGGTTTTTGCTTTGATGTTAGGGCTTAGGCCGGGGACATTGTCCTCAGCCCTTTGTGCGCCCTTTCACTTGACTTAGCAGTGGAAGGGTGGATTTGATTTGCTGTCGAATTCACTGTCTTCTCTGCTTTTCAGGTGATCGTAATGGCGACGGGGCCAGATAGAGAGGTCATTCTAGATACGTCTTAGGAGGAAACTGGTTCCGAGGATAATAGTAGCTCGACGGCTTTGAGCTCTGCGGCTTCAAGCTCGGCAACATTGAGCTCCTCAAGCAATGTCGGGGAGGAAGAAGAATTGGATGTCATGGAGGAAGACGTTGAAGGGTTCTGTGCGGAAGAATGGGAGGTGGCCGAACCTTCCGAGCATATTTCCACGTTCGCGAAGTCTTTGGCGGACGTTTTTACGGAGGTAGGACCAGAAGGGGAGTGGAAGGTGCACTTCCCTACCTTGGACGAGCGGGTCTGCTCGGATTTCGGGGACCGCTTTACAATGTACGAGTATGCCTTTAAAGAGCTGGGACTGAGGCTGCCTTTCACTGATTTCCAGCGGTCGGTGTTCGAGCATCTGAAGCTGGCGCCCTCTCAACTTCACCCTAATTCACTGGCCTTCATCCGGGCTTTTGAATTGGTGTGCGAGCATCTCGCTCTGGGGACTACTCTCCCTCTGTTCTTCGCTGTTTTCCATCTTCAAAGGCAGCTGGCGGGGAAGAAGTACGGATGGGTTTCCTTGAAGCAGCCCAAGAAGTTATTTAAGCCGTTCTCGGAGTCAATCCGAACGTTCAAGGAATGGTATTTCATCGTAGAACCCGTGTCTGAGGTTGCCCAGGATAGTACATATATCTGGGAGATAGAGGTCGACGAAGATGGGAATGAGCTGCTCAACAAGGAGGGAAAGTATATTGGGTGAAGGCTGTACATGTTTCCCATCCGTTGGGCACCCGACCATTTCTCCAAGAAGCCCAGCGCTTATGTCTTCCAGCCGAGCGAGCTGCGCGGGCAGGACGCCGTGGCTTACGAGAAGCTGATGAACTGGGTCAACTCCTTCAGTCTTGCAAGTTGCTGGACGAGCAAGGGCAACCCTATCTTCGAGGAGGATGAGAGCCAGAGAGTTGAGCGCAGATTCGTCAATGTTAAGGTGCTGCTGGAGTGCAAGACTCCCGCGGATGCTCAGAAGCTGCTCGGTAGTCTTGGTTATTTAGATTTTGTTTGTGTTATCTCTTTTCCACGTAGCTAACATGCTCATTTTTTCATTTGTGCAGGTGAGATGCCTCAAGCTCGCGATCGCGTGGTGAGGAATGCTATGGCGAGGAATAAAGCTGGAGCGGCTCCTCCCAAGACCCGGCCTGCTGGTGCTCGTGCTCCTCCCCTTGTTCAAACTGCTGTGGGGACCTCTTCATCTCCCTCTCCTGCTCCATGGGGATCTCCACTGCCTTTGACCGGACAGGCGAAGCGGCCAAGGACATTAGATGTTGTGGACCTTACCCGTGTGCCAGAGAAAGGGAAGTTTGAGTTACCTCTGTGCATCCTTGATATGAGGTTCTTTGAAGGTAACTCTCTGGTCGTCCCTCAGGCGGAATCCCTTTGCTTGGAAGGCATGGATCGCCCGAGCAAGAGGGCGCTGGTGGCCCAATATGCTTCTTTCCTGGTCAGGATGTTGGAGATGGCTGTTGTCTACGCCGAAGGGGATTCTACACTTAAGTCCAAACTTAATGCTGCCCGGGCTTCTGAGGCGGCCCTCAAGGAGGAAGTTAAGAGTGCCCGTGAGGCTCGAAAGAAGGTCGAAGAGGAGACGGCCAGGCTGAAGGAGGATGTCTCCAAGCTGACGGCGGAGAAAAAGGCTGCCGAGGAGTTGAACAAAGAGTTGATGGCGGCCAGTGCCCCGGGTGCCGACGAACCGGATGAGATAAAAGAGTTGAAGACTAGGTCCGAGCTGGTTGCCCGCATCCTGCTGGCCGAGGATGACGGTATCGCCGTGGCAGTGGAGTCTTTCTAAAGTGCCGTGGCTCAGTTGCGGGTGGTGAACCCTGGGCTTGAGATTTCTACCGAGGGTACTCACTATCTTGCGTGCATTGAGGATGGTCGCATCGCCTTGCCCACAGGCCTTGCTCTTGATACCCCCGAGGTTCAGCCCGAGGACCAGCCCGAGGAGGACCAGAGACCTGAGTCGGCGTCAACCGAGCATGCGGATGAATGAGGAGTTTTGTTATTTTGATGTTGTCGTATCTTGTCTGGCCTGCGTGCCGTTGAATTATTTGTAATTTTATTTTTGGGGGCATGGCCTCGTTTTATGTAATAACGCACAATCGTGGCCCTTGTGGTCACATGTTATGTTAATTATATTTATGGCTTCTTCGCGTGCATGATTTTACTTGCGTTTATTTTTGCTAAGTGTTGTATGCTTGCTGTGAACGTTTATCTGCCCGTGTTTGGGAGCTTTTGACTTGTGCGAATATTTATGGGGGATTGCTCGATGTAGATGTGTTCGACAGTGTAGGGAACTGGTCGAATGGTCGGGGAATATCCTGGCTGGGGAGCGGAGCTCAGGTCGCGTTTGAGGCCTGAGTTCGCGGCGTGAACGTCCCATCGTGATCTGGGGTTCTGCCAATCATGGTACTTTGACGACGGCGATGCTCGATCGAGGACCGCTGTCGAGCAACTACCCAGCTCGTTACTGAGCGGGGTTGTGCTTTAATCGTATGTGACGCTTGTACTTAGACATGCATAGTGGTCGGTGGTTGACGTTCGTCGTTGCGACGAGTCGAACCGAGGATTTAACTGTAGTATTGTTTTAGCTTTTCGGCGTTCCATGGCCGAGCGAGTTCTTCCCCAGTGGGATGTTCTAGGTAGTAGGACCCATTTTCCATTTTTGCCCGGATGCGATAGGGTCCCTCCCAATTGGCTGCTAGCTTGCCTTCGCGAGAGTCTTTGTGGTTTCTTCTTAGAACAAGGCTTCCCACGTTGAAATCTCGTCGTATCACTTTGGCGTTGTGCCTGATGGTGATCTTTTGTTTCAGCGAGGCCTCGCGGAGAGCTGCCCCGGTTTTGATTTCCTCGATGAGGTCGAGCTCTACCCTTAAAGATTCGTCGTTTATTTCCTCGTCTAGGGGCGACTCTGTCCGTCTATAGGGCACGTGAACTTCGACGGGAATTACAGCCTCGGTTCCGTAGGCTAAACAGAAAGGTGTTTCCCCGGTCGTTGAATGGGGAGGTGTACGGTAAGCCCAGAGCACGCTGTGTAGCTCCTCGACCCACGCCTTATTTGTTTCGTCTAGGCTTCGCTTGAGGCCTCGAAGGATGACTCGGTTAGCTGCCTCAGCCTGCCCGTTTGTTTGGGGGTGTTCGACGGATGCGAAGTGTTGCTTCGTGCCCAGTTGGGCGACGAAGTCCTGAAACTTCTTTTCCGTGAACTGCGTCCCGTTGTCCGTTACTATCGCTTGGGGAATACCGAAACGTGCAAGGATGTTTCGTTTGTAGAAACGCAGGATGTTGAGGGAAGTTATTTTGGCTAGAGATTCTGCTTCTATCCACTTTGTGAAATAATCCACGCCCAGTATGAGGTACTTGTTCTGACTTGATCCTACTACGAAAGGTCCTAGGATGTCTAGGCCCCACCAGGCGAATGGCCACGGGGAGGACATGGTTTTGAGCTTGTTAGGCGGGGCTATAGGTGCATATCCTCGTGCCATTGGCATTTATTGCACTTCTTTACGTGCTCTTTTGCGTCGTTTTGCATAGTCGGCCAGTAATATCCTGCTCGGAGGGCCTTTCGAGCAAGGGACCTTCCGTCGAGATGTTGGGCGTTGATTCCTTCGTGGATTTCACGCAGGATGTGCATGACCATTTCTTCCTCGACACATTTGAGCAGCGGAATGGAGAACCCTTGTCTGTATAGCTTGTCTTCGACCAAAACATAAGAGCAGGCCCTTCGCCTGACTATACCGGCCTCCTTTGGGTCGGACGGGAGTTCGTCTTTGGCGAGGTAGTTATAGACTGGGGTCACCCAGCAGTTGTTGTCGCCGATCACCTGCACGTCGAGTGTCGGGGAGGCCTTCTCGATGCTGGGTCGGGGAAGTACTTCTTGTATGACGGATTTGTTTCCGCCTTTCTTCTTCGTGCTGGCCAATTTGGACAGCACGTCCGCTCGTATGTTATGTTCGCGGGGAACGTGTTTCACTTCTACTGTTGTGAACTTTGCCATTTCCTTCTTTACCAGGGCCAGGTATTTGGTCAGGTTGCCGTTTTTGGCTTGGTATTCACCTCGGACCTGGAGGGCCACGAGTTGTGAATCCGTGCAAATGACGACCTCTTCTGCTCCCAGGTCCTCGGCTAGGCGTAGTCCAGCGAGGAAGGCTTCGTATTCATCCTGGTTATTGGAAGTTGGGAAAGACAGTGTGAGTGATACCTCGACGATAGTCCCTTCGCTGCTCTCCAGTATAATGCCCGCGCCGCTACCTGCCGACCTAGAGGCACCATCGACGAAGATGGTCCACTTACGTGTCTTGCTCGCGGGGGAGTCCGCGAATGTCATCTCTGCGACGAAATTGGCCAGAGCTTGGGCCTTAAGGGCTTTTCTGCCTTCGTACCGGATGTCAAATTCGGACAGTTCTAGCGACCATTTAAGCATTCGTCCGGCCATATCTGGTCGTCCAAGCAGCTGCTTTATGGGCTGATCTGTTCAAACCACGATCGTGTGGGCTAGGAAGTAGTGCCTTAATCTCCTGGCAGCGTTGATGAGGGCCAATGCCACCTTCTCTATCTGCTGGTATCGTAACTCTGGTCCTTGTAGCGCCTTGCTCGTGAAATAAATGGGCTTCTGCCTGTCAGGTGTCTCGCGGATGAGAGCGCCGCTCACTGCTTCGGCTGCTACGACCATGTATAGGTATAGCGTTTCGCCATTGTCCGGGCGAGAGAGAACCGGAGGCTCTGAGAGTGCTCGTTTCAGATGGAGAAGGGCCTTGTCGCAGTCCTCGGTCCATTCGAATGCTGCCTCTTTGTGGAGGAGCTTGAAGAACGGTAGGGCGTGCTGGGCGGACTTGGCCATGAAACGAGATAGGGATGCGAGCATCCCGTTGAGGGACTGGATGGATTTTTTGGACTTGGGCGTAGGAAACTCGGAGAATGCCCGGCATTTGTTGGGATTGGCTTCGATTCCTTGTTCTGTCAAGTAGAAGCCGAGGAATTTGCCTGCCCGGACACCGAACGTGCACTTCTCCGGATTGAAGCACATTTTGTATTTCCTGGCCTGTTCGAAGACCTTTCGCAAGTGGGCGGTATGATCGGTTTCCTCGTGGGACTTTACGATCATGTCGTCCATGTATACTTTGAGCATGTCGCCTATTTCTCACCGAAATACTTTATTCATCATTCGTTGGTATGTTGCTCCGGCGTTCTTCAGGCCGAAGGGCATTACATTGTAGTAATAATTCCCTGATTCGGTCATGAAGGCCCTGTATTTTTTGTCAGACATTGCCATTGGGATTTGATTGTAGCCCGAGTAGGCGTCCATGAACTATAAAAGTTTAAAACCAGCGGAATTATCAACAAGTTTATCAATATTGGGGAGGGGGTAGGCATCCTTCGGGCATGCCTTATTGAGATCGGTATAATCAACGCACATACGCCATTTTCCATTAGATTTTTTGACCAATACAACGTTGGACAGCCAAGTGGTGTACTTGGCTTCCGAAATAAATTTGGCCTCGAGGAGGTCCTTTACAGCTTTTTCAGCAGCCTCCGTTTTCTTTGGAGACTGCTTTCTTCTACGTTGTGCTACGGCCTTAATGGCCGGGTCAATGGTCAGCTGGTGACATGTAGTGGACGGGTCTAAACCGGGCATTTCTGCGGCGCTCCAAGCGAAGAGGTCAGCGTTCTCCCGGAGGCATGCTTTGAGCTGCTTCCTCGCGATGTCAGGTAAGTCTGCTCTGATCTTCACTCCCCGTTGGGGATCTTCGCCGAACAGAACTATCTCGAAGTCTCCATCCGGGATTGGGCGCATCGGATGGGAGCTGCTGCTGGATGCTGTAGATGGGCCGGCTGAAGCTGCTCATTCCTCCTGATGGTCTTCAGGGAAGCGGCTGTCAAGGTCGATAGAGTCGACCTGGGACAGAGGCTTGGCTTCCTCGGAGCTGCTTGGAAGCGTTGGCTTGCTCGACACCTTTGGCTTGGGCGCAATGGCATTGAGTCCCTTTGTGGTTGCTTCGAAACACCGTCGGGCAGCTTCTATATCACCGTGGAGGGTGGCTACCTTCCCTTTCGAAGTGTAATACTTCATCTTCAGGTGGACGGTTGAGGGCACTGCTACCAACTCGGCCAGAGTTGGCCTTCCGAAAATGCATTGGTAAAGCGACGGGCAGTCGATTACCAGAAACTGCACCTTGATGGATCTGGCCGTCTCAGCTGTGCCGAATGTCACGATCAACTCCACATAACCCCACGACTTTGTTACGGACCCGTTGAATCCCTGCAAGTCAAATCCCATGTAGGGAGTGAGGTGAGATTCGTCCAGCTGAAGTGTTGAGAAGAGCTGGGAGTACATGATGTCGACCGAGCTGCCCTGGTCGACAAGTATCCAGCGAACGTCGAAGTTCGCCATCCGGGCTCTGACGAGCAGAGGTATGCTGGAGTTCGGGGACCCGCCGAGGAGTTCCTTCGTGTAAAAGGAGATTGGGACGGAGCCCTTCTGGGCCTGATCAAGCGTCATCACTTTGTTGCAGCTGGTGTTGATCAGGTGGTCGAACTTCCGTTTCACGGAGCCCACGGTGACTTTGTTGAATCCCCCGCCAGAAATGACCATGGCGGAAGGAAAAGTCTCCCACGGGCTGTGGGCTGCGAAATATGCAGGGGCGTTGAGCCCGTCTGGGACGTAGAAGTCCTCTGGCCGGGATATGGACATCGCTACCTGTACGTTGGTGTCATCCAAGGAGGGTACTTCTTCCTCGACCTTCTTGGACTCCTAGGCGTCTTGCCGAGGAGTGTCCTTCTTCTTTGCGAACTGTTTTAGGTGCCCGTCCCTGATCAGTATCTCTATGGCATCCTTCAGGTGGATGCAGTCCTCTGTAGTATGGCCGTGACTTTTGTGAAAGCGGCAGTACTTCGACTTATCCACGTTTGGTCTGTTCGGTAGCTGTTTGGGGAAACGGACCCCGGCTTGTTTAAACTCCGAATTGGCACATTCGGACAAAAATTTTCCCTGGAAACGGTCAGGGGAGTGTAGTCGTGGAAGCGCCCGGAGGGTCCCTTGATTTCGCGGGAGTCCCTCGGACGGTCCTCGTGTCTTCGTTCACCCCGACGAGATGTCGAGGCTTCCTCTCCTTTGGCGGCCTGGGCATTCTCCTGGCGGCGCGATGCCCGGACGTTGCAGGCCGCAATCTTCTCCTCGTACTGGATATGAGTTTGGGCTTTGAGGTGGAGGGCGTCTAAATTCCTCGGTGGGGCGAGGCCGATGGCTTTAGCGAAATCGGAGTCTGGGAGGACCCCTTGTTCGAGCAGGAACTTCTTCATTTTGTCCGTCGTCGGGACCTGCACTGCTTCCTTGTTGAACCTCTCGATGTATGCTCGAAGAGGTTCGTCTTTCCTCTGGATTATGTCTCCGAGGGAGGCCTCAGTTTTGGGGTGGCGGCGAGATGCTGTGAAATGCCGCGAGAACATCCTGCCGAGCTGTTTCCACGAGGTAATGGACTCCTCGGGCAGTTGTTTATACCATGTCATTGCTCCTTTCCGAAGCGTGGTGGGGAACAGTCTACATTTGATGGCGCCCCGTACGCCGCGGTAGTCTAAGAGGGCATCGATATTCTCGATGTGCTCGTTTGGGTCAGTGGTCCCGTCGTATGTGCCAAGTGACGGGGTTTCTCCAAGCCTTTCGGGAGGCGGGTGGCCAGGGTCTCCTAGGACAACGGGCCGCGAGGCTCGTCGTCGTCGCTGGAACTGGTGTATGATGGTGATCGGACGGGCTGCTCGCGTCGGCGGTTCCTTCGTGGAGAAGGTGAGCGGTCCCTTCGACGAGAAGGTGAGCGGTTCCTTCACCGGGAAGGTGAGCATGTCCGTCTTTTGGACTTGATCGGAGACTCCTCTTTCTTTCGAGTCCTTTTATGGTCATGAGCGTGCTGGTCACACGGGGAGATCTGGTCGCACTTTCGGGCTACGCGAGGATCTTGCTCATGGCGCAGTCTTCGGTCGATTTCTCTCCGAGGCTGCGGGCTTCTTGATCATCGCTGATTTCTCTGCGTAGGAGGGGATCTTGGACGGCGAGACTCTTCCAGTGCCCCGATCCTCTCATTTTGCTGCAGGATCAGGGTGTTGGTTTTGTTGAGGGCCTCCAGGAGGGCTGCCACGGCCGGGTCGGCGCTGGGCGGAACAGGAATGGGCTGGAGGTCGAGATATGGTTGATTGTTGTGGCGATCGCAGGAGTTAGGGAAGGAGAAGCGGTGGCTCCATCCCTAAGGAAACGGGCATCTCGGAGGAGAGATGATTGGCCGTCAACGTCAGATTTGTTGACGGGGAGGATGGTGGAATGAAGAGCATCCTGGGTGCGATCTTGGGAGGCCATGATCATGATGATGTTCGAAAGTTGTTTTGATTTTCGGTTAAAGAAAGAAGGGGAGAACAAAGTTTCCCACAGACGGCGCCACTGATCGTGAAGGCTGGATCAGATCCTGTAGAATCAGACCACCAAGTGCGTCAGGGATGCTGGTCGTATGGAGAGGAGGGGGGGTGTACCTGCAAGGCACTCCGACGCTCAAGTAAGTAAAAGTCAGAGAAAAAGGGGCAAGTACAAAGAGTGAATTCTTAGGGTGAATATTGGATACCTGACCCTCTCAAGCGAGAGGGTTTATATAGAGCCCCCAGTGCGTGGCCAACGGTCCTATTTTCGGGGCGAAATAACCGTTTTCCCCAAAGAATAGGTAACTGCCCAAACTAGCCGTTATGTCGGGCAGGGTACCCAAAACTAGCCGTTATGTCGGGCATAGGCGTGGTTCCGGGCACCTGCCCATAGCTGTTCGGGGAGCAGCGAAGCCGTGCGTAACGGGCAGTAATTTCGGGGAGGAACGTTGTGTTCCTTGCTCGGTTGGAGGGGCAGAAAGGTCACTTTTGCCTCTCCGTGGATTGGACTTAGGCAATTTGGGCCGCTCTGGAGCAGAGGCGGATCCGGCCAATTCTAGCCATTGGTCCAGTCTAGAACAATGACAAATAGATTTCAAATTAGTAAAACTCATTAACATGAAAATTAAAATATGTTATCATTGCTTAAGAACTAATCACTGCAAACAATACCTAGAAATAAGTATCAAATAACATAGTTAATATCAAATAACAGAGTTCTAACTTTGAATCAATATGATATGAAATTTGATTTGCAAAGAACACAAATTAAATAAAACTAGCTAAATTAGAGTGATGGTTTTAAAAAATAATTATAACTCAAAGGACATACCACAAGGATCTTGACACGGCGATGTGTGGCAAGTGGAAGGGAACACAGATTCTAATTTGATGGTAAAATTGATCAGCAAAAGAAGGGGATTCTGTTTGTGATTATTCAAAACTGATTTTGAGAAAGTTTTTTATTCTGAACATTTTTTGAGAGGCTGATTGAGAGAAGAATTGAGAGAGAAAATGCAAAGGTCGTGAAATCCTAATACGTTTAGGAGCGTAGGTTTTACAAGCGTACGTTTCTAAATTTTAGCGAAAATTTTAATTATTTATTTATTGTGTATCATTTTTCCAAATCAATGCAGACTTAAATTTTGGTATCACATTTAATATTTCTAAAAACATGTATGAATTTATATATATATATGTTTTATCATTTTATTATTTTATACTTATTTTTCTTAAAAACAGGTATCTTACCTTAAAACATTTATTTTTAACAAAAAATAGCGTACATTAGACACTAAATTTTTTAAAAATGGAGTATTAATGATTAACATTAAAATTAGAACTTTTATTTTAATTATAAAATTGCCATTATATATAAATTTTATATCTTTTTTTAATATAATAGGTGTTATATTAATAATTCTAATGTTATTTCTGTATTAGTGAGTCATTCGAAGTTTTGGAGTCTTAGCACCAAGAGAAAAAAGTATAAGAAAAGGTTATGATTCCTTATCATCACCATAATTGTGAGAAAAGGTTCTGAGAATCAGATAAAAACATGGACAAATTAGGCTTTAGAAAAGATAAGTTATCAGTATTGTACCTTTCTGATTCACAAATAAGGGTGTAAACTAATATTTTATGGTGAATTACCTTGAAGGTCTTGAAATCCTCATGCTCTTGTTTGACACCTGCAAATACTTTGATGCTAAAGAGAATGACGGTTGAAAGCGAGATATATATTTAAGGTAAAAATAATATGTACTTGATTATGGACCTTCGTTAGGATATTCAACTAGGTTTATATGGTTTGAATCTCTAAAAACTTCCCTTTAGAACACCTTATCTTTAAGGACATATGCTCGGAGATCATGTATCATCTAGATCTGACAACAAGGCTCATATCATTGGGCCTTTGTTGATTGGTTATCGACATATATGTGAACAACAAGAATGATCTATATGGTTAGAAGATAAGAAGAATAGATTAAACAAGTGAGCAAGTGATCAAAGAAAACAATATAAAAAGTAGATAACAAAGTGGAAGATTAAAGGTTCAACTAAGACTATTTTTAAAAGGAGGTCGCTTGATAAGGCTATTTAAAATACTATAATTAGTTGGAAAAAAGAAAATTAATGTTGGGGTAGTTGATTCAGCAATGTATAATTATTTATCTCTCTTTATGGAAGGTCGACAATAACTCATTTCTTTATGTTGCATACAATGGTGTCACTATTCATATAATTATTACTATTTATGTTGCATCATCTCTCAAGTCAAAAATATTTGTTTACACCTACCATTAAATTTTTAGACAAGAATGAAAAACAACTGCATTAAGGTTCAGGTTAGCTTGGACTGATTTCTTTTAGGCTTATAAGGTCAGCTGCTTTATATTTTGATTTTCATCATTTGTTGATATGAATCAGTGTCATTGATCAATGGTATTAATTATGAAATATCTATAAAGCTTTACATATTAATTTTCATCATTATTACTAAAATAAAAATTAATTATAAATGATATAAAATTTCATTTTTACCATTTAAGTCATGTCACATAAATCTTATTTATTAATTCTCTCAAAACAAATGTGCAGTGGTTGATGATACTGGAGTTATTTCCGTCATTGCACTATTAATTGGAGCAACTTGAGCCATTCTAAAAAAACTAGACGGTGGATACAAAACTGAGCTTTCTGCTGGATACGCGGAAGTCATGTTTATTGTCTGCATAAGTTTATGCAATTCTCCTTGACCACCCACGGGAATTGGGTAGATTTCAGCTGGCCAACTTTGGATAGGAATATTGAGACCTATTAATTATACATCAGCAGGATATTTGGCATCCCACTAGCACATTTGGCAGCAGCAGCCGCCACCATTATAAGAAACTCTTGTTTTGAAGACACTGTATTATCCGTTTCAATGAGGCTCACAATATCATTTTTATATCTTTTTGTGGTTTTTTCAAGAGCAGAGCTTGCCGTTACAAAAGTACCGTCTGCTTTTTCTATGACATTGGATTTAGTCCTAGCATACTGTATTCTCATGGGCTTATCATATAAGGGGAAACCTTTAATTTGCCTAAGGGCATTGGAAGCAGAAGTAACATCTTCATACTTATCCTTCTTGTAACATAAAGCTAGACATTTTTCGCTTTGAAAGGCCATATACCTCAGTTAATCTATACATGATTCTTCATGTTTTACAATATGTGTTTTATAGATACTGCACACAAAGGTTTTATCTGTATGTTTTTAATGACATTCTCAAAGCAATAAAGATCAACAAATTTGTATCAAGTATGTTGTAGGCACAGGTAATCATCTAGTTTTATTAAAGGAATAAATGCATGCCTAAGTAGTCGTCTAGTTTTATTAAAGGAACATATAAATATAATTTCAAACAAATCCTCCCCATCTCTAATAGGTGACAAAAGGTTTAATTTTTTCTCAAACCTTAGGGAGTCTAACAAGTATCAATCGCACCTCGAAAAACACGATACGACCTTTGCGCAAAAGGCATGAAAAAAGGGTTCGGACAGAGTCGCCGCCGAACTTTATTTATCCCAAAGAGGGAAAGGAAAATATCGAGAAAACCTTTAAGAGATAAGAACATGGTCATATTAACCACATTCTGGGTTCGAGAGTCAATTATGTAAAGGAAGGGTATTAGCATCCCCTACATCCGTTGTATTCAACGGGAACCTCTTAGTTCGATTTGTGATGAATGTTAGCTAATGTTATTTATTTTCTACTAAGCGAGTAATGCGAAAGGTTAAAAGAAAAGGTCTCGATTGCTAAGGGAAATGGGTGGTTTTAGATTAGGGTGCTCACCAAGGATTGGGGCCCTTGTGCCTACGTATTCTCATTCGGACGAGAATAAGGAATCAGAGCGTTCGTAGTTCGGACTACGGGAGAACGTTTGGACGGGAAAAGGTGGGAAAAGAAAAAAAAGTTGCAAGCGGCGGAAAAAGAAAAATGTAGCTTGCCAAGGATTAGGGCCCTTGTGCCTACGTATCTTTATTCGAATGAGAATGAAGAATCAGAGCGTTCGTAGTTCTTGGAACTACGGCTTGTTGGTTTGATTTAGAGGTGATAATTATTCAAACACGAGAAAGACAACTCACACCCAAACAATCGAGGAGAGGAATCGAAGGCTCCAAACCCCCCTTTTTCACCTTGAAAAGAGTTGTGATAGTTGTTATGTGTTTTGAAGTTTGATTGAGAAAATCCACTTAATGTTGGGTCAAGGGTTTGATTGTATTTGCGTCTGAATGGTGAAAAGAGTTTGACGGCGAGGCAAAAGGCACATTACTTACAAGTTTGTTTTGAAAATTCCACTTGACGTTGAATCAAAGGTTTGCTAAAGGGTATGGATCGATCCTAGTCCATAAGGGTGCTCCTAGTAACTAAACCACAATGAAAAGGTGCAAGTGTGTGCATTAGGTTGATGGCGATGCTAAAAGCAATTGACTTACGAGGGTGTTTTGAAAAGTGGCTCGATATCGAATCGAGGATTAGTTTGAAAATGGTTTAGTTTATGCTAGTCCTTAGGGGTGCTCCTAGTAAACAAAAACCACAATCAAAGAAAAGCGAGTAAAGTGCGTAGATCGAAAAGGGAGCGAGGAACATGTAAAGTACACGGGATTGCGAGAAATAAATTGGGTCATTGTTAGGTAGCCCAAGAGGAAGCCAAGTGTGTGCAAGGTGTTCTAAACTAAGAAAATAAACAAGAGTTCAGACAAAATCTCCACGGTAGGGTTTCTGTACAAGGTCCAAACTCCAATGCTCAAGGTAGTAACCAATAGTCCACCAATTAAACGTTTTTTAGGGTTTCGATTGTTTTATCCTATTTTTGTGTTTTTTTGAATAATATGAACAAGATATGAACAAATATGACAAGATGAATAGGATGACAAGATA
Source organism: Lathyrus tuberosus (assembly GCA_022829125.1). Lineage (NCBI taxonomy): Eukaryota > Viridiplantae > Streptophyta > Magnoliopsida > Fabales > Fabaceae > Lathyrus > Lathyrus tuberosus. The sequence continues at coordinate 2,271,936 of JALAZF010000112.1, forward strand.
AATAATGATATGAACAATAATACGATTAAGGATATATAGACAGAAAGATAAAGCAAGATAATATTGAACAGAAATTAAAGTTAGTGGTTAACTGTTAATCGTTAATTATCACTGATCGGATGAATCACTTTTTGAATCGAGTCCACTTTAGCGCTAAACAATCGTAGCACGATTTATGAAGAAGATCATGCTATAGGAGGCCGCTCTATAATAATATTTATGCTAAAACATGATAGAGAAACGATATGTAGATCATTCTCAAAGAATCGTGTCACGCGAAAAGGAAAAGGGAACGGTCTCATCTTAATCACAAACTTTCGTCGATTAATCGAAGGTAACCTATCACGATCCCAAAGTATAGAAAATGAACCAAAAGATCATTCACTACAAATTTGGAATAATGAAGGTTAGCAACTTCGATAAGTAACATCTATGATTCTAAAGACTTCATTAACCAATAATTGAAATAAAATTGAAAATGAAAATGGAGTGGAAATAAAAAAAAACATGAAACTGATGATAATGACAAAATAATATCTATAGAAAGAAAAAAATATTAGAATAAATATTAGAAAAACTAGAAAATAATAATAATAAAAAATAGAATAATAAAATAAAGAAAATGAATTGATAAACCAGGGGGATCAAAAGAAGATCAGGGTGGTGAAAAAAACAAATGAGGATCATATGGGCTCAAAAGCCCATCACCTCTTCACAAACGATGGAACGAGTAAATACAAAATAAGGGTGGTGTATATGGAAAAAGAAAAACGGGCTTATAGCCCATCATAACAAAAACCTAGTCTCACTCTTTTTCCCAAAAAATGGAATACATTTGAATAACAATAACAACATTAGAAAACAAACACGGTCAGGAAAAGAGAAAAACCAAGATCCAAGCATTATCTCCTTTCTTTTAACATGGTCAAAACAAAAACAAACTTCCATTCCTTTTTAAAAGAAAAACATTCAGCAGATTCAAAACGAAACAAGAAAAAAAACCATCACAGTGGAAAGTAAAGTGCATCGAGCTACACTTCAACCTTCTTCGTGTTCGTTTGCTCCGTCTCGCTCCGTCTGAGTTTCGATTTGTGTGCTTAGTTTTCGCTTCGATTCAAGCTCAGGTTTGAAATTTTTTTTGGTTTTGGATCTCGTTTCGAATTTACGCGTTTCCTTGAATCTTTCAACTCCCTCTTTCTGTTTTGAAACGATTCGAATTGATTTTGGTTGAAGTGTTGTTTTGTTGAGGTGGGTTTGATTTAAGGTTATGAAGGAAGGATTAAGAGGTAATGAAGGTTGTGGGTTTGGTTAGTCTTGAAGGAAGGTTGAAGAAGATTGGTTTGGTATGAATTTTAGAGAGTAATTTTAGTTCAGCAGAACTTTATTTGCGAGTGGGCATAATGTGTGTTTTATAGGAGATTTGGAGACGATTTGTTGAATGGATTCAGAAGGAGAATGTGAGCTGGCAAGAATTATAACATGGGTGTACTGAACGATTTGTATAACGGTTTTTTGTATTGGCTTTGTTTTTCATTTTTTGCTTTTTGTTCACAGGTTGTGAAACATGGTTTATTGTATGGAACGGTTGGAGAATTGGCTTGAAGAGTGGTGCGTTGCGTTGGGGTATGGTTTGTGAATGTTGGTTGCAGGTTGTATACTATCCTTCACGTATGTACCTTGTTGCGTGACTTTCGGTGCGAATTGTACGTGATGGTTTTATGCTAGGTGATGACTTTCTAATTTATCTGTGTGGATCGCGCGGGTTACGCAATTAGGATTTGTGGCTCGGTACATGTTTGTATGCGTTGAGGTTCGTGTTGAGTAACGGTTTGTGAAACTTTGTGGCTTGTTGTTTTGGTTTGTTGTAAATCTGGGCTTAGTTTATGTATGGAAATGTCTTATGTATGGAAATGTCATGGGCCTTGGCATGTTTGATTTTGTGATGGTTTATGCAGGTGTATGATTTGTAGAAGGTGATAGTGGTGCGTAATGCTTGGTTGTAGGAAGTTCTTGTGGAGAAAAACATTGTATGAACATTGATGATGTAGTCATTATTTGGGTACTAGGCAAGTGGTAATACACTTCTTATGTTATAATAACTTTTTCTTTTTACAAGCTTTAGTTGAATTGGGCTTATGGGCCTTCATTGTGAGATTTTTGTAATAAGTGGACTTTGAAACTTTGTTCTTATAATGAATTATTGGACTCCTTGTGAAACATGGGCTTTATGGACTTTGAACACTTTGAATTCGAAAACAATTTATGAATGAAACATGGATATTAGGAAATCGATATCGAAATGAAAATTGGATAATGGAGTTGGGTATGTGAAAATGCATATAGACATGAAGGATGGATTTTGGAAACAAATGGAAAATGAATATCAAATTATTTGGATAATGGAATATGGGTTTAAAAAGGGAAAATTGTGGTTTTGAAATAGATATTTACAACGATAACTGAAAATGAATTCCCGACTTAGAACCACAAATGCACACCTTCACTGATGTTAATCCAACACTACACTCCAACAATCCCTGATTTAATCTTGAAAAAGCATGAACATGAAGCAAATTGGATCTTCAAATACATTAGGGCCTTGAAACAATAAAATCAGCAGAATATTACTTGAAATGTGAATCGTACTGTTCATAAACCCTAATTGTAAATGAACTAATCCTTGATGATATTTAACTATGAAACACTGATAATCTGACACAATTCAACAACCTGATCCACACACAGATAACCTAAATTGTCACAGAAACCCTAATTGAGACCTCAGACGCACACCACTCAAATCATGCACACCCTGGCCTGGATTGTAACACCCCAAATTTCGTAAGAATATTTATTTAATTTATTTAAATATAATATTCATGAATTTCTGTGAATTTTGGTGAGTCGTGTTGATGTCGGTATTTTTGTGGAGTTGTGGTTATTTAATTAAATAATAATATATAATATGAATATATTATTAATATTATTAATTTAAATATTATTAGGGGAATGAAGGGTAAGATGGACTTTTGAGGAGGATTAGTGAGGGTATTAAGGGAAAAGCCCATTTTAGAAGCCAAGGGTTTAACAAAAAGGAATTGGGAAGAATAGGATTCATTTGGTTAGATCGTGAAAATAAGGAGAAAGGTGCAGAGATCTGAGGAAAAAGGGAAAGGCGAGGATTCGAGAAGGTTTCCGAAGACTCAATAGAGAAAGCTCTGAATCAACAATCTAAGGTATGGGGAGTATTACCTTTCATTGTTTTCAATATAGAGATTGGATGTACTGTAAAGTGGATTTTGAGGTTTTTGGGGTTTTTGAAGGGTTTATGAGTTATTGATGATTTAGGGGTATTTTTGAGGATCGATGATGGATTATTAAGGGTTAAATTGATTCGGGTAAAAATAAGCCTTCGAGGCTAAACCTTTTTTATGATATATGGGATCTTGTATGAGAAATGGATTTATGGGGTTCATGAGTATCTTAAGGTTTGTGAAGTTTTAGGCAATTTTGAGTTAGGATAGTGGAATTAATCGACCTAATAGTCGTAGGTTTGGTGCCTTTGATTGCCATGATGGCTTAGGGATGTTTTGGGGTAATTGGGGTTGCAATCGTAAGAGCTTTTGGGTCTGATATGCTACTGATGCATAGCAACGATTTTCGGAAATCGCAGGTTCGCAAAGCGAACCATTCCTTCGCAAAGCGAATACTCGCCCCAGGCTCGCAAAGCGAGTAGCGCAGCGAATGCGCGATAAATTGGGTGATGATACTGGGATGAATTCTGAGATGTGATTTTGTGGGCTCGTACAGTGAAGGGCTTCGCACAACGAATAGAGGAGCGATGAGAGGCAGACTGGGGAACTCTCTGGTTTTTGTATGAGATTAGGGCTTCGTTGCCAGCTTCGCAAAGCGAAGGTCCCAGCGAGCAGGTTCGCACAGCAAACTCAACAGCGAGCGTTTGCTGTTCGCGAAATTTCGTTTATGATTCTGTGCTGTCTTGGTGTTTTGATGCTGTGACTTTTCTGATGATTTACCATGACGTTACTGATGATTATGAGATGATGATTTTGTGATGTTTGATGAATATATGATGACATGATTAACATGAGATTTAGATGGATGATGATGCACATAAAGATTTTATTGATGATGATGATTATTGACGTTGTGTATGATGTATTCATAGCATTTCAGTGATGATGTTAGACTTCGATCTTTTGTGGCTTCCATTCCATTGTGTGGATGTGAAGTGGTTTATGACGTGCTCCGATTCTTGTGTGGAACCGATCCTAATGACTGGGATCTTTGGATGGTGATGGCCTAAGTGTCCATCGATTATGACGATTGGTACCACATGCATGAGTCTTACTGTGCATTGCATTTATGTGGCATTTGTTGATAGTTATGATGTTGTGTTTTGATGTTTGCCTTGTGATGACTCTGATGATGTTGTATATGATGATGACGCCATTTTATGCATATCTTGTTTTTATATTGATTATAATGAATTGTGATTACTCACCCTGCCTGTTTGAATGTTGCCTCCATGTGGGTAACATGCAGGTGATCAGGCTTAGCTGCGGATGCCTTCGAGGACTTTTGGAGTTTATTTGCTTTTGGTCAATGTAGAGGGTCGTTGAGTCAAACCATGTTGAATTGTTATTTTGTTGTTATTTGATGGTTATGGTTTATTTTTAAAACTTTTTTATGTTGGATTTATGGTGGTTATGGTGGTTCCGCTGCCTATTTGATGGCCTTTGATTTATTTTGAGAAAACCCATTGTTTACGGAGCAAAATGTTTTATTTTGAATTTATTGAGAAATGTGCACCCTTTGAGGTGGTTCTGATTTTACTCTGATTTTTGATTTATCTGCTACAATATTTGTGGGGGTAGAAAAGGGTGTTACATTAGTGGTATCAGAGCAGGTCGGTCCGTCCGGCCAGGTTTGTACGCGATGTTAGTCCCCTGTCAGTCGACGAGTGTGTGTACACTGTCGATGTTTTGTTTCTTCTAACCTTGTTGGTGGTGTGCAGGATGGCTGGGAGAAATGATCGTGCTATTGCTGATGCTTTGTAATCAGTTGCTAATATGGTGGCGCAACTCAATCTGAATAGTGGAGTTCCAGATGAGTTTCGTGCTTTGGGGGAGTTCAAGAGGAACAATCCGCCGGAGTTTGAGGGTACTCACAATCCAGCAAGTGCACACAAGTGGCTGAAGGCGATCGAGAAGATCTTCTAAGGGATGGGATGTACTGACACGCAACAAGTTCAGTTTGGAACTCATATGTTGTCAGAAGAGGCCGAGGATTGGTGGGATAACACCCGTCAGAGAATGGAGGATGTTGGCACTGTGATAACCTGGGCTGTGTTCAAGCAGGAATTTCTGGGAAAGTATTATCCTGAGGATGCTCGTGGTAAGAGAGAGGTGGAATTCCTTGAGCTGAAGCAGGGAGATATGACTGTTGCAGAGTATGCTGCAAAGTTCGAGAAGCTGGTGAAGTTCTGTCCTCACTACAACCGTGCTGATGCTGAGATGTCCAAGTGCCTCAAGTTCGAGAATGGGATAAGACCAGAGAATAAGGAGGGTATTGGGAATCAACAGATCGCAGGTATACTGAGTTAGTGGACAAGAGCAGAATCTACAATGAAGATAGCCGAGCTCCATCTGCTCAGTACAAGCAGTTGAGTGAGAAGAAAGGGTAGTATAGGGGGAAACCTTATACGACTTCAGCTGACAAAGGGAAGCATAAGGCTTCAGATGGGAAAAAGACAAGTGGGGGAGCAGCTCCCGCTTCTGGGAAGTGTTACAGGTGTGGCGAGCAAGGTCACCGTGCTGATGTTTGTACTAATAGTGTGTTGAGATGCTACAGGTGTGGTAAGAAGGGTTATAGAGCTACTGATTGCAAGGATGATGGTCCTACCTGCTTTAATTATGGTGAGAAGGGTCACATCAGTACCAAGTGTCAGAAACCGAAGAAGACGGCTACTGCTGCTCAGACCAGTGGCAGAGTGTTTGCTTTGAGTGGTGCAGAAGTGCTAGAGAAGGACAACCTGATTCGAGGTACTTGTTTTATTAATGATGTTGAGTTGGTTGTTATTATTGATACTGGTGCTACTCGTTCTTTTATCTCGCTTGACTGTGCTAGTAGATTGTGTTTGAAGTTGTCTGATATAAATGGTAGTATGCTAATAGAGACTCCTGCTAATGGTTCTGTTACTACTACTTTTGTGTGTTTGAGATGTCCTTTGACGATTTTTGGGAAGAGTTTTGTGATGGACTTGGTGTGTTTACCCTTGCACCAAATCGATGTAATCCTTAGAATGAACTGGTTGGAGTTCAACCATGTTCATATCAATTGTTATAACAAGATTGTAGAGTTTCCTGAGTTTGGCGATGGTGGGGAGTTGATGCTCTTGTCTGCTAAGCAAGTAGACGAACTTATAGAAGATGAAGCCTTGGTGTTTGCAATGTTTGCATCGTTGCAGATTGATCGTGAAGCTGCAAGTGTCGACTTACCTGTTGTATATGAATTTCCAGAGGTGTTTCCAAATGACATCAGTGATTTGCCTCCAGAACGTGAAGTCGAGTTTGCAGTGGACTTAGTACCAGGTACAAGTCCAGTGTCAATGGTTCCTTAACGGTTGTCAGCTTTTGAGTTAAGTGAATTGAAGAAACAACTAGAAGAATTGCTCGAGAAGAGGTTTGTTCGACCAAGTGTTTCTCCTTGGGGTGCTCCTGTGTTGTTAGTGAAAAAGAAGGACAGAAGTATGAGGTTGTGTGTTAATTATCGGCAGTTGAATAAAGTGACTATCAAGAATAAGTATCCACTTTCGAGAATCGACGACTTGATGGATCAGTTAGTAGGTGCCTGTGTTATTAGCAAGATTGATTTGAGGTCGGGTTACAATCAGATTCGTGTTAAACCTGACGACATTCCGAAGACAGCTTTCAAAATAAGGTATGGTCACTATGAATACACTGTGATGCCGTTTGGTGTGTCCAATGCACCTGGTGTGTTCATGGAGTATATAAATCGGGTTTTTCATGAGTATTTGGATCAGTTTGTTATTGTATTCATTGATGACTTTATGATATATTCTAAGTCTGAAGAAGAACATGCCGAGCATTTGAGAACTGTGTTGAAAGTATTGAAGGAAAAGAAGTTGTATGCAAAGCTGTCGAAGTCTGAGTTCTAGTTGAAGGAGGTGAGTTTTCTTGGTCATGTGATTTCGAGTGGTGGAATCATTGTAGATCCTTCCAAGATTGATGATGTGTCACAGTGGGAGACTCCGAAGTCTGCTACTGAGATACGAAGTTTTCTGGGATTGGCGGGTTATTACCTCAAGTTTATCGAGGGCTTTTCTAAGTTGACATTACCTTTGGCTCAGTTGACTTGGAAGGGTCAAGCTTTTGTGTGGGATATAGCTTGTGAAGAGAGTTTCCTAGAATTGAAGAAGAGATTAACGACCGCTCTAGTGTTGATTTTTCCTAATCAGATTGAATCTTTTGTGGTGTATTGTAATGCGTCGAAGATGGGTCTTGGTGGAGTGCTGATACAAAATGGTCAAGTTGTTGCCTATGCTTCGAGACAATTGCGAGTTCATGAGAGGAATTATCCTACACATAACTTGGAATTGGCCGCTGTGGTGTTTGTGTTGAAGATTTGGAGACATTATCTGTTTGGCTCTAAGTTTGAAGTGTTCAGTGATCATAAAAGTCTGAAGTACTTATTTGATCAGAAAGAACTGAATATGAGGCAGAGAAGGTGGTTAGAGCTGTTGAAGGATTTTGAGTTTGACTTGAGTTATCATCCGGGCAAAGCAAATGTAGTGGTTGATGCATTGAGCAGAAAGTCATTGCATATGTCGATGCTTATGATTAAAGAGCTGGAATTAATTGAACAATTTTGAGATTTGAGTTTGATATGTGAAGAGACTCCTGACAGTGTGAAGTTGGGAATGTTGAAGTTGACTAGTTGTATTCTGGAAGAGATCAGAGTGGGACAACAATCTGACTTGAAGTTAGTGGACCAGTTGACTTTGATCAACCAAGGTAACGGAGGAGAATTCCGAATTGACGAGAATGGTGTGGTGATGTTCAGAGATAGGGTGTGTATTCTAGATGTTCCAGATATTAAGCAGAGTATTCTTGAAGAAGGACACTGAAGTAGGTTGAGTATTCATCCCGGTGCTACGAAGATGTACCAGGATTTGAAGAAGCTGTTTTGGTGGCCAGGTATGAAGAAGGATATTGCGGAGTTTGTTTATGCGTGTTTGACTTGTCAAAAGTCGAAGATTGAGCATCAGAAGCCTTTAGGCATGATGCAGCCATTGAGTATTCTAGAATGGAAGTGGGATAGCATTTACATGGATTTTGTGTCGGGATTACTGAGAACTGCTAAGGGAAATGATTCAATTTGGGTAATCGTGGATAGATTAACTAAATCGGCCCATTTCTTGCCGATGAAGATTAATCATTCTATGCAGAAGTTAGCCGATATGTATATTGAGGAGATTGTGAAGTTGCATGGGATACCTTCGAGTATTATGTCGGATAGAGATCCAAGATTTACATCTAGGTTCTGGAAGAGTTTGCAAGATGCTTTGGGTACTAAGCCGAGGATGAGTTTTGCCTATCATCCACAGAAGGACGGTCAAACAGAAAGGAATATTCAATCCTTAGAGGATTTTCTAAGAGCTTGTGTGTTGGATCATGGAGGATCTTGGGATAGCCATTTATCATTGATTGAATTCACGTACAATAACAGTTTTCATGCTAGTATCGGAATGGCACCCTATGAAGCTTTGTATGGGAGAAGGTGTAGAACTCCGTTGTGTTGGTATGAATCGAGCGAGAGTGTTGTACTCGGACCCAAAATTGTACAAGAGACGACCGAGAAGATTAAGATGATCCAAGGAAGGATGAGAGCATTGCAGAGTCACCAGAGGAGCTATCATGATAAGAGGAGGAAGACACTTGAATTCCAAGAAGGAGATCACGTGTTTTTTAGGGTGACGCCAGTGACTGGTGCTGGTCGAGCTTTGAAGTCTAGGAAGCTCACTCCATGTTTTGTTGGTCCAAACCAAATCTCACAAAGGATAGGAGAGGTAGCCTATCGAATTGCTTTACCGCCGTCACTTGTGAATTTGCATGACGTGTTCCATGTGTCTCAGTTGAGGAAGTACATTCCGGATCCGTCGCATGTGATTCAGATGGATGATGTACAAGTGAGGGATAACCTGCCAGTGGAAGCTTTACCTGTGCGGATTGATGGTCGAGAGAGGAAGCAACTACGGGGTAAAGGCATAACTTTGGTGAAGGTGATGTGGGGCGGATCAGCTGGCGAAAGTTGGACTTGGGAACGCGAAGATCAGATGAGGGAGTTGTATCCGACTCTATTTCCTTGAGGTAATTTTCGAGGGCGAAAATTCTTTAAGTGGGGGAGAGTTGTAACACCCCAAATTTCGTAAGAATATTTATTTAATTTATTTAAATATAATATTCGTGAATTTCTGTGAATTTTGGTGAGTCGTGTTGATGTCGGTATTTTTGTGGAGTTGTGGTTATTTAATTAAATAATAGTATATAATATGAATATATTAGTATTATTATTAATTTAAATAATATTAGGGGAATGAAGGGTAAGATGGACTTTTGAGGAGGATTAGTGAGGGTATTAAGGGGAAAGCCCATTTTAGAAGCCAAGGGTTTAACAAAAAGGAATTGGGAAGTGGATTTTGAGGTTTTTGGGGTTTTTGAAGGGTTTATGAGTTATTGATGATTTAGGGGTATTTCTGAGGATCGATGATGGATTATTAAGGGTTGAATTGATTCGGGTAAAAATAAGCATTCGAGGCTAAACCTTTTTTATGATATATGGGATCTTGTATGAGAAAGGGATTTATGGGGTTCATGAGAATCTTGAGGGTTTGTGAAGGCTTAGGTAATTTTGAGTTAGGATAGTGGAATTAATTGACCTAATAGTCGTAGGTTTGGTGCCTTTGATTGCCATGATGCCTTAGGGATGTTTTGGGGATGTTTTTGGGGTAATTGGGGTTGTAATCGTAAGAACTTTTGGGTCTAATATGCTACTGATGCATAGCAGCGATTTCTTGAAATCGCAGGTTTGCAAAGCAAACCATTCCTTCGTAAGGCGAATACTCGCCCCAGGCTCACAAAGTGAGCAGCGCAACAAATGCGCGATAAATTGGGTGATGATACTGGGATGAATTCTGAGATGTGATTTTGTGGGCTCGCGCAGCGAATGTCCCAGTGAAGGGCTTCGCACAGCGAATAGAGGAGCGAGGAGAGGCAGACTGGGGAACTCTCTAGTTTTTGTATGAGATTGGGGCTTCGTTGCCAGCTTCGCAAAGTAAAGGTCCTAGCAAGCAGGTTCGCACAGCGAACTCAGCAGCGAGCGTCTGCTGTTCGTGAAATTTTGGTTATGATTCTTTGCTGTCTTGGTGTTTTGATTTTGTGACTTTTCTGATGATTTACCATGACGTTACTGATGATTATGAGATGATGATTTTGTGATGTTTAATGAATATATGATGACATGATTAACATGATATTTTGATGGATGATGATGCACATAAAGATTTTATTGATGATGATGATTATTGACGTTGTGTATCATGCATTCATAGAATTTCAGTGATGATGTTAGACTTCAGTCTATTGTGGCTTCCATCCCATTGTGTGGATGTAAAGTGGTTTGTGACGTGTTCCGGTTCTTGTGTGGAACCGATCCTAATGACGGGGATCTTTAGAGGGTGATGGCCTAAGTGTTCATCGATTGTGACGATTGGTACCACATACATGAGTCTTATTGTGCATTGCATTTATGTGGCACTTGTTGATAGTTATGATGTTGTGTTTTGATGTTTTCCTTGTGATGATTCTGATGATGTTGTATATGATGATGACGCCATTTTATGCATATTTTGTTTTTATATTGATTATAATGAATTGTGATTACTCACCATGCCTGTTTGAATGTTGCCTCCAGTGGGTAACGTGTAGGTGATCAGGCCTAGCTGCGGATGCCTTCGAGGACTTTTGGAGTTTATTTGCTTTTGGTCGATGTAGAGGGTCTTGCTCTGATAGTGTAACATCGGGTTGGGTCATTGAGTCAAACCATGTTGAATTATTATTTTGTTGTTATTTGATGGTTATGGTTTATTTTTAAAACTTTTTTATGTTGGATTTATGGTGGTTATGGTGGTTCCGTTGCCTATTTGATGGCCTTTGATTTATTTTGAGGAAACCTGTTGTTTACGGAGCAAAATGTTTTGTTTTGAATTTATTGAGAAATGTGCACCCTTTGAGGTGGTTTTGACTTTACTCTGATTTTTGATTAATCTGCTGCGATATTTGTGGGGTAGAAAAAGGTGTTACATGGATGCCCTTGAATGAGACCTGGACTTAATAAGAAAATGAAAGAAACATATTTTTGGGTTTTCTGAATATGGTTAGTGGATGGAAGTACAAATGAAGATAATGAACAGGTAGGACAAATTTGGGGTATGACAGATGCCCCTATCTAATTGGCTTAAACCTAGAAAGATGAACTGCTACAGCGCTCATTCTTTCGAGGTAGAAGTCTATTAGATATGAATAAGACTCCGAATTTGTCTGAAAAGAAAGAAAAACCTGGGAAGTAGAGTACCAAATCAATGTCGACCCTCGAGTGGACACCGAATAATTTGCAAAGGTCACCATCACCAAAAGGATGACAAACCTATCACCAAAAGGATGACAGATCTATCACCAAAAGGATTATAGATAACAAACGAATTGACCTCTGACACCAAAAGGATGACAGATCTATCACCAAAAGGATGATAGAAGACGGACGACTCTGACACCAAAAGGATGACGGATCTATCACCAAAAGGATGATAGAAAACACAACTCCAACACCAAAAGGATGAAGGATCTATCACCAAAAGGATGATAGATAACACACGACTTGACCTCCGACACCAAAAGGATAAAAAATATATTACCAAAAGGATGATAGAAGATAGACGACTTCGACACCAAAAGGATGACGGATCTATCACCTAAAGGATGATAGAAAACACAACTCTGACACCAAAAGGATGACGGATCTATCACCAAAAGGATGATAGTTGACACAATGACCCTTTACTAAAAGGATGAAAATGAGGTTAAAAGGACTTGTTGCTACCAAAAGGATAATAGTAAGCACATAATGGTATCAGATGTTGTCAATCACCAAGAGGATGATACACTAACCAAAAATCGACGAATTTTCGACACCAAAAGAAAGACAGATCTATCACCAAAAGGATGATATAAAACACGTGCAAAAAGTAACCGACACCAAAAGGATAACGGACCTATCACCAAACGGATGATAGAAAGCACGCAACTCGAATTTCTAACACCAAAAGGATGACGGATCTATCACCAAAAGGTTGATAGTAAGCACATGACTCCGACACCAAAAGGATGACGGATCTATCACCAAAAGGATTATAGAAAACACACGACTCCGACACCAAAAGGATGATGCATCTATCACCAAAAGGATGATAGAGAACACACGCATAGAGATATCTGACACCAAAAGGATGACAGACCTATCACCAAAAGGATGATAGTATAAACACACACACTGAAGATTTTTGACACCAAAAGGATGACAGACCTATCACCAAAAGGATGATAGTGCACACAGAGATACCTGACACCAAAAGGATGACGGACCAATCACCAAAAGGATGATAGAAAACACATAACCTAATGACCCTTCACCAAAAGGATGAACGTGAGTCAACAAGACTTGTTATTACCAAAAGGATAATAGTAAGTACATAACGATATCATATGTTATCATTCACCAAAAGGATGATACACAAACCAAAGGTTCATGGATCGTCGGCACCAAAAGGATGACAGTAAGATCAAACAACACAAGTTACTACCACTAAAAGGATGATATAAACTTCCCAATTTTGAGAATTACCAACACCAAAAGGATGAAGGTCAGGTTGAATCAATAGGAATGGCTACCATCAAAAAGGTAATAGTAAGATCATTAATAAAAGGTCAAGGTGGATGTATGATGAGTAAGACTTGTTTGGAGACGTCAACAAAAGGTTGAAGCAGAGAAGTCGCAGAGGAACACCATCCTGATCAACAAAAGGTTGAAAGGAACCAACTCACTGGGGAGCGCCTAATAGGAAGGTTGAAATTTGTTCAAAGAAAAACCACCGATGGGTCTGAAGATAACAACCTCATCAACAAAAGGTTGAAGAGAATTAATTCAATGGGGAGCGCCCACTGAATCCGAGAAATGATACTGGTTGAGCTGGGGATAACAACTTTATCAACAAAAGGTTGAGGAAATAACTCAATGGGGAACGCCCACTGACTCGCTTGGAGATCACAACTTCATCAACAAAAGTTTGAAATAATTCCATGAGGAATGCCCACGGACTTGAAGAAGATGCCCCTGGCAGGGCTGAATGTCGCCTTAGAATCTCGAGATTGAGCAACAAAAGGTTGAAACAACTCAATGGGGAACATCCACAGACTTGAAGAAGATGCCCCTGGCCGGGCTGAAAATCGTCTTGGCATCTCGAGATTGATCCTGGATCTTGACCTATGCATGTATGAATGTTTGATTCTGTAATGATATTCGGTATCGGATGGAAATACAATGCAAATGCTGACGCATTGAGATGCAAGTGCTGGGGAAGTATATAATTTGGTTTTTCTATGCATATGATGCACATGATGTTTGTATGATGCGTATGATTGCAGATGGGTGATTGGATATATTTGTAAAGGTGCTAGCATGGTGGACTTTTGGTAGATGCCAATGCGGATTGGACTTTGGGTGGTGGGAGGGTTTGATTTCCTCGACATTAAATTTTTGAAGACGCCATGATCGAAGTAGCCGAAGATGCTCTCGATGCCCCAAGTTTGATCACTTGATGATAAGTCGTATTTGCTCTGAGAGAACCACAACTATTATGCTTGATGGTCAGGATGGCCTGAAAATGAGCTTAGTGACGTGATCAACTCATGAAGATCATGCTCTTACTCTGCACTCGATGATTGCTAGTGTCTAGCAAAATCTGCTTGTCCAAGTTGAAGATACAGAGAGGATCTGCCTTCTGCAACTGGTCTTGCCCCAGTCTGTAGGGCCTTTGAAAGAAGTCTCCTTGAACAGAAGTCCTTAGGAGTTACCATGACAGGATTTGCTCCAATGTCTGAATGTGGTAATGGTCTGCCCCTGATTAACCAATTCTGGAAACAGTCTGCTCTTTGGAAGCTGTTCTTTAATGTGATTCTGAGATGGCTTGCCCCTGATTGGGCTCTTGAAGGATTTTCCCCTGATTGAGGATTTTAAGGTAGCTCTTGAAGGAGTCGATTATTGGAGTGTTGTGATAGTGCGAGACGAATGGACCGTTAGTCCAAACATTGTGCTGATTTTGCTAGTGTATGAAAGATATTGCAAGAAGAATGACACAAATGCTAAAGATTAGCAAATATGTGGGGAGTCAGTTTACGCAACCTTGCAATAGTATGCTTTCAGAATAAACCTCGCCTCAATTAGGTCTTTCGAGGGTTGTAAAGTGGTCTGGTTCACGGTTCATGAAACAAAAGGTATAAGGCTCAAAATTTGGTTTGTACCCACCCCTTCTTCTTGATGAACTCCAGTCCTATGTTCAGTTAATTCTGCTCACATTTGTCTTCCAAAAGGGTTGACGGTGTAAGGGTGAAGATTCAAGGTTTGCTCGAAATGCCAGTCACCTTATTCGCTATTGATGGATGTCAATGACCCTTTGGTTTTGACATCATGGTCACTGAATCTTATTTTATTTTTACTGAGGATTTGAGGACCTCTTTTGGTTTTTCTTTTGACATGGACTGATTTCGCTTTTTCTGAGTCCATCGGAATTGCCTTGATTTTTGCCTAATAGTGTGTTTGGATGAAGTATTTTAATGAGGGAAAGTAATTTTTTGAGGTAATTTAAAATGATTTGACCAAAATTTATTGTTTGGATAAAAAACAGAGAGAATTGTTGAAATGATGTAAATTTATGAAGTATTTTATTCAAGTTAAATTTAAGGAATTTTAAATGACACCAAAAAGTAAGGAGTTTGAAATTACTCCTTCACTCTATATCATGTCATTGTTAAATTGTTTATTATTTATTTTTAAAATTTTGCAAGATGGTCCTCATATTTTTTAAAAATTTCAAATTCACCCCTAAAAATTTCTAAAAATTGCAAATAAGTCTCTAAAATTTTCCAAATTTTACAAATTAGTCCCTTTAAATTTTCAAAAATTGCAAATTGATCCCTATTTTTTATATTTTAAATTTGGGTAAAAAATTGTAAAATTTATAAAAATGATCCTAAAAATTTAGCAATGAATCATTATAATACTCCATCCAAACAAAAGAATTTAAAATTGAATGGATTTCAATTGAATAATTTAAATTGCTTAGAATTTTGAATTCCTTAAAAATTATCAATTACCTCATCCAAACACGCTCTAAGTCTCCTTTTGAGGTGTTCGACGTAGCAGGCTTTGATTAAGTTTTTTTATTTTATTCGATTTTGTTGGAGGATTGTGACTGCCAAGTCATTGGTCATTGAAGGAATAACCGTCATGTTTTTTGGATTTTACTTTATGATTTGAGTGTGTAATCAGATTAACTGAACACTACCCTTGCCCCAGGTTAAGCTTAAGGGTTTGAAAATCCGAAGGAAATTTCTACTTTTTGGCTCGAAGTGGTTAACTAGGGATTAACTCCTTGTCTCTCCAGTGTTTGGGGAATTAAAATAATGCATGTACATCATTGGCAAGATTTTCTCTGAAAGCATACAGTTCGTAATTATGGGTATTTCGTTTTCATCATCCTCCCTCCAGCAGTTTGATAAAGAGAGTGAAGTGGAGAAATATGTGTTTGTGCTTTGCAGTAAATGGAAAAAAAATTAGTGAATACGACATAACTAATTCAGAATATGCATAATCACTACATTAATAAAACCAAATACAAATGACAATGTTTTAAGCAAACAGTATTTGAACATACAAGAAAAAATACAAGAATGAAAAATGATGGGATGGCAAGATGACTGCCTTCATCGGGGAAATGATATTATTTTCTTGATTTGATGCTCGAACTAGCTTCTTCAGAGTTGGAGACTATTCTGCTTGTCTTCGGCAGCCTCCCCAATAACATTCAATGATGGTCCTTCCTGTATATGTGGCGACATGGTCTTGTTGAGTACGATTTCTCATTCGTCTGGTATTGGCTTGAGTTGCGTACTGGTGTCGAGGAATCAGCTTGATTTACTGGAAATGAATGAAGGTGAAATGAGTTTCTGATTTTGAAATGGAACGCAAGATGCATAACCTATACAGTGCAATGTCATGAATGTATGGATGCAATTCAAGAATCCAGGATCACGAACGGGTAGATAACTAAAGTCTCTAATCAAAGGAATCCCACATGTAGGTTCTAAGACAGGTAGGTTCCTAGAGTCATGGATATCTTTCAAAGACATTATGGCCATGACGAAGGCTCATCAAAAGATAATATCCTTGAAATGATCTCTTCTAGGTGAGGTTTTTGTATCTTTCCAACGAGAAAGGCACCTCGTAGGCTTCAACTACACAACCATCGACGCATATGTTCTAAGAAGGTATCTCAGAGTCATAGATCGAGGTTAAACATATTACTGTCAGGAAATAATATGTTCAAGGGATCTCATCTGATTGGGGCTTTCGTATTAACCCAACAAGGAGTTAACACTACCAACCACCAGGGATATAATGGGTTAATGGTCCTTAGAGTCGACAATTCAGGCTTGAAAACATTATCGTCGTGATGAAAGCTCATCAAAACAATAACATTTCCGAGGGAATCTACTCCAGGCGGGGTTTTCGTATCGGCCTCACGAGGAAGACTCCTTGCAAGTCTCAACTACACAACCACCGTCCTAACCCTAGGGTTTTCCTCAGACTCGGGTAGAGAGCCTATCTCACAAAGCACCCAAAATAAAAGAAGCCCAACAATGTCACAATAAGCAAAAGCAACACAGATAAATAGGATAGGCAAGTAAGTAAACAAACGAGAAGAAAATAAATAAGCGAAGCTAACGAGCATCACAATTCAGACTAAGTTAGGCTTGACTCTCACTTGCATGGAGCAATGTGTGATCCCCAGCAGAGTCGTCAGCTCTCGCACCTCGAAAAACAAGATACGGCCTTCGCGCAAAAGGCGCAGAAAAATGGTTCGGACAGAATCGCCACCAAACTTTATTTATCCCAAAGAGGGAAAGGAAAATATCGAGAAAACCTTTAAGAGATAAGAACATGGTCATCACAACCATATTCTGGGTTCGGGAGTCGGTTACATAAAGGGAAGGTATTAGCACCCCTATGTCCGTTATACTCAATCGGAACCTCTTAGTTCGATTTGTGATGAATATTAGCTAATGTTATTTGTTTTCTTCTAAGCGAGTAATGCGAAAAGGTAAGAGAAAAGGTTTCGATTGCTAAGGGGAAATTGGTGGTTTTAGATTATGGTGGTCGCCAAGGATTAGGGACCTTGTGCCTACGTATTCTCATTCGGACGAGAATGAGGAATCAGAGAGTTCATAGTTCAGACTACGGGAGAACGTTTGGACGGGAAAAGGTGGGAAAAGAAAAAAAAGTTACAAACGGCGGAAAAATAAATATGTATCTCGCCAAGGATTATGGCCCTTGTGCCTACGTATCTTCATTCAGACGAGAATAAAGAATCAGAGTGTTCATAGTTCGTGGAACTATGGCTTGTTGGTTTGATTTAGAGGTGATAATTGTTCAAACACGAGAAAGGCAACTCACACCCAAACAATCGAGGAGAGGAATCGAAGGCTCCAAACCCCCCCCCCCCTCTTTCACCTTGAAAAGAGTTTTGATAGTTGTTATGTGTTTTGAAGTTTGATTGAGAAAATCCACTTGATGTTGGATCAAGGGTTTGATTGTATTAGCGTCTAGTTTGTGAAAAGAGTTTGACAGCGAGGCAAAAGGCACTCGACTTACATGTTTGTTTTAAAAATGCCACTTGACCTTGAATCAAGGGTTTGGAAAAGGGTATGGATCGATCCTAGTCCCTAAGGGTGCTCCTAGTAATGAAACCACGACGAAAAGGTGCAAGTGTATGCATTAGTTTGATGGTGATGCTAAAAGCAACCGGCTTACGAGGGTGTTTTGAAAAGTAGTTCGATATCAAATCGAGGATTAGTTTGAAAATGGTTTAGTCTATGCTAGTCCATAGGGGTGCTCCTAGTAAACAAAAACCACAATCAAGGAAAGGCGAGTAAAGTGCGTACATCGAAAAGGAAGCGGGGTACATGTAAAGTATACGAGATTACGAGAAATAAATGGGGTCATTGTCAGGTAGCCCAAGAGGAAGTCGTGTGTGTGCAAGGTGTCCTAAACTAAGCATATGAACAAGAGTTCTGACAAAATCTCCATGCTAGGGTTTCTGTACATGGTCCAAACTCCAATGCTTGGGATAGTAACCAACAATCCACAAATTAAACGTTTTTTAGGGTTTTGATCGTTTTATCATGGTTTTGTGTTTTTTTTAATAATATGAACAAGATATGAATAAATATGACATAATGAATAGGATGACAAGATAAATAATGACATGAACAATAATATGATCAAGGATATATAGACAAAAAGATAAAGCAAGATAATATTGAACAGAAATTAAAGTTAATGGTTAATTATTAATTGTTAATTGTCATTGATCGGATGAATCACTTTTTTAATCGGTTCCACTTTAGCGCTAAGCAATCGTAGCACGATCTATGACGAAGATCATGCTATAGGAGGCCGCTCTATAACAATGTTTGTGCTAAAACACAATAGAGAAAAGCGAACGGTCTCGTCTTGATCACAAACTTTCATCGATTAATCGAAGGTAACCTATCAGGATCCCAAAGTTTAGAAAATGACCCAAAGGATCAGTCACTACAAATTTGGAATAATGGAGTGGAAATAAAAAAAACCAACATGAAATTGATGATAATGACAAAATATTATCAAGAGAAAGAAAAAAAAATTAGAATAAATATTAGAATAACTAGAAAATAATAATAAAAAAAAAGAGAATAATAAAATAAAGAAAATGAATTGATAAACCAAGGAGGGGAGCAAAAGAAGATCAGGGCGGTGGAAAAAAGCAAATGAGGATCATATGGGCTCAAAAGTCCATCACCTCTTCAGAAACAATGGTACGGGTAAAAACAAGACAAGGGTGGTGTATGTGGAAAAAGAAAAACGGGCTTACAGCCCATCATAACAAAAACCTAGTCTAACTCTTTTTCCCAAATAAATGGAATACATTGGAACAACAATAATAACATCAGAAAACAAACACGGTCAGGAAAAGAGAAAAACCAAGATCCAAGCATCATCTCCTTTCTTTTAACACTGTCAAAACAAAAACAAACTTCCTTTCCTTTTTAAAAGCAAAACGTTCATCAGATTCAAAATAAAACATGAAAAAAAACCATCACAGTGGAAAGTAAAATGCATCAAACTTCCATTCAACCTTCTTCGTGTTCGTTTCCTCCGTCTCGCTATGTCTGGGTTCTGATTTGTGTGCTTCGTTTCAAGCTCGGGTTTGAAATTTGTTTCGGTTTTGGATCTCTTTTCGAATTTATGTGGTTTTCTTGAATCTTTCTACACCCTCTTTCTGTTTTGAAATGATTCTAATTGATTTTGGTTGAAGTGTTATTTGGTTGAGTTGGGTTTGATTTAAGGTTATGAAGGAAGGGTTGAGAGGTATGGAAGGTTGTGGGTTTGGTTAGTCTTGAAGGAAGGTTGAAACAGATTGGTTTGGTATGAATTCTACAGAGTAATTTTAGTTCAGCAGAACTTGATTTGCGAATGGGGATGATGTGTGTTTTATAGGAGATTTAGAGACGATTTGTAGAATGTATTCAGAAGGAGAATGTGAGCTGGAAAGAATTATAACATGGGTATACGAAACGATTTGCATAACGGTTTTGTGTATTGGCTTTGTTTTGCAATTTTCGCTTTTTGTTCACAGGTTGTGAAACGTGGTTTATTGTGTGGAATGGTTGGAGAATTGGCTTGAAGAGTGGTGCGCTGTGTTGAGGTATGGTTTGTGAATGTTGGTTGCAGGTTGTATACTATCATTCATGTGTGTACCTTGTTGCGTGACTTTCGGTGTGAATTGTACGTGATGGTTTTTGGCTACGTGATGACTTTCCAATTTATCTGTTGTGGCTCATGCAGGTTACGCAATTGAGATTTGTGGCTCGAAACAGGTTTGTATGCATTGAGGTTTGTGTGGAGTAACAGCTTGTGAAACTTTGTTGCTTGTTGTTTTGGTTTATTGTAAATTCGGGCTTGGTTTGTGTATGGAAATGTCATGGGCCTTGGCATGTTTGATTTTGTGATGGTTTATGCATGTATATGATTTGTAGAAGGTGATAGTGGTGTGTAATGCTTGGTTGTAGGAAGTTCTTGTGGAGAAAAACATTGTATGAACGTTGATGAGGTAGTCATTATTTGGGTACTAGGCAAGTGGTAATACACTTCTTATGTTGTAATAACTTTTTCTTTTTGCAAGCTTTAGTTGAATTGGGCTTATGGGCCTTCATTGTGAGATTTTTGTAATAAGTGGACTTTGAAACTTTATTCTTATAATGAATTATTGGACTCCTTGTGTAACATGGGCTTTATGTACTTTGAACACTTTGAATTCGAAAACAATTTATGAATGAAACATGGATATTAGGAAACCGATATCAAAATGAAAATTGGATAATGATGTTGGGTATGTGAAAATGGATATAGTCATAAAGGATGGATTTAGGAAACAAATGGAAAATGGATATGGAAAATGGATATCAAATTATTTGGATAATGGAATATGGGTTTAAAAATGGAAAATCATGGTTTTGAAATAGATATTGATAATGATAACTGAAAATGAATTCCCGATTTAGAACCACAAATGCACACCTTGACTGATCTTAATCCAATACTATACTCCAACAATCCCTGATTTAATCTTGAAAAAGCATGAACTTGAAGCAAATTGGATCTTCAAATACATTAGGGCCTTGAAAAAATAAAATCAGCACAATATGACTTGAAATGTGAATTGTACTGTCCAGAAACCCTAATTGTAAATGAACTGATCCTTGATGATATTTAACTATGAAACACTGATAACCTGACACCGTTCAACAACCTGATCCACACACAGATAACCTGAATTGTCACAGAAACCCTAATTGAAACCTCAGATGCACACCACTCAAATCATGCACACCCTGGTCTGGATGCCCTTGAATGAGACCTGGGCTTAATGAGGAAATGAAAGCAACATATTTTTGGGTTTTCTGAATATGGTTAGTGGATGGAAGTACAAATGAAGATAATGAACAGGTAGGACAAATTTGGGGTATAAAAGTATCTCAAAAGAATTAAGTTTCACTTAAATTATTATTGTAGGCATCTTCTTTGACAAAAGACCCGTCAATATTTTTATGACAAATTGCATACATTTCTCCTCTGCTATATACTCTTTCATCTCTTAATTCTTATAAATAGGCTCAAATGTTAATTATTTGTACTATTAAGTATACAATCACCAATAAATAGATTTAGTCATACAACATCATATCACTTCTTTACAAGTGATTTAGATTCGAGCGTAAGCGAAATCTTTAATTTTTGTCTATTTTTAGCATCTTTTCTTGCTATTTACTATATTTGTAAAAAATAAAAAACATCACTTAAAAACACTTAGGAAAGCCTCATTTCTCTATTAAAAATACCAATTATTTAACTAAACCACTAATATTATCTCTGTTTTTTCTTTCCACCTATATTAAACAAAAACAGCCAATCATTTTTGTCAATACCTTCTGAATATTTTGCAAGACCTTCCTCCAATGCTATATGATTTGAAGATGTCGTCGAGCCCTATGACCGGTTTCAAATTCCACTATGCAATAATGTTATATGCCTTAAAGATGTCGTCGAGCTCTATGACCCGTTTAGAAAACTAAATTTCAAGTCGAGGAAATGCCAACCTAGCCCCTAATTATCATAGAATAACAACACATTGTTCGACCACTGCCAGCCCTAAAAGAGAAGGTTAAGAATGTAATGTTTTACTGTTGAATTAGGAGTGCAGTATATGGATGGTTTCCAAGTAGAGAGGCAACCCTATATGTAAATATAGTTTAATATGAACAAGTTTAATCCAACATGTTCAATGATGTGAAATGTAAATTGTAATTTAACTGTATATAACATAACAATCATTTTGCATCTTTATGAAACCTATGTTTTGGGGTGTGGATTAGGGTAATATGGTAAGAAAACTTAGAAAATTTTTGAAAATTTTCTTCATTATCAAAAAGGCGAAAGAAGACGAAAGTTGACTATTTTTCAATATATAACAAACTCATCTTTTAAACAAACATTAACAATAACATTCATAAAAAACATTCATCAACAACAAACCATAAACAACAAAAATGATACAACAAACATAATAAGTCATAAAATGCTTCAGAAACATACTATACATGTCTCATAAAGGCACGCTGTCAATGAAATAAGGATGGAGATAAATTTAGACCTGCAAACTTGTGTATATCTTGAATGGATGTCATTCTGGATCTTTGACACAAGTTTGTAAGGCTAAATTTATCTTCGTCATCTTTATTGAAAGAAGCATTCATACCTACAAGTCAAAACAAGAAGGAAGTTCAAACATCATGAAACAAGCTATTGAAACAGATTTTGAAAGAAAAAAACTATAGAGAAAACGAACCTGTAAATACCCATTGGCTAAGATTTGTTGTTATAGTTTCCTTTTGGGGTTTCTATATGAGAGAGGCGAGTGAGAGAGACGAGTGAGAGAGTTGTTAGGGTTTTGTTTTGAGAGAGATGAGTGAAAGAGTTGTTAGAGTTTTATTTTGAGAGAGGCGGTTGTTATGTACTGAAGCGATAGATGATTTTGCTTATATATAAATAAAGTATCACCTTTCGTCACAGTTGGTAATAAAAACCGTGGTGATATACAAGGTCAATAACATTTTTATCACGATAAATGACTAATTGTAGGTGATGGGATTCGAACCATTTCACCTCGTGTACCTTTTCACCACGGTTGCTTCATTTGACCGTTGTGACATGTCCTCTAGTAAATACAAAAAAAAAAGCGTCCAGAAATAAACTATTACCACGGTTAACACTATGGCCTTTATAAAATTGGTGTTACGAAATGTATATTTTGTAATAGTATATCATATAGTTGTAAGGATAAAAATGTTCTAAGAGCCTTAGAACCCTACTATGAAAAACTAATGAAGGTTTCACATTCATGTATTTGAATGTCCTAGTGTTTTTAGGTACACCATGTCGATCGAGCAAAACAATCAGATATCAAAATCTCCAACAAAACTCACAGTTAGATTTCAATTCAAACTCATATTTTGAACTAAAAGGATCCTCCCGAATTAGTAGGTAAATGTAGCTAAACTCTGGTTAATATTCTCTTTTGTTTTTATTATAAATCATTTTTTACTTTTCACACGTATTAAAAAAAATAATCATTGTATGAAAAAACAAAATTATGAAAGATTTTACAAAATTATCCTTCATTATTTTTTTTTATAAGCAACGATAACATTAAACGGCATACTAAGGGTATACCAATCTGTTACAAGGAGAGATCTCCTATACAACTATTTACCCACGCCTACAAAAAGGAGCAGAATACAACAAACCTCCTATTTTAAAAAATCAAAAGGAGCTTTGTACCACTCATAAAAACTACAAATGGATATGTTCTTTACATTAGCACCCAACCAATACCAAGAGATATACTTCGCTCGCATCGTGATATCTTCATTTCTCCCAATTTTTTCGTTGAATATAATTTGATTTAGCGTCCACCAAATAAACCAACAAGTTGCTATCCTAATTATATTGGGAAGACATGGTTACATAATTAAAAGGATAGAGAACAATAAATATATTCAAAGGTATAATTGAAAAACTAGTATTAATAATTTATTGATATTGTAAAACCACTTATATTTTATTATAATTTTTTTTTCTCAAAAACGACTTATAAATTAAAAAAATGGAGAGAGTAATTGTTTGACTCATGTTTATGCAGAAAAGATCCTCATGAGTTAATAGTAATTATTTCATCTAAGATTTAAATTTAGTAAATATATTAAAAAGGTGCAGTAGAAAGTAGAAACAAATTGGCTTTGTATTTGTTGTCAAAATTGATTACTCTTTCATAATAGAACAAAAACAATTTATGAATTTCAACCGAAAAGATATTCATGTTCGTTTTGTGTCCTAAAAAAATGTACTCTTTCTGTTTTTTATTATAACTCGTTTTTTACTTTTTTACACATATTAAAAAATATAATAAATGTAGTATAGAAAATATAAATTATGAATGATTTTATAAAATTGTCCTCTATTAATAATATTGGAAAGATAAATTTATATAATTGAAATGAGAGAAAATAATAAATATTTAAGGGTATAGTAAGAAAAATAATATTAATGAATTATGAGTATTCTAAAACGACTTATATTGTGGTACAAATTTTTTTTCCAAAATAACTTATAAAAAAAATGGAGGTAGTATTAAATATAATGTACTTACTACAATAGAGAAAATCCGTTGAGTATCTATTGTCAATAATACTCAATACAATCAAAATAAGGATACAAGAATTGATTAGAATTAGATGTGATGCATGTATAGCTGACCAAACATTTAATAGGCTATTTAATATTTTTAACAGACTCGGTGAAGACAGATGACAGGGTTGAATGAATTAAATGGTCTCTCAGGCCTTAAAATTCAGGTATTTGGTAACAAGTTGGGTGGGTGACTGCAGCAGGTTCAGTGGATTTGTTTTCCGGCAGGAATTTCTATTAAACTCTTGTGGAGTTTTCTTTATTTTTGGTTATGGTGGATATGCTTGGGTGTTCGTATTATTAGTGTTAATACTTTATTGTAGTGATTTTGTATAATTTTCTGTTTCGTGAACAATTTCTGTATCTAATAGCACTGCTTGTGCATTTTTAATTCAATTTGGTCTCTTCAAAAAAAAATGGTCTCTCATGCACTTTATAGGAATGATTCAACTTGCTTACTTTCAAATTTTTTAATTATAAATTTCTTTAAAAATAAAATGTTCCGCTCTTCTTTGACATGATTTTATTTTCTTTTGGCTCTTTCTCAAATTATATATGGTTTTTATAATTTGAGATAGAGGAGTAATATTTTAAGTATATTTATTATTATTTTTAAATATATATATATATATATATATATATATATATATATATATATATATATAAATATATATTTATTTATAGGGTTCATATCCTATGAAAATGTAATTTTTATGTGAGAATATAAGAATGAATCTGAATCATTAGATTTTAAAATAAATGGTGGAGATTATGTGTGGTTTATGTTTTTCTCTCTCCTCCATTATTAAAATAAATGATGGAGGAGAGAGAAAAAAACTAACACATAATCTCCACCATTTATTTTAAAATCTAATGGTTCAGATTCATTCTCATGTTCTCATATAAAAATGACATTCACATATGATACATTATATATATATATATATATATATATATATATATATATACTACTTTTTTGCGCCAAATTTGAAGGTTATTTTGTAATTATATCTTAGAGGAGATAATGGCGAGACCAAAATGTTATATCTAGGGTGAAGTGGGTAAGATAGAGAAGATAACCAAAGATGTCAAAGAAAGAACAATGATGGAATAGACTCTTCTAATCATTGCAAGAACAAATTATCCATAACTAATTAGAGACAAAGGAACTTTGAAACAACCCCCAAAAAGCGTGTAGAGAACTACACGCCCTTGGACACAAGGTGAGAAAATATTTGGTAAGAAATTTATCACATGAGAATAACTCATGTACCTCTAGTCCGAAACGAGAGGTTGTTGGATATGATCCCAATAAATGATGCAAGTATCAAAAGGTGAAGAGCCACCACAATGATGACTGTCACCAGTTGAAGAAGGATATCGAGTGACTCATTTAAGATGGTCATCTGAGAAGATATATCTAGTGCCCCTAGCAGGATCTAGATCAAGAGCTCGACCTCCCGGACAAAACACACCTAGAAGCCATCTGCCTAGAAGGGACAAAGAGCCTGAGGATAGAGGTAGAAATGATGGAGAAGTTGTTCGCCACACCCTAAACACGATATGGATATGATTTGATGGAGGTCAGGAGTCGAGTTCCTTACTAAAAAAACGTATGCTTTCAAAATAATGCATGTTGATGATCTCCCATCTAAACCTCATTCGTCTAATGTTCCAAAGATTACATTCTCTAATAAATACCTCGTTAGGAATAACCCCCAGGAGAATGGCCCTATGGTTAGCAACATCCAAATGTTTAACTCGAACATAAAGCAAGTCCTAGAAGATCCTGAGAGTTTTATTGAAGTCTTTTATTAGGATGCCTTTGAGTGATTAAAAGTAAATCCTAAACACTTACCACCCTTGAAAGGCTCCCTAGTGTGTTTTTTATTAAAGCAAGTACGGTTCAAATGATACATCTCTATAAGAACAATTTTTTAGTGGAGAGCAATGAAAAAACCATCAAAGTCAGATACCTCGTAGTAGCGGCCCTTCATCATACAGTATAATCATTAGAGACTGGCACTTAATGTCTTAAAAGAGGCCTTATCCACACTTTACATAATCTTAGAGTGTCTTCTATACAAAGGACACGTAGGATTTATAAAATGAGGTAAGGAGATAACCTTAAAATATAACCAAGATATCATCTAGATAAAAAGGTATTTGTAACTAGTGATCCACAACTGAGACCAAACCCCCACAACACCTACTTTGTAGATTTGTACCCATGGGATAAGTATATAGAAAATGTGTTAGTTCCAATCGAAGACCTTATAGATATGCCAATCGGATCTCAATGCTTTAAAACCACACAAATGGATACTTCTTTAACGGAAGATGTGAAAGGAGATTTAGTTTGCAGGCTACAGAAGAACATGAAATTATTCTCCTAGAACCCCTCCAACATGTCAATAATATATGCATACATTATTTCCGAATGCCTCTCTATAAACACTAACATTATCCTTCTCATACAAAATATATTATGTTAGATGATAGGCTTCGATCTAGAGGGGGGTGAATAGATCACAAATTTTACATCCAAAAACTTTTGGCAAAAATCTATTTTCAAAATATGGTACATCAGAAAAACGACTCGGATGGAATCGTCTAACCAAACCTACTATCGAAAAGTTATATGCGCAACGTAAACCTTTTGGAATGATAATGAATACAAATCATTCAATAATTATCAAGTCACAGATCAATCAAATGCAAAGTTATTCATAATGCTTATTTCCAATGAACATAAAGCAATAAAAATACACACAAATAATTTATTAAATGCTTTGTGTGCGATTGATCATGTTTGGAAATTCGATTTATTTTGTTGATGTAAAAACCCAATCACAATCAAAGTGACTGTGATTATATCAACAACGAAATTAATAATTTGCAATAACAACAATTAAAGGAAGTTAAAGCGATTAAGAAACACAAAAATTTGTTTATGCAGTTCCCCAATTGGCCTCGCTATGGGTACGTCTACCCTCAATCCAAAATCAAATTGAGATACTTGCAATTAACCTTAACCTTGCAAAAAAGTTTTTACAAGAAATGAAGAACTCAAACCCCAAAATCTTTATGATTTGTGTTGATTCTTGCACCTCCAAACCCTTGATCAAAGCTTGATCAAGTGACCAAAAATGCGGCTACAATCCTCCGATTATCCCGAGCACGCAACTTGTTGAAACCCAAGATTCCCGAACATAGTTCACTGACTCGCGCTACTCCTTTGCAATGAACCACCTTGTCCCAAGGCCTTCACTCGGTCGAATCTGTGTTGACGTGATTTTGTACAAAACCTTCAAGTCACACAGATCTTGAAGGAAAAACCCACCTTGGTTTTCTTATTTGAAACACACAAAGTTCCTAACCCAATATTCTCGATTACACCAAACCTAACTGAACCTTATTAAACCTAATCTAGATGGCCACCCAATCGAAAAATGATTATGTGTAGTTCAATTGTGTGTATGCATAAAAGAAGGGATGAAGATGATGGACAACTTTTTAATCTGGTTTCGTTTAGGTGTTACTCTCTAGAAACCTTTGACCTAGAAGAAGGTGCATGTATGAGTGTATATATATATATATATATATATATATATATATATATATATATATATATATATATATATATATATATATATATATATGCGTGTGTGTGGGGGGGGATAGGCAAAGAGAATGCAAGAAAAAATAAGATGCATAAAGAATTTTTCAAGTTTGAAGTTGCATAGGTCGGCCTATGAAAGTGTTCAGGTCGACATGTAAGGCGACCTGTGGGCAGAGCCTACAGGCTTTGTTGTTGGAGCATGGGAGCCGACCTGTAACTTGGATGTGCCGACCTGTACTGAAGTCAAGGCTTCCACAGGTCGACCTGAACTCGTATAGGTCGGCCTGTGCTGTTATATTGTTACACAAAACTTGGTTTTTGATTTGTATGACATGCCTAAGACCTATCAAACTTGTTCAAAGACTATTTTTATGCATCCTAAGGCTAATATGACAAATGCACATCTAAATTTAGGTTGACATCGTCTAATATACAAAAACTATACGATATACTACCTTGTTTGACATCATTCAAAACCCAGTTGAATTTGTAGATGACACTCACAGATTAAAGATGGGAGAGGAAATGAGAGTGGTCATTATAGATGTGTCAATAGGATCTATTTGGATTCAAAAACTACTAAGCTACTTACTAGATGTTGATGGACTTTGTATTATCAGAATGTATAGGAAAAACCTAGTAGTATGCAAATATGATATGGTGGTGAAGACGCCTGAATAAAGGAATCATTGTGACGAACTATAATACATCCTACAATATGTTAGGAAATACAAAATGCTCTTAAACCCTGCTAAGTTTTCCTTTGGAGTTGAACCAGAAAAGTTCTTAGGTTTATTGTTAACTAGTAGAGGAATTGAGACAAACCTAAAAAAACATCAAAACATAATCAATATGTGAAGCCCGACGTCAATTAAAGAAGTTCAATAACTGATGGGGAGGATAAGTGAATTATCTCATTTTATATCATGTGTTGGCGACAAGGCCTTCCACTTATTTTCCACATTTAAGAAGAAGGAGAATTTTGAATGGATGGAAGAATGCGATGAGGCCTTCCTGAAGCTGCAAATATTTTTTGCGACACCTCACATTTGGAATTGTCCAAAGTAAGACATGTCCTTGTATGTGTATATATAAATGAAATATAACACCATGAGCTTTTAACTGGTCAAAGAGTTAGATGTGATTGAAAAATCAGTTTACTTTGTGAGAAAGGTTTTTAAGGGAGATGAACTACAATAATAGAAGATAGAAAGGTTAGCAATAACAATAGCCACAAAGAAAAGAAAGTTAAGGTATTATTTTTAAGGTCATCGTATAATGATTAAAACAAACAAACTAATTCGCCAGGTCTTGAAAATTTTTAATCTAGTAGGGTGAATAATATTTTTGTGAGTTTGTCATCCATTTCGTCCCACATTGGAGCACCAAGTCATGTGTCTTAGCAAATTTTATGATGAAATTGAGTTCTCCAGTGAGAAAGTATACTTCTTTCATGTTGATTGTATCCCTATATGGAGCGCCAAATTTAAAAGGGATCAAGGTGAGAATAGTATTTTAAAGGCCCAAAAGAGGTGTTTATGGAAGAATTAAGAATTATTAGAGTTAAAGGCAAACAATAATCAAGTATATCATAAAGCCCTAACAACAAAAAAGAATTTAGCGAAAGAAATAGGAGCATCCAACTTAAGGGCAAGAAGTAGTGATTCATAGTTGATAACCTTCCAAGTTGTCAATGAGTATTAAACAAAAAAAGTCTAGTTGGTGAAATAATTCTTGAAGGTGTGGGAGCTAGCAAGTCGTTTTAATTTTTGAAGTAACTTATGTTCTAAGAGATCATTATTCTCGGGCAGATACTTTATCTAATCTCTCTAGAACGCTTAGACAAAAAAAAAATCATACAAGAAATGTTGTCTGCTAATATGATGGTGTTTTTATTATAATTGTTGTCTTGGTTAGTGAAAGTGTACATATCATTGATGGTATTATTTTTTTTAATATAATATTCACTACTTGAATTTCTTCGGATCAAGAACATCATACACATGTTGATGTCCATATCCTTGAAAATATTGTTCCTCATGATAGGATACAAGTTTGTGAATATGTATATCTCTCCAAGGATCTTACATGCTAATTTGTCAACCTTGAATGTATCTAAAATATCTTTGTAAGGGTTAGAACATGAGCATCATATTCGATGGGATTGTGTTAAAAGAGTCTAATTTTTCGAGCCATGCATTATGGGTTATTGTACTCTGTTGAAGTTATATATATATATATATATATATATATATATATATATATATACCCTATTTTCTTTCAATTGTGGGCCTTATAAGTTTCAACATATTACTATGCCTAATAATTGGGAGATGGGCGATGGAATAATTTGAAATTATTTATAGGTTGCCTTTATAGCCACTTCAACTATGTTAGGGAGCAAGGTTACTTGATCATGAATAAGGAAAATAGTCATCCAATGTTTCAGAGTGTTAGCATCAAGAGAAAAAAGTATAAGAAAATGTTTTGATTCCTTATCATCACCACAATTGTGAGAAAAGGTTCTGAGAATTAGATAAAAATATGGACAAATTAGGCTTTAGAAAAGATAAGTTATCAGTGTTGGACCTTTCTAATTTACAAATTTGGGTGTCCTTTAATATTTTACGGTAAATTCAAAGGTCTTGGCATCCTCCTGCTCTTGTCTGACAACATGGATACCTGCAAATACTTTGATGCTAAAGAGAATGACGGCTGAAAACGAGAGGTATATTTAAGGTAAAAATAATATGTAATTGATTAGGGACCTTCGTTAGGATGTTTAATTAGGTTTATATGGTTTGAATATCTAAAAACTTCCCTTAGGAAAAGTAAAAAAAAAAAAAAAGAGGAGGAAAAGTAGATAACAAAGTGGAGGATTAAAGGTTCAGCTAAGACTATTTTTAGAAGGAGGTCGTCCTATTTAAAATACTATAATTAGTTGGAAAAAAGAAAATTAATGTTGGTGTTGTTGGTTCAACAATGTATAATTATTTGTCTCTCCTTTGCAATCTATGGAAGGTCAACAATAACTAATTTTTTTATGTTGCACACAATGGTGTCACTATTCATATAGTTATTACTATCTATGTTGCAGCATCTATGCATGACAACAGGGTAGGGCAGGGTGGGTTTAAGCAGACCCAGACCCGTCCCTGCCCCCAAATCCGATCGGGGCTAATAATTGCTTCTCCGCCACTGCCTTGCCCCCACCGACATAAATTGTATTCTTTTAAATATATTTTTTAATTTTTTTAATAACAATAAAAATAAATAAATTAACTAAATAATTGATTATTGACATTTTTATTTAATTTGTATTTTTTAAAAAAATAAATAATAATTCTAATAAATATGATATTGTAAGATTAAGAACTGTAAATGCGTCATGAAATTATTAAAAATAAAAGAAATAAATTAAATTTAATAGGCGGATGCGGGGCGAGGGTGGGTGCGGGGCGAGTATTAGCATCCCCGTCCCTGTAAATAAAAACTGAATTTTCGCCGCACCCGCCCTCAATTATATCATGTTTTTACCATTAATTTCGGGACGAGGACGACCAGAGCGGTGCATAAACAAATTTATATGCCATGCCTAGCAGCATCTCTAAGTCAAAAGTTACAAATAGGGGTGTACAAAAATACCGGTTATGCTTAACCAAATTGGTATCCAAATTATTCCACTTTTAAAAATCCAAACCAAATAGCAAAATGTAAATAGGGGTATCCGTTTTGTTATCCAAATATAAACCGCTACCCATAATAATAATATGGTTTAGTTATTGGGTATCCAAATTTTATATATATATATATATATATATATATATATATATATATATATATATATATATATATTTTTTTTTTTTTTTTTTATACGACCTACACGCAACCTAGTTTCGTAAAATAATTTGATGCGGATCAAAACTTGAAATAATTTCATGTATTTCAATGTCCTAGTGTTTTTAGGTACACCATGTTGACTGAGCAAAACAATCAGATATCAAAATCTCCAACAAAACTCACAGTTAGATTTCAATTCAAACTCATATTTTTGAACTAAAAAGATCCTCTCGAATCGGTCGGTAAATGTAGCAAAACTCTGATTAATACTCTCTCTGTTTTTTTATTATAAGTCATTTTTTAAAGTTCACACGTATTAAGAAAAGTCATCATTATTGTATGAAAAAGCAATATTATGAAGGATTTTACAAAATTATCCTTCATTATAAGTATTTGGAATACAAGTTTACATAATTAAAAGAAGAGAGAATAATAAATATTTAAAGGTATAATTAAAAAAGTAGTAGTAATGATTCATTGATATTGTAAAACTACTTATATTGTGTTATAATTTTTTTTCCAAAATGATTTATTAAAAAAAATGGAGGGAGTAATAGTTTGACATATATTTATACAGAAACTAGTAACGGACCCGTGCGTTCGCACGGGTCACATCGTGCGTTCGTACAATACACGTTATATGTAGTTTATTCTGAAATTGTTGAATTATTCGTTTGTATATCGGAATTTCTAATGCAAAAAAGATACATTATATTATGTAGAATGAAGCAGTACATAAACATAAAAATTAATTTGAAAACCAAATTAGGATGTACGCATAGAACAATAGAAAAAGTCATCTTAATACAACAATCTACTATCTACCCAATACAAAAAGGTTCCATGAACTGCCCAAATTGCCCTTCCCCCAAAAATAAAATACACTATGAAAAGGTTATTTCGGTAACTAGCAAATTCATCCAAAATCAAAAGTAGTTTTTCACAATTGCATGCCATGTGTTGACTTAACATTGGTCTCTAATTAAAATAATAGTATTCCCTCCAAACAAAGTGAACTAATCTTCCTCAACTATTTCATTTCTCACGTTTCAGTCCATTTTCCTTTGCTTTCACTCTTCGCCTTCATCCCTATTTTTTGCACAGCACGCATATGTATTAACTTTTGTTTTTATTTTGACTGAAGATCTTGCTCAGCGTTTGGTCTCAAACTCCTGCTCGGATTTCACTCAGGTAACCTTGCATTTGACTGAAAATAACCACATTTTATTAATGCTTATGGTTTCTCAATGATTTCCTTTTCCTAGCAAATGCTTTGGGTTTGGTCTACGAGGTGGTTATTTTATGAATGGTTGTGTATTCCACCATTTGATGTTGTTTAAGTTTTCATTATCTTCAAAATCTTCGTGTCTTCTGTTTAGAGTTTTTCTGTGTTGAAGAAAACTTTGATTTTTCAAAAAGTCTTTTATAAGTACTTATTTATAACTCTGTTTTGATGTCTACTGCTTTTAAAACACTACAGCTTTTTTTTTGTTTTAAAACTTATTTTATAGTTTTATCTGTTTCAAAAAGTCTATTGCTTTGATGTTTTACAACTTTCAATGTCTTAGAACTATGTTTTGTGTATAATCTGCCTAACAATGGGAATATGTACTCAATATTGACTCCTCTTTATGTTTCGAGTACATTTATTTGAGTAAACAACT
This sequence comes from Lathyrus tuberosus, assembly GCA_022829125.1. Lineage (NCBI taxonomy): Eukaryota > Viridiplantae > Streptophyta > Magnoliopsida > Fabales > Fabaceae > Lathyrus > Lathyrus tuberosus. The sequence goes on from JALAZF010000112.1 coordinate 2,305,839, forward strand.
TTACTGGTTTTCTGTAACACGTGCTGATACATTTGGCTTACTAGGAAAAGAACAATGTCAAGGGCTCCAATTCTTATCAAGGATCTGGTCAAAGGAAACCAAGTGTGGAAGATGCATATTAGGGTCATTGATTTGTGGGTTGTTAAGGAGATAAATGGTCAACAACACCTTGAAACGGTCATTCAGGATGGAAAGGTAATACATTTTCACACATTTTTACATGTTTTTGTTTCACTAAACATTGTTTGTTAATATCTTTCACAGGCAGACCAAATTCATGTTACCACTAGAAGCAGGGACTTCAAAGATTGGCTTGACCAACTAAAGGACAATGAAACTTATTTTCTTTATAATGGAGAGCTAGTTGCTAATGATGGCCCTTTCAAGGTCTATTCTAACCCACTTGAACTACTCTTTAATGGAGGGACTATCGTGACAAATGTGGCGATACCAGAAATACCGCCTCACAAGTTTAACTTCCACGCTATACAGAACTTTCTCAATGGAAAATTCAAACCTGGTTTGTTGTATGGTGAGTTTTAACTAATGCTTATGTAGTTTTGCCTATGTATTTGTATATTACTTAATCGTCGTGTGTTTGTTTTGTCAAAGTTGTCCTCGCCCCGAGAATTTGATTCCTTTAATTGTTTATCTTTTGCAGATGTTATTGGTGTTTTATAAGATGTTGTCAAGACACAAATGGGAGGTGGTGGTAAGAAGTCTTGCGCCAATATCACATTACGTGATATTGAAGGCAATGTTATTGAAGTTGCGTTGTGGGATGATTACGGAAAGCAATTCATGAATTACAATAACCCTAACAAAGCTACTGGTCCTACAATTATCATCTTGACACATGCTTGGTACAAGACAAATACAGGTTTTAATTATTAGTTTATTCAGCCATGTTTCTCGACTATTGCATATCATAGACTTTTGTCCTTCCTAACTAGCAATTTATCCAACATGTCACAATTTCTGGATTACCAAGTCTATCAAACGCATGGAACGGTTCTAAACTTTTCATTAACTTGGATCATCCACAAGTTGAAGAATTCAAGTCCAGGTAATATCCTATGCATTCACTTCTTACACATTTATTATATCCCTTATTAAGATACATCTCTAATGCCTTAACTAATTAAATTTCAGTTTTGGAGCAACTGACTTAGCAACTACACCTGCACTTTCTCAATCTTTAACTTGTGATTCATCCATTCAATCCACTAACAAAAATTGGACTAGCCTCAATAAGGTCAATAGTATCCGTGCTATCTATGAAGGCGGAAAGGTGTGTCTCTTGTCTCAACTTATAAACATGATTTTGAATTCATTGTGAATATGTACTTTTGTATTAAACCTTTAAATGTTGAATCTTGAACGCAATAGGATTGTTTCGCAACCACTATTGGCACTACCAAACGGTTCAAAGCTTCGAAGTTTAGATGGTATTTTGAGACTTGCCCTGACTGTAAAGTTTCTAACAAGTCAGTCGGTGCAAAATTTGTGTGTTCCTGTGGACTTACCGATGTGAAACCTGTCACAAAGTGAGACTGTGTTGTCTCTTATTGCTTATATTTCAACTATCTCATTGTATAATTCTGAATTAACATTTCCTACATTTGTTTGCGGTAGATTCAAACTTGAAGTTGAAGTTGAGTATGATAACCACAAAGGAACCTTTGTATTTTGGGATAAGGATTGTATTCCTTACACAAAGAAGGCTGCTAAGGAATTACGACAAATAATGAAGGAGGTGAGTTTTCCGGATCATAACTTTTACTATGCATTATTGTAAAAGACTGTCATGAATTTTAAAACCATTGCGAATGATGACTTTGTATATTGCGTAGGTTGGAGAGGACAATCCTAAAATTTGGCCTGCTCACCTAGATGTTCTATTGAATAGAGAGATGGTATTCCGTATCAAGTATCAATCCTTTTACGAGCAATTCTCTATAGTGACCATACTTAACGAGGACAATCTTTACAACAAGTTTGACAACTACCTCACTCCAAATGAGGTAGAACATTTGTATTTTCAAATATTCATTGTTAAATTATTGAAATGCTGATTCAAAATGTGTAATTTTCCTGTTTGACTATTTCCAGCATACTTCAAATGCACCTGCTATGGAAATCTCCACTACCTCTCCAACCAATGAACCAAAACAAATCATGGTATGCCCCATTATCTATAATGTAATTCATGATTCTGAATGATTTTCTATTATTCTCCATAGTTGTTTATATTTTCACTATGGCATATGTAGGTCACACAGTCTTCTGAACAATCACACTCGGCTCAACCATCCGCTGCTGCAAACCATCCTTGGAGTCCTTATGCAATCTCCAGCACTACACCTTCCAAGAGGGTTGCTATATCGAGTTCGGCAAATGATCTCATTCATGCTGAAGATCTTACTCCAAAACAATCTGCCACTAAGGCAAAGCCTGGAAAGAAGGTCAAGCATATAAAGAAGGAGTGAAATGGTTTGCAGCCTTCAGGAGAATTCTATTTTTTGATGCATAATCACTTGACATCCTTTTTGTATTGATAGATTCCAACTATTAACTCTTTTGTCGACTGTGTCGTGTCATTATGCATGTTCTATGCACTTTTAGTCGTACTTCAACACCTAAACTGATCATTTAAACGCCAGATTGTAATGAATATTTTAAGTTTATTTCCTAATCCTAATTGAATTATCTATATGGATTATTTCCAATATATGAATCTTTTAAGTTTATTTCCTAATCCTAATTGATGTGTCTATATGGCTTATGAATGCTTATGAAACAAGTTGCTGATGAATGCATTATCTATATCGAACCCTTCCAATTTGTTTTAAATGTTCTATTTCAAAGCAACTCATCTCCAATGATTCTATACAAATAATAATATACAACTTGGTGAGGGTTTTTAGACAAGGGGTGGCTGTATATACTTATGTTAGAAATCATACTCTTCCCATTCACAAACTCGGCTGCATAAACTTCTGTCAATTAGGCATCATATAGATAGTCTAACCAGCATCAATAGTTTATCAATAGTTTATATAATCAAAGGGAGCATGTACACTTATGGATACATGAATTTACAAGTTTATAGAATCAGTTTTTGTATGAGAAAATATAGTAAATAACCCTTAATGTTTTAGTTGTTTTCTCAAGATTTCATTTTAAAAACCTACTGTCTTTTGTGGTTTATGTAAAACTACTTTTTGCCTGCACCTGGTATTAAAAACCATCAATCAAATGGAGTTTTATAATGAGTTGTATATATAGCCTGTTGTACGGTTGCATAGGGAACTCTCATTTTTTCGAAATAAACTTCAATATAGCCTACATTGGGAACTGCCACTAACATTAACTTGTACATTTTTCTGCTACAGATCAGAAGAGAGAGAATGATAAGTCCAGCATTTTGGGAATATATTGAGTATATGGTCACTTCAACCTTAAATGCATAGGACATAATGCTATGTATAGCCAAGCTGCAAATACTTTATGAAGGACATTTGTAAGCCCTTTGACAAGGTACATCCACTTTTACCATGGACTTTTTTGTGTAATGTCAGATTTTATAATTAATTATTGTTACTTTTCCCATTGGATTAGCCGGTTAGCAGATATTCTAAGTTCCTATGAGTCTAAAAATTGTTGAACCAATGTACCCTTATTGTTAAAAATACAAGTTTATTTAGAATAGATAAATTAGTTAGTATAGTTGGACTTCATGGTTTTAGTTAGGCCTTCTAACTAGGAGCATTTTTGTTGGTGTTACTAATTAACTTTAAAAAATATTGCAGAACAGTCCTCAACTTATCCTAAAATTAACAACCCTACTACTAATTGAATAACAAACATTGAGTGGAGAAAAAAATATACCAAACCAGTGTCATACCTGAGAATGGACAATGAAAATGGACAATGAGTGCTTACCTGAGCAAGATAGCCAACAAGTTTGTTGCTGTTAACCAAAAAAGTTCTGCAAGAAGGTGAGTATATTCATTTTACCCATGAGTATATCTTTATACACATGTTGTAAACTATGACACAAGAAGAAAATGCATGGTTTTTATTGGAATCTCACTATAAGGTCATGTTTAAGTTTAATTTAGATATATGTCTATATATCCACAAAAGTTGAAAAATTTAAGACACTTGAGATTACATAACATAGAACTAATGTTACCACATTATATATGTTGGACATGATTCATAATGTATGCAAATACAATGGATTTCTAGAACATACCTTTGCATGAATATGTGCATAAGCAAATACAGAGTACACATACTTTGTATCCATTTAACCAATGTCTTAGAATCTCTCCAACAAACAATCACTTTTATAGGAAAACTTATGATAATATAAGTCGGTTGCACTCATTTATGATGCAACACCTACCTCAATGGGGTTTCTATGGAACATGTTTTCATTTGATATAAGGAGCAGTAAATGATATTGTACTAAGAAGCTTTACCATTCATTTAATGTTTCAACTAGACTGTAACCAATTTATGTTAAAAGGTTGGCAGCTCATTAAGTCATCACCATGTAAATTACACTTATTGCACTTATAGTTTATTAAGTTGTGAATATCATTAATGTTGTTACACTTTTTTATACTTAACACTCACAATATAATTCTATAAGCTTATTTTTTGTGACAAGAATGGACCCTATTGACAACATTGGGTCAGTGAAAAAAGCAAGAGCAAGAAGATCACTGATGATGAAAGAAAACCGTTCAAAATGACAGATACATACTACTCAACAGCTGCTTGGTTTGGAGTGCAGTCATAATACTCCAAATATATTCATAATGAGGCAACCATTGTCGGAGCTGACTCCGTCGTATCAAAACATTAAGCCTATTTCATATACAGATGAAGAGGGTATTATGCAAAGTGCAGTTTTACTAGGTTCAGAACCAAGCCTATCAAGACATGGTTTTAAATCAAATTTAAGGTCCTGCCAAATACAATCTTTGGGAACAAATTTATTGTCAAAATTTTCATCAGATTCTAAGGTCAATTCAAATGAATTTATTACGCCTTAAACAATTAATTATACGGAAAATGGATTGCCTTTTCAGCATAACACCGTCATTGAGTTTGGAAGTTCTTCTCATAGAATCACGTAAGTTTCATAGATTCATTTGAATCTTTAATTTTACAATTTTCTATGCAGCTCTATATTTGACTTTGTTTCATGGTAAATATTGATTAATTTTTGTGTATGGTAGTAACATGTATGGTACTATAATCGGTTTAATCATTCAGGATTTTTAAAATATGATGAACATGTATCTACATTTTTCAACAACCTATTTAGTTATAATGACTTTTATTTGATTGGAATGGTGTAAATAGAAATCCAAGCACTGCCAAAACAGGTCGGGGCAGGCCTATGAAATAGTTGGGTATTCCAATTCGCGCGTTGAATTCAGGCATAAAGAGTCATATTCAGACAAACACTCAAGTAACTGCTACTTCTAACGCAACACCCGGATCAAACTCGCAAACTAGGTAAATGTTCATAAAATATACTGACTAATACATTTTTGTTACTCTACTTAATTGGATGATGACTGCATAATGTTCTTGAAAATTTCTCAATAATAGGTCGACATTACAGATCCGCTCAAACTGTCACACCGCCTCATGGGGTTTTTGGACTAAACATTGCACTACCTGAAAACATCAGCGTGGAAAAGAATGCACTTCCAATTCAAAATGATTCAGAGCCGTGCGAGACAAACTAATCACACTGTGCCGAAACTCAACCACAGTATGGTTCATAGAAATGTTTTTTTTGTCTTCAATACTACTGTTAATTTTGCTCTTATTATGTCAACTTTATTATCTTGATTTATTTAATGACATATATATGCTGCATCAAAACGTCTCCTGTATGTACATAAACCTAATGATTATTTGATTAAAACAAATGTGAGCTATTCTTATTGTGTAAACACAATTCCAACCATACACAAACCAGGTCGTGGCAGTCCTAGGACAGTTGGAGTTCCAAATCTGGCGTTCAACTTGAGCAGAAAGTTTCCGATCGAAGCAAACAATCAATGGAATGCCAGTTCTAAAGGAACACCCGGATCAAACTCAAAAACTAGGTACATGTTATTATAATGTAACAACTAATATGTTATAGTCACTTTAAGGATTTTGAATTAAACTTTCCATAATTCTTACTCATCATTGTAAAAAATGATTTTTGAAACAGCAGAGTCCTTAGAAAGATTGTCCATGATCAGCAAGTACCCCATGAAAATCAACAACCTATTTTTCCTGTGGCTACACCAGTCTCACATTCCACAGATATTCCCAAACAAATATCTGAGCCTCCATGTCCTATTTTTACACCTACAATCAATTTGGATTTTAATAACGACTCCGACAATGATTCCGACTATGACCCTTTTGCAAGTAAGTATAATACTTGGTTAAGGACTGTCCTGACATTTTATTGAGTCAAATACTGTGAATTAATCCAAACAGTCAATGATATGAATATTACTTTATTATTCATAATAGCATATCTATCCGAAGATGAGTTCGAATCAGAATCAGAAGACGTCGAAGCACCTTTTACAATTCATGCCAATTCTGCCAGAACTTCTGAAGGTATGTCATTGTTACACCATTGTTGTGATATTACACCATTGAAATTCATGTTGAAATTCTGGTCAGTGATTGACAAAATGATTGGTTATTGTAGATTATTACGACATCGGAGACCCTCTTATCGAATGTCCTTATTGTAATGCCATTATGTGGTATCAAGAGAGGATGCACAAAAGTAAGCATTCAGTTAATCTGAAGTTTATACTGTGTTGTGGGAATGGCAAAGTTGAAATCCCAAAACTAAAACAACCTCCAAGAGTACTTGCAAAACTTTTGTTTGATCACGATAATGTAGTTAGCAGGAAGTTTCAGCAACAGATCCAAACTTACAATATGATGTTTGCCTTCACATCACCTGGGGCAAAGTTGGACAATCGTTTTAACAATGGACGTGGACCTACAACACTAAGGATACAAGGTGAGACATGTCATCGAATTGGAAGTTTGTTACCTCCTGATGGTCAACCACCTAAGTTTGCTCAATTATATATTTATGACATGGAAAATGAGGTCCAAAATAGAATGCAAGGTTTGAGGTAAAGTCCTTTTACTGAACACTGTGATTTGTTGTTCATAGTTCCCATCACGCCAAACATTTATTACTATATAATTGTTGCTAACCATTTTCATACACTTCTCATGTTTAGGAACACCAAGAACATTGATCCCTTAGTTGTACAACAATTGTCTGAAATGCTGTATGAACATAATCCTCATGCTAAGTGTTTTCAAATGGCAAAACAGTGGTTATATAACGGTGATACTCAAAACTTGAAGCTGAGACTCATTTTTGATAGATCCACGGATGGGAGAGTATATAATCAACCAACGGTTTCTGAAGTTGCTGCCTTAGTAGTCGGTGATATTGACACGGAAGAAATGAGGGATATAATAATGCAAACAAAAGGAGGAGGACTTCAGAGAATCAATGAGCTCCATGCGAGTTACATGGCTTTCCAGTATCTTTTGATTTTTCCGTATGGTGAAGACGGATATAGACCTAATATTGCTCATAGAGACAGGCCCTTCCACGTGAATAGCATAAGAAATAGGCTAACAATTAGAGAATGGCTTTCATATCGCATTCAAACCAGGTTAACCGAAGCTAAGACTTTGTTATGTTCACGAAGGTTGTTCCAACAATTTCTGGTCGATGGTTACATAATGTTAGAATCAAAGAAATTAGAATGGCTTCGCAAATATCAAGCAAAGCTTCGGGTGTCCAAGTACAATGCTCTAAATGAAGAAGGCGGTCAAAGTCAAACTTTGGGTTCAAGCATAGGTAAAAAAGTTGTTTTGCCCTCGCCCTTTGTCGACGGCCGTAGGTTTATGGATCAATTGTACTATGATGGGATGGCTATTTGTAGTAAAGTTGGATTTCCTGATTTATTCATAACATTTACTTGCAATCCAAATTGGCCTGAGATTCAAAGAGTACTTGCACCTCTTCATTTGAAACCACAAGATCGGCCTGATATCATTTCAAGAGTATTCCAAATCAAGTTTGATCAACTTCTATCAGATTTAACCAAGAAAGGTGTATTAGGCAAAGTCCTAGCATGTGAGTTAATTCTTCCTCTATACTATGAATTTATTATACTACTGTCTGGAGTATATTTTGATTTTTTATGTACTTCTAATTATTATGTACTTCCAATGCTAGATATGTACACCATTGAGTTTCAAAATAGAGGACTTCCATATACACATATCTTGATCTTTTTACATCCTTCAAACAAGTATCCAGGACCTGAAGACATGACAAGATCATTAGTGCTGAAGTGCCTGATCCCTTGAAACACCCTCGGTTGTACAATTTGGTTAAATCTCATATGGTTCATGGTCCTTGTGGTTTGGCAAATCTTAACTCTCCTTGCATGAAAGATAGAAAATGCTCCAAGTTTTTCCCAAAAAAATTTCAACCAACAACTATAGTGGACCAAGATGGCTATCCTGTTTATAGGAGAAGAAACAACGGACACACAATTGAGAAAAACAGGGTCATTCTACATAGTGGTCATGTAGTTCCTCACAACCCAAGTTTAGTATTGAAGTACGATGTAATACCCCGTATTTTAATTACTCTGGAGAATATTAGTTGTGATCAACCGAGTTCCAGTGTACTATGAGAAATTATCTGCAAAGATAATTAGAGTAACGGTTGAGCTCAGAGCAAATCTAATTAATAGTACCTGACTCTGAGATATTTAAGTATTTGGAACTTTAGGGATTTTGGGATAATTAGTAGTGTTACAATTGATGATATTTTACAATATCATATCTTTTCCACTCCTTTTCACATAAGGGCAAAAGAAAGAAAAAGATAGAAAGAAGTTGGAGAGAAAGAAGGAGAAAGGAAGGAAAAAGGGAAGAAACCTAGAAGAGAGAAAGATCAAGAACTTCACCCATTCTTCACCATCTTCTTCATCATCATCCTCTATTCAAGGTGGGTTCTAGATAGATGCCCTAGTTGTAGAAATTCATGAGTTTTAGAGTTAGGTTGAGATTGTGAGAAAACGTTTAATCTTGCTAAAATCATGACTTTAATGGATGAAATGCAATATAAATGTTGTTTAATGCTTGTTGTTATGATTATACTGTGTTTTGATTGTTATGATAAGGTTTGGATGGGTTTTGGATGGTAAAATTATTGATTTTGGGCGCACAACAGCGCTGTTGGGAAGTTGGGTTTTCCAGGGTTCAACTAGCGAATCTGGGGCGAGTCGCAGCGAACAAACTTTTGAGGGTTCACCTAGCGAACCCGGCAGCGAAGGTCAGCAAATGTTCGCCAACGACGTTCGCTTACCGAACTTTGTGCCTTTTCAATTCTGGTTGGTTATACCTTGTTTCGCTCAGATGCTCGCGAAGCGAAGGGCAAGGCGAATGTTCGCCAGGGTGTTCGCGAAGCAAACTTTGTGTCTGTTCTGGTATGTTTATTGATTCGCCTGGGGCTTTGCCTAGCGAAGGCGGAAGCGAACGCTCGCTGGGAGGTTCGCCTAGCGAACATGACAGTTTGTGCAGTTTTGTTTCCTTCATAACTTGTGATCTGTAACTCGGATCGGGACGTTCTTGGTACCGTTAGAAAGCCACGATGACCCTCTACCCAATAAAAAGTGGAAATTAGGGGTATGAGGTAGGACAAATTATTTAGAGGGAAATGAATGAAAGTTATGATATGTGATATGTTGTTTATGTGATTCTAGTATGCAATTGACTTATGTTTTACCTATTTCCTTTTGTTGTTAAGCATGTTTGAGAATGTATGCATGTTAAAATGTGAAATAGGTAGAGTGAGGAATATTACCATTGAATTATGTTAGAACCTAGTAACGGCTAGGAAATTGTGGAATAACATAACGACGACGCTCGTGCAAGAGAGGCCGAGGCGCGCGTCTATTACCGAATGGTTGTATGCGAACTCACGAAATCGTAACCGTTATTCTATTTTGTGCCATTTCATGAGTAACGAGCTCCTCTGTAATGAATGCATGATTTCTTTGTAGGTTTGATTCCCAATGTTAATTACGAATGGAGCCTACGGGTAAAGAGACTTGTGACGGTGTATGGGCCGTGTGAAGTGACGATTTAAGGCGATAATATGTCCCTTATTTCCGAATCCATTTCGTATGCCAAGAAATCTACGAGGGTCCATGACTCGTTCCTACTTCTAGACGTAGAAGAGGGCGGGAGAGAGAGGATACCTTGACAGGGTTAACTATAGTAATACACTTCCGGGTTAAGGAACTCGATAGCGTGGGTACATTTAGTGTGTGTGAGTACTCAAAGTCACTTCCCTTTCCTTTGACTTGAGTTAGGTATGTTAGAACCTTGTAAAGCCGAGAGGACTATAAGATAGCGAACTCACTGAGATTTGATGTATCTCACCCCACGTTGTTGTTTACATCACAGGTACTACAGGTTCGGCGAAGGGTAAGGACAAAGTGGGTTGACTTTTCCTTACGGATCGTAGCTTTTGGCATGGCTTCCGCTATGGCGTTTATTTTGAGATCATTGTGTTGAACTAGTTCTTAGTGTATTTTGGACATCTTGTATATGTTATGTCGTAGACTTTAGAACTTTGTATTTAGGGCATTTAATGTATACAATGTGTTAACTAGGAACTTATGGTATTTCAGTACCAAATACTTGGATTCATGTATGATATATATGCTTTGATGTATGTTGTTATATATGGGTGTTACAGTTGGTATCAGAGTAGGTCGTATCCTCGACCTAGCCATGAAATAGTATAAGTATTTCTTTCCGTTTCATATGCGTTGTGTCGCCATGGGTCTTACGTGTTATATTTATGGTATTGAGAATGATCAACTTAATCCTATATGTATGACATTCAGGAACATGGTCGACAGGCGCAGAAACAACCATGGTAGACCGGGAACCACTCCAGCAGGGACAAATCCACCAGGTGACGAGGGGAATGCCCCTTTGTATCAATTTATGCAACAGATGCAGCAGCAACAAAATCAGTTTGTGCAACAAATGGTACAACAAATGGCTGGTGGCCTGCATCCTCCAGTGGTTGTTCCCGAAGCTACAGGGGGAACCTTTAGGGATTTCATTCGTATGAATCCTCCAGAGTTTCAGGGAGGGTTAGATCCAGTAAAGGCTCATGAATGGATATCCGGCATGGAGCGAATTTTCTTGATAGTTTAGTGCAGTGAGGAAAATAAAGTGGTCTTCGCTTCTCACTTGTTAAAGGGTCCTGCCATGAGGTGGTGGGAGAGCGCTTCAGCCTTAATGACAATTCAAGAGGTACCGAAGGTATGGGATCAGTTTAAGATAAATTTTATGGAGAAGTATTTCCCAAGTTCTTTAAGGTCTCAGAAGGAAATTGAGTTTCAACAGTTGAGACAAGGCAACTTGACAGTGGCTTCTTATGCAGAAAAGTTTGAGGTTATGGCTGCTTATTCTAGGCAAGCCATGTATGCTCCTGACGAGAGATGGAAGATCGATCAATTTCTGTTTGGTTTGAGGGCTGAAATTTCACATAGTGTGTCTCAGAGGGAATTCACTAACTATGCTGAGTTGTTAAGGCAGTCTTATGTGGCGGAGCATAGCTTAAAGAAGGTGCAAGCAGAAGGAGAGTCGAGTAGGGTGAATCAAAGTGATCGTGGGAGATCGAATCAATAATTTAGACCAAGGCAACAAACTTTTAAGGGAAAGCAGGTTCAGAGTTCTAAGACTAGTGCACCTCCGGTGTGTCGTACTTGTGGAAAGATGCATTTCAGTAGATGTCGCTTTGAAGGAGTGGAGTGTCATCGGTCTCATAAAGTGGGCCATTGGGCGAGAGATTTTCCTCAGGGTAGGAATCAGGCACAAGGGAGGAATACCGGCCGAGTATATACCTTGGATGCGAGGAAAGCCAAGGGTGACAACTCTTTGATTGATGGTACGTGTTTTGTGAATAGAAACCCTTACTTTGTTTTATTTAATTGTGGAGCCACACACTCTTTTGTATCGATGCAATGTCTAAAGCGGCTTGGGTTGCAAGCGGTTCCATTGTCTCCACCCATGGGGGTTACTACCGCCATGGATGAGATGGTTGAAACGCCTTTAATGTGTGAAAATTATGTGTTATCTGTGGATGGAAGAGTTTTCCAGATTGATCTGATTTGTTTACCGCTTAAGAAAGTGGATGTGGTTTTGGGAATGGATTGGCTTTCGGCTAATTCGGTATTTATCGGGTGTGAAGAAAAGCTAATCATTATTCCATCTTATGAGGCTACTCCAAGGGATGTGTTAACTACTATTTTGGAAGGTACGGTTGGGATGATTAATTTCTTGTTTGAAAAGGAGAAGTCTGTTCTTTTCGTTCTTACTAAGGAGGAGAGTAGCAACCTTCAAGTTTTGAGTATTCCGGTAGTTTGTGAGTTTCCTGAAGTTTTTCCCGAGGATGTCACTTCTCTTCCTCCGGAGAGGGAAGTGGAATTCTCTATTGACCTGATACCGGGAATGGCCTCAATATTCGTTTCTCCGTATCGGATGGCACCACTTGAATTAAGAAAACTAAAGAATCAATTGGAAGAATTTATGGCTAAGCATTTTGTTCGACCAAGTGTTTCGCCCTGGGGAGCTCCAGTGTTGTTGGTAAAGAAAAAGGATGGTGGGATGCGGTTGTGTATCGATTACCGTCAGTTGAATAAGGTCACCATCAAGAATAAATACCCATTACCAAGGATAGACGATCTGTTAGATCAATTACAAGGAGATGGTGTGTTCTCGAAGATTGATTTACGGTCGGGTTATCATCAAATTCGTGTGAAGAGTTCAGATGTACCGAAGACTGCGTTTAGAACCCGTTATGGTCATTATGAATTTTTGGTGATGCATTTCGGTGTGACGAATGCTCCGGCAGTTTTCATGGATTATATGAATCGGATATTTCAACCTTATTTGGACCAATTTGTGGTGATTTTCATTGATGACATTCTTATCTATTCTCGTGATCCTTAAGAGCACGGAGAACACCTAAGAATCGTTTTATCCATCTTACAAGAGAGGCAACTTTTTGCTAAGTTAAGTAAGTGTGAGTTTTGGATGTCGGAGGTTAATTTCCTTGGTCATGTCATATCTCAGGGAGGTGTAGCAGTTGATCCATCAAAACTTGAAGCAGTGATTAATTGGGAGAGACCGAAAAATGTTTCTGAAGTTAGAAGTTTCTTGGGATTGGCAGGGTATTACAGAAGGTTTATCAAAGGCTTTTCTCAACTGGATTTACCAATGACGAGACTTACTCGAAAGGATTGTTCGTACGAGTGGGACTCGGCTTGTGAAAGAAGTTTTATGGGTTTGAAGGAAAGATTGAAGACCGCTCCTGTTTTGGTTATTCCTGATCCTAGCAAGTCGTATGAGGTATATTGTGATGCATCGAAGGTGGGATTAAGAGGTGTGTTAATGCAGGATGGACATGTGGTGGCTTATGCTTCTCGACAGTTGAAGGTCCATGAAGAGAATTATCCAACGCATGATTTAGAATTGGCGGCAGTTGTAATTACTTTGAAAGTGTGGCGTCACTATTTGTATGGTGTACATTTTGAGATGTTTAGCGACCACAAGAGCCTAAAGTACCTCTTTGATAAGAAAGAGTTGAACATGCGTCAAAGGAGGTGGATGGAATATTTGAAGGATTATGATTTGGAGTTAAAATACCATCCGGGTAAAGCAAATAAAGTGGCGGATGCATTGAGTAGGAAGGTGTTGCATAATGCCGAGTTGATGATGCTAGAGTATACTTTATTGGAAAAATTTCGAGATCTAAATCTTCAATTTGTTTGGACTCCTAATGGTGTAATGATGGGAAATTTGAATATCAATTCTACTCTTAGGGAAGAACTCCAACAAGGACAAGGGTTAGATGAAAAGTTACAAGAAGTTCTAGTGCAACCGGGTTTTGTGCGAGATACCGACGGAATTATTTTGTTTAACCAAAGGATTTGTGTTCCGGATAACACGGAGTTAAAAAGGAGGATTTTGAAAGAAGCGCATAAGGGTGCTTTTACTATACATCCGGGGTCTTCAAAGATGTATCAAGATTTAAAGAGGGACTATTGGTGGTCCGGGATGAAAAATGATATTGCGGTGTATGTGTCGGAATGTACGGTGTGCCAACAAGTGAAGATCGAACACCAAAGACCGGGTGGCTTGTTGCAACCTTTAGAAATTCCGGTATGGAAGTGGGATAGTATTTCTATGGACTTCGCCGTTGGACTACCCCGTACTCAGAGTGGTTATGATTCAATTTGGGTAATTGTGGATCAGTTAATGAAATCCGCGCATTTCTTAGCTGTGAAGACTACCTACAAGGCGAGTCATCTCGCAAGGTTGTTCATTTTGGAGATAGTGAGATTGCATGGTATTTCCACTAGTATCGTTTTTGATAGAGATCCAAAGTTTACTTCGAGATTTTGGAGAGCTTTTCAACAAGCTATGGGAACGAAGTTGAGTTTGAGTACGTCTAATCATCCACGAACGGATGGTCAGACGGAACGGACAATACAAACAATGGAAGATATGTTGAGAGCTTGTGTACTCGAAAGTGGAGGAAATTGGATAGAACTTTTGCCGTTGATTGAATTCTCTTATAATAACAGTTATCATGCAAGTATTGGTATGGCACCTTATGAGGCATTGTATGGAAGGAAGTGTAGGACACCATTATGCTGGGCAGAAGTTGGTGAAGGTAGAATGTTAGGACCCAAGATTATTCACGAAACTACGGAAAATATTAGGATGATCTGTGATAAAGTCAAACAAGCACAGGATCGTCAGAAGAGTTATGCGGATAACCGTAGAAAACCTTTAGAATTTGAAGAAGGCGATCACGTGTTTTTGAAAGTTGCTCCAAGATTGCGGTTGAAAGGACCGTTTCGGTCACGGAAGTTAAGTCCGAGATACGTGGGACCGTATCAAATTTTAGAAAGAATTGGTGAAGTAGCTTACAGATTGGCCTTACCGCCTTCTCTGTCAGAGATGCACGACGTTTTTCATGTGTCTCAGCTTCAGAAGTTTGTCCCGGATCCTCTTCAGCCAATTTTACCTGATACGATCGAGATAGAAGCAGATTTGACATTTGAACCGAAACAGAGTCGTATCACAGGGAGAGAAACTAAGGTGTTAAGGAATAAAGAAATTCCTCTTGTTAAGGTCCAGTGGGATGAGACGCACTTGGGCGATGCAACTTGGGAATTGGAATCGGAGATTCGAGAAGTGTATCCTCATCTTTTCAGGTAATTGTTTTAAATTCGTGGGCAAATTTCTATTTAAGGGGGGAGGATGTAATACCCCGTATTTTAGTTACTTTGGAGAATATAAGTTGTGATCAACTGAGTTCCAGTGTACTCTGAGAAATTATCTGCAAAGATAATTAGAGTAACGGTTGAGCTCAGAGCAAATATAATTAATAGTATCTGACTCTGAGATATTTAAGTACTTGGAACTTTAGAGATTTTGGGATAATTAGTAGTGTTACAATTGATGATATTTTACTATATCATATCTTTTCCACTCCTTTTCCACATAAGGGCAAAAGAAAGAAAAAGATAGAAAGAAATTAGAGAGAAAGAAGGAGAAAGGAAGGAAAAAGGGAAGAAACCTAGAAGAGAGAAAGATCAAGAACTTCACCCATTCTTCACCAAATTATCTCATCTTCTTCATCATCATCCTCTATTCAAGGTGGGTTCTAGATAGATGCCCTAGTTGTAGAAATTCATGAGTTTTAGAGTTAGGTTGAGATTGTGAGAAAACGTTTAATCTTGCTAAAATCATGACTTTAACGGATGAAATGCAATATAAATGTTGTTTAATGCTTGTTGTTATGATTATACTGTGTTTTGATTGTTATGATAAGGTTTGGATGGGTTTTGGATGGTAAAATTATTGATTTTGGGCGCACAACAGCGCTGTTGGGAAGTTGGGTTTTCCAGGGTTCGCCTAGCTAATCTGGGGCGAGTCGCACTGAACAAACTTTCGAGGGTTCGCCTAGCGAACCCGGCAGTGAAGGTCAGCGAATGTTCGCCAACGACGTTCGCTTAGCGAACTTTGTGCCTTTTCAGTTCTGGTTGGTTCTGCCTTGTTTCGCTCAGATGCTCGCGAAGCGAAGGGCAAGGCGAATGTTCGCCAGGGTGTTCGCGAAGCGAAATTTGTGTCTGTTCTGGTATGTTTGTTGATTCTCCTGGGGCTTCGCCTAGCGAAGGCGGAAGCGAACACTCGCTGGGAGGTTCGCCTAGCGAACATGACAGTTTGTGCAGTTTTGTTTCCTTCATAACTTGTGATCTGTAACTCGGATTGGGACGTTCTTGGTACCGTTAGAAAGCCACGGCGACCCTCTACCCAATAAAAAGTGGAAATTAGGGGTAACGGCTAGGACATTGTGGAATAACATAACGACGACGCTCGTGCAAGAGAGGCCGAGGCGTGCGTCTATTACCGAATGGTTGTATGCGAACTCACGAAATCGTAACCGCTATTCTATTTTGTGCCATTTCATGAGTAACGAGCTCCTCTGTAATGAATGCATGATTTCTTGGTAGGCTTGATTCCCAATGTTATATTACGAATGGAGCCTACGAGCCATGTTAAGTGACGATTTAAGGCTATAATATATCCCTTATTTCTGAATCCATTTCGTATGCCAAGAAATCTACGAGGGTCCATGACTCGTTCCTACTTCTAGACGTAGAAGAAGGTAGGAGAGAGGGGATGCCTTGACAGGGTTAACTATAGTAATACACTTCCGGGTTAAGGAACTCGATAGTGTGGATACATATAGTGTGTGTGAGTACTCAAAGTCACTTCCCTTCCCTTTGACTTGAGTTAGGTATGTTAGAACCTTGTAAAGACGAGAGGACTATAAGATAGAGAACTCACTGAGATTTGATGTATCTCACCCCACGTTGTTGTTTACATCACAGGTACTACAGGTTCGGCGAAGGGTAAGGACAAAGTGGGTTGACTTTTCCTTACGGATCATAGCTTTTGGCATGGCTTCCGTTATGGCGTTTATTTTGAGATCATTGTGTTGAACTAGTTCTTAGTGTATTTTGGACATCTTGTATATGTTATGTCGTAGACTTTAGAACGTTGTATTTAGGGCATTTAATGTATACGATGTGTTAACTAGGAACTTATGGTATTTCAGTACCAAATACTTGGATTCATGTATGATATATATGCTTTGATGTATGTTGTTATATATGGGTGTTACATACGAAGCCCACATCAACATGGAATTGTGCAATCAGAGTACTCCTATCAAATACCTTTTCAAATACATTAACAAAGGTTTTGATCGAATTTCTGCTGTCATACAAGGTCAAGACAAAAACAACATTGACGAAATCAAGCAATATTTGGATTTTCGATACATCTCCCCGAGTGAAGCATGTTGGAGGATATTTTCTTATTCCATACACGGTAGAAAGCCAGCCGTTGAGAGATTGTATTTTCACATGGAAGGTGAAAACCCGGT
Organism: Lathyrus tuberosus; assembly: GCA_022829125.1. NCBI lineage: Eukaryota > Viridiplantae > Streptophyta > Magnoliopsida > Fabales > Fabaceae > Lathyrus > Lathyrus tuberosus. The sequence continues at coordinate 2,323,477 of JALAZF010000112.1, forward strand.
TTACTACAATGACTACGAGCAAGTTGGTAACGTTTTACTCAAACCAAGTGTAACCGAATCATTGTTTACAGCTTGGTTTGAGGCAAACAAAACTTATGAAGAAGCAAGATTACTAACTTATGGTGACTTTGTTTCTAAATTTGTTTATCATAAGCAAAGTCGGAGTTAGAAACCAAGGAAACAAGGGTATACCATTGGTCGTCTTATTTGGGTTCCTCAAAGTATGGGTGAATTGTTTTATTTAAAGATGATGCTAACTATCAAGAAAGGCCCTTTATGTTATAAAGATATCAAGAAAGTTGATGGTAAACAATATAAAACTTTTAGAGGAGCAAGCTTTACTATGGGATTTCTACAAGATGATGGAGAATTTGTTGAGGCAATTAAAGAGGCACATGTTTGGGGTTCCGGTTTCTTCTTACGTAAGTTATTTGTAACGATGTTGTCTTCCTCATCCATGAGTAGACCCGAACATGTGTGGAGAAAAACTTTGATGTATTTATCGGATGGTATTCTTTATGAACAACGATTGTTGACAAGAAATCAAGGTATCACAATTTTTACTATATTTATTTTTTTTCTATTCCATTTGTTTAAAAGTTATGACACTTAAATTATGACATTGGCAGTAGACTTTTTTGCAAGTTAAAACCATATATTACGTGAGCATTATACCGTGTTTGGCTTTAGACAATATGTTTCCTATGCTTAAACCAATCAGACTGTTCAAAAAAAATGTGTACTTGATATTAACAAATAGCCACTGATCATATAAGAATAAGACTTTGTATCCTATGCTAGCTGCTTTTCAAAACAGTGTATGGCGTGAGCTTTATACTGTTTTGCCTAAGAAAAACATCACTTTGAATTAATATATTCATTTTACATGGTCGTGACCTAGTTTGTGAATAATTCATTTGCTGCTTTTCTTTACTCTACTAGAACAGAACACAATACCTGCATCTAATATTATAAACTGAAATTTATATAATTCTGTTTGGAAATCCCATATGATTAGTTTCTTGGTAATACCTGCATCTAATACCTGCATCTTTTTATAGTTTTTCTTCTCGGTAAATCGACATTGCTAAGTTAATAAGCAAGCTGGGGCTGCCTTGCAATTTTTCTCAAATACAATTTTGCATTCTTTTATTTTTGTCGGTTTATGCTCGAATTGGGCTGCAAGAGGTTTCTACGTCGGTATCTTATGTGTTGTGTTAAATCCTTATTTTACCATAGGTTTGACACTAACTGATGAGGAGATAAAAGAACTGACCCTGGTGGTAATTGAAAAACTGTTACAAAATAATAATAGAAGTTTGAATGACTACAAGACAATGCCATATCCAAAAGATTATGTTGTTGTGGATGTAGGAAATAGACTTCTTTATGATGAGCGTCAATATGATCCTGTTGCTCAATAACAAATTTTTTAAAATTTGTACTCTTCTCTTACAGGTAATATGTTGCGATAAAAGTTGTTTAAAATAATTATTCATTTGCATCATATTGACATCTATATGAATCTTCTCTTATTTGTAGATGAACAAAGAGGCATTTTTAACGAAATCATGGATGTTGTAGAAAGGCAACAAGGCGGAGTGTTTTTTTATATGGCTACGGTGGGACTGGTAAGACTTTTATGTGGAACACTTTATCAACAACACTTCGGTCTAAGAAAAAAATTGTCTTGCTTGTTGCCTCAAGTGGGATTGCAAGTTTATTGTTACCAGGTGGAAGAATAGCTCATTCTAGATTTAAGATTCCAGTCCCTACTTTAGAAACTTCTATTTGCAACATTAACAAAAACGATGATCTTGCCGAGCTTCTAAAGATGACAGATTTTATCATATGGGATGAGGCTCCTATGGCTAACAGGTTTTGCTTTGAGTCTCTTGACAAATCCTTAAAAGATATTATGAGTGGATTGCCACATGCATCTAAAAATATATTTGGAGGCAAGGTTTTTATGTTTGGTGGTGACTTCAGACAAATTCTCCTCGTTATACCAAGAGGTACTAGATCTGATATTATCCATGCAACCATCAATGCTTCTTATATTTGGGATGAATGTAAAGTCTTGAAGCTTACAAAGAACATGCGCTTGGAAACTGGTGCAACTACTTCTACAGTTGAAGACATAAGGAGTTTTTCTGAGTGGATTTTAAAAATTAGAGATGGGACCATGTGTGAGCCAAATAAAGGTTATGCTGATATTTTTATTCCAACCGAGTTTTTAATTTCAAATTTTTCTGATCCGATTAAGGCAATTGTTGAGGATACATACCCTGATCTCATTCATAATTATCTTGATGCTGACTATCTTCAAAGTCGTGCAATATTAGCTTCAATAATTGAAGTAGTAGATGATATCAACCAATATATCACAAACCATCTTCCAGGTATGCAACTCGCATTTTTTCAACCATACTTATGCTAATAGTAAAAAGTAGGGTTATATATGTTATGTAGTCATTAATTATATTTTTCAATTATTGTAGGAGATGAGAAAGAATACTTCAGTAGTGATTCTATAGATAAATCTAATGCTACTAACTTTGATGCATATGAGCATGTCACGCCTGAGTTTCTCAATGCTCTTAAAACTTCTGGTTTACCTAATCATTCAATCAGGTTGAAAGTTGGGGCAACAATAATGTTAATGCACAATCTAGATCAGTCTGAAGGATTGTGCAATGGTACACGACTCACTGTAACCAGGCTTGCCAATCATGTCATTGAAGCTAAGATCATTTCTGGTAAAAATATTGGCAACATCATTTATATTCCTAGAATGTCTTTGTCCCCCTCACAATCACCATGGCCTTTTAAATTGGTGAGACGCCAGTTTCCAATAATTGTTTCCTTTTCCATGACAATTAACAAGTCTCAAGGACAATCTCTAGACAATGTTGGTTTGTACTTGCCAAAAGAAGTTTTTAGTCATGGCCAATTATATGTGGCTATCTCTAGAGTTAAATCCAAAAAGGGTCTCAAGATTCTTATTCATGACAAAGATAAAGAAGCATTGAGTACTACCACCAATGTTGTCTTCAAAGAAGTGTTCCAAAACATTTGAAAGGTATGTTTTTATGAGATATTTTTTTCATTCCATACAAACAATTTAAAACATTTGTGTACTTTACATCCAACCTTATTCTACCTTTCTTTTTCCCTTTTTTAGGTTCAAGTATTGACTTCATTTTGAAGATGTATGTTACAATCAAATTTCATAATCCTTTGTAACACATCTTGAAAACTTTTTTTTCTTTTCATACAATTTAAGTGTTATGACATTAACACTAATTCATGTTACTATTTTAGTATTATATGAGTATAAATTGAATATTCTCATGCTCTATATTTTTTTTTAGAGATTTACTCAATATCTTAACTAAATCGCACGGGTTTCTTACTAGTTTAAACATCTAAAATTGAATACATAATGTTCCAGACTGGACCAATGACTAGGCATGACCCAATCCACTTCTGCTCCCAGAACGGCCCAATTGACTAGGTCCAGGCAATATGGGGCAACACTTACCTTTCTGCCCCTCTTCCGGGCACATATGGCCAGAGGGCCCCAGGGTCATCTGCTCCTCCTCGGCATCCATGCCCGTCATGCACAGCTCTACCATCTAGAAACAGTCACGACGCCCGTGCCCGGAACTGCATCTTTGTCCGTAGCAACGGCTAGTTTCGGACACCTCTGCCCGTCCAAACGTCTAGTTTCTGGCAGTTACTTATTCTTCGGGAAACGGTTATTTCGCCCCGAAAATAGGGACCGTTGGCCACGCGCTGGGGGCACTATAAAAATCCTCTCATTTGAGAGGGTCAGGTATTTTAAATCATCCTAAGAAACGCATACTTTTGTACTTGCCTTTTTCCTCCCCCGATTCTTACTTTAGCATCGGAGTGCCTTGCAGGTACACCCCCTCTTCATCTCACACACCCAGCATCACCGACGTCTTTCTTGGCCCACTTCAGGTTCTGATCAACCGTCAAGATCAGTGGTGCTGTCTTTGGGAACCCTGTTATCCCCGTCTTAACATCCATCGCGGATCAAAGAACAAAATAGCTCTCTATCCAAGACTCCGATCATGGCAAGCCAAGATCACGTTCGTGACGCTCGCAACCCCTGTTTTCTCACCGTCAGTAGGACTGATACTGATGGGACTGCACCTTTCTTCGGAGGCGACGCCCACCATCTGAGAGATGGGACACCGCATCTCCCTCTCCCACTCGCACTGATCGTGTTGAAGATCAGCCCTCCCTGGACCTCCGTCCCTTTCCAGTTCCGCCCAATGTCGATCCGGCCATGGTGGCCCTTCTTGAAGCTCTCAACAAAACCAACCTCTTAATCCTCCAATAAAACGAGAGGATTGGGGCGTTGGAAGAATCTGCCCGACCAAGATCCCCTCAGCCGAGGAAAGATCGCCGAGGATCCAGAAGTCCACCTCCCCGGCGTAAAGGTGATCGTTGGGTGCGCCAAGAGCCAGAGTCCCCCGCCGTCCGGAAGGGTGACCATATTTCCCTGCGAAACCAGTACTCCCCAGGCAACAAGAGGACCGGGAGAGACCTACATTCACCCCCTGTCAGACCGAAGGGCCGGGCATGCACATCGTCTCCCCACAGAAGTCACCACCCTGTCCCTGAGCGAAGCACCCGCTCCCCATGGTGGACTAGTACCAGCAACGACGGTGAGCCTCACGGTCCGTTGTCTCGAGAGATTATGGCTATGCGCCTCCCCAAGGGCTTGGATAAACCACCGTCTTTGGGTACTTACGACGCTACGACAGACCCTGACGAGCACATCGAAAATATCAATGCGCTGCTTGACTATCGTGGCGTCCGGGGTGCCATGAAATGCCTCTTGTTCCCTACCACACTCCGGAAAGGAGCAATGACTTGATATAAACAACTCACCGAAGAGTCCATCACCTCGTGGAGACAACTAGGGAGAATGTTTTCCAGACACTTCACGGTATCCCGCCGCCACCCAAAGACCGAAGCCTCCCTTGAGGCCATAATTCAAGGGAAAGATGAGCCTCTTCGAGCGTACATCGAGAGGTTTAATAAAAAAGCGGTGCAGGTCCCCACCACCGATGACATGTAGAAGTTCCTGCTCGAGCAAGGGCTTCGTCCCCGCACAGAGTTTGCCAAAGTCGTTGGTATTACTCCTCCCAGGACTCTGGATGCCGTCCTCCTAAGGCACAAGCATATATCCAGTATGAGGAGAAAGAGGCGGCCAGCTCTGCCCGGATATCACACCACCATGAAAGTGCCCGGGCCTCTAAAAGCAATGAACCCTCGACATCCCGATGGGGAGATAGAAGACATAAAGATCGTCCCCGGGAATCCCGGGACAATAAAGGGCCCTCCGGCCGCTTCCATGATTACACTCCCCTGACCGTCTCCAAGGAGAAAATCCTCTCCTAATGCGCCAGCTCGGAGTTCAAACAAGCAGGGGTTCGATTCTCTAAGCAGGTACTGGCCAAGCCGAACGCTGACAAGTCGAAATACTGCCGTTTCCACAAGAGTCACGACCACACTACTGACGACTGCATCCACCTAAAGGATGACATATAGATACTAATCATGGACGGCAACCTGAAGCAGTTCACGAAGAAGAAGGAAACTCCTTGGTAAGACGCCCAGGAGTCGAAGAAAGTCGAGGAAGAGGTACCTTCCTCAGAAGAGACAAACCTTCAGGTCGCCATGAGTATATCGCGACCTGAGAACTTCTATGTTCTTGAAGAGCTCAGCGCTCCCCCTACTTTGCAACCCATAGCCCGTGGGAAACTTTCCCCTCCGCCATGGTCATTTTCGGAAGGGGCTTCAAAAAAGTCACTGTGGGCTCCGTGAAAAGAAAGTTCGAGCACCTACTCAGTACGAGCTCCAACAAGAGTACAACACTCGACAAGGTCCAGGGAGAATCGGTCCCCATATCTTTCTACCGAGAGCAACTCCTCAGAGGGGCCCGAACTCAAGCATTCCATTGCTCGTAAGAGCCCAGATGGCAAATTTTGATGTTCGTCGAATCTTAGTCAACCAAGGCAGCTCGGTCGACATCATGTACTCGCAGCTGTTTTCAACCCTCCAGCTAGATGAATCGTACCTCACTCCCTATGTGGGCTCTGACCTACAGGGAATCAACGGGTCGGTCACAAAGCCTTGGGGATATGTCGAGTTGATCGTGACTTTTGGACCTGCAGAAACGACCAAGTCTATCAAAGTCTAATTCCTGGTTATTGACTGCCCTTCTCTCTATCAGTGCATATTCGGGCAGCCAACCTTGGCCGAATTGGTGGTCGTGCCCTCAACTGTTCATCTCAAAATGAAGTATTACACTTCTAAGGGTATGGTCGCCACCTTACACGGGGACATCGAGGCTGCAAGGAGATGCTTCGAAGCGGCCACCAAAGGACTCAACACCATTGTTGCCAACCTGAAGACTCCCAACATGCTGGCCTTGCCCAGTAGCTCCGAGGAAGCCAAGCAATGCCACCCGTCGACTCTATCAACCTCGACAGCCGCTTCTCCGAAGATGATCAAAAGGAGACCCAGACTTGCTCGAGCAGCCCGTTAACTTCGACCAGCACCAGCAACGGCTCTCATCCGATGCGCCCGATTCCGGATGGCGAGTTCAAACTCATCCTGCTCGGCGATGACCCTCAGCGAGGAGTGAAGATAGGGACCGGTCTACTCGACATAGCGAGGAAACAACTCAAAGCTTGCCTCCGAGAAAACGCAGACTTGTTCGCCTGGAGCGCCGCGGAAATGCCCGGCTTAGATCCTACTGTCGCCTGCCATCAGCTCACAATTGACCACGCCGCCAAGGCTGTTGCGCAACGTAGGAGAAAGCAGTCTCCGAAGAAAATGGAGGCTGCATAACAAGTTGTAAAAGACCTCCTCGAGGTAAACTTTATTTCGGAAGCCAAGTACACCACTTGGTTGTCCAATGTTGTACTCGTCAAAAAATCTAATGGAAAGTGGCGTATGTGTGTTGATTATACTGATCTCAATAGGGCATGCCCTAAAGATGCTTACCCCCTCCCCAACATTGATAAACTTATTGATAATTCTACCGGTTTTAAACTGTTATCGTTCATGGATGCCTATTCGGGCTACAATCAAATACCAATGGCGAAGAGTGACAAAAAATACACAGCCTTCATGACCGAGTCAGGCAATTATTACTATAACGTAATTCCCTTCGGCTTGAAAAACGCTGGTGCGACCTATCAAAGGATGATGAACAAGGTCTTTCGGGGAGAAATCGGCAACATGCTTGAAGTCTATATGGACGATATGATTGTGAAATCCCACGAGGAAACCGATCACACGGCCCATTTAAGAAAGGTCTTCGACCAAGCCAGGAAATACCGGATGCGTTTCAACTCGTAAAAATGCACTTTCGGGGTGCGGGCGGGTAAGTTCCTCGGCTTCTATCTGACGGAACGAGAAATCGAAGCCAACCCCGAAAAGTGCAGGGCATTCTCCGAATTTCCTATGCCCAGCTCAAAGAAATCCATCCAATCCCTCCACAGGATGCTCGCTTCATAATCTCGTTTCGTGGCTAAGTCTGCCCAGCACGCACTTCCCTTCTTCAAACTCTTCCGCAAGGAGGCGGCGTTTGAATGGACGGAGGAATGAGACCAGGCTCTCCTCCACCTAAAATGAGCACTATCAGAGCCACCAATCCTCTCTCATCCAGATAACGATGAAACTCTGTACCTTTATCTCGTCATAGCAACCGAGGCCGTAAGTGCCGCCCTCATCCGTGAGACGCCCCACGGGCAGAAACCCATATACTTCATGAGCAAAACATTGCAGGGACCAGAGCTGAGATACCAACAGATAGCGAAGGTAGCTCTGGCCCTCATCAATGATGCGCGAAGACTGAGGCAATACTTCCTGGCCCACACGATCGTGGTTTGAACAGATCAACCCGTAAAGCAACTGTTAGGACAGCCAGACATGGCCGGAATAATGCTTAAGTGGTCATCGGAACTATCCGAGTTCGACATTCAATATGAGAGCAGGAAGGCCCTCAAGGCCCAGACGCTAGCCGACTTCATCGCTGAAATGACGTTCACGGATCCCCCCATTTGCGGGGTGCGCAAATGGACCATCTTCGTCGACGGGGCATCCATCTCGGCAGGAAGCGGGGCAAGTATCATCTTGGAAAACGACGAGGGAATCATTGTCGAAGTCCCACTTACCTTATATTCCCCACTTCAAATAACCAAGTTGAGTATGAAGCCTTCCTCACGGGCCTACGCCTAACCGAGGACCTGGGGGCCAAAGAAGTCGTCATCTGCACCGATTCTCAGCTCGTGGCCCTTCAAGTTCGGGGAAATATCAGGCCAAAAATGACAACCTGTCCAAATACTTGTCCCTGGTCAAAGAAAAAATGACAAAGTTCACAACAGTAGAGGTAAAACATGTTCCCCGCGAACATAACGTCAGAGCAGACGTGTTGTCTAAATTGGCGAGCACGAAGAAAAAGGGCAGAAATAAATCTGTCATCCAGGAGGTGCTTCCTCGACTCAGCATCGAGAAAACCTCCACGGTCCTCGACGTGCAAGTCATCGGTGTCAGCAACTGCTGGATGACCCCCGTTTATGATTACCTCGCTAAGGATGAACTCCCATCCGACCCCAAAGACGCCAGCGTAGTCAGGCGCAGAACCTTTTCCTACGTCTTAGTCGAAAACAAGCTCTACATGCGGGGATTCTCCATCCCTTTACTCAAGTGCGTCGAGGAAGAGATGGTTGCCCACGTCTTGCGCGAGATCCACGAAGGGATCAACGCCCAACACCTCGGAGGGAGATCCCTCGCCAGGAAGGCCCTTCAAGCAGGGTAATACTGGCCAACCATGCAACATGATGCAAAAGAACACGTGAGGAAGTGTGACAAATGCCAACGGCACGGGGACATGCACTTGGCTCCACCTAACGAGCTCAAAGTTATGTCCTCCCCGTGGCCCTTCGCATGGTGGGGCCTAGACATCCTGGGGCCATTTGTCGTAGGGTCAAACCAGAACAAGTACTTGATAGCCGATGTTGACTACTTCACGAAGTGGATAGAAGCAGAGGCTCTGGCCAAAATAACGGCCCACAACATACTTCTCTTCTACAAGCAAAACATCATTTCCTGCTTCGGCATCCCGCAAGCAATAGTCACCGACAACGGGACACAGTTCACGGACAGAAAATTTCAGGACTTCGTCGCCCGACTGGGCACAAAACATCATTTCGCGTCCGTCGAACCCCCAAACCAACGGGCAGGCCGAAGCGGCGAACAAAGTAATCCTACGGGGCCTCAAACGGAGGTTTGATGAAACGAAGAAAGCCTGGGTTGAGGAACTGCACAGCGTACTCTGGGCCTACCGCACTACGCCCCATTCTTCGACCGGGGAAACTCCTTTTTGCCTAGCTTACGGGACTGAGGCAGTGATCCCCATCGAGATACACGTGCCATCCAGAAGGACTGGATCACCTCTGGACGAGGAGACAAATGACGAGGCACTGAGAAAAGAGCTCGACCTCGTCGAAGAGGTCCAATCAGGAGCAGCCCTCTGTGAAGCCTCATTAAAACAAAAATTTGTGATCAGGCACAACGCCAAGGTTATTCGGCGAGAATTCCGAGTGGGCAGCCTCGTCTCAAGAAGGAACCACAAGGATTCTCGAGAAGGCAAACTCGCCGCAAACTGGGAGGGGCCCTATTGCGTCTGTGCAAAGACGGAGAATGGGGCCTACTACCTAGAATACCTCAATGGGGAAGAACTTGCTCGACTATGGAACGCCGAAAAGCTAAAACAATATTATAGTTAAGGCCCTAATCGTCAGTTTGCTTTGAGTATAACATCCCAACTACGATGCACGCCCAGGTACAAGCGTCGCATACCAGCTAAGGTAGGTTCCCGCTCAAGAACGAGCAGGACCCTTTCCCGACGGCGGTTCCTCAATCGAGCCCACCGTCGTCAAAGTACCATGATAGGCAGAACACCCAACTCGTGATGGGAAGTTCACGCCGCGAACTCAGGCCTCAAACGCGACCTGAGCTCCGCTTTCTTGCCCGGATACTACCTTGGCCGTTCATCCAGCTCCCCTCACTACCGAACACATCTAAGTCGAGCAAATCCCAAAACCATAAACTAATTATTCAAAGTTACCCTTATTACGGGCACGCACACGTAGCGAGCAAAGTTACTACACTTAGCGAAAATATAAAAAAACAAACCCATGCACGAGTATAAAACATACAAAACCAACCAGGACGACCGAACACATACATTCCAAAATAATTAGTGGCCACGAGGACCACGATTGTGCTTGTTACATGATAAAGGGGAAACGCCCCACACAAAATAATAAATTACATAAAAATATGGCACGCAGGCCAGAGATACAATAACAACAAAAAAAGAAACATCATTCCTCCATCTTCTCGCCCTCCTCAGGGATAGGTTGCCTCGGCTGAGACTCCTCGTCAAGGATACGGGCATGCTCAATGCCAATCTGCAAGAAATCGGGTTTGACAATCTTTCCATCTTTAACATGACTCAGAAAACTGGTCCCCTCCGTGGACAGCTGAACCCTTGGATTCACAAGTTTGAGGTGATCCACAACATTGTTGAAGGATTTCTCCCCGATGGCGCAAACATCATCCTTCACTCGCACAATGCGAGCAACCAGCTCAGCCCGAGTCTTTAGCGCCTTCAACTTGTTAGGCTCGTCTTCAGCCGGAGCCACCGCGGACCTCATCTGCTCGACCAAGTCTTCGGCAGCTTTCTTCTCAGCGAGCAGGGTGTCATTTTCCCTTTTAAATTAGCAGCCTCCTCTCGAGACTTCCTCCTCACGTCATCAGCAGCCTTGGCCTCCTCCTTGGCCTTCTTCACCTTTTCTTCCAGGGCTGATATCGCCACCTGGGCCTTCTTTAGCTCATATTCGAAGGGGGAGTCTTCCTCGGCGTAGACCGCCGCCATCTCCAGTACCCTGATCAGTGCAGAGGCATCCTGCGCCAGCATCGCCCTATTGCTCGGGCGGTCTATTCCCTCGAGCTTTAGGGACTCTGCCCAAGGAACCGTCAGGGATGAGCCCTCAAAGAACCTTCTGTCGTGAAGCCAAGGAGGAAGCTCAAATTTACTCTTTTCTCCTGCCCGGCTGAACCTTGTAGTCCCAGGCACCGGGGAACCCTGGGCAGATGAGGGAAGGGGCGAGGAGCTCCCCGACGCCAGCTGAGGAGGAGGCACCCGCTGAGTAAGACGATTCTTTGGATTCGTCATACCAGTTTTGCCCTTCGCAAGAGTATTCTTCACCATAGTGTGCTGAAGGCATTTCACCTGTAAAAACGTAACGAACACATTAGCAAACGAGGAAAACTAGAATCCAAACAAGCTAAAAAATAAAGACTACCAAGCAATTTGAGGGCGTCAGCATGAGTCTTGCACTCAAGAAGCCCCTTCGTGTTGATATAGCGGAATTCAACTTTTTGCCTGCCATCTTCCTCGAAGATCGGGTCCCCTTTCTTGGTCCAGCACTGCGCGATTTTAAAACTATTAACATAATTTACTAGCGTTGTATAGCCGTCTTTGTCATTGTCATTTAGCATCTCCGGTTGGGCAAGGTAATGGTCAGTGCCCCGGAAGAAATGGTTCCCACTCCAATAAAAGGGAAACTTGAACACTCTATCCGCCAACAACATTCCATGCTCGTCGTAGAGGTCATTACCATCCTCATCCATCAACACTTCCCAAGCATAAGTAGTGTTCTGAGCTCTCACCGACACATGTTCAATGATATAAAACCTCTCCTTAAAAGTCCTGATAGACTCAGAGAACGGTTTAAACAATTTCTTCGCCTGCTTCAGCGAGACCCAGCCATACTTCCACCCTGAAACATGCCTTTGGAGATGAAAGATCGTGAAGAACAGGGGAAGGGTGGCTCCTATCTTCAGGAACTCACACGTCAGCTCGAAAGCACAGATGAATGCCAAGGAGTTAGGGTGCAGCTGTGACGGGGCCAGGTTCAAGTGTATGAAAACAGACCACTAAAAATCGGTGAAGGACAGCCTCAGTCCTATGTCTTTGAAGGCATACTCGTACATCGGGAACATCTCCCCGTAATCCGTACAAATACGGTCATCCTCACCTGGGAAGTGCACCTTTCACTCCCCTTCTGGCCCCACTGGGGTGACGACATCCCCAGTATATGAAGCGAAGACAGAAGTATGTTCGGCATGCTCCACAACCGTCCACTCCTCCGCAGAGGCCCTATCAAAGGGAGACTCCCCAACATCGCTAGGAGTGGTTAAAGCTTCAGTGTCACTGCTCTCCGAGGAGCTCTCCTCGAACGAGTCTATAAGGATCTCTTACTCGGGTTCGCGGGCCATCTCGTTCACCTAAAAAGCAGAGGACAAAAGTGAATTCAACGGCAAAATCAAATCCACCCTTCCACCTCTAGTCAAGTGAAAGGGCGCGCAAAGGGCCAAAGACGATGTCCCCGGCCTAAGCCCTAATCAAATGGCACAAAAGTACCGCGCGGGGAGATACCTGGAGCAACCCCTCCTGCGCGTACGGGAAATTTCTCCTCGGGTCACTACCCAGAATTTCGTTTGAAGCTTCATCGGAAAACTCATGAATTCACCAGAAAATTCATAGGAACGCCGGAAAATTCATGAGCTCCTCCAGTAACGCTCACACTCGTCATCGCGATGACGACGAAAACAGCCTATTTATAGACATAGAGGAAACTCAGAGAGAAGAATAGAGGAGGAGAGAGAAGCGAAAAGCGCAAATGAGCAGCTCCTCCTCCTATTTATAGACATTCTGAAGGCATGTGCACGAGCACGCGCAGCTAGGGGCATCATCATGACCCTAGCCTAGCCATCATGACGCATTTAATGTTGCACAAGACTCGAGGCAAATGCGGCATCCCATCTCTTCAGATCACCTTAACCGTTGGTCTCCCCGCATGTCGAGCGCCTTAAACAACGTTACGTATCCCACAGGCCCGAGATCCTCGGGCATCTCAGAACATCTCCACCTCATTGACAAGCGACGTCCTCTTCTAGATCTCCCCGGGGCTGCGAGCTATCCTTAAGTCATCACTCCTGTACTCGGGAGCAACGACTTGGGGGGTTCCTGTTCCGGACTGGACTAATAACAACCATGGCCCAATCCACTTCTGCTCCCAGAATGGCCCAATTGCCTATGTCCAGCCAATATGGGACAGCATTTACCTTTCTGCCCCTCTGTCGGGCACATATGGTCAGAGGGCCCCAGGGTCATCTGCTCCTCCTCGGAATCCTTGCCCGTCATGCATGGCTCTACCATCCAGAAATAGTCACGACGCCCGTGCCCAGAAATACATCTTTGCCCGTAGCAACGGCTAGTTTCAGGCACCTCTACCCGTCCTAACGACTTGTTTCTGGCACTTACCTATTCTTCGAGAAACAGTTATTTCGCCCCGAAAATAGGGAACATTGGCCACGCGCTGGGGGAACTATAAAAACCCTCTCGTTTGAGAGGGTCAGGTATTCTGAATCATCCTAAGAAACGCATACTTTTGTACTTGCCTTTTTCCTCCCCAGATTCTTACTTTAGCATCGGAGTGTCTTGCAGGTACACCCTCTCCTCATCTCACACACCCATCATCACATACGTCTTTCTTGGCCCATTTCAGGTTCTGATCAACCGTCAAGATCACATAAATTATTGTAATGCTTGATAAATTGTTGGATGCTTTCTGTTGTGCTTAACATACAGCATGTCTGAATAAGATCTGTAATGAAAGATTAACACATCACCAACGCTAAAATTTCTGGACCTTGCATACTCATACCAACCATTTCCAAGATATACCTCAATATGTAGTTTTTTTGCTCTAAGAATCTGAAAGTCATAGAACGTCATTTCATCAAGGTCCATCAGGATAATTTCAGTTTTGTTTGTAGAAAACATTCCTAACAATTTCAGCAGAAAAATGCTAAAACAACATTCAGTTACTTTAAACATAAATAATTGTATTCAATTCAAAAGATAAATATCTGAAGGGAAAAAAATTTATCAGAAATATTTTTCGGACTTAGATCCTTTTGTGATTTCTTTCTCCCAAAACAACTCTACATTATAATGATGTATGTTGGATTGTGATGGTTATGCATTAGCATCACTATGTTTTGAGGTATAAAACATTGAATTTTTGAAGAAAATTATGTTTTGGTTGCTAACCTTTTTGTAGAGGAAGATGTTTTGTTTTTATTGAGAAGAATAATAGATATGTAATATATATATATATATATATATATATATATATATATATATATATATATATATATATATATATATATATATATATATATATATATATATATATATATATATATCTGAAGGGAAAAAAATTTATCAGAAATATTTTTCGGACTTAGATCCTTTTGTGATTTCTTTCTCCCAAAACAACTCTACATTATAATGATGTATGTTGGATTGTGATGGTTATGCATTAGCATCACTATGTTTTGAGGTATAAAACATTGAATTTTTGAAGAAAATTATGTTTTGATTGCTAACCTTTTTGTAGAGGAAGATGTTTTGTTTTTATTGAGAAGAATAATAGATATGTAATATATATATATATATATATATATATATATATATATATATATATATATATATATATATATATATATATATATATAAGGGTAAGAATTTAAGGTATACAAACAGATATATATAATAATTAAAATATATTAATTAATTAAAATGTATATTAAAATATATTAAAATATATATTTTTAAAAATAATAGATAATAAATTTTTTTATAGATTTAAAGACTATTTGAAATTAAAAAGGCAGAATATACATAATTCGTATTAAATTTATTATTGGAAGTTTGAAAGTTAATTGAAATCTAATATGCAAAAATATCTTGTCCACTGAATTCTTCCATAAACAATGAATGCGTGTGATATTTGCATTGGAATAGTACAAGTGATTCCATAAATAGTGGAGAATATTTTTCACACGAAACGTTACAATTTACAACCATCTTTAATGCAAAATCAAAGAAAATGGGTTATTGACCGACTCCCCTAAGGTTAACTTACATTTACATTTTATGTTTTTTTTCTTTGACTTTAATTTTTCACTCATCCTCTCTCATCTCTTACTCCATTCGTATCAGGAGCACCCACTGAAGAAATCTCTTCAATGGTATAATCGAGTGCACCTTATCGTGGATACATTTCATCTGATGATGACCAAAACATGAGGTATGTTCTAATACTGTTAATAGTTTTTGGAACTGATATTTATGTTCGCATGCATTCCTAATTCAAAGGGTTTAGGTTTTATCTTTATAACATTTAGATAAAAGGAAAACAATTTGATGAGTTTACATGTTGTGGGTGTTTGAATTTATAATTTTTAATCTAAAGAAATTTTAGATATTAGGGTATAACTTCGAACGATAGAGGGCAACAGGTTAGGCGACAAACAGAATAACATTTGATTTTGTTGGTCCACTGTTAAAATTTGTTACTTTTTCTAATATTCAATTTATTTATGTTTAGTAATTTATGTTCATTCAGATTTGCATTTTAAATGTAGGGCTACAAAATATATGAAATTAGGGGTTCACTTGTTAAACATTAGCAGTTGAAGTTCATACATATTTGCTTATTGTAATTTTTTATTTTTATACATGATTTAATAATTTGATTTATTAATTTTGTGCATCAACAATGAAGACGCCATGGAAGTAATAAAATGATTGGTAGCTGAGACTGGCTATTTTTCTACTCAGGGAAAGAAAAGAAAGCTGCCAAGAAATGTCTTACTAGAAACACATCAGCGGTAAGAAATGCAAATCTTGCTGTTGTTTCCTCTGGTAATGAAAGAGTTGTTTTTCATTACATTAAGGAAGAACTGGTTGATAACAATGAGGAGAATAGATATAACATTGAGATTGTGAAAAACATAATGAATGGCAAAGTAGACAATGTTGTAAATGGGGATCAAAGGAAAAGAAATGATGAAGAGAAGAAAGCAGTTGATGAATCGGGGGTCAGGAAAGAAAAACATAAAACCATTGCGAACACACAGGTCTTGAATGGATCAAAGAAGAAATCGATCAAAAAAGTATGTGGCTAAGGAATGTATACATAAAGATGTTCGGGAAGCAAGGCTATTAAATGGATCGAAAAAGAGGTCAGAGGAAAATCGATGGCTAAGGACGGTAAACAAAAAATTGTTGCGAAATCAAAGTTCTCAAATAAAATCAAGGAGGAGTGGTCAATAGGGCCATGCAATATACTTGGAAGACTCAGATAAGAAATGTAAAAAGCAGTGCAAATAATGTTATGGTAAGCAAACATTCATATATGATATATTGTGTTTAATGCAAAAGAATGTATATCTTATATTGTTTTCAATACTATTATACGCAGCATTTTCCCAGGACAATAGCTAAAAGATGTCTTCGAACAATGCAAGAGGAAATCAAACTGGTCGATGTTGAGAAGAATGAAATTTTCAATTGTCAAGTTCATACGGCAAGAAGGAACAATCAACCAAGCACCCACGAAAAGTACATGACATTGGGATGGTACAAATTCGCTCAGAGTAAATACCTCTGTAATGGTGATAGATTGGTTTGGAGCATGTTGCGGTTTTCTCCGTACGTGTATGTGAAAGTGCATAGAAGCTGATGAAGTTGTTTTCCTGGATTAAATGTTTTGGTTTAAGTCAATCTTTATATGTGTGTTTTGTATTTTATTTTGGAATTACTTTTGAATTCATATGTAAGAATTTGAATTTAGAACTTTTCGTATTTATCTTGTAAACTTGGATCTGCTAATCAATAATATATGTTTTTTCTTTGGTTTTATATATTTTTATGTTATGTAAGCTATATTGTTAGGTGTTGATTTTTAATAGTTAGGACTCAATAGTAGCTACTAAAAGAAAACAAAAATAAAAGCCTCAAATATGAATAACCAGAATATTCAAGTAAGTCCTAGTTAAACGTAAAAATGATTTTTTTTAACTTAAAAAATTGTTTTGTTTTATATTTTAGTATGATTCAAGGTATAACTTATTTCGGTGTAACAACATAGAAATACTAAATACAAATATATTTAAATTATGTATAAATATGTATAAACATTAATATATTTAAAGTTTACTATAAATAAATAAATATATATAAACATACTATAAATGTATATATATATATATATATATATATATATATATATATATATATATATATATATATATATATAAATGTATATAAATATACTATAAATGTATTAATGGATATCAATAAGCAATAATCAACATTATAATAAAACTTTATTATTATATAAAGAATATATATTTTTTAACTTAAAAAGTTGCTTTGTTTTATATTTTAGTATGATTCAAGATATATCTTATTTCGGTGTAACAACATAGAAATATTAATATACTATAAATGTATTAATGAATATCAATAAACAATAATCAACAATATAATAATGGACATAAAAATATATTAGATAATTGGACATACAATATAGATATAATTAAATATAAAAAAAATATAATTTCCATATTGTTATTAATAAATAATCAAAATTACTTTAAAATATATTATTTTTAATATTTATAAATATAAAACTTTATTTGTATATAAAGAATATATTTTTTCCGAACTTTAAGCAAATTTTATATTTTAAAAAATTCTTACGTCTATTCAAAATATTAATGGAATATTAGTACTAATTAAACCGAAATTTTTTATATTAAAATAAATATTATTTTATTTTATTTGAATAAAAAATAATAAAATTTGCTTAGAATTCAATAAACTATTATATTTTAAAATAAAATTTTTTATTAATAAATATTAAAAATTTCTTAAAAATATATTATTTTTAGTATTTATAAATATTAAACTTTATTTTTAAATAAAGGATTATTTTTCTGAACTTTGACCAAAATTTTACTATTTATTAATATACTAAAAATGTGTGTGTGTGTATATATATATATATATATATATATATATATATATATATATATATATATATATATATATATGGTTATAAATTTATATAAATATACTATAAATGTATTAATGGATATCAATAAACAATAATCAACAATATAATAGTGGATGAAACTTATTAGAAATAATATAGCATAACAATTTAGAAAAGACTTTTTTATATTTCAAATTTAAAACGCATATAATCTGTTCTGGACTGGACCAATGGCTAGACATGGCCCAATCCGCTTCTGCTCCAGAGCATACCAAATTGCCTAAGTCCAATCCACAGAGGGGCAAAAGTTACCTTTCTGCCCCTCCAACCGGGCAAGGAATGCAACGTTCCTCCCCGGAATTACTGCCCGTTACGCACGGCTTCATTGCTCCCCGAACAGCTATGGGCAGATGCCCGGAACTATGCCTATGCCCGACATAACGGCTAGTTTTGGGCACCCTGCCCGACATAACGGCTAGTTTGGGTAGTTACTTATTCTTTGGGGAAAACTGTTATTTCGCCCCGAAAATAGGACCGTTGCCCACGCGCTGGGGGCTCTATATAAACCCTCTCGCTTGAGAGGGTCAGGTATTCAATATTCACCCTAAGAATTCATACTTTGTACTTGCCCCTTTTCTCTGACCCTTTCTTACTTAAGCGTCGGAGTACCTTGCAGGTACACCCCCTCCTCTCCATATGACCAGCATCCCTGATGCACTTGGAGGCCCAATTCTACAGGATCTGATCCAGCCTTTACGATCAGTGGCGCCGTCTGTGGGAATCATTGTTCTCCCTATCTTCCTTTCCTCAGAAACCGAAGATCAAAACAAATCTCGAACATCATCACGATTATGGCCTCCCAAGATCGCATCAAGGATGCTCTCCAAACCACCATCCTCCCCATCAACAAATCTGACATTGACGGCCAGTCATCTCTCCTCCGAGATACCCGTTTCCTCAGGGGCGGAGCCACTGCTTCTCCTTCCCCTACCCCTGCTGATCGCAACAACGATCAAACATCACTTGACGTCCAGCCCGTTCCTGTTCCACCCAACGCCGACCCGGCCGTGTCATCCCTCCTGGAGGCGATCAACAAAACCAACACCCTGATCCTGTAGCAAAACGAGAGTATCGGGGCGTTAGAAGAGTCAAACCGTCCAAGATCCCCTCCCACGCGGAGGAACCAAAGGCAATCAAGGAGACCGCATCCCCGGAGAGACATCGACCGAAGACTGCGCCAAGAGTCTGATCCTCGCGCAGCCCGGAAGCGCGGTCATATCTCCCCGCGTGACCAGCCCGCTCACGACCGCAAGAGGACTCGAAGGAACGAGTAATCTCCGCCGGTCAAGTCTAAAGGACGGGCCCGCTCACCTTCTCCTCGAAGGAACCGCTCACCTTTCCCTCAAAGGAACCGATCGCCTTCTCCTCGAAGAAACCGTTCACCTTCTCCGCGAAGGAACCGCTCCCCTTCTCCCCGAAGGAACCGCCGCCGCGAGCATCCCATTTGGTCCCCATCATACACTAGTTCTAGCAGCGACGACAAGCCTCGCGACCCGTTGTCCCAGGAGATCTTGGCTACCCGTCTCCCAAAAGGCTTGGAGAAACCCCCGTCACTTGGCACGTATGACGGAACCACTGACCCCGACGAGCACATCGAGAACATCGATGCGCTGTTAGACTACCGCGGCATACGAGGCACCATTAAATGCTGACTGTTCCCAACCACGCTCCGAAAGAGAGCAATGACATGGTACAACCAACTGCCCGAGGAGTCCATTACCTCGTGGAGACAGCTGGGCAGGATGTTCTCCCGGCACTTCACAGCATCTCGCTGCCACCCCAAAACTGAGGCCTCCCTTGGAGCCATAATCCAAGGAAAAGATGAACCTCTTCGCGCATATATCGATAGGTTCAACTAGGAAGTTGTACAAGTCCCTATAACGGACGAAATGAAGAAGTTTCTGCTCGAGCAAGGGCTCCGCCCAGGCTTCGAGTTTTCTAAAGCCATTGGCCTCACACCACCGAGGAACTTAGATGCCCTCCTCCTCAAAGCCCAATCACACATTCAGTACGAAGAGAAGGTTGCGGCCAGCAACGCCCGAGCATCACGCCATCAGGAGAATGCTCGGGCATCCAGAGGAGAGGAAGCCTCGACATCTCGTCGGGGCAAACGGAGGCGCGAGGATCGTCCTCGTGACTCCCGTGACAACAAGGGTCCCTCCGAGCGGTTCCATGACTACACTCCCCTGACCATCTCCAGGGAAAATATCTTGTCTGAATGTGCCAATTCGGTGTTTAAGCAGGCAGGGGTCCGCTTCCCCAAGCAGTTGCCGAACAGACCAAACGTAGACAAATCAAAATACTGCCGTTTCCGTAAGAGTCACGGCCACACTACGGAGGACTGCATCCATCTGAAGGATGTCATTGAGATACTGATCAGGGACGGGCACCTAAAATAATTCGCGAAGAAGGACACTCCTCGGCAGGACGCCCAGGAGTCCAAGAAGATAGAGGTGGAAGTGCCCTCCTCGGAAGACGCCAACATACAGGTCGCTATGTCCATATCGCGACCGGAGGACTTCTAAGTCTCGGACGGGCTCAGCGCCCCTGCTTATTTCGCGGCCCACAACCCGTGGGAGACTTTTCCCTCTGCCATGGTCATCTCTGTCGGGGGCTTCAACAAAGTCATTGTGGGCTCCGTGAAACGCAAGTTCGAGCATCTGATCAACACGAGCTCCAATAAAGTGACCACGCTCAATCAGGCCCAGAAAGGCTCCGTACCCATCTCCTTCTACCAGGAAGAACTCCTCAGCGGATCCCCGAACTCGAGCATACCTGTAATACGGTGGAGAACTGACTTTTTAATTTTGTTTTCGCAAAACATGTTGCGGTTAGCAAGAGTCGCCACCGACTTTTCTTTTATCCAATTTATTTAGGAAAGGTGAAAAGAACATGAAAGACCTTTTTGAAAAGATTTTGAGTTCGGGGGGTAAGTTATGAAAAGGGAAGGTGTTAGCACCCTTTTTCATCTGTAGTTATCTATGGGCTCTTAATTGCTTGCTCACTTTAACTTGCTTTTTTTTTAAATGTGGTGTGTGTTTAGAAAATATTTTGTAAAAGTTGACTTTGTAATAATTCGTGTAAGAATGTATACAAAGTGTTTGTTTTTTTTTTTAATATTTTTGAAAGTGTGAGGTGTGAAAAGTATTTGTTTTTTTTTTTAGTTGTGAGCAAGCATTTAAAAGTTACTTACCCTTAATTTATAAGGTCTTTCTTGTACTTATCCTTTTCCTTGAGAGATAGTACTATTCATACCATTAGTGGGTAGGTAGTCTTATCTATTGGATGTGGAGGGACGGCGAAGGGTCATCGAATGGTCATAGAAGGTAACATGTAAGGATACCTTAGCAATTCGAAGGGACTACCATCATTTTTCCGTAGGGTCATCGAGGGACAAGATCATTTTTTTCGTAGGCAACTCGAAGGGTCATCTAGGGACTATGATCTTTAATCGAAGGGACTATGATGATATTATTCGTAAGCGTCTTTTGCTAAAGTACCCTTACTTTCGAGGGACATGACCATTATTTCGTAAGGCAAACGAAGAGAGGTTACCCTAGAGGTGCATGTGTGTGCATTAGGTCGATGGCGATGCTAAAAAGCAGTCGACTTACAGGGTTTAAAAAAAAAGGGCTCGATTATTGAATCGAGAATTGTTTGATATTTTTGAAAAAAAGGTTTTAATATTGTAGCAAGATATGAGCAAAATAAAGGAAAGCAATGAAATTATTTTACACATCATGGGAATTGGGATACATTTTGCCAATGGGGATAAAATGAGCGATAAATATACAATTCAAACACGCAATAATTCAACAGTAATTAGCAAAAGTTTTAATCCAAACTTAATAACCAGATTAATAATAAAAAAGAATAACAATATTTAAATCTAAATTCAAATAAGATTAAGATTAAAATTGAAACAGAATTAACATCAAAAATTAAAAAATGAAATCAAAATTATTCGAGAATTAATAAAAGAACATCGCTAACGCAAAAGGTGCGGTCATTGCAACATGGATCTGAATTGTACCGATCTAATTATTAAAAGAGAAATGCGAAGAAGAGAAGTGCACGGATTATAATCATGACGCAAGGATGCGAACCAAAGTCGCGTATGCGAAGACGTGCAAAGGTTACCGCAAGAGATTAGATCGGATCTAATAATAACAATGTTGGATCAAAATTAAAGGAAATTGAAGAAAGAAGGCAAATTGCTACCGCGTAAGCGGTCATCGCAAATCGGATCAATAAACCACTACATAATAAAAATTAAGACACAAAGTTGCAGATCGAAACACGAATTGGTTGGTGCACAACAAACGGATTACCGCTAGACTAAACCACCGGGCGTGTGCACAAAATCGAAATGCAATGATAATCAATTTAAAAGAGTAAAATAAAAATCGCAAATAAACCGATAAAAATTAATCAACAGCTTGCTACACTGAACGTGATCATCGCAACGTGAATCCAAATGGTGCGTATCTAAAATTATAAAATAAAAATGTATAAAAAATAAAATTTTAACATTCAAAACAATAATGTTGCTAACGCAAGAATTGCGATCATCGCAACCGGATCGAACCAATACAAATGTCACGCATCATGCACTTTTATATGCAAATAACGTATCGACACGGTTCAATTCAAAAAAATCTATATATATAATAAAATAAATAAGAATAGTATAAAAATAATAATAATACGTTTTATCAAATAATAAGAATAGTATATAATAATCTTTATATATATTCTATGAACATAGCAGTGCATATACTAACATGGCAATTTAGCAATGAATATATATACGTGAAATCGCAAACGCCGGTTATATAACAGTGGAATCGCCGGTATTAGGCTTGCACATGTTGGTTAAAGTATAAGGATCATGCATCAAATATATATAATAATGATAACCTGCAGATATGTTAGTTACAGTATAGGGATTACGCATCAATATATATAATAATAAAAACCTCACATGCAGTTTCTAAAGATGTGGTAGCAGATCGGATACTAAACAAGGTCAAACGGCTGCCTCTCTTTTCCTTTTCCGCTGTCGTGATTTTTCAGGTTTTTGTTACGTGTAAAACAACATGTATTTATAGATCTAGAAAATTAGGTTAAAAAGTTTAAAAAGGAAAATAAAATCAGTATTAATTCATATTGATCAAAAAAAATCTGAATAAAATCATATAGTATCTGATTTTTACTTGGACACCAAGTAGACTAAGTATGACACAAAAATGACATAAACTGACCAATAGGAAATGAGTACACAAGAAAGGAAATATTTTTTGTATCTATTATGATTTTTGCACTCCTTTTTGGTAAAAAGTACATAAAATCAAATAAATAATTATTTTTCAAAAATGCCTTAAAATTAAAAAAGAAAATTAAAAACAAATAATAAAAAATACAATTTTTGTGATTTTTTGAAAATAATTTAAAATGGAATGAAAGTTAGTAACAAATAACAGAAACAAATCCAAAATGTAACATGTGAGATTCGAACCCGCGGCCTCATACTTGCAAGCCTTATCTCCTTTCCAATTGTGCCAATTCATTTATTCGAAACGAAAATGTACTTGAAAGCATATGAAGGTCAAACAACTATTTGTTATTTAAACAATTTAAAGTAAACTGTTACCTATTTTTGAATAAAAATTACTGTTAAAATGTTAGTAAAATTGAACCAAAAAACTTATAAAATCAAAGTTAAAAATAATTTAAATATTAGAAATAGGGCGGACAAATTTTGGGGTACAACAATACCTTTGCTCGTCAGAGCCCGAATGGCGAACTTCGACGTTCGCAGAATCCTAGTCGACCAGGGCAGCTCGGTCGACATCATGTACTCCTAGTTGTTCTCAACGCTATGTAGGGTCCGATTTACAGGGATTCAACGGACCAGTGACCAAGCCGTGGGGCTACGTCGAACTGATCGTAACCTTCGGATCAGCTGAGACGGCCAGATCCATCAAGGTGCAATTCCTGGTGATCGACTTCCCGTCGCTATACCAGTGCATTTTCGGAAGGCCAACTCTAGCCGAGTTGGTAGCGGTACCCTCAACAGTCCACCTGAAGATGAAGTATTACACTTCGAAAGGAATGGTCGCCACCCTGCACGGCAATATCGAAGCTGCACGTAGGTGTTTCGAGGCAGCTACAAAGGGGCTCAACGCCATTGCGTCCAAGCTAAAAGCATCGGGCAAGCCAGCATTGCCAAGCAGCTCCGAGGAAACCAAGCCTCTTCCCCAAGTCGACTCCATCGACCTCGACAGTCGCTTCCAGGAAGAAGACCAGCAGGAGGAACGAACAGCTTCAGCCAACCCATCCACATCGTCCAGCAGTGGCTCCTATCCAATGCGCCCAATACCGGATGGTAACTTCAAGATCATTTTGTTCGGCGATGACCCTCAGCGGGGAGTGAAGATTGGAGCAGATCTTCCCGACATCGCGAGGAATCAGCTCAAGGTATGCCTCCGCGAGAATGCCGACCTCTTCGCATGGAGTGCCGCCGAAATGCCCAGCTTGGATCCATCCGTCGCATGCCACCAGCTGACAATTGACCCGGCCGTCAAGGCCATAGCACAACGTAGGAGAAAGCAGTCTCCAGAGAAGACGGGGGTTGCTGAAAAAGCTGTAAAGGACCTCCTTAAGGCCAAATTTATTTCGGAAGCCAAGTACACCACTTGGTTGTCCAACTTTGTATTAGTTAAAAAATCTAATGGAAAATGGCGCATGTGCATTGATTACACCGATCTCAATAAGGCATGCCCGAAGGATGCCTACCCCCTCCCCAATATTGATAAACTTGTTGATAATTCTGCTGGTTTTAAACTTTTATCGTTCATGGACGCCTACTCGGGCTATAATCAAATTCCGATGGCAATGTCCGACAAAAAATATACGGCCTTCATGACCGAATCGGGCAACTATTACTACAACGTAATGCCCTTCGGCCTGAAGAACGCCGGAGCAACGTACCAACGAATGATGAACAAGGTATTCCGGGGAGAAATAGGCGACATGCTCGAAGTCTACATGGAAGACATGATCGTGAAATCCCATGAGGAAACTGATCATACTGCCCATTTGAGAAAGGTCTTCGAACAGGCCAGGAAATACAAAATGCGTTTTAATCCGGAGAAGTACGCGTTCGGTGTCCGGGCAGGCAAATTCCTCGGCTTCTACTTAACGGAACCAGGAATCGAGGCCAATCCCGATAAATTCTGGGAATTCTCCGAGTTTCCTACGCCCAAGTCCAAAAAATCCATCCAGTCCCTCAACAGGATGCTCGCATCACTATCCCGTTTCGTGGCTAAGTCCGCCCAGAACGCCCTACCATTCTTCAAACTCCTCCGCAAGGAGGCAGCATTTGAATGGACCGAGGAGTGTGACAAGGCCCTTATCCATCTGAAATGAGCACTTTCAGAGCCACCGGTCCTCTCTCGCTCGGACAATGGCGAAACGTTGTACCTGTACCTCGCCGTGGCAACCGAAGCAGTGAGCGCCGCTCTCATCCGCGAGACACCTGACGGGCAGAAGCCCATTTATTTCACGAACAAAGCGCTGTAAGGACCATAGTTAAGATACCAATAGATAGAGAAGGTGGTGCTGGCCCTCATCAACGCAACCAGGATATTAAGACACTACTTCCTGGCTCACACGATCGTGATTCGAACAGATCAACCCATAAAGCAGTTGTTCGGACGACCAGACATGGCCGGTCGGATGCTCAAATGGTCGTTGGAACTGTCCGAATTTGACGTCCAATACGAAAGCAGGAAAGCTCTCAAAGCCCAGGCTCTGGCCGACTTTGTCGCAGAGATGACATTCGCAAACTCCCCCGCGAGCGAAGCACGCAAATAGACCATTTTTGTGGACGGTGCCTCCAGCTCGGCAGGAAGCGATGCGGGAATCATACTGGAAAGTAATGAAGGCATTATCGTTGAAGTATCACTCACCCTATCCTTCCCAACCTCCAACAACCAGGCTGAATACGAAGCCTTCCTCGCTGGGCTACGCCTGGCTGAGGACCCGGGCGCAGAGAAAGTCGTCTTCTGCACAGACTCACAACTCGTGGCCCTCCAGGTCCGGGGAGAATATCACGCCAAAAACGACAACCTGACCGAATACTTGGCCCTGGTCAAGAAGGAGATGGCGAAGTTCATAACAGTGGAAGTGAAATATGTCCCCCGCGAACATAATGTGCGAGCAGACGTGTTATCCAAACTAGCCAGCACAAAGAAGAAAGGCGGAAACAAATCCGTCATACAGGAAGTACTTCCTCGACCCAGCATCGAGAAGGCCTCCCCGACACTCGACGTGCAGGTGATCGGCGACAACAACTGCTGGATGACCCCTGTCTACAACTATCTCGCCAAAGACGAACTTCCTTCCGACCCAAAGGAGGCCAGTACAGTCAGGCAAAGAGTCTGCTCTTACGTATTGGTCGAGGATAAACTCTACAAGCGGGGATTCTCCATTCCGCTGCTCAAGTGTGTCGAGGAAGAAATAGTCGCGCACACCCTGCGCAAAATCCACGAAGTAATCAATGCCCAACATCTCGGCAGAAGGTCGCTTGCCCGAAAGGCCCTCCGAGCAGGGTACTATTGGCCGACCATGCAGCACGACGCAAAAGAACACGTGAAGAAATGCGATAAATGCCAACGACACGGGGACATGCACCTAGCTCCGCCTAACGAGCTCAAGGCTATGTCTTCCCCGTGGCCATTCGCCTGGTGGGGCCTAGACATCCTAGGACCCTTCGTGGTAGGATCAAGCCAGAACAAGTACCTAATAGTGGGCGTAGACTATTTCACAAAGTGGATAGAAGTGGAAGCTCTAGCCAAAATAACTGCCCTCAACATCCAGTGCTTTTACAAATGAAACATCCTTGCACGTTTCGGTATCCCCTAAGCTATAGTAACGGACAATGGGATGCAATTCACGGACAGGAAGTTCCAAGACTTCGTCGCCCAACTGGGCACGAAGCAGCACTTCGCATCCGTAGACCCCTCAAACAAACGGACAGGCTGAAGCAGCCAACCGAGTCATCCTTCGAGGCCTCAAGCGAAGGATGGACGAAACAAAGAAGGCATGGGTCGAGGAACTGCACAGCATACTCTGGGCATACCGCACAACTCCACACTCAATGACTAGGGAAACACCTTTCTGTCTAGCATACGGGACCGAGGCTATAATTCCCGTCGAAGTTCACGTGCCCTCTAGGCGGACAGAGTCGCCCCTAGACGAGGAGATGAACGACGAGTCATTGCGATAAGAACTCGACCTTGTCGAGGAAATCCAAACCGGAGGAGCCCTCCGCGAAGCCTCACTGAAACAAAAAATTACCATCAGGCACAACGCCAAGGTGATACGACGAGAGTTCGACGTGGGAAGCCTTGTTCTAAGAAGAAACCACAAGGACTCTCGAGAAGGAAAACTAGCAGCCAACTGGGAGGGGCCCTATCGCGTCCGAGCAAAAACGGAAAATGGGGCCTACTACCTGGAACATCTCACCGAGGAAGAACTTGCTCGACCATGGAACGCTGAAAAGCTAAAACAATACTACAGCTAAATTCTCGGTTCGACCCGTCACAACGATGGACGTCAGCTACCGACCACTATGCACGTCTAGGTACAAGCGTCGCATACGAATAAAGCAGAACCTCGCTCAGTAACGAGCCGGGTAACTGCTCGACAGCGGTCCTCGATCGAGTAACGCTGTCGTCAAAAAACCATGACTGGCAGAACCCCAGCTCAAGATGGGACGTTCACGCCGCGAACTCAGGCCTCAAATGCGACCTGAGCTCCGCACCCCCGCCAGGATATTCCCTGGCCGTTCGACCAGTTCCCCTCACTGCCGAACACATCTACAACGAGCAATCCCCCCAAATTATTCGTACAAGTCAAATACTCCCTATCACGAGCGGACATACATTCACAACGAGCATGAGTACAACACTTAGCCAAAAGATAAAAGCAAGTAAATTCATGCAGATAACAGAATCGAACATATAATAACTTTACATGATAAGTGGCCACAAGGACCACGATTGTACTGGGTTACATCAAACGGGGGCCACGCCCCCCAAGAAATAAATTACAACGGTTACACGGCACGCAGGCCGGACAAATTACAACATCAAAAATACAAACTCCTCACTCATCCACATGCTCGGCAGGCTCGGACTGAGGCCCCTAGTCCTCCGCAGGCTGATCCTCGTTATTCCCTTCAAGGAGAGCATCGGGCATGACGATCCGGCCATCCTCAACGTGCACCAGATAGTGGGTGCCCTCGACAGAAAAGTCAAGCTCAGGGTTCACCACCCGCAGTTAAGCCACGGCGTTCCTGAAAGACTCCTCCGCGACGACAATACCATCATCCTTGGCCGTCAGCAAACGGGCAACCAGCTCAGATCTCGTCTTCAATGCCTTCACATCTTCTGGCTCATCATCACCCGGGGCATTGGCCGCCCTCAGCCGCTGGACCAGCTCCTCGACAACCTTCTTCTCCGCCGCCAGCGTGGAGTTCTCCTTCTTCAACCGAACCACCTTCTCCTCAGCCTTCTTCCGAGTATCTTTGGCAACCTTAGCTTCTTCTCTGAGGGACGCCATGGAAGTCCGAGCAGCGGTAAGTTCGGCCTCTATTGCAGAGTCCCCTCCGGCATAAACGGCCGCCATCTCCAGCATCCTGACCAAGGCGAAAGCATCTTAAGCCACCAACACCCTCTTGCTCGGGTGATCCATGCTTTCCAGACAAAGAGACTCTGCCCGAGGCACAATCAGAGAGTTCCCCTCGAAGAATTTCCTGTCATGGATGCAAGGAGGAATCTCGAACTTCCCCTTCTCTGATTCCCGAGTGAGATCCACAGCGTCAGTGATTCTTGGCCACTTGGATCGACCGGTCAAGGGAAGAGGAGACCCCCGGGGAGCAGGAGTAGGAGAGGAAGAGGTCCCCGCAGCAGACTGCGCCGGAGGAGGAGCACGAGCACCGACAAACCGAGACTTCGGAGGAGCCACACCAGCCTTGTTCCTGGCGAGAGCATTCCTCACAACCCGGTCATGAGCCTGAGGCATCTCACCTACACAAACAAAATACGAGCACGTTAGATACGAGGAAAAGAAATAAAGCAAACAAATTTAAACAACTAAGACTACCAAGTAGCTTCCCGGCATCCTCGGGGGTCTTGCACTCCAGCAGTGCCTTAATATTGATAAATCGATGCTCAACCCTCTGACTCCCATCTTCCTCGAAGATCGGATTACCCTTGCTCGTCCAGCACTCAGTAAGCCGGAAGGAGTTGACCCACTTCACCAACTCCTCATACGCCACGACATCCTGCCCGTGGAGCTCGTTCGGCTGGAGGACATAGTTGCTGGGCTTCTTGGCAAAATGATCGGGCGCCCAATGGATAGGGAACTTATAGATTCTCCGCCCAATAAATTTCCCCTCCTCGTCACGCAGGTCGTTCCCATCCTCGTCCACCTCAACCTCCCAGACGTATGTACTGTCCTGGGCAGCTTCAGACAGGGGATCGACAATGTAATGAACGTCCGTATCGATTCGGAGAAAGGCTTGAATAGCTTACGTGGCTGCTTCAAAGAAACCCAGCCGTACTTCCTCCCCGATAACTGCCTTTGAAGATGGAAGACAGTGAAGAACAGAGGGAGAGTAGCCCCTATGGAAAGATGCTCATATACCAGCTCGAACACCCGGATAAAGGCCAACGAGTTGGGATGCAGTTACGTAGCGGCCAATCTCAAATGAACGAACACTGACTGCTGAAATTCAGTGAACAGCAACCTCAGGCCCAACTCCTTAAAGGCATATTCATACATCGTAAAACGGTCCCCGAAGTTCGTGCAGACCCGCTCCTCCTCAGTAGGGAAGTGCACCTTTCACTCCCCTCCGGTCCAACCTCCGTGAAGACATCGTCCAAATATGTTGCGAAAGTGGACACATGTTCGGAAGGCTCGGCCACCTCCCATTCTTCATCAGGACCTTCAGCGGCGTCCTCGTCCATAACTTCCAAGTCTTCTTCCTCCCCGACATCACTGGAGGTGCTCGACGCCGTCGAGCTACTATTTTCCGAAGAGCCTGTTTTTTCCTCGGATGTATCTAGGATAACCTATCTATCTGGCCCTGTCGCCATTACGATCACCTGAAAAGTAGAGAAGAAAGTGACTTTGACAACAAATCAAATCCACCCTTCCACCGATAAACCAAGTGAAAGGGTGCGCAAAGGGCTAAGGACAACGTCCCCGGCCTAAGCCCTAACACCAAAGGAAAAGCTGACATCTCCCCTCGAGGAGATGCTCGAAGCTAATCATCCCGAGCGAGGAGCTTCCCCGCCCTCATACCCAGTTTCCATTTGAAGCTTCGCCGAAAATCGTAAAGCGTCACCGGAATCTGGGAATGTCATACCAGAAAACTCATCACCCACTCAGATGATGAACAGACACGGCGGTCACACATGCATAGCTGTCACAACATCACTGTGGACCACCCCGCTCGCTGAAACATACTACTAACTCCAGCGACATGTCAGAGGTAGAAAGATGGCACAACCACCGTCCACCACCAACAATCGCCGGAAACTCACTCATTTCGTCCTCTAAACCTAGCCCTAACCACATGCAACCTACCATTGACAACAAAAAGGAGTAAAACAAGGAAAGGATTAGAAAACTTACTTGATTTAAGTAGACGAAAGTAGTTGCTCGAAGCTTGAAGCGGTGGTCGGAGTAGGGGACGGCGGTTACGGGCAAGAATGCTGAAGGAAATGGAGAGAACTCGGAGCAAAAAGTTCCAAATGAAACGATTTTCCCCTTTTTATACAAAGGGGCACGTGCGAACACGCGCTCGTATGCCATGATAGCTATCCACTAGCCAGCATTGCCTATTAACTGCTACACGGAGCTCTAGGCACACGTGGTATCCCATCGTTTCCAATTCTATCTGACCGTTACTCTCCCCGAACACCGGGCAACAAGGTCACGACCATGAATTTCACGAACACCATGGGTCACGGGCGCATTAAGACAATCCTCCTCATCTCCAAACGACGACTCCATGCTAGCTCCCCGGAGCAACGGACTTCCCTTAAGTCATCACTCCCATGCTCGGGAGCAACGACTTGGGGGGCTCCTGTTCTGGACTGGACCAATGGCTAGACATGGCCCAATCCGCTTCTGCTCCAGAGCGGCCCAAATTGCCTAAGTCTAATCCACAGAGGGGCAAAACTTACCTTTCTGCCCCTCTAACCGGGCAAGGAATGCAACGTTCCTCCCCAAAATTATTGCCCGTCACTCACGACTTCATTGCTCCCCGAACAGCTATGGGCAGATGCCCGGAACTATGCCTATGCCCGACATAACGGCTAGTTTTGGGCACCCTGCCCGACATAACGGCTAGTTTGGGTAGTTAATTATTATTTGGGGAAAACGGTTATTTCGCCCCGAAAATAGGACCGTTGGCCACGCACTGGGGGCTCTATATAAACCCTCTCGCTTGAGAGGGTCAGGTATTCAATATTCACCCTAAGAATTTATACTTTGTACTTGCCCCTTTTCTCTGACCCTTTCTTACTTGAGCGTCAGAGTACCTTGCAGGTACACCCCCTCCTCTCCATACGACCAGCATCCCTGACGCACTTGGCAGCCCAATTCTACAAGATCTGATCCAGCCTTCACGATCATAATCAATATTGGGTTAGACTCATTGTACATGATGCATCAAATCAATTCATAACAGAAGTAAACGATGATTAATAAAGCTTTGTCATACCCCAAATTTTGACCACTAAGATTTCCCATCATTGTGCAAATCACCATCACAATATGGATGTACCATCATGTCTCATTAATCTCCCCAAAGATGGGTGAGCCTTCACTACTATCAAACTTAGGGTTTCAAGCCCTCTCTGAGCCTTAGGCAAAAGATCAATCAAGGAATGACATGATCTTCAACTTGTCTAAATCTCTCAAACATCTACAATGGATCAAGAGGACTCCCACTTCAAGGATTAAGCACAAGGCTGCTCCCTTCTAGGTTGATCAAGCCTCAAGATCGCCAGTGTCACCAAATTAGGGTTTGGTCGATCAGGGCCTCCATATGGAAATTCTCCTCTGGGCATGAGCCAATGCTACAAAGCATATCCTAATATACTCCATGGAACCTCATGGACCCAATCATCAAGTCAATTTGGCCTCTGGGGATGCATCCATCAAAAATTAGGAATTAGGGTTTCTTGACCTAATTCACCCCTAAGTTGACTTTTGGGACAAATCATGAGCCAAGACCTCAAGAGAGGATTTGAGGATCTCTAACATACCACATTGATCCATTTGCAACAATGGATTGATCCAAGAAGCTTGATCAACAAGTCTCAATTTCATCAGAGTCACAATTAGGGTTTCGCGAGAAAAGTCAACTGTAGCTTTGACTTTTGACCAGGACATGCTCCCAAACCCTAGGACATGATTCAATACACCCTATAACACCTATGAAATCAATCCATCAAGTTTGATTTAGGTCAAGGACTTGATTTCATAGAGGATCGCACAGTTTGGAATTCATCTGATAAAAAGTCAACTGTGCACAAAAGTTAACTTTGACTTTTTGAGATTTTTCATAAAAATGGTTTTTTAACCATAAAATGATGTTAATGTATAATTTGAATCATCATTCATCAAGAAAAATAAAATAAAGTGGGATAACTTGAAAAAGGGGTAACCATAAAAACTAGAAAATTTTCTAAGTTATGAACAAAGTGGAAAGGGTACCAACTTTGGAGGATCATAACTCCTAAACCACAAAGCCATTTTTCCCCATCCAAAGCTTGATTTGTAGATCTCATGGCCCTTTACAAAAGCTAAAAACTGACCCCCCCCCCCCCTCCAAATTCATTATGGATTTTGAGTTATAATTGGATCAAAATCACTAAAAACATGAAAGTACAAACTTTTCCAACACTTAGAAAAAATTCTGTCCAAGACAGATTTTGTTGGAAACACCAAAACTTGTGGGAGTTTTTTCACATAGATGCAAGCTGAATCAGTTCCAAAGATAAACATCAATGTTGTTGTACATATTGCCTACAATCCCAGCAACTCATTGGCATGAAACCACTCTACTTGAGCCAAGAGTTATGGCTGCTACAACACACCATGCCAAGGCTGCCATGAAAACTTAGTTTTTGAGTTTTCTTGCCATCCATGATTTTTGAGTCAAAAGTAATGATCACTATGCCACATGCATTCAATCTGATCATAAGCCAACTGATCCAACTGATAGGGTTGAGTCCAAAGGCCAAGGGATCTTCCAACTTGAGATTAATGCATTTTGGCATATATGCCTTGAAATTCAAAGGCATTTATGTGAAATAGGGCACTTTCAACAAAGTCACTCTACTTAGTCAAGTTCTCTGATTAAACAATAATAAAAACATCTGAAGAATGTGAATTTGGTCAAGGCATAGCCCTGCTCTTGGGAGGGGCTAGGTTGCCTTGCATGAGAAGAAATGCCACCAAGCCAAAGCCTTTGAATGTGATCTGATCCAGCAGCCATTCACTATTCCTCCAAGACAAGAATTGATCACCTATAAATAGAGGTTCCAATGGATCATTCAACTCACACCAAAGCCAGTTACAACACTGCTTTCTCTCATTCTCTCTTAAGTGCCAAGTTTCCTTGTTTTTGAGTAACCACTATCGGGTTTTGAGTTGCAACCATAAGCAATCCATTCCAATTGCTCAGACACATCACATATGATGTATTTGAGGTGTCCAAACACTTAAACACCAACTGTAACACCCCTAGCTCAAAATCATCCTTCAACCAAGCCATTATGCCTCAATTATACAGTTGGAGTGCTCCAGCTTGATCCAAAGACTTCCAAAGTGTTCCAAAGCTTGCAACACACTCCAAAATATCCATTGAAGCTGTAGGGATCATCACATTGCATCTGGAACACCATCTGTGTAGAGTTCCATTTCAGCTTGCATCAAGGTAAGCCTCAAAACTCCATCTTCATGATCCATGCATATTTCCTCGCATGATATTTTTGCCAATTGCTTGCCATCATATGTTGAGTGTCTTCCCTCAAAAAATTGGATCATAGCCCTCATAATCATGCCTGCACGATTGCTTTTGCAAATTAGGGTTCATCTGTGTTCATCATGATTATCTCACTCCACACTGAAAATGAATAAAATCAAGTATTGCCATCTTGTTCCTTGTGAAAAAACACACGAGTTTGGTGTTTGAATCATGTCAAATGGTGGAGAGATGAGGGAGATAGGATGCTTCATGCACGAGCTCGAGGAAGAAGATGGCCATGGCGCCATTTTCAGAAAATCCAACTTGTTTACTATATAATTATTGTTTGTCATGTTATATTTGAATTAGCATTGCGCCCCAGTGGTTGATCGGCTGGTTTGTGTGTATTGAGCGAGTGGAAGGTCTGGGGTTCGAATCCCCCTCGCCCCAGACCTTTTTTTTACCACTTTTTCCCATTTTTGTTATTTTTCATATTTATTTTAAATGATTTGAAAAATTAATAACTCCTTCAATTTTAATTATTTTTTATTGATTCTTTTTTCAAAAATGTTGAAATATTTTATTCCACAAAAAAATTAGATTTATATTATTTATTTAATATAATTAGTATTTTTGTGAATAAATTCATTTTTAATTGTTTTTAAACATTTTAAAAGTGAATATTTACTTTGAATATCAAAACCTAATGAGTTTTAATTCATCTTGTGATTAATCCCTCATTTTTCAAAACTTAAACAAAAATCACAAGTGGTTTATTTAAATTCATTTGGTATTTTTCATTGATTTTCTTTTAATATTTACTTTTAAAAGAAAACAAATTAGGGTTTCTTTGATTTTCACCCTCATAAATCATTTTCAAACACTTTTGGGCCTCTAATAGAGTGTAAGACCCAATCCTTTGTAAATACAAACCTATTTTGGGCCTCACTTATTGTATAAGTCCCGTTGTATTTCAAAAAGTTCGACGCGATCATCGTCCGTTGAAAAACAAACCCTGGGCCAACCCTCGTGTTATAAGCCCCATTTCTTTTCTTTAAATTTCTTTGGGCCTCTAATAGAGTGTAAGACCCAACCCCTTTTTTGAAACCAAAATAATTTGGGCCTCAGATATTGTATAAGCCCCACTGTGTTTTCAAAACCTCGGCGCAATCGCCGTTAACCCTGGGCCTCTCATTGAGCTGTAAGCCCCACCACTTGTACAAAAATAAATCTTTTGGGCCTCTAATAGAGTGTAAGACCCAACCCCCTTTTAACCAAAACTTTTTTGGGCCTCAGATATTGTATAAGTGCCTCTGCGTTAAAAGAAAATCTCGGCGATCGCCAGTTCAAAATCAAAACCAATTGGGCCTACCCTCGAGTAGTAAGACCCATTTCCTTTCTTAAAAATAAATCTTTGGGCCTCTTGAGAGAGTTTAAGACCCATCCCTTTGTACAGAAAACCTTTCTTGGGCCTCAGTCACTTGTATAAGTCCCTGTACAAATTCAAACTCACAGTGCAATCACTGATAAAACCTTGGGCCTCCCCTTGAGTTGTAAGCCCCAACATCTTTTCAAAGCACTTTCTCCTTTGATTTTGTATATAATATTGTTATCAAAGCTTTCTTTGTTGAACAACTAACAAACAGCATGGAAGCTCTACAACCGAGTAAGTGTTTATATGCTTTCATTTACCGCTTTCATATACATATAACTGTATTGTGGGGCTGTTTCACTGTAAGTCTTCTTTCATAAACTCATATTAACTGTGTAATAATAGTATAGATATTTAGAGTTCCCCCGGCAACTACGTCTAGTACTAAGCCCTGTTGATCACTCTTAAATAGACAAAACTAGATCCCCATAGGATTACCAGACACAGTCTTCCCTCCTCTTGGGGTTAAACAATATGGAGACGTGAAAGGCAGCATTCTCGGTGAACCCTTTCTCAGACTGTCACTCTTAGAAATTATCAAAGAAACTCTACTCCCCAGAGATGATCTTTTCTCCGTGAATGGCATCTCTTGAGTTTCTTCCAAATTCTCGAACTTTCCTGGCTTGATATATTCTCGGTGAATAACCTGTC
The DNA here is from genome assembly GCA_022829125.1 of Lathyrus tuberosus. NCBI lineage: Eukaryota > Viridiplantae > Streptophyta > Magnoliopsida > Fabales > Fabaceae > Lathyrus > Lathyrus tuberosus. The sequence goes on from JALAZF010000112.1 coordinate 2,359,709, forward strand.
TTGAATTTCTTGGGGTTTGGGGACCCACAGGCTTCCTAAAAGCATCCCCGCCTCCTCTTGGGCGTTGTACAAGGACCCTACGGCTTCTTAGAAGTATTCACAGCCTCCTCTTAGGCTTCGTATAAGGATTCTTCCTTCGGGAAGAGAGCCTCCTCTTGGGCTTCGTACAAATTATCTCTCGGATTCTTAAAAGTTTCCAGCCTCCTCTTGGGCTTCGTACAAATTTTCCCGACGACCTCCTAGAGGTATAGGAACAGAAATTAGTCATCTTAATAGAACAGTATTTCAAAGAGTCTAGATCTCTCTACTATGAACGTACTACTACTGTTTCTTTAAGCATAGTACAAAAGATAAAACTCTAGACTTGGACAGTCTAAGACCCATGAGTCTCAAAGACATTCTCAAGCACCTTTCAAGAATAGGGAAAAACACCAGTAGACTCGGAAAGTCTCCAATACCCTCTGGATTCCCCATTTCCTTAAAGAACAGGAAATAACCCTAATCCTCTGATCAATCCCAAAGCATAGCCTTACCTTTAATCAGTCTCTTTATAAAAACTGATTTTCTCTTTTAACCAACCTACTGGACCTGTCACTCAACTGAAACAGCACTCCTTTTAGCCTCTATCTCGGGCTTCGTACGAGATACAAAAAAGACTCCCTTGTTGAGTCAATAATCCTTTTAGCCTCCATCTCGGGCTTCATACGAGATACAAAACACTCTCTTGTTGAGTATAAAAGACTCTCTTGTTGAGTCAAACAACCTTTAGTCTCCATCTCGGGCTTTGTACGAGATACAAAAAAACACTCTCTTGTGGAGTCATACCTTTAGCCTCTCTCTCGGGCTTCGTACGAGACACATAAAAACACCCTCTTGTTGGGCCACTAGCCTCCTCTTAGGCTTTGTATAAAGAAACCCCGATTGAGTCAATCAACCTTTTAGCATCAAAACTGTGCCTCGTTCATAGCATACAAACATCAACAACTCCTTTCATCTAATCGCTGTAAGCGGAAAGCCTCTGGATTATTTACATCCACGCCATTGTCCCTCTTTTAGCATAAGAAATTCCTAAGGAAAGATGGCATTGCTCTACACTGAGTTAAAGTCTTCTCCTCCAAGTTAAAACCCCCTATAAAGGAAATTATGGCATTGCTAGGATTCACATATCTCGGTTAAAGTAATCCTCCTTTATAGTCAGTCACCCAACAGTTGTGACAAACAGACCCCCTTTAGAGATGGCAAATTCTCTCTAAAGACCACACCTTTTTAGCTTCACATCTTGGGTTTCGAACAAGATACAAATAGACCCTTCAGCTTCACATCTTGGGCTTTGAACAAGATATAAACCACCTTTTCAGCTTCACGTCTTGGGCTTTAAACAAGACACCAAAACACCATTTCCTCCCATAGAATAGGAGGAACTACGATCACTCTGATTTCCCTGTTTCAGTAAACGGGAATACGTAGGCATAAGATTGAAAGAAAAATCTTAGCGAGCACACCACATCAAAAACCCTCAGGTCACAAATCCTCACATATCCCCCAAAATATCTGAGTCCGTATTCCCTACCAAAAGTCTAAATTCAACCAAAATAACCTAAGAGAGGCCCCCCCCACATTGATCGCATCTTTAAACCAACATTTTTGACTGTTTGACCTCAGTTTGCAAAGCAGGGTTAGTTGGAGACATCTATTTCCCTTCCTTCATCAGCTTCAATAGGATAAAAAATGAATCGACCTGTAGTAACCCAGAGCGGCAGTGCTTAAGAACCACGTCCAAAATCGCTCGCTAGAAGCTTAAGCAAACTAAATAAAATTGTATCGACTGAAATAAACAGAAACAACAAATAGTTAAATTCCAAATTCAACGGATGGACATTGCTTCAGATGTTCGGTTCTATCTTTACTTTCTTGTGTGGCTTGGTGCCCGAAAATGTGTAGCTCCAACAATGTCACAGTCATTATCCTCTTCATTCAAAACTGTTTAATTCAATTTTTTTTGAAGTGGCCTGACTGTTAAATTCAGGTTCATTCTCTCCGCATCCTGACATAGAATGCTACATAAAACATTAACACATCATCACTAATATATTGTTATGGGGAAAAACATGAAAACTAAAAATAAGACTAAAGGAATAAGAAACTTCACTACAACAGTTTCTCTCTTTGACAACAACTGAAAAGTGTTGCCAGAATTGAGAAAAATGTTGCCTAAAAGAATAGGGGATGTTTTTCAGTCGTCCTCTGTGCGAGCATTGCCTATTATTTAAAGGAACATTTATTTTCACTTTTTGGGCACATTTTTCTAAATCGTCCCCTAAACATTAGGAAAAGGAGACGTTTTTCATGACATTTTAGGAGACGTTTTTAAGATGTTAAAAATTACAACGACTGAAAAATGTTCCCTAAAGGTGGAAGAGTCAGAACACCATGGGGACGGTTTTCAAATGTTATCATATCCGACACAATTACAAATTGTTCCCTAAAAGTTTCTATAAGTTACTTAGGAATATTTTTTTATCATATTTTTATAGAATAAATAATTCAAATAAGAGTTGCATGAAATATAAATTGCATGTACTACAAAATTTGTTTTAATAAAATCTAACAAAATCACAAAATACCTTGTTTTTTTAAGTTTAATGCTTAAACATTGACTCAAATACGTACACATAATAGACGAAATGTCTGACATTACTTAATACTATAAGTTTAACACTTAGAAGTATAAATCTATTAAAATGACAAAATGCATAGTTTCTTTGAGTTTAATGCTTAAGCACAAGCCTAAAACAACAACGTCCAACTCATTTAAGTTTGTCAAACTAATCGTCATCTCCATCATCCTCTTCATCATCTATGTCCTCTTGAAATTCATCACCTATGTCGTCCTCTTGAAGTTCTTCACCTACTTCATCCTCATCACTTGAATCGTCCTCTTTAAATTGGTCACTTATGTCGTCATCCTCATCACTTGAATCGTCATCTTTAAATTGGTCACTTATGTCGTCATCCTCGTCAACATCTTCATTAATATGTTACTGCATAAGAAAATGAAAACAAATCAACCAAGACAATTCTTACAAAAATCTAATCCACTATCTTCTTTTAACAACAAATATATTATTAATAAGATAAAGCCCTACAACTAAGTCATACCATTAGGTTTCCATGATGTGTTTACAACACCAGCAAACACAAAATTTGCACCCTACTTATAATTAAGAAAAATACTATATTAGTTGACTAATGAATCAATGAACCTTAGTGTAAGCTTATAGAGAGAAGTCAGTTCAAGGTGAAGATCACTGATTATAGGAAGCATTCCTATATTTGAAAATAAAGTTACAATTTCTGGAGGGGCGATGACATCAATCCAATGTGAAATTAAGAGAATATTATACTTTAAGTGAAACACAAAATTGAAAGCAATTTAAATGAAACAAAAAATTGAAATCGAAATGAGATATATGTGTAAATTAAGATGGTGAGAATGCTCCTAATAGTTAGCCATGGAAACCTTTAATTTGTTTATATTTTATAATCTAAACCTTATTCATATACTAAAAAGTGCCTAAACTTTATCATAAAAGGTTCAATTTAGATACAAATGCATATCATAATAACACACACCTAATGTTATAGCAATATAGTGAATATTTTATGTTATTTAATCCAAATAATGCATAACAATTGATCGTGAAGGCTGGATCAGATCCTGTAGAATTGGGCCTCCAAGTGCGTCAGGGATGCTGGTCGTATGGAGAGGAGGGGGTGTACCTACAAGGTACTCCGACGCTCAAGTAAGAAAGGGTCAGAGAAAAGGGACAAGTACAAAGTATGAATTCTTAGGGTGAATATTGAACACCTGACCCTCTCAAGCGAGAGGGTTTATATAGAGCCCCCAGCGCGTGGCCAACGGTCCTATTTTCGGGGCGAAATAACCGTTTTCCCCAAAGAATAGGTAACTACCCAAACTAGCCGTTATGTCGGGCAGGGTGCCCAAAACTAGCCGTTATGTCGGGCACCTACCCATAGCTGTTCGGGGAGCAATGAAGTCGTGCGTGACGAGCAGTAATTCCGGGGAGGAACGTTGCATTCCTTGCCCGGTTGGAGGGGCAGAAAGGTAACTTTTGCCCCTCTGTGGATTGGACTTAGGCAATTTGGGCCGCTCTGGAGCAGAAGCGGATTGGACCATGTCTAGCCATTGGTCCAGTCCAGAACAGGAGCCCCCCAAGTCGTTGCTCCCGAGCATGGGAGTGATGACTTAAGGACAGTTCGTTGCTCTGGGGAGCTAGCATGGAGTCATCGTTTGGAGACGAGGAGGATTGTCTTAATGCGCCCGTGACCCCTGGTGTTCGTAAAATTCGTGGTCGTGACGTTGCCCGGTGTTCGGGGAGAGTAACGGTCAGACAGAATTGGAAACGATGGGATGCCACGTATGCCTAGAGCTCCATGTAGCAGTTAATAGGTAATGATGGCTAGTTGATAGCCATCATGGCCTACGAGCGCGTGTTCGCACGTGCCCCTTTGTATAAAAAGGGGGAAAATCGTTTCATTTGGAACTTTTTGCTCTGAGTTCTCTCCGTTTCCTTCAGCATTCTTGCCCGAAACCGCCGTCCGCCTACTTCGACCACCGCTTCAAGCTTCGAGCAGCTACTTTCGTCTACTTAAATCAAGTAAGTTTTCTGATCCTTTGCTTGTTTTACTCCTTTTTGTTGTCAATGGTAGGTTGCATGTGGTTAGGGCTAGGTTTAGAGGACGAAATGAGTGAGTTTCCGGCGATTGTTGGTGGTGAACGGTGGCTGTGCCATTTTTATACCTCTGACATGTCGCCGGAGTTAGTAGTATGTTTCAACGAGCGGGGTGGTCCATGGCGATGTTGCGACAGCTATGCATGTGTGACCGCCGTGTTTGTTCATCATCTGAGTGGGTGATGAGTTTTCCGGTAGGACATTCCCAGATTCCGGTGACGCTTTGCGATTTCCAGCGAAGCTTCAAACCGAAACTGGGTATGAGTGCGGGGAAGCTCCTCGCTCGGGATGATTGGCTTCGAGCGTCTCCTCGCGGGTAGGTGTCAGCTTTTCCTTTGATGTTAGGGCTTAGGTCGGGGACGTGTCCTCATCCCTTTGCGCGCCCTTTCACTTGACTTAGCGGTGGAAGGGTGGATTTAATTTGTTGTCGAATTCACTTTCTTCTCTGCTTTTCAGGTAATCGTAATGGCGACGGGGCCAGATAGAGAGGTTATCCTAGATACATCCGAGGAAAAAACAGGCTCTTCGGAAAATAGTAGCTCGACAGCGTCGAGCACCTCCAGTGATGTCAGGGAGGAAGAAGACTTGGAAGTTATGGACGAGGACGCCACTGAAGGTCCTGATGAAGAATGGGAGGTGGTCGAGCCTTCCGAACATGTGTCCACTTTCGCAACATATTTGGGCGATGTCTTCACGGAGGTTGGACCGAGGGGGAGTGGAAGGTGCACTTCCCTACTAAGGAGGAACGGGTCTGCACGAACTTCGGGAACCGTTTTACGATGTATGAATATGCCTTTAAGGAGTTGGGCCTAAGGTTGTCGTTCACTGAATTTCAGCAGTCAGTGTTCGTTGATTTAAGATTGGCCCCTACGCAACTGCATCCCAACTCATTGGCCATTATCCGGGCGTTCGAGATGGCATGTGAGCATCTCTCCATAGGGGCTACTCTCCCTCTGTTCTTCACTGTCTTCCATCTTCAAAGGCATCTATCGGGGAGGAAGTACGGCTGGGTTTCTTTAAAGCAGCCACGTAAGTTATTCAAGCCTTTCTCTGAATCGATACGGACGTTCAAGGAGCGATATTACATTGTCGAGCCCCTGTCTGAAGCTGCCCAGGACAGTACATACGTCTGGGAGGTTGAGGTGGATGAGGATGGAAACGACCTGCGTGACGAGGAGGGGAAATTTATTGGGCGGAGAATCTATATGTCCTCCAGCCGAACGAGCTCCACGGACAGGATGTCGTGGCATATAAGGAGTTGGTGAAGTGGGTCAACTCCTTCCGGCTTGCTGAGTGCTGGATGAACAAGGGTAATCCGATCTTCGAGGAAGATGGGAGTCAGAGGGTTGAGCGTCGATTGATCAATATTAAGGCACTGCTGGAGTGCAAGACCCCCGAGGATGCCGGGAAGCTACTTGGTAGTCTTAGTTGTTTAAATTTGTTTGCTTTATTTCTTTTCCTCGTATCTAACGTGCTCATATTTTTCTTGTGTAGGTGATATGCCTCAGGCTCATGACCGGGTTGTGAGGAATATTCTCGCGAGGAACAAGGCCGGTGCGGCTCCTCCGAAGTCTCGGTTTGCCGGTGCTCGTGCTCCTCCTCCGGCGCAGTCTGCTGCGGGGACCTCTTCCTCTCCTACTCCTGCTCCCCGAGGGTCTCTTCTTCCCTTGACTAGTCGATCCAAGCGACCAAGAATCACTGACGCTGTGGATCTCACTCGGGCATCGGAGAAAGGGAAGTTCGAGCTTCCTCCTTGCATCCATTATAGGAAATTCTTCGAGGGGAACTCTCTGATTGTGCCTCGGGAGGAGTCTCTTTGCCTTGAAAGCATGGACCGCCCGAGCAAGAGGGCGTTGGTGGCTCAAGATGCTTCCGCCTTGGTCAGGATGCTGGAGATGGCGGCCGTTTATGTCGAAGGGGACGCTGCAACAGAGACCGAACTTACCGCTGCTCGGGCTTCCATGGCGTCCCTCAGAGAAGACGCTAAGGTTGCTGAAGATGTTCGAAAGAAGGATGAGGAGGAGGTGGTTTGGTTGAAGAAGGAGAACTCCACGCTGGCGACGGAGAAGAAGGTTGCCGAGGAGCTGGTCCAGCGGCTGAGGGCGGCCAATGCCCCGGGTGATGATGAGCCGGAAGATGTGAAGGCATTGAAGACGAGATCCGAGCTGGTTGCCCGTTTGCTGACGGCCGAGGATGATGGTATTGTCGTCGCGGAGGAGTCTTTCGGGAATGTTGTGGCTCAATTGCGGGTGGTGAACCCTGAGCTTGACTTTTCTGTCGAGGGTACCCACTATCTGGCGCACGTTGAGGATGGCCGGATCGTCATGCCCGATGCTCTTCTTGAAGGGAATAACGAGGCTCAGCCCGCGGAGGACCAGGGGCCTCAGTCCGAGCCTGCCGAGCATGTGGATGAGTGAGGAGTTTGTATTTTTGATGTTGTAATTTGTCCGGCCTGCGTGTCGTGTAACCGTTGTAATTTATTTCTTGGGGGGGCGTGGCCCCCATTTGATGTAACCCAGTACAATCGTGGTCCTTGTGGCCACTTATCATGTTAAGTTATTATATGTTCGATTCTGTTATCTGCATGAATTTACTTGCTTTTATCTTTTGGCTAAGTGTTGTACTCATGCTCGTTGTGAATGTATGTCCGCTCGTGATAGGGGGTATTTGACTTGTGCGAATAATTTGGGGGGATTGCTCGTTGTAGATGTGTTCGGAAGTGAGGGGAACTGGTCGAACGGCCGGGGAATATCCTGGCGGGGGTGCGGAGCGCAGGTCGCGTTTGAGGCCTGAGTTCGCGGCGTGAACGTCCCATCGCGAGCTGGGGTTCTGCCAGTCATGGTACTTTGACGACAGCGATGCTCGATCGAGGACCGCTGTCGAGCAGTTACCCGGCTCGTTACTGAGCGAGGTTCTGCTTTATTCGTATGCGACGCTTGTACCTAGACGTGCATAGTGGTCGGTAGCTGATGTCCGTCGTTGTGACAGGTCGAACCGAGAATTTAGCTGTAGTATTGTTTTAGCTTTTTAGCGTTCCACGGTTGAGCAAGTTCTTCCCCGGTGAGATGTTCCAGGTAGTAGGCCCCATTTTCCGTTTTTGTTCGGACGCGATAGGGCCCCTCCTAGTTGGCTGCTAGTTTGCCTTCTCGAGAGACCTTGTGGTTTCTTCTTAGAACAAGGCTTCCCACGTCGAACTCTCATCGTATCACCTTGGCGTTGTGCCTGATGGTAATTTTTGTTTCGGTGAGGCTTCGCGGAGGGCTGCTCCAGTTCAGATTTCCTCGACAAGGTCGAGTTCTTCTCGCAATGACTCATCGTTCACCTCCTCGTCTAGGGGCGACTCTGTCCACCTAGAGGGCACGTGAACTTCGACGGGAATTACAGCCTCGGTCCCGTATGCTAAACAGAAAGGTGTTTCCCCGGTCGTTGAGTGTGGAGTTGTGCGGTATGCCTAGAGTACGCTGTGCAGTTCCTCGACCCATGCCTTCTTTGTTTCGTCCAGCCTTCGCTTGAGGCCTCGAAGGATGACTCGGTTGGCTGCTTCAGCCTGTCCGTTTGTTTGAGGGTGCTCTACGGATGCGAAGTGCTGCTTCGTGCCCAGTTGGGTGACGAAGTCTTGGAACTTCCTGTCCGTGAATTGCGTCTCATTGTCTGTTACTATAGCTTGAGGGATACTGAAACGTGCAAGGATGTTTCGTTTGTAGAAGCGCAGGATGTTGAGGGCATTTATTTTAGCTAGAGCTTCCGCTTCTATCCATTTTGTGAAATAGTCTACGCCCACTATTAGGTACTTGTTCAGGCTTGATCCTACCACGAAGGGTCCTAGGACGTCTAGGCCCCGCTGTAATACCCCAAAATTTGCTCTCTCTTTTGTCATCATAGCATAGCATTATCATATATCATATCATATCCATCTCATTAGCCTTGCATTGCATCTTTAACATAGAAAAATGAAGCATAGCATCCCTCTTACCATTTAGGCATGTGATCAGGGAAAAGATGGACAATTAACGAATCATTCAAGGCACAAAAGGTTAAACAAGTTGCCTCAAGGCAAGCCAAGAGGTCTTTCATGTCTCATAATATCTCAATTAATCATCCAAAACCTCAAGAAAGTGAGATTCAATAGGAGATTGAAGCATTACATCCTTCACTATGCAAGAGGTCAACTGGAGGAAAACCCTCAAAAGAGATAATTCATTGGTTCAAAATCACCCTCAAGTGGCATATCTCATCATCCTTTAAGAGGATACACAACATACTCTGAGGAATTTGAAATTGAAGACTGCACATTTTTCCCCTTAGTAGGTGGGTATCAAAACTAGGGTTTCCAATTAAATCAGGTCATCTCTGATTTTTTGGACAAAACTTGATGTCATGGTATTCTACATGTCCTTAAGTGTATGTGTGTGGAAAATTGCCTCTCAATTGGTTTTAGAAGTGGTTCAATTGGAAGAAAGATCAAAAGTCAGGAAAATTGGGGCTAAGTCAAATAATCAGAGGAAAAAGTCAACTCTTGACTTTTTGAGGCCAAATTCATGAAATTCATGTTATATGTGACCAATGTACAAAATTTGATCAAGAAACTCCAAAAGGATCATGAAAAATCAAGATTTGAAAAGTTGTCATTTTTGGAAGAAGTAGGGTTTCTAAATAAGGAAAGTTTTGGCCATTTTGCACCAAACTTTGAACCAAGGCCATCCAAAATAAGATGTCAAATAAAAATTCCACTTGGCCACAACAAAAGATCTCATCTTAAGCTTCAAATCCATGTGTAGAACACTTCCATTGGATCAAAGTTGAGAGAGTTATGGATGATCAAAGTTGAGGAAAACTTGGGCAAAATGCAAGTCAGCTTGGGCAAATCTTAGGTCATGCGCAGTCATTTTCACAAACATGTGGTGGACCAAATGTTTTGATTAATTACTCATGGTTAGAGGCCTCAAATGAAAAATCTTTCAACATGAAAGTTGTTCCTCTATGTGAGGTCTTCAAAATTGGTGTTCATGATTTGTTCATTTGATCAAAGGATAAGAAGTTATGATGGCTCAAAGTAGGGTTAATGTAACTGAAAAAATTGACTAAGTCATAACCAATTCATGCCACACATGCGCGCATTATGCAACATTTCAAACCAGTTTTGAGTTCCTATGTTTGAAGCACATTTCCAATATGTTACAAGTCTCATTTTCACTTCTCTTCAACATCAAAGTTGTTGTATCATGTACACACTTTGTAATGATACCAGAATCATCCATTTCCATGGCCTAAAGAGAGAGATATTCATGCTTAAATATCACCATTTCCAACTGATTTCATCATATGCATCACATCAGAATTTGCATCTCTTGGTTCACACACACCACAAACACTTCATCACATCAGCTTTCCTCTTTCAGCCAAACACACACACACCTTTACATACACACATGCTCGAGTGTAGCATATAAGTGGAAGGAAGAAACTTGCCAAAGAAGTTGTTGCAGCAAACCACACTAGAGCTTATCCTAAACCCTTTGCACCATATCAAAACTCCTCAAAATCGTCCCCTAACTAACTTGACTCAGTTAGTTAGGATGGACTCACCTAAACCATCTCAACTCAATTAACCAACTCATGTTAACCGTGGTTAAGCTCTCTTATAAATAGAAACTTCACTCACATTTCAACTTCAACTTCATTTTGTTCAGTTTCTCTCCAAAACTTCTCTTCTTTCTCTCTCAATCTCTCACCATTGCAACTGGTTTTTGAAGCTTGATTTCAACTTCTCTCCATTGAATCATAAGCAACTACTTCATCTAAGCCTTTATTTGGCCAGGAGTGAATCAAAAGCAGCTTGGAATCTCTGGTTTTCTGAATAACGTATCAAAGTCACAAATCTTCAGGTATGGATTTCAGCCATTATAGACATGCTTTGAAGGTGTTATCAGGTTCTTGAAGCTTCTTATAAGCTCAAGAACTTGTCTGGCTAGTTGATAAGCCTTTAGAGGCATAGTTGAAAAATTAGGACAAAACTTCTTCTGTTCGATTCTCTTATTTCATGAACCTTTTGCGCATTTTATCACTGGATTCATGTTCCTCATCACTTCAGCTTTCCAATGATGTATATTTTGATCATTTGTGCTTGCCTGTAAATCATCGTCACCGGAGGTTGGCTGGAGAAGATGACCGGAGGTCTTCTCCGGCCGGTGGTCTGAATTGTTAGGGTTTTATCATGTTTTAATCGTGATCGTTGGATGTTCATGATCTGATGGCCACAATATTGCCAGCGCATTAAAATAAACGTGCACCTCACGTGTTCCATTTCTGATCTCATTTAAGCAATGTGTGGTGCAGTACATGGTAGTGAGTGTGTTCCTTCACGCGTGTGCATTAGATATGGTTACTTTGACTGGTTTGTTGACTGGACTTGATCCAATGGTGTTTATTGTTTTGACTTTATTTTGACTGAGAGTGCACAATTGTTGATGTGGACCGCGCGTAAATGGACCTTGGGTCATTGCTATTTACACCTCACATTTTAAAGCCCAAACAATTTGAACTGGTGGTTTGCTATGCATACACCCCTTTCTTATTTCAATTTTCTTTTTATTTTCTTCATTTCATACACGTTTCATTTTTAATTTTTAAAATTACAAAGCAATATCAGAAAATTATGGAAAAATTCATGAGTATTATCAAGACATTTAGGAAAATTTTGATATTTTTATTTAATGATTTTATTACATTTTTACCACTGTTTCATGATTTTCTTTGAATTTCCATTTGTATGCATTCCAAGTATGATACATGAATTTGTAGAATTTTGTTCTTGCTCATTACAAACTGTTTTGACCTGATTCTTTTTGCATTAATTCACTAATACATTGAAGCATGTTAGGTGATTTTTGTTTGATTTTTTAGGTCACTTTATGACATGTTTTGATGCTTATCTTTGCACCACTTTGCATGATGTTTCAACTTGACCTAATGCATTGTTTGAAGTCATTTTGCTTTGAATTTTGACATGCCATCTTGATGTATGATTTACTTCTGACTTAGGCATTCAAATACTATGCTTGCATAATTTTCATAAGTCCATTTGATTTTTGTTTGATGCATTACATTTGAAGCCTAATACATGTCATATCATTCTAACTTTAGTGCATGTTTGCATGAATTCTTTTGTGCATATTTGTATGAGCATTTGCATATTTTATGAGCCATTCACATGATATTATAGGTCCTTAGTACACATTATAGATCATCTCTACATGTTCATTTCAACTTGAACTTTATGCATCCTTAACATGTATTGTTTGCACTTTCCTTTTGAACTTTCACCTCACTTCTTCTTCTATTACTTCTTGAATGTTGATTCATGAATACTTTGAGATGTTTATAAACCATTTTTCATTTAGTTTCAATTCTGATTTTTGGATTTACATGTTCCATTTATGCATTTTTTTTCATTTCTTTTAATCTTTCATCTATCCTTTCTTATGATAACATGTTTAAATGTTATGGATGATGATTGTTGCTTATTCATTTGAACTTGTATGATGATATTCACTTGTTGTCATGTGATGCACATTCTGGTTGTGATGTTAAGATTTGATTCTTCATCTTATTCTTTTGAACTTTATTGTGCATTAAGTGTTTTTTTTCACTTCTTATACATGTTTCCATGTTTACTAACCATGTAGGGGCTTTGGTAAGTTGAAATTGAGTGTGGATAAGGAATCCACATTCAAACCTCTCTCCTTTCATCTTTTACAATTCAACCTTGTGTTTTGTAAGTACTTATGTGCTTTCTTTGATTAACTCATTATCTTCCCTTTTGAGTTACAATTCATCTTCTACTTCAGAAGTGAGTTGTTTAACTCATTCCTTCTTTAGACTTTCGGTTTTGCAACCTCACAAACCATTAGGATCACTCCCTTAACTAATCAATTAGGATCGAGTCTTAGTTCACATTGATTTTACCTTTCTCGCCCACTTGAGTCTTTCATCTTCTCATCTCAAAGAAAATTCAAAATATCTAATAAAGGTAGGCACTTATTGCATTTAGGCCTTTCATATAAAGAAAAGATTATAAGGGGTCTTCTCTTATAATCTTAGAATGTGTAGCATATGGCCCATCTTGGGTCAATGTGTTAAACATTTGATCTTGTATGAGGGACTTAAATGCAATACTTGTTGAAGATACAAATAAAGAAAAACACTTCTTCATTTCATAATCAACAAAAACACTTAATAAACACAAGTATGCTAGTGTGTTTGAACCTTAATAATTGGAACTAAGTGTGAGGGTCTTCTTCACACTTAGTGTACTTTCTTACTCATTCCATCTTGGAATGTGAGAATGTATACACTCCAATGACTAAGATTTAGATACACTATCATATGCAAACAAATAAAAAAAACTTTTAAAATACTTCAAACAAATAAACAATTCTTTTCTCATCTCTTTCATTTCAGTCTTAAGGACTCGTCACGTCCGTTCTACCGCAAACAGGTAACGCCTAAGTCTCCATACAGCGAGCCGCAACACCTAAACTGCTGGGACGCGCACTCGGACGTTTCCACTAAAAAACACAAACAAAGTGACCCTCGTTGAGGGGAACTACGTCGCTCTGATTCTCATGTTCCCGATGAGATACGTAGGCAGTGGGGTAGGGCCCATTCGAGCACTTCTTTTATTTTCCCTACATTTGTTCCTTCGTTCCTTTCCGTTCCCGTTCCTTTTCCTTTCCAATAGCAGCGGAGCTCCAGACGACGACACCCTTTGATCGAGACAAGCAAGCGTGGATCCCATCGGGTACGATGGACGCGTGGGGGTGCTAATACCTTCCTCGCGCATAACCGACTCCCGAACCCAGTTCTCTTGGTCGCAAGACCATGTCTTTCCTTCCTTCAGGTTTATGCGGTGTTTCCTTTCTCTCTCTTGGGATAAATACACATTGCTGGCGACTCTGTTTCGTGCCACTTTCGCATTTGTACTTGGATGAAAATCCCGGGAGCGACACCCACCAGGCGAATGGCCACGGGGAGGACATAGCCTTGAGCTCGTTAGGCGGAGCTAGGTGCATGTCCCCGTGTCGTTGGCATTTATCGCATTTCTTCACGTGTTCTTTCGCGTCGTGCTGCATGGTCTGCCAATAGTACCTGCTCGGAGGGCCTTTCGGGCAAGCGACCTTCCGCCGAGATGTTGGGCGTTGATTCCTTCATGAATTTCGTGCAGGATGTGCGCGACCATTTCTTCCTCGACACACTTGAGCAGCGGAATGGAGAATCCCCTCCTGTAGAGTTTATCCTTGACCAAGACGTAAGAGAAGGCTCTTTGCTTGACTGTGCTGGCCTCCTTTGGGTCGGACGGAAGTTTGTCTTTGGTGAGATAGTTGTAGACAGGGTTCATCCAGCAGTTGTTGTCGCCGATCACCTGCACGTCGAGTTTTGGGGAGGCCTTCTCGATGCTGGGTCGAGGAAGTACTTCCTGTATGACGGATTTGTTTCCGCCTTTCTTCTTTGTGCTGGCTAGTTTGGATAGCATGTCTGCTCGCACGTTATGTTCGCGGGGAACATGTTTCACTTCCACTGTTGGGAACTTCGCCATCTCCTTCTTGACCAGGGCCAAGTATTCGGTCAGGTTGTCATTTTTGGCCTGATATTCTCCCCGGACCTGGAGGGCCACGAGTTGTGAGTCTGTGCAGATGACGACTTCCTCTGCGCTCGGGTCCTCGGCCAGGTGTAACCCAGCGAGGAAGGCTTCGTATTCAGCCTGGTTGTTGGAGGTTGGGAAGGACAGGGTGAGTGATACTTCAACGATAATGCCTTCGTTGCTTTCCAGTATGATGCCCGCACTGCTTCCTGCCGAGCTGGAGGCACCGTCCACAAAAATGGTCCATTTGCGTGCTTCGCTCGCGGGGGAGTCTGCGAATGTCATCTCTGCGACGAAGTCGGCCAGAGCCTGGGCTTTGAGAGCTTACTTGCTTTCGTATTGCACGTCGAATTCGGACAGTTACAATGACCATTTGAGCATCCAACCGGCCATGTCTGGTCGTCCGAGCAGTTGCTTTATGGGTTGATTTGTTCGAATCACGATCGTGTGAGCCAGGAAGTAGTGTCTTAATCTCCTGGCTACATTGATGAGGGCCAGTGCCACCTTCTCTATCTGTTGGTATCTTAACTCTGGTCCTTGCAGCGCTTTGCTCGTGAAATAAATGGGCTTCTGCCCGTCAGGTGTCTCGCGGATGAGAGCGGCGCTCACTGCTTCGGTTGCCACGACGAGGTACAGGTACAACGTTTCGCCATTGTCCGGGCGAGAGAGGACCGGTGGCTCTGAAAGTGCTCGTTTCAGATGGATAAGGGCCTTGTCACACTCCTCGGTCCATTCAAATGCCGCCTCCTTGCGGAGGAGTTTGAAGAATGGTAGGGCGTGCTGGGCGGACTTAGCCATGAAACGGGATAGTGATGTGAGCATCCCGTTGAGGGACTGGATGGATTTTTTGGACTTGGGCGTAGGAAACTCGGAGAATGCCCGGAATTTATCGGGATTGGCCTCGATTCCTTGTTCCGTTAAGTAGAAGCCGAGGAATTTGCCTGCCCGGACACCGAACGCGCACTTCTCCGGATTAAAACGCATTTGTTTTTCATGGCCTGTTCGAAGACCTTTCTCAAATGGGCAGTATGATTGGTTTCCTCGTGGGACTTTACGATCATGTCGTCCATGTAGACTTCGAGCATGTCGCCTATTTCTCCCCGGAATACCTTGTTCATCATTCGTTGGTACGTTGCTCCGGCGTTCTTCAGGCCGAAGGGCATTACGTTGTAGTAATAGTTGCCCGATTCGGTCATGAAGGCCGTATATTTTTTGTCGACATTGCCATCGGAATTTGATTATAGCCCGAGTAGGCGTCCATGAACGATAAAAGTTTAAAACCAGCAGAATTATCAACAAGTTTATCAATATTGGGGAGGGGGTAGGCATCCTTCGGGCATGCCTTATTGAGATCGGTGTAATCAATGCACATGCGCCAGTTTCCATTAGATTTTTTAACTAATACAACGTTGGACAGCCAAGTGGTGTACTTGGCTTCCGAAATAAATTTGGCCTCGAGAAAGTCCTTTACAGCCTTTTCAGCAGCCTCCGTCTTCTCTGGAGACTGCTTTCTCCTACGTTGTGCTACGGCCTTGACGGCCGGGTCAATTGTCAGCTGATGGCATGCGACGGATGGATCCAAGCAAGGCATTTCGGCGACGCTCCATGCGAAGAGGTCGGCATTCTCGCGGAGGCATGCCTTGAGCTGCTTCCTCGCGATGTCGGGAAGATCTGCTCCAATCTTCACTCCCCGCTGAGGGTCATCGCCGAACAGAACGATCTCGAAGTTGCCATCCGGTATTGGGCGCATCGGATGGAAACCGCTGCTGGACGATGTGGACGGGTTGGCTGAAGCTGCTCGTTCCTCCTGCTGGTCTTCTTCCTGGAAGCGACTGTCGAGGTTGATGGAGTCGACCTGGGGAAGAGGCTTGGCTTCCTCGAAGCTGCTTGGCAATGCTGGTTTGCCCGATGCTTTTGGCTTGGATGCAATGGCGTTGAGCCCCTTTGTAGCTGCCTCGAAACACCTACGTCAGCTTCGATATCGCCGTGTAGGGTGGCGACCATTCCTTTCGAAGTGTAATACTTCATCTTCAGGTGGACGGTTGAGGGTACCGCTACCATCTCGGCCAGAGTTGGCCTTCCGAAAATGCACTGGTATAGCGACGGGCAGTCGATCACCAGGAATTGCACCTTGATGGATCTGGCCGTCTCAGCTGATCCGAAGGTCACGATCAGTTCGACGTAGCCCCATGGCTTGGTCACTGATCCGTTGAAGCCCTGTAAGGGGTAAGGTGCGATTCGTCCAGCTGAAGCATTGAGAACAGCTGGGAGTACATGATGTCGACCGAGCTGCCCTGGTCGATTAGGATTCTGCGAACGTCGAAGTTCGCCATTCGGGCTCTGACGAGCATAGGTATGCTCGAGTTCGGGGATCCGCCGAGGAGTTCTTCCCGGTAGAAGAAGATGGGTACGGAGCCTTTCTGGGCCTGATCGAGCGTGGTCACTTTATTGGAGCTCGTGTTGATCAGATGCTCGAACTTGCGTTTCACGAAGCCCATAGTGACTTTTTTGAAGCCCCCGCCAGAGATGACCATGGTGGAGGGAAAAGTCTCCCACGGGCTGTGGACCGCGAAATAAGCAGGGGCGCTGAGCCCGTCCGGGACGTAGAAGTCCTCCGGTCGCGATATGGACATAGGGACCTGTATGTTGGCGTCTTCCGAGGAGGGCACTTCCTCCTCTATCTTCTTGGACTGCTGGGCGTCCTGCCGAGGAGTGTCCTTCTTCTTCGCGAATTGTTTCAGGTGTCCGCCCCTGATCAATATCTCAATGGCATCCTTCAGATGGATGCAGTCCTCCGTAGTGTGGCTGTGACTCTTGTGGAAACGGAAGTATTTTGATTTGTCTACGTTTGGTTTGTTCGGTAGCTGCTTGGGGAAGCGGACTCTGCCTGCTTAAACTCCGAATTGGCACATTCAGACAAGATCTTTTCCCTGGAGACGGTCAGGGGAGTTGAAATTCTGGTACATGTGCAGAATTCAGATGTCCTAAGACATGTTATTCGACATCTGGTCTGACATGAACACACATGGCAAGGTATAAAAACAGTACTGAAAAGCATAAACAAAACACACAGAATTGTTAACCCAGTTCGGTCTAACACACCTACTCTGGGGGCTACCAAGCCAGGGATGAAGTCCACTATCAGCAGTATTAATTCAAAGCTAAACTACCCATTTACAGCTTATCACTTAATCACTACCCAATGACCCTTCTACCTAGATCCTCTCTAGATATGAGAAACCCTTCTCACTCCTAATCATCGCAATGATGTCTAGCAGTTGACAATCTGCCACTACATCAACAGCCCTTCACCTATACACCAGTTCAACAAGAACGACACTTTTCAAGACACAACTTAGAGTTACTTAAAAAGCTTCCTCCAAGAACAATACTCCTCTTACTTAACAGCTTCGAGGATCACACTCACAAACTGTCCAACTCACATGTTGAGTGGTACAGCCATACCAACTCTCCTAGAGAGTGGTTCACAAGAACGAAGCCCTAATAATTTTACATCTTGGAATCGTTACCTAATCAGGTTACAAACACTCCTATTTATAACCTACATCCCAACTGGATTTGGGCTTCAAAACGCAGCAGAGAGACTGCACACAATTCTGCAAAATAAACTCCAAGAAAATAGGTCTTCAATCTAAAGTTTCCTAATATGTCTCCATATTTAGAAAGTAGTGAAAATCCGAAAACCAACACAAAATCTCAACCCAATTACTTTGGACGCCACATAGGGTAACTAAAAATTCACAGAATATTCTGCATCTGTTAAATCATAACAGAATTTAACTGTCCAGCTCAGCACAGGCGCGATGTCGAATGATTCAGCATAGGACATTTTATCCGACATGTTGCTCCAGATGATGAGAACTTCTCATCTCAACATGTCTCAGCATACAATAGGACTTCTTGCTTAACCTGTTCTTCTTAGCAAGTTACCACGTCCCTATTAAACATATTGCTGCTACAAAAACGACATACCATGATTTTCGCCAATAACAGAATGACAGCACGCGACAGATTCACATAAAACGCAGCACAAACACCAAACCAACTTAACAGGATGTTCTGTCAACAGATGTTAGGACATCAGTACACAGTCCTGCTAACTTTAAGAAACACAAACTGCAGAATGTTAGAGACAACATGTCACGACATCAAGTAAGACATCTTGATGTAACAGGGTGTTTTAGCACAGATGCTGCCAATTCAGAACTAACAATCTCCCCCTTTGGTAAATTGTGGTTAAAACACTATAGCATCAACAATGAACAAAAATCCCTGCAGCACATACAAACACTTCTAACATTCCAATAAAAACCAGAAACTCCCCCTCAAGCCAAGGAGCTGTGAAACCCAGCACAGAAAAACAAAACAACCAGCTGCACACACAAAACAACAAAAAAACAGGCAACAACTCTCCCCCTTTTTAGCCAGAATTTAGACAAACCAAAAACCCGCAGGAAGAAATTCCATCAACAAACCGAAGCTCCCCGTCAACACCAGAAACAGCCAACATCACACACAACCAACTATGCAATAAGGGCAATCAACCAGTAGCAGAACACATCCAACTCAGAAGCTTGTACAACTTTGATTCAATACATTGACAACCCAATGAAATGACCAAGATCAACCAGTCAAGTCCACCCAGAACTAAACCAGTCACACAATGTCATGACATCTTGTCTGACATTACACCCTCACCAGAGGTACACTATCATAGATTGTTTGAAACCACACACAATCTTGATAAACAACTGTACTACTGCAGCAACAAGTCCAAAACAGAAGTCCAACTCCCCCTATCTAAGATAACCAGTGCTCCTTTGCAAGAATGCCTTAAATGAATGGAAAACATAAGACTCATCTATATGTCTTCAAGAGCGCACCCTCTGTTCAACACACCTGCTGAACGCATTCACTTAATGCTTGATCCTTAAGCAAACCAAGTACCACACTAGTACAATTAACAGCAGTCACTCACACATGAAGTCACAATTAGGCTATTAGTGAGGAACATAGGAATCACCATCCTCCTTCAAACAAACTGTTAGATAAAGATCAAGGTCACATAGATCCCCCAACTCTCCAAAAGCAGTCATTCCCTATCATACTCTTCATCCTTATCTGCTTCAGTCTTCTCTACATTCTCCATCCAAGGCATACCTTCTACTTCATCATTCTCCCGTATGACTATGTAGACGCTCTTTAGGCAAAATGTAGGCACCAAGCTCCAGAACCAGAGCAAAATCATCCTTCACCAAGGATATCCATCCCGGATAATGTTCCAACACAAGTTAGAACATCTGCCACACACCAAGACATAATCATCATGATTATTGATATGCTCCACCAACTGGACTTACTATAGCATAGTAATCCCAAGAACTAGAGAGATAAACTCTCATCCACCTTCAAGAAGAATAATCTCCTTGAGTCTTCAACTCATCACCCTTCTGCCCAAGAGTAACTTGTTCCAAGACAATCCTCAATAATAACCAGCTGCCACACTCTGATTATCTTGATTCTTCGAATCCACTTCTGAGATCAACCAAATGCCACAGTTTGATCACCTCATTCATGAATCCTCATATGAAAACAACCAAATGCCACATTCTGATCTTTTTCACGTTTGTCAGAACTCTCACAAAGATATCCTGGTCCACTAAGAAAACTTGATCTTTAAGTCACATGTCCCAATTGCTCAATAGCAAACACACTTAGACTCCCTAAGCCATGGTCATGTAACAGCTTCTCCTTCCTGCAGCTCCCACAAACTGCCAAGAGAACGATCTTTTTGAACCATTCTATTGTTCATTCCTGTAGATCACCCTATCATAAGCTGATGTGCCACATCACTAACTGAGACTTCTGATGTTAAGCTAGATGTCAGAACATTATGACATCCAGCTGTTGAATTTAACTCTTCCTTTTGCCACTCAGAAGAACCTCCTCCCTTTGCATAAACAGATTTCTATGCTCTCATAGACTTGATTCAACAATCAAGTTTGAGTAGACAACCTCCATCCTGCTCAGAAACTCCAAAGACTTCAAATCTGCCATAACTGAGTCTTCAAAAAATAAGTAGTCCAAGACTACCCCATAGCAATACTAAAGAATGTCACTACCCTTAGTAGAGCCGTTAGTAGAAAGCCAGAGACAACTGCCACTTATCCTTGACCTTCATAACCAGAGCAAACACCAAGCTCCAAACCACTTAGATCAGAAATAAATTGATCCAAGCTGTAACCATCAAGATTATGATGTCTTTATAGTCTTCCATCTTCATCTTCAGCATCAACAATATCCAGACCAGCTTCTTGCCAGGAAACTTTCCAGAAATACACAACTCCTGTCACACAAGACTGAAGCAAATTCTCAGGCCAACTCCCAAGATGCTAAAGCTTATGCAGTATCCCTCCCATGATTCTGCACAAACTCTGATGATGAGATGTTCCAAACATCGTGTTGAACATCACCAATCTTGAATCACAAGGATAACCAATCAAATACTTGTGGATTTCACAAATAGCAATTGATCTTAAATCCTTATACAATAACCCTTCTTCACTGCTGTAGCTGAGCTCCACCAGATCGTGTCATTAACACTTATAAAGTATTCAGTCTTGTTGCAAGTATCTACTTCAATGATACTGTTGAGATATCAAGGCTGCCACTCTTGACTCAAGTAACTAAGACTTTCTCTGAACAAGTCTTTTTTTTTACCTCAACAAATCTTCAATCAGATTTGATTCACTCTTAGGGTTAAGAGAGATGAATCCTTCCTTGCTGTTTTTGTGAAAGGTGAAAATAAATCACCTCAACGGTCTTCACTCCTATGCTTCCTAGAAAGCACCTCCTAGTCTGAAGAATAACTAGAAGACTCCAGAACGTGACTCAGTTGCCTTGATTGGACTTGATCATCATATCAAGTGTCTTCAACAACTTAATCAATAAGAAATCATCAAACCCCTAGAGCATGAGTTTGATAATTCATCTTACCCTTCCTCTTTAATCTGACTTCAGCATACATGATGAAGCCACTCACCCATGTACCAAGTCATACAAGACTCAACCATCACAAAGACATCCCTCTGCTCCCGACTTTGGAATGCTATGTGACTTCACACCGGTTGACATCTACAAGAACCGAGTAAGGACAGCTACAATCTTCCTTCAATCATAACTCCAGAATCCCATACTTCTAGAGCTCTTCAATCAGAACCTCATGCAGCGGAACTACCAAGGAAACAGATCCTGCTTGCCCTAATAGGATGTCAGAACATCTTATAAGACACATCAACAAAAGAACTAGCCACTTCTTTCGTAGTTGTTGTAGAATCTTCCTCAGCAATATGAACAACCAGGAATTTTCCATCAGATATATATATATGCAGCGGAACACACACCAGAAAACTCCTCTACAACCTTCAGGCAAAACATAATAACCCACGCCACTCTATGTGCAATAGGTCAACATAGGTTTGAAAATAAATCAAACCACACAGCAGCTCACCAACAAAGCCAATACACACCATGTTATGAACAATCCATCCTCCACTTCTAGGGACCATTCAAACAACAAAATGAACTTCTCCTAGTTCAAGCAACCTTTCAGTAGGTACCCCCTACCTTGTCCATGACCAGAAAGTACCTTCCCTTGGATCTCATCCAGATACAGAACAGAATGATCTGCTCTGATACCAATTGAAATTCTGGTACATGTGCAGAATTCAGATGTCCTAAGACATGTTATTCGACATCTGGTCTGACATGAACACACATGGCAAGGTATATAAACAGTACTGAAAAGCATAAACAAAACACACAGAATTGTTAACCCAGTTCGGTCTAACACACCTACTCTGGGGGCTACCAAGCCAGGGATGAAGTCCACTATCAGCAGTATCAATTCAAAGCTAAACTACCCGTTTACAGCTTATCACTTAATCACTACCCAATGACCCTTCTACCTAGATCCTCTCTAGATATGAGAAACCCTTCTCACTCCCAATCATCGCAATGATGTCTAGCAGTTGACAATCCGCCACTGCATTAACAGCCCTTCACCTATACACCAGTTCAACAAGAACGACACTTTTCAAGACACAACTTAGAGTTACTTAAAAAGCTTCCTCCAAGAACAATACTCCTCTTACTTAACAGCTTCGAGGATCACACTCACAAACTGTCCAACTCACATGTTGAGTGGTACAACCATACCAACTCTCCTAGAGAGTGGTTCACAAGAACGAAACCCTAATAATTTTACATCTTGGAATCGTTACTGAATCAGGTTACAAACACTCCTATTTATAACCTACATCCCAACTGGATTTGGGCTTCAAAACGCAGCAGAGAGACTGCACACAATTCTGCAAAATAAACTCCAAGAAAATAGGTCTTCAATCTAAAGTTTCCTAATATGTCTCCATATTTAGAAAGTAGTGAAAATCCGAAAACCAACACAAAATCTCAACCCAATTACTTTGGACGCCACATAGGGTAACTAAAAATTCACAGAATATTCTGCATCTGTTAAATCATAACAGAATTTAACTGTCCAGCTCAGCACAGGCGCGATGTCGAATGATTCAGCATAGGACATCTTATCCGACATGTTGCTCCAGATGATGAGAACTTCTCATCTCAACATGTCTCAGCATACAATAGGACTTCTTGCTTAACCTGTTCTTCTTAGCAAGTTACCACGTCCCTATTAAACATATTGCTGCTACAAAAACGACATACCATGATTTTCGCCAATAACAGAATGACAGCACGCGACAGATTCACATAAAACGCAGCACAAACACCAAACCAACTTAACAGGATGTTCTGTCAACAGATGTTAGGACATCAGTACACAGTCCTGCTAACTTTAAGAAACACAAACTGCAGAATGTTAGAGACAACATGTCACGACATCAAGTAAGACATCTTGATGTAACAGGGTGTTTTAGCACAGATGCTGCCAATTCAGAACTAACAGGAGTGTAGTCATGGAACCGCCTGGAGGGCCCCTTGTTGTCACGAGGACGATCCTCGCGCCTCCGTTCACCCCGACGAGATGTCGAGGCTTCCTCTCCTCTAGATGCCCGAGCATTCTCCTGATGGCGTGATGCTCGGACGTTGTTGGCCGCAACCTTCTCTTCGTACTGAATGTATGATTGGGCTTTGAGGAGGAGCCCTTGCTCGAGCAGAAACTCAGAGCCTGGGCGGAGCCCTTGCTCGAGCAGAAACTTCTTTATTTCGTCTGTTGTAGGGACTTGTACAGCTTCCTTGTTGAACCTCTCAATATATGCGCGGAGAGGTTCATCTTTTCCTTGGATTATGGCTCCAAGGGAGGCCTCAGTTTTGGGGTGGCGGCGAGATGTTGTGAAGTGTCACGAGAACATCCTGCCCAGTTGTCTCCACGAGGTAATGGACTCCTCGGGTAGTTGCTTGTACCATGCCATTGCTCCCTTTCGGAGCGTGGTTGGGAACAGTCGGCATTTGATGGCGCCTCGTACGCTGCAGTAGTCTAACAGCGCATCGATGTTCTCGATATGCTCGTCGGGGTCAGTGGTTCCGTCAAACGTGCCAAGTGACGGGGGTTTCTCCAAGCCTTTTGGGAGACGGGTAGCCAAGATCTCTTGGGACAACGGGTCGCGAGGCTCGTCGTCGCTGCTAGAACTGGTGTATGATGGGGATCGAATGGGATGCTCGCGGCGGCGATTCCTCGGGGAGAAGGGGAACGGTTCCTTCGCGGAGAAGGTGAGTGGTTCCTTCGAGGAGAAGGCGATCGGTTCCTTCGAGGGGAAGGTGAGCGGTTCCTTCGAGGAGAAGGTGAGCGGGCCCGTCCTTTAGACTTGACCGGCGAAGATTGCTCGTTCCTTCGAGTCCTCTTGCGGTCGTGAGCGGGCTGGTCACGCGGGGAGATTTGGTCGCGCTTCCGGGCTGCACGAGGATCAGGCTCTTGGCGCAGTCTTCGGTCGATGTCTCTCCGGGGATGCGGGCTCCTTGATCGCCTTTGGTTCCTCCGCGTGGGAGGGGATCTTGGATGGTTAGACTCTTCTAACGCCCCGATCCTCTCGTTTTGCTGCAGGATCAGGGTGTTGGTTTTGTTGATCGCCTCCAGGAGGGCTGCCACGGTCGGGTCGGCGTTGGGCGGAACAGGAACGGGCTGGACGTCAAGTGATGGTTGATCGTTGTTGCGATCAACAGGGGTAGGGGAAGGAGAAGCAGTGGCTCCGTCCCTGAGGAAACGGGTATCTCGGAGGAGAGATGACTGACCGTCAACTTCAGATTCGTTGACGGGGAGGATAGTGGTTTGGAGAGCATCCTTGGTGCGATCTTAGGAGGCCATGATCGTGATGATGTTTGAGAATTATTTTGATCTCCGGTTTCTGAGGAAAGAAAGATGGGGAGAACAATGATTCCCGCATACGGCGCCATTGATCGTGAAGGCTAGATCAGATCTTGTAGAATTGGGTCGCCAAGTGCGTCAGGGATGCTGGTCGTATGGAGAGGAGGGGGTGTACCTGCAAGGTACTCTGACGCTCAAGTAAGAAAGGGTCAGAGAAAAGGGGCAAGTACAAAGTATGAATTCTTAGGGTGAATATTGAATACCTGACCCTCTCAAGCGAGATGGTTTATATAGAGCCCCCAGCGCATAGCCAACGGTCCTATTTTCGGGGTGAAATAACCGTTTTCCCCAAAGAATAAGTAACTTCCCAAACTAGCCGTTATGTCGGGCAGGGTGCCCAAAACTAGCCGTTATATCGGGCATAGTTCCGTGCACCTGCCCATAGCTGTTTGGGGAGCAATGAAGCCGTGCGTGACGGGCAGTAATTCCGGGGAGGAACGTTGCATTTCTTGCCCAGTTGGAGGGGCAGAAAGGTAACTTTTGCCCCTCTATGGATTTGACTTAAGCAATTTAAGCCGCTCTGGAGCAGAAGCGGATTGGACCATGTCTAGCCATTGGTCCAGTCCAGAACAACAGTAATGCTTAAATTAAGTGTCATGCGTTGAGCCAATTAGCATATATAAATTCATATCAATACAATGTATTGCTTATGGTAGCAATCTCATAAAGCTATGCTTCTTACAATAAAACAAAAAAAGCTAAATCTAGAAAAACAACAACAATGTCACTGATTCCTTTGAGGTTACCTCTTTGATCCTAACAAAATGCCATGTACAATTTCTAATGAAGTTGGTAAAAAAAAATGCTTCTAGACAAATTTATGTTCAATCCTATATAACTCAAAGTCTTAGTCATCACCAGCCTTGAGACAATTATGCTTCCCACTATACTATTGATGATTATAACATGATATCACCTATGTAGTAAAACTCTTCACTTAAGTTTAGCCTCTAAAAATAATCAAATTGGATACTTAACATTAATAAAATATTTAAATAAACTAAACTTCGTAAGAGAATATTTCATAAAGACTAAATATATTTACCTTTTAATATTTCTTAATACAACACTTGAAAATCATAAGGGGTGTAGGAAGTATGTTCCCAAAATTTAAACAAAAACCAAAGACAGTACAATCAAAGAGGAGGCAATGAATAAATTATGTGAGCCAAATATTCAAAATGGACAGCTTGTACGCAGAGAAGTTGAACTTCCACTTGAGGCTTTCATTGAACACTGAGATCCTACCATAGATATCTTTATGGGCATATTACTGGATATGACAGTTTAAAAAATGAAGGTGCACCTATATAATAAAAAATATAAAAGGTTGGTATATAATATAATACAAGATATCATCTAATTTTAATTCTAATAATCGTGCTAGGATCTCTAACTTGTGAATTTGTTTCTTCCATAATGCAACTATTCAATAGTTTGGGAGATAGTGAATTAAGTCAAAGCTTTTCATTCTAGTCACGAGGAGGTTTAATCTTGTCCAATTTGATTCCACAAATATTTGTAATATTATCTTCTAATCATTAAGAAAATGAATGCATAATTACTATACCAAGTATGAAAAGTTTACCGCATGAATTTTATGTTATATTATATGGACTTTGAAAAAGCTAGCTAAATTAATTGGAAATCATAAAAAAAAATGCTTATTGATTGACCAATGAGTCTTTCACCCTATACCATATTCAAGGTAACACCAAAATAAGACATTGTATATATAACCCATGCAGTTCTTCGAACATGACTTATGCTTCAAAATTTACACTCCATCCAGAGAAAACAACCTTTTAAGATACTTGATCAAAAGGTGAAATGCTCCACTACATTTCCTGAACCTCTCTAGTCCTAATGTATGTTACAGATCCTTAAACATAATTGTGTTTACACGATAATTTCACCTTCAATCATTTGTTAAAATCCTCTATATATAAATTTCACACTTGAAATAGTTAAATTATATTTTCAAAAGCTTTTATAAAACACTTCCTAGATATAACCCTTTTGCACCACTTGGCTCAGCATCTCAAAAAATGACTGCAACATATTTGTTCACTGATGTTCTCTTCCTAAGAATCATGTAATAAAATATGTTCCATTGATCTAGCCCTCTTTCATCTAACCATTTATAATTTATCCAACCATTTACATCCTAAATTCACTTTATGAAACAACTTAAAAGTCTCAATATCATGAATATTTAATTGTATCACAACACATATCAGTTCAAAGATAAAAAAAAAAAAAAATACAACAAGATAAACAAGATATCTACAAATATAGCACAACTAGAAATTACAAGTAGAAACATCAAATCATGCTAGCTTAATAGAACATGAAAAACCTGGAACCTTAACTTCCATCCACTTCCAAGTTTTAACTTTGGCTATCCACCACAGCTTTAATAAAATGGAGAAGTCATACACAATGAGTATGCAATTTAAATGAGAATTATCATTTTAAATTAGGAATACCTCATTTTTCAGCTTCCATTTTATGTCTTTATCCTCACAGAACAATGTCATATATAACTACTATTGCCTCAATTTTCTTGACATTTTGTAGTGTCAAAATGGTTTTCAACTCTTACAATCCCATTCTCCAAACTTAAGTAATGAAAGAGGCTAAAGCTAAAATTGGATACCTGTGATTGCCAACATTAAGAAAATGAAACATTTATCTATATTTCATGTTATGACATCTAAATGGCGTGCATATTAATTTACATTCACACATAAATTGAGTTGAGTCAGATCCAATTTTCTGCATCTTACTCTTCCCCAGAGGTCATTTGATATTCTATCTTCCTTGTTGACTAAAGGAAACTAAAATTTTGCTTACTAAAATTGTGGAGTGTGTGCCCTCCCTTCAACCCTCACTCCACCATATTCCAATTCCCTCCCTTAAGCCCTCACTCCACAGTTCTCTGATTCTCTGATTTCAACACCGATAACTGGATCGACATAAGCCGACACACACAACAACACTGATTTCCCTCTCAACCCATTTCATCTTTCTTGAGTGGACTCTCGCTATCTTTCGATCTAGTCTTACTCGCCACTTTCCTACTCTAAATCCAAACCCAACCTCCCACTCCTCGCCATAAAAACAAAAAATACCCTTCCTATAACCCCAAAAAGGTTTTAAAATAAACATAACTTTCAACAAGTAAGACTTTAGCCATTCATTATACCCAAATAATCAAATATTTTCACAAATCATAAAACCCTAAAAGTTAAATTAAATAAATTTGATAAACCAAAAAGGAGACGAAACCATAGTAGAAGAAAAGAAAAACAATTAATTTGAGTTGCGAATAGGCAAATAGGTTGAGATGCAAACAACGAAGGATGGTTCAGCGGAACAATGAAGGGCCGAAGTTTGGTCAAGCTGAACGAAGAAGAGTCAGAGTGTGGTCGGGCTATTGACGGTGGAAAACTAGGTTATGCTGAACGATAAAAGCATCACATAAGAATCCAGGAAAGTTTTCATTAAGATTTTTTTAATAAAAAATGAAGAGAAAAGTGAAAATAAAATAGGAATTTTTTTAGAAATAACAGATTTTATTTATAAAATTAAGAATTAAGAATAGGTAGATTCTAAATTTGTGGACGCCATTTAAAAAAATAAAAAATAAAATAATAATGTCAGTAAAATATATAATATAAAGTCAAATTAGCATATGTAAAATTATTTTAATAAAATAACTATAAAAAAATATTTGTGTTAGATTTATTAGACTCAAAATAGACGCTATTAGCATCAGAAATGATATGTTAAAATATTTGAAGCTAAATGGAAGTTTACTTGTTGTGATATCAAATTAATTGATAAATTTAAAATTATGTATAATTATGCTAAAATTGTAAGTGTTAAAAAATATTGAGAGTTGAATTAATTAAATTAGAAGTAAATTGGAGTGAAAGTTGTCGCAAAAATTTTTTTTGTTGTTGAAATTTTTATGCATTATTTAAAAAAATGTAGTTTTTATTAGGAATAATGCAACAATCTAAAATTGTCCCCATAAACTCTTAAAGGGACATTTATCAGTTATTGCCAAAGATAAATTATAGGACACTTAAAAATTGTCCCCAATAATATTTGTCAAGTGTTGCGAGAAATGTCTTGGCAACAATAAAAAATCGTTGCCTTATTTTTTTTAGGCAACAATTTACACGTGTTACATAAAATAGTGTTGCCAAAAGTAATAACTTACAGCAGAAATATCAACATTATCTTCCTTCATTGCATCTTTTCCATTTAGAATTTCAGTCTAATAATAAAGGAACATAAAACATATAAGAGAGATATAAAGTTAAAACACTCATCATTAAGGAAAGAAGATGTGATAACCTACCCCCGGGCTTTTTTGGTGGTAACCTTCTTTTGCAACAATCTTTGGACTGTATAGTTTAGACTAGTTCTATTAACGACGTAAACATACAAAATATGAGGTTACGCAAAAAGATAATATATACGCAATAATGTGTCATCTATAAAGAGTTTCAGGTTATACCTCACACATGATGTACTAATTCAATATCTTATCAATTGACGATCCATCAGTTAAAAGTTTGTTAACTGAAGCCTGACCAAAGTTTGGTTGAACCTTTACTCTAAATGCCATTTTCTTCTTTAATAGCGCATCAAGCTCATCAGGATACACCATAGGATCATCCTCGCCCTCCTAAGAATAGTGATGCAAAGTAACTATTTATTTTAATATTTGTTAGAAACAGAAATTATAATCAATAGATAAACGTAAAATTATGTAAACCTCAAGCATGGTTGTTCGCAGGTCATCAACTGTTTTGCCTATGATATTAGCACAATCACTATCCCATAAGACAAAACGGTACTTTGCATCTCCATCTAAGACATGTATCTCGACTTTATACCTGTTCCAATTATATAAATCTGTGAGCATCATGGTATGTTTATGTTATAATAAAAATATTAAAATGTTATACAATAGAATTTAGTTTACCATGGTATAGGCTTATCCACATCTTCACCACAACCAAATTTGTAAGAATTTGCATTAGCTGGTGATTTACGTGACTGCAAGGCTGAAAACTGTGGCACTATGGAGGAAAGGCATGTAGGGTTTGGTTTATATTGCCATAAGTTAGAATCCAAAAGGGCAATTGTTGATACGTTAGAATTCAAAAGTGCATAAATTGATACGTTGAATCATGAAAATACTAAAGATAAATAGTAGTTGTAATTTTTGAAAAAACTCAAATATGACAAAATATTTATTATATAGTCGCAAAAAAGGAACCTGTGAGACAATGGTATAATTGCAGCAGACAAAAGGAATTAATTTGGAATGCATTATATATTGCTATTAAATGCTTTGAAATAGTGGTATAATTAGGGACACAAATTGACGTTTATAACCATGAAATTAGATCTCTGATAAGATTAAATCTATAATATAAGAAAATGAAGGGCTCTGGAAAATACTAAAATGCCCTACCCTCTTATTCTGCCACCTCATCACATTGGGGGTAATTTGTGTCCAAATATTACTTTTTCCAACCGATGAAGTCATTTTGTTCAAATTCAACTACATGTTTATACAATTGAGCCATGGTTTAGTCATTTGATGTCACATGCTTCAATTTGGTTCAAAAGTAACTTGATCAATTTAGCTTTTTCTCCTTTCTCTTCCCCCAACGACAGATATTTCACTTTTCATTTTTCACTTTCCTTTTCTCTCTCTTCGCTAATTCTACGTCTCTCCCGTCTTCATCTTCCTCTCTCTTATCTCCCTTTTTTGTTTTCGTTCACAGGTTGTTATATTCTTCATTTTCTTTTTCGTCTTCTTTGACAACAAGGCAAGTGATGATTTTTTTAATAAATGATTCGAACATTAGGAGAAGAGTTATTTCATGGCAAGGTGATTATGTTTATGTGGAATCACATTTGTTGTACTTTGCGCAGATGCTAGACGCGGCCTCTGGGAACCTCTTCTCTTACATGTCCGAGAAAAAGTGAATTTGAGCCTTCTTTAGTTCAATGGTCTCTAAAATAGTGTTTGATTATTTGGTTTTTTTTATTGTAGATACTGAAACCCTAAAAAGGTTATATTGTTGTGCAATTGGGGTTATCGGGTACTCAAAATGTGTAGCATTTTATTTTTACACAAAATCTGGACCCCAAATCCTAGATCTGTAAGTAAGTTGTTTTTTATTCTATTTAGACACGATAGCAAAGTCTGTATGGTTGAGTATTTGAATGGCTGATGCCTCCATTTTTCTAAGTAGTTGCTTTGAAAGTGATACTAATTAGTTGCTTTGTTGCAGGTGGTATGGGGTAAAATGGTGATGGTTGATGCAGAGCGACATCTTCTGGAAAATGCGCTGCAAGATCCTCATAACCACCACTTTGTTTTACTTTTCTGAATCTAAATTTGTGTTATTTATTTTTTATTCTGAATCTAAACTGCTTTCTGAAGTTATGAAATTTGTGTTATTTATTGTCTTTGATTTCTAGAATCTGTTTTCTCATTCTGAAATGAGTGATATTAAAGAAGAGGATGTATATGAGTAGTTGAGTAACCCCACAGAAGAAGTGTTTGCCCCATTTATGCTTGCGATGAATTTGACATTTGATTCTGCTCCTAGTGATGATTATGTTACACCCTGTTGAATAGTTGAATGGGTTAAAGATGTGAACTTTTTCCGACCTCTTCATCATGATGCAAAAGATGAGCATGCTGATGTAATTAGGGTTATTCTGTCTATTTCTGCATAATTGTTTATTGCTATTGACCCTTTTTACAACTGCTGGTGTTTTGGCTAAAGCTTCGGCTTTTGAAAATGTTCCAACTCAAAATGAGGTGATTATGAAGATGCTTTTTGTTCATCCATCATGAATCACTCAGATTGTTACCCCATTTTAAATTCTGATGCTTTCTATAAGATATATTGCAGATTAAGGAAGTTGTTTTCAAAACGCTAATTAGGAATGAGATGTTTGACGATGCCTGTATCTGGTTTTCTCTAACACGAGGAAAGAAGGTTTATTCTCTCAGACGTTTGTTTCTATTTCGTTAATTATTTGTTTCCTAATAGTTTTTATTCCATTCTCAACAATGAAACCCTGTAATTTATGTCATGCATCAATGGTACCGACACCAGATGATGCGAAACTGTATCCAAGAAATGGAGAATATGATGTTTTTTTAGATATATCACTTTCTTGTGTTCTTCATTTCATGCCTCTTGTTTTAAAGTATTCAATATAAGGATTAAGGAATGTTTAACTCACTGTCTTGGTGCATCACATTGTTAATTTAAGATGTTTTCTCTTACCTCCAGGTCCACTAAGAAGCCACACTACAAAATCAATTGGATTCATTGATATGATGATTGATTATTCAATAGCTAATGCACCTCTACAGAAAGCGCTATCAACAGGTAATAATATTTCCACCAAGATTGTTCATTGTAACATGTCATATTGAATATGATTTTTAGGTTTCGCTATAAATTTGGAAACATTTCTGTTTTACAAAATCTAATGTGTACTTTGGTGACAAAATTATGTTTTACATCATTTTTGTATTAGTGAGAATGAATTTTCGTTTTCTAATATGTGCTTATTGTCAACGAGGCTAATACAAACCAATGGATTTCTGTTTTCTTGAATTTTTCCTCAATCTACTCACCCTTAACAGTTACTTCTTTGGTCTGCCTCACAAATATATTCCTTTTGCAGATGACTGGTTTTGCGATTTTATTTTTCAATTCAAATTCAGATTTGAAAATACTCAGTTATTTCCAGTTTATTTATATGCACGCATGGTTATTCTGTTAACTTGATTTGAGTGTGAAAACTTTGTTGTTCTAACCATTTGTTAACTTGATTTAATGCCTTCTGCTGTTTCTGTAACAGAAATAATACTGAGGAAGTTATTCAGGGATTGAATGGAACAATGATTAGGAAGCAGACTGTGGGTCTTTTTTGGGTAGCAGTACGGGAAATAAGCATGTGAGTTATATTTTCTTCTACTCCGAACTTAATTAATTCGTAATCTGGTCCAGTTTAATGTTTTGATTTCCAATGCCCCATCTTAAATAACAATGTATTAAAAAATGAATGAGAAACTTGACCATCACTATTCAATAACCATCAATGGTTTTTGAATTACCCAAGCAATAATGACAGCCCAACAAAAACTATTAGATTTTCAATGTAAAGAGAAGACGAAGAATCAAAGAAACCATTATAAAAAGGTTATTCCTCTTCTTACCATTACACAAGCAACATCATTGAAGAGGAATAATCACAATGAGTTACAACAATGTTGTCCAGGTCCAACAAACTTAGATGTTCAATAACTTGTAGAGGTCCAACAAGTTCACCAGGTCCAAGAGGCTGTAGAGGTCCTACAAGTTCACCGGGTCCAAGAAGCTTTACAGGTCAAACAAGTTCACCAGGTCCAAGAGGCTGTAGAGGTCCAACAAGTTGTCCAGGCCGAAGAAGCTGTCCAGACCCAACAGGCGGTCGCCTTACAAAGA
Organism: Lathyrus tuberosus; assembly: GCA_022829125.1. Lineage (NCBI taxonomy): Eukaryota > Viridiplantae > Streptophyta > Magnoliopsida > Fabales > Fabaceae > Lathyrus > Lathyrus tuberosus. Next base: position 2,393,072 of record JALAZF010000112.1, read on the forward strand.
AGACGAACCAGGAGGAGAATAAGGAGATCAAGAAGAAGGATAAGGAGGACAACTATATTCGATTCAGATGATGACGTAGCACCGTATGGTTGGAGTAACTTTATGTCATCTAGGGATTTTAGATTTGATAATTAAAACTTAAAAGTGTCTTTGTTGTCTTCAGTATTCAGGAGTTTTAGTTGTATTAAAAATGAAACTTGCACTTGTGAAACATTTTGTTGTCTTCGACGTGGCTCACACTTCTTATTAAAAGTACTTGAATGAAAATTTTGTTGATCTAATGTTTCTCATTTCTGCGTTAGATATAATAGTTGTTCATAGTTTTTATAGTTCTACTGAATTGACTAGATTGTGATGATTATTATTTGATTATCATAGACATTTCTCCTGCTATTCGAGCAAGTAGTGAAACAATCATGATTGGAGATCCCACACCATTCATCAGGTACATTTTTCTTCACCATGTTTTTATTTCGTATTATTCTGGTTTAAACTATCTTTAGCAGTATATACTTATTATTTCGTATTGTTCAGAGAATTGATGTTTCTGTAAGTATCTTATGATACTATCTAAATTTCATTCTTGATAGTCGATTTAGAGTGAATTATCACTTTCTTTCGTTCGAAAAGGTTTTGATCTGGTCCAAGTTCGGAAGTTACTATGTATACATGCTAAGACCATTCTTCTCATGTCAAAGGTATGTCAATATTGTATATTAAGGATTTCTGGTTTTATTTCATGGAAAATATGTGATTTTTGATTAGTTTAAAATTGTTTTAAGAGTTATGAAATATGCATGATCACTTGATATCATAGACATTCTTAGTGCATATGTATTGATGTATACTATTGAACATCATCTAACAATATTTTGGATGCTTTTAAAATGAAACTATCTCTTGAGTTCCTACTACTACTTGCTATCTCAGGTAGGTTGTATGTTTAACGATAAGTTGTTTTTTATCTCTATTGCTTCAAAATGAATATGGAAGATTTTGGAGTAGCTCGGTTCCTTATTCAAGGTGGGTGATGACTGCAGAGACTAGAATTTATAGATGGATGGCACCCGAGGTTTGCTATTTGACATTAAAATCTGTTATCCTTTTCATGTTTTAATATCATGCTGCAATAATGGGTAATGAAAACCAAGGGTTCTGGTCCATTAATAATAACAAGGCTTATATGTATTTTTCGTCTTCATATTTTGATATAGATTAACTTTCTGTATGTTAGGTTATTCTAATTTTTCAATTTGTGTCTACAAGCTACAACTAGGTTATTCTAATTTTTCAATTTTCACTTGAGATTTATCCTTGATTTTGTTGCATTTATTGTAATGTTGGTTCTGTTGTTTTTATAGACACGTTTCATAGAAATTTTAAAATTTATTTTATACACTTTGTTTTATGATTTCTGGAGTTTAATGGTGGCTTCTATTTCTATGTCTCCTTATAAATAATTAGAAGAAATACTCAACTTAGAAAATTGTAGATTTAAAAAATTTTAAAGACATAATATTCTAACAATAAAAACACTATATTTTAATAATTTAATGGTATTGTTAGATATTGAATTTTATTTTATAGAAGGTGCAGTTAAAAAACAAAATTATATTATATTCTAACATGATATTCTAACATTAATCTCTTTTATCATTATATTAAGTGTAAAACTAAAAGATAATAGCAAGGTTTCAATATATTATGCAATATTACTATGTTAACTTTGATTCTTCATATTGCAATCTTCGTATCTCATATCATATTAATCTATTAAGGTTTATAAACTGATTACAGGTATGCTAATGGACCTCATCAGCACTAATATTACAATAAAGGGTGCTTCAAATTTTTAATTTATTTATTCTCAACTCATAAAAAGTAGTGCATATTTTTATGATTCAAATTTTAAAAAAAAATTATGTAAAGCTTATAAATTTATTAAATATATTCTAAATTTATTTAATATAATAGGATAAGCAATAGTAATCTTGTCATGCTTAAGTGGTCTATTGGTTCATATGTCGGTGTAGTGTTAGCACATCAGTTATATCAGTACTAACTCTTTCTGAATGAAAAGTTGCTTCAGTGACGTACTGGTTCATATACTGGTAGTGGTATGGTGTGTTCTCATCAGTCATATAAGTACTAACTCTCTATAAATAAAAAGAATAAAATATTTAATTGATAGGATATGTGTTTGTCACATCTCTCATGATCAACTTTGAAAACTGATTTTTTAAGATGAATTCATAAATGTGTATTCCTGTGAAGTGACTTTTGTGAAATGTTGGGTGGTTAGTTCGAATTACTATTGTTATAAACAGATACAACTGTAATTTTGATTAAAAAAATTTATATACGAAAATAATATTATTGTTATAAACAGACACAACTTTAATTTTGAGTAAAAAAATTTTATATACTAAAAAAATACTATTGTTATAAACGGACACAACTTTAATTTTGATTCAAATTTTTTTATATACGAAAATAGAAAATAGTTATAAACGGGTACAACTTTAATCTTGATTCAAATTATTTTATATACGAAAAAAATACTATTATTATAAACAGGCACAACTTTAATTTTGATTAAAAAAATTTATATACAAAAATAATATTATTGTTATAAACGGACACAACTTTAATTTTGATTAAAAAAATTTTATATACGAAATAAATACTATTGTTATAAACAGACACAACTTTAATTTTGATTCAAATTTTTTTATATACAAAAAAATACTACTGTTATACACAGGCACAACTATAATTTTGATTCAAATTATTTTATATACGAAAAAAAATATTATTGTTATAAACGGACACACATTAACTTTTAATTCAAATTTTTTCATATACGAAACAACTTTACTGTTCATTTTTTTTGTAGAAATAGTATTAAAAACAAAACTAATATTTATATACGAGAAAAAAATATATTGTTGATTAAAATATTTGTATATACTAAAACAATTACTATTGTTATAAACAGGAAGAACTCTATTACTGTTCAAATATTGAATAATAGAAATTTATCGACCATTATATTTTCTCTTATATCAATTACTAATAATTCTTAATTTTATTTAATTTCAATTTACCTTTAATTTCATTTATTTTTGGTCTATTTATTAATTAATATTTTTTGTTTAATTTTTTTAATTATCATTGCATTATTTGAATTTGTATCAATAATTAATTTAATTACTTCTTTTTATCACCCACAACAATTTTTTATACATATCAATATAAATTTTTAATTTCAATCATAATATATCAAAGGTGTGCCATTAATCTAACTCGTGCGAAGAAACATGTGCACCGACTAAACATGATGTTCTCTACTTGAGAATCAAACCCGATTTTTCCAGATAACGGGGCTCCATGGAGCACGACCGCTTGGTTAAATACACCGTATTTTAAAAAGGTGCCGCAGAAAGTAGACACAATTTGGCTTTGAATGTAGTTGTCAATATTGATTACTCTTTCATAATATAACAAACACAATTTATGAATTTCAACCGAAAAGATATTCGTGTTTTTTTGTGTCCTAACTATAATGACTTACTACTTTTTTTTTTTAAAGAAATGACTTACTACTAATAGAGAGATTCGGTTGAATATTTATTGTCAATATATAATTAAAATAAGAATTGATTAGATGTGATGCTTCTATAGCTGACCAAACATTTATTACGTTATTTAATTTTTTCAACAGACTCGATGATGACAGATGACAGGGTTGAATGAATTAAATGGTCTCTCATGCACTTTATATAAAGGGGAGAGATATTTTGACACTAAATTTAACATCTACACTGTATTACTAGTATGTATAAAATCTCCTGATTTTGCTTTTTTATAATTTATATTTTTTTGGTCTCCGTGCAACATCATATTCCTTTGTTGATAAATACGGTGTAGGCGGTGTATGTAAAACTCTATAAAAATAGCACACCTCTTATATAAATGATTCAACTTGCTCACTTTCGAATTTTCTAATTATAAATCTCTTTAAAAATAAATTTTCCGCTCTTCTGTGATATTATTTTATTTTCTTTGGGCTTATAATTTGAGATACAAGAGTAATATTTTAACTATATTTATTATTATTTTTTTAAATATATTTTTGATTAATATTTTAGATGTATTTATTTTAAAATTATATATATTAATACTTAAAAATATTTAAAATATTATCATATAAAATGGACCTATTAACTTTATAAACATTTTTCTATAATTGGTATATTTACAAAAGACTTATTTTAAATTAGCTGTCACTTTCAAATTTAAATGTCAATTTTATGTTAATTATATTTTAATTTGATGGCGCACGACAAATTTGTTGAAATGCAAACTCTTTTCTAAAACAATAATGTTAAAATAGTATACGAATCTTCTCAAATTTTCCACATAAAGTTATCAAGGCTTATTTAAGAAGTTGATCCTCTAATTCTCAACTACTAATTATTACAAGATGTCCACCATACGTCTTTTCTATATGAGACATGGTCATTCCAAGCCTTCACATGAATACTTAATGTGCTTTAACATAACCACCATCAAACTGGTAAATCTTAAATAAGAGATGTTCGCATGAGCTTTTTATAATAGACGAAAGGTTAAATATTCCAATGAATTCGTAACCCATAAATTTTCTAATTCGACGGAGGAAATAATGGCGAGAGCAAAATGTTACATCTAAGGTGAAGTGGGTACCACAGAAAAGATGACTAAAGATGCCAAAGAAAGAAATAGTGGTAGAATAGGCTCACCTAATCATTGCAAGAACAAATTATCCATACCTAATTAGAGAAAAAGGATATTTCAAATCACTCCCAAAAACCGTGTAGAGAACTACACACCCTTAGACACAAGGCGAGAACATATTTGGCAAGAAATTTGTCGCATGAGAATCATTCTCGTACCTCTAATGCCAAGATGAGAGGTTGTTGGATATGATCCCAATAAATGATGCAAGTATCAAAAGGTGAAGAGCCACCACAATGATGATTGTCACCAGTTGAAAAAGGATATTGAGTAACTAATTTAAGATTGTCATCTAAGAAGATACGTCTAGTTCCCCTAGTAGGATCTAGATCAAGAGCTCAACCTCCTGGCCAAAACACACCTAGAAGCCATATGCGTAGAAGAGACAAAGAGCTTAAGGATAGAGGTATAAATGAAGGAGAAGTTGTTCGTCACACCCTAAACACCATAACGATATACCATGCCTAATAATTGGGAGACAGGCGATGGAATATTTTGAAATTATTTGAAGGTTGCCTTTGTAGCCACTTCAACTATGTAAGGGACCAAGGTTACTTGATCATGAATATGGAAAATAGTCATTCGAATTTTCGAAGTGTTAGCACCAAGAGAAAAAAGTATAAGAAAATATATCAATTCCTTATCATCACCACAATTGTGAGAAAAGGTTATGAGAATCTGATAAAAACATGGACAAATTACACTTTAGAAAAGATAAGTTATCAGTGTTGGACCTTTTTTATTTACAAATAGGGGTGTGCACTATATTTTACAGTGAATTTTCTTGAAAGTCTTAGCATCCTCCTACTCTTGTCAGATGACATGGATAGCTGCAAATGTTAAATATGTAATTCATTGTTTTAGAAAGATTTGATTTGATTTAGAAAGATCAGATTAGATTTAGAAAGATTAGATTAGATATTTTTTGGCTTTTATAGTTTGGGTTTTAGATTGAGATGCAAGTTAATCTAAATCTATAAATAGGGAGGAACCCTTATCATTGTAATAATCAAGTTTGATAATTCGCAGTTTGCAGTTGCAAGTGAATATTGAAAGTTTCCACAGTTTGTGGGCAGAAAGAATTCTGCAGTTTTTCATCTTCTTCTCCAACGCTACTATTTCTCTTTTCTCTTTCTTTCTTTGTTTCTCGATTTTTCTTTTCGTTGCCATTGCGTGTGATTGTTAACAATCTTGAGATCAAAATTGAATAGGAATACTCAAAAGGTTCTAGGTTAATTCCAACATCTGGTATCTAGAACTCCGGTTGCGATCCAAGGAAGGAAAATCGTGATGGCGATGAATCATCCGAACAGGCACTTTCTGGCGAGCCTTCCGATTCTCAAGAAAGATAATTATGAGAATTGGTGCAAGCAGATTAAGGTGGTTTTCTGTTATCAAGATCTTTGGGATCTTGTGAAGGAAGGAGTAGCACCACTTGCAGAGAAAGCGACGGATCAAGAAAAGGCTGCACACACAAAATTGAAGAAGAAAGATTATAAAGCTCTCTTTATAATCCATCAGTGTGTCGATCCTAATAACTTTGAAAAGGTTAGTGATGTAGAGTCAGCAAAGGAAGCGCAGGAGATTCTTGAAAAGTTGTTTGGAGGCGCAGAGAAGGTGAAAGAGGTGAGGTTACAAACTCACAAGAGAACCTATGAGTTGCTTCAGATGGAAGACAATGAAAATATAATAGATTTCTTCACCAGAGTTACAAAGCTGGTGAATCAAATCAAGCTATGTGGAGAGGTGTTGACCCCAAGATCAGTTGTTACAAAGATCTTGAGGTCATTGGCTCCAAAGTTCGACCATGTGGTAGTAGCCATAGAAGAGTAGAAAGACTTATCAGTATTGACGAAGGAAGAGCTTCAAGGGACGCTTGAGTCTCATGAACAAAGGATGGCTGAAAGAGCTGCAGGAAAGTCGAAGAGTGATATGGCTTTGCAGGCACAGTCAGAAAAGGAAAGGAAAGGAAAAGGAAGCTGGAATGGCAACAAAGGTAGAGGAGGCTACAACAATTCGACTAGTCGAAATCAGCATGAAGGAAACTGGTCAAACCAAAGAAAACCCTGGAACCAAGGCAACCAAAGAGGTGGTGCTGCAGGTAGAGGAAAAGGTGGTGGTCGAAAGCCGGACAAAAGTCACATTCAATG